>CM053624.1:342246414-342271290 GCA_028646595.1 Phalanger gymnotis
TTACCTAAAAAAATCTGTAACATACAATAGACAATATCTCACATCCTTAGATTTAGAAAATTTGTACAATTATATCACTTTATTCAAAAATATTTTTCTGTACTTTTCATTCCTAAACTGTTCCATTTATCTCAAAGGAAGAGTGTATCTTGCTAATAATATCATATTATCATTATAATATGACAAAATCATTCTTATCATGTTATATGGAATTCAGAAATGATGCTGGAACAAGTCACTATCTTGTCATTATTCTTTTCTATTTACTATTATGTGGACTATAGGCAAGTAGATACAATAACTGAATTTTTTGTTGAATACAATTATGTGATTGTCTTCTGTCATCTCCCTGAAAGTATCCTATGTACAACTCCAGAAACCAACAGGATGATGAGGATAATGCAATCTTTATGTTCTTATTGCATGATATTGATTTCCTCTAACTGGCCTTTATATCTGAAAGATTTTTTTAATTGAATATTTGTTGTTAAAGAGAGAGACAGAGATATCAAGACAGATACAGAGGGAGAGAGTGAAGGAGGGAGGGAGGGAGGGAGAGGGAGAGAGAGAGAGAAATCTATATTCAGTAAGATCATCAACTTGTTTTGAAAAAGCCTAAATTTGAATTAGAAGAAAGGGTTAACCTTTGGATTATCAATATTTCTTATGAAAGTTTAAGTGAAGTAAAGTAATCACAATAGCAAGTTGGTCAAAACAGACCAGATGATTCAGGAAGCAAACTCTTCATCTTCTCACCAAGCACAAAGACAGAGCACCTAAGCACAACATTTTAGAAAACAAACTCATTTTCAAAATGAAGCCACAAAACATGGAGGGAAATTATTAACACTACAATTATCCCCTTATAGAACTGTGAAAAATAATGAAAGAAAAACAAATATTCATTAAGCTTGGTATTAAAACTAATGAATTTATTGATGAAATTAAAATAACATTAAATAGAAAATAAATAGAGCAAATTTGCTATTTTAAAAAATATTGTGTTTTCATCAATGAAGAGGATTTAATAGATGAAGAGTTTAGGAAACAGATTACAATTCTGGTTCAGGAATACAATTTAATAGTGACGCAGACATTAAATTATCCAGAGATGGGCAGGAGCTCTCTTTCTGCTTAAAGCAAAGCATTTAACAATTTCATGACTCACTTTAATAATATTTTTGTACTTCAAAAGGGCAGAAACAACAAAGGGAACATTGATTCTGGATCTAATTCTCACCAAAAAGAAAAAATAATCTGGTGTTTCAAGTGAAAATTGTAGAAACTGTGAGGAGGGGCAAAGCATATGTTCACTCTCCCTATAGTTTGTGAATATATAAAGGACAGCCAAAGCCATTCCCCACTCTGGCCCTCAGTTTCTTCATCTATGCTAAGAAACTAAAGACTAAAAGACAAACTAGTAACTTGCCATTTAGTTAGCGGTCACAGTGAGACCAAAGCCTAGGTCTTTGGGCTCCTGCCACATGCTCTTTTCCATATCATTAATTGTATTCATTTATTCAATCAGCCCATCACTTTCATTTCCTAACCTCCACAACTCTGAACAACTTTTTTGCAGTTCATTTTCTTCATCTGTAAAATGAGGATACTGAACTCAGGGTCTGATAGCATACCTTCTAGGTTGAAATTTATATTGTCTGAAATGCACCCTAGATTTTAGAAGAGCAGATTCCAAAGCTTCAGAGGAAGAATAAAGAATATCTTTCTACATAGGATCCAGAACCATACAAAATACTTTAGATGCAATCTGACAAGAGCAGAATTTTTTTTAAAAGGATTGATCTTGGATATCAGTCAGTAAACAAATATATATTAAGTGCCTGCTATGAGCTGGAGAAGAAAATGACAAACCACTATAGTACCTTTGCCAAGAAAACCCCAAATGGGGTCATGATGAGTCAGATTCAACTGAAAAAACTGAACAACAGAAATAACAAAATGTGCTTGGTAGACTCTCTATTTTAATTATTTGGGAGAAATTCAATGAATCAGAAACCAGGGAAGTGAAGGGGAAGGAAGGCTACATTTGGAGACAAAAGACATGGGTTCAAATCCCACCTGTGGCTATCAATGTGACCTTAAGCAAATTATTTAATCTCTTTGGACCACAGTTTCCTTACTGTGTGAAGAAACTGAGGACTACAGATAAGACTAATGACTAGACATCCAATTAGTGGCTTAACTGAGAGTAGAATTGAGGCTTTTTGTTTCCCTGGGCTGTGCTCTTTTCCATGCTCTCTTGTTTATCTCATTAATTGCATTCACTTGTTCAATCAACCCAAAACTTTCATTTCCTACCCTCTGGAACATTATTGTTCCATAAAGCATGCTATGCCTTAAATAATGATTTTTTTAAAGGAGTAAGGAAAAGCCATTCCTTCAATCTTAGATGATCCTTTCCATTTGGCCATATAATTGGATTTCACTCTCAAAGCCTTTTACATTTATTTAGTCACAGAAACTCTCAATGCCACCAGGAAAAAAGTGCTTATGCAGAAATTCACTGTGGCAATCTCTAAATAGTCAAATGGCATGTCTATTACTGAAAACTCATTAAATAAATTGCTTATATCAGGGCAAATGTATGAAGAGACCTTATCAGTCCCCTTTATGTTTCCTGCTGTTGAAGTCAAGAGAGAGTGAGATGATAAATGCATGTCATTTGCCTGACTAATGCTGTAATTCACAACTACCAATTCCTATAAGCCATTATGCATTCTCATGGAGCAAGGCATGGGAATGATAAATTAATATCCCATAAAGCAACAATCATCCCGAATGGCTGCCTAAGTTGTTTAAGAAAAGCACAGCTCCAGATATTGTTTATAAATATTCCTATTTTCCTCCAACATATACTTACTTGAAGGGTACCTTTTTGTTATGTTTCCGGGTAGCTAAGCAATTAAAAAAATGAAGTAGGGCTAAGCTATTATTGTATTAATGGGAAACTGAGTGGGTAACTTCGTCAAAGCATTTTACCACCAAGTTCTATGTCCATAATTTGGTGAGAAACAAGTAAATACTTCAGTGAAGTACTCGTCATAAGATATTTATTATTGTTGTTATCTAACAACTTTTTAAACTTTAGATAAATCACTTGCCTTCTCAGGTACTTATCTTCCTTATTATTCAGATTTTGTTCTGGGTCAATGATTTTAACAGTATAGGGGACTCCTGATGAACCAATTCCTTCTATCAGGAAATCAGCACCTGATCTGCAATTTAAAAACATATTTTCTTGGTGCTGAGAGATTTAATGACCTACCTCCAGTCACATAATATGAGTCACATTAGCCACATAGCTATTATATGTCACAATGAGGTCATAAATCCAGGGTTCTGGCTGGAAGGCTATCTCTGTATCCAATGTTGCACACTGCTTCTGGAAATTATCTTAGAGGCCATTTGATCCTAATTTAGTATATTATCATTGATTTTTGTTTTGTTAGTTATATTTTGCTTAGAAATATGATTTAATTGGTGTGGGAAACTCTCAGCATGAGAATTCCCCTGGCCAATATATATTCAGAAATCACATGTAACTTACAGTCAGAAAAGTTGTCTGGGGGGCAGAGAGATTAACTGACTTGCCCAAGGAGAACACAACCAGGACGTGTCAGAAACAGGCCTTGAACATACCGTCATGACTCTGAAGCTAATTCTCTACTCACTACAAACAAAACAGATTTTTGGACCCAGTCAGTTAAAAAATATTACAAAAAGACCAAAATGATGTAAATTGAAAAAAAACAATACAATAATTAAAATTTAATGCTGTTTAATTTAATGACAACACTTTGTCCCCAAAAAGAAGCATGAGGAAGCACTAATCTGCTTCCCTTAAAGATATAAGGAACTATAGGTATGAAATATGGCACACAATGTCAGACTTTTTAGTTTGCCAAATTGCCTTTTTTCTTCTATTTTTATTGAAGTTTTTTTTTTAATCAGCAAAAAAAAAAACATCCATTGTCTCTTATCTCTCAAACCAAGAAAGAAGGAAAAAAAATCTCTTAGGCTCATGTGCCATTTCATATTTTTCTTGCTTTTTTTTTAGTGACCATAGTAAAAAAACTCACCAAGTGGCCATTCTATTATTAATGAATCTCTCCAAAGTTGGCTAGATTTTTCCTCAGAAAATAGATACATCCAGAAATGGGGATTATCTTTGAATACTTTCTTGCATGGTAGAAACTTCCAGAGCTTATACTTTAATGACACAGCCTTTAGGAACCCACCTGTCCCCTTTTATCCTCTGAAAAAAGTGCTAGATTAGAAATTTGGGGAGTTATGAATATCTTATAATTCAACACGACCTAATATTACAGAAATCTGACATAATACCATTCTGCTAAATGTGCATACATAACAGTTTTCTTAAAGAACTAACTACCCCTTTGGTAATATTGTTTTGTATGCTATCTTTTTTTTTTCTAACATCAATTCACAATTTTAGGTTGAATATACTTATAATAAAAAAAAACTTGATTAGGGAAATTTTTTTCTAGTTCTAAGTCTGATATTATGACTATATTACTTTGAATCAATCATGTCTCCTCCATAAGCTTGTTTCCTCAATTGTAAAATTAAGGAAGTGCTTAAGGAGATCATTGCTAAGTTCTTTTCCAGCTCTAACATTTTGCTGCCATCTGTAAACTGTGAAAATATTCAAAACCATGGGTGTTCTATTTATGCATCTTTGGTAGATTATACTTACACAAGTTTTTTTGATGTATTTAACTGTTTTTATCTAAGCTAAGGTGCCAGAGCAAAGAACATAAAGATTACTGTAATGGCATAAAGACAACCTTCCAGAAATTGGATTATCCAACTTTGATAGATATAGTTTGTTTTACCTATAGTCCGATGGACACGGTCTGTATCCCATCAAACCATTTGACTCTGAAATCCCTGGCTTGGGATCTTTATTTTTGCTTTGATTTTTTAAAAGCATTTTTGCCCAACTATATATCAAGACAATATTTGGCATTCATTGAGAGGGGAGTGTATGTTAGACATTTTTTGCTTTTTAATAGTATTTTATTTTTCCCAATTACATGTGAAGACAATCTTTAACACTCATTTCTACAAGATTTTGAATTCCAAAATTTTCTCCTTCCTTCCTAGACATCCATTCTTTTTAAAATGGCAGGGAATTTGATATAGATTATACATGTCTGTCACGTAAAATACATTTCTATATTAGTCACAGTTGCAAAAGAAGAAACAGACCAAAAGGAAAAAAATTAATAAAGTGAAAAAGTATGCTTCAATCTGCATTCGCAGTCGATTAGCTCTTTATCTGGATGTGGATAGCATTTTCCTTTGAATTCCATTGAGTTCTGTTGTACTCGTCTTGGATCATCGTGTTGCTGAAAAGAGCTGAGTCATTCGTAGCTGATCATCATACAATGTTGTTGGCACTGTGTACAATGTTTTCCTGGTTCTGCTCATTTCATTTTGCATTGGTTCATATAAGTCTTTCCAGATTTGTCTGAAATTTGTCTATTCATCATTTCTTCTTGCACAATAACATCCCACTACATTCATATACCACGCTTGTTCAGACATTCACCAACTGATGGATATCCCCTCAATTTCCAATTCTTGACCGCCACAAGAAGAGCTGCTGTAAATATTTCTGCATATGAATGTCTCTTTACCTTTTTACGATCTCTTTGGGATGTAGACCTAGTATGGTATTGCTGGATCGAAAGATATGCACAATTTTATAGTCATTTGGGAATAATTCCAAGTTACTTTCCAGAATGGTTGGATAAGTTCACAACTCCATCACAAATGCAATTTCCCTCATCCCCTCTAACACTTTTCCTTTTTTGTCATATTAGCCAATTCGATAGGTGAGAGGTGGTACTTCAGAAATGTTTTAATTTGCATTTCTCCAATCAAAAGTTATTTGGAACACTTCTTCCTATGTCTATAAATAGCTTTGATTTCTTCATCTGAAAACTCCCTATTTCTATCCTTTGACCATTTATCAAGTGGGGAATGGTTTATGTTTTTACAAATTTAATTCAGTTCTCTATATTTTAGAAATGAGGCTTTAATCAGAGACACTTGCTGTAAAGATTGATTCCCAGCTTTCTGGTTTTTTTTCTAATCTTTGTTGCATTGATTTTGTGTGTGATCAAAAGCTAATTTAATATAATCAAAACTTTCTATTTTTGTTTGGTCATGAACCTGTAACACATTCTACTTCAAGAATTTGGATGTTATATCACTCATTGCACACATATTTAGTATTGATATTTCTTCATTGTCTATGGTACCTTTTAGCATGATGTAGTTTCCCTTTTTAACTTTTAATTAGGTCTATTTTTAATTTGCTTTGTCTGAGATCAGGACTGCTTTTTTTCCCACTTCAGCTGAAGCATAGTAGATTCTACTCCTGTCCCTTACCTTTACTCTGTGTCTCTCTGATCCAAGTGCGAATCTTATAAGCAACATATTGCAGGATTCTGTTTTTTGATCTATCTGCAATATGTTTCTTTTTTATGGGAGCTTTCATTCCATTTACATTCACAGTTAGGATAACTATATGTTTCCCTCCATCCTATTTTTCTTCTGGTTTGTCCTCTTTCTCCTTTCACCCTTCCCCTCCTCCATGGTGTTTTGCTTTTGTCTATGGCATCCCTTGGTCTGCCCTCTATTCTCTCAGTCCTGCCCCATCCCTGCTCAGTCTTTACTTAATCTCATCCCCTCATACTTTCCTGTTGGGTAAGATAGATTTCTATATTCAATTGACTGTGTGTATTATTCCTTCTTTGAACCAATACTGAAGAGAGTAAGGTTCAAGCAATGCCAAGCGGCCACCCTCCCTTCTTTCCCTCCACTGTTGTAGGTGTTTTTGTGCCTCCTCCTGTGAAACAATTTGCCCCATTCATTCTCTCCTTTCCTTCTGCACCCAGTGTACTCCTCTTTCTCATCCCTTAATATTTTATGTCATTCCCTCAAATTCATCTTATATCTGTAACTTTATATATATATGTATGTATGTATATGCCTCTTAACTATATTATTAGAATAATAAGAATTACAAGTACCATCTTCCCACGTAGGAATGTAAACAGTTCAATTCCATTGAATCCCTTATGTTTTCTTTTCTCTTTTTACCTTTTTAGGCTTCTCTTAGGTCATGACATTGGAGATCATTTTTTTGTTCAATTCTCATCTAATGAAAGCTTAAAATTCTTCTCTTTCACTGAATGACCATTTTTCCCCTTGGAATATTATGATTAATTTTTCTGGGTAGGTGATTCTCGGTTGCAGTGCTGGCTCCTTTTGCTTTCCAGAATGTCATGTTCCATGACCTCCAATCCTTTAATGTTGTAGCTGCTAAGTCCTGTGTAATCCTGATTGTGGTTTCCCAATATTCGAATTGTTTCTTTCTGGCCACTTGCAATAATTTTTCCTTGATCTTATAGTTGTGTAATTTGACTATAATGTTCTTTAGAGTTTTTTTTTTTATTTTGGGATCTCTTTCCCAAGGTGATCAATGGATTCTTTCAATGTCTATTTTGTCCTCTGTTTCTAGGACATCAAAGCAGTTTTCCTTGATAATTTCTTGAAATATGATATCCAGATCCTCCTTTAGATTATGGCTTTCAGATAGTCCAATGATTCTGATATTGTCTCTCCTGGATCTATTTTTCCAGGTTAGTTGTTTTTCCAATGAGGTATTTTATGTTTTCTTCTATTTTTTCATTCTTTTGATTTTGTTTCATTAATTCTTGATGTTCCCTAGGTAGAACAGGCACTGACTCATGCATCTTGTGCTAGTGGCTGTAGGCCCTGCAGGTTTATCTGGCATTGCATCAATGTTGCCCTGAGGTCCAGGGTGGACCCTAGTGTCTGTTGCTGCTGGAGGCTAGACGGGTCTGGCAGCTTGCCTGGTGCTGAGCTGGGGTTCTAGTTCCGGTGTCTGGCATATTCTGAGGCCTAGTAGGGTGGTTCTGTGTTACACAGGGCTATGCTGAAGCAAATAGTGGTCTGGCTACTGTTTGGCTGCCTGTTTGCCCAGGGCCACATTGAAACATGTAGTGGTCTTCAGAGCTGGAGTCTGCCTGTTCCTCTGGCTATTTGGAGATATGTGGGGATCCTGGTGTTGGCATTTGCCTGCTCCACTGCCCTGGAGCTCAGGATCTCCTGATGGTTTGCTAAGGTGGGGCTTGCTGCTTACTAGCTGAGATGCTTCCTACCCTGGACTATACTCCCCTTTTGCCTGAGTGAGACAGACCATTTTGCTGATCTTCCAAGTTTCTTGGGTTATATAATTGTTTCCCCCAATTTTTGTTGATTCTATTGTTTCAGGATTTGTTTTGGGGTACTATTTTATGGTTGTTTGGAGGTGAATGTCAGAGAGTTAGAGCAATTTAGTACTTACCCAACCCACTTGGCTCCCAGAAGTCTCCCCTGGCTTGAGATCTCATACCAGGGGATTTCTCTGATTTTTACTGAGGTTATGTGCCAAGGCCCTACTAGAATTACTGACACTTATCTTAACTCAAAACCTATAAGTAATAAGAATATATTCCTCTTCTTCTTTCTCTGCTCTGAGGCTATCAAACATTAAAGGGAAAAAATCAGTAATAACAACTGGCATTGATAAGGATGCATACTAGACCCACAATTTCATTGATACGTGGAACTCGCCAACAGAAAAAAATTCTGCCAGTGAAGGTCAAAACTTTCTTAAATTTGTAATCTTTTAAAATTGTCTAGTCAGTCAGTAAACAAGCTTTTATTAAACATATACTACATACCAGGAACTGTGCTAAAGGCTGGCT
This sequence comes from Phalanger gymnotis, assembly GCA_028646595.1. Lineage (NCBI taxonomy): Eukaryota > Metazoa > Chordata > Mammalia > Diprotodontia > Phalangeridae > Phalanger > Phalanger gymnotis. Next base: position 342,255,243 of record CM053624.1, read on the forward strand.
TTCAAAAAAGGGGAATGGGGAAAGATCCTTCTCCTCAAAGAGTTTACAAAGGAATGGGAGACATGACATAAATAGCTAGATACTTAGTATACCTACTTCTAACTAGATGATATATATATATGTACATATATATGTATATATATATATACACATACATACACACACAGAGAGAGAGAGAGACTTATTCACATATGTCGATTATACTATGTATGTGTGTGCCAGCTATTTGCCCAAGGTCACACAGCCATTCTATGTCAGAGACAGATCTTGAAATCAAGTCTTGCTGCATCTAATGACATATTTCTTTCCCTTACACAAACTGCCTCTCTAACATAGATGCAATATTTTAAATACATAAACTCATTTTTGAGTCCCAGAAATTCTGGGAATTAAGTACTACAGGTATAAACATCCCAGTTCTATAGAGTAGAACACTAAGGCACAGTGACTTTAAGTGTTTTGCCTATGGATAGCCAGGAAGTGCCACAAGCTGGATTTAAAGTCATAATGGTGTGCCATATTGTCCATCAATTCAACACTGAACAAAAGTTTACTGAACATCTATTATGTGCTCTCAGATGATACAATGAAGTCACCCATAAGTAGAAGTTACTGTTCTTATCTTCTTTTACATCAGCATATGCATCACCAACATTATCGTCATTTCTGATCATGTTCAGAATTCTTTGAACTCTTTCACATTGTCCAATCCAGTTAAAAATATCATTTGAAAAAATGGAACTTCTCAGATGAAGAGTAACCTTATGAGTAGATTCGTAGGAAGTATAAGGAAAGATATTAAAAAATGGAGATGAATAGATAATAGATAGATAAATGAGTGAATGAGAACTCAAATAAACATATTAATTAATAAATTGATTAATGAAACAACAAATAAGTAAATAAATGAATGAGTTAATGAACCAATGGAGTAGGTGTGCAGATCAATTTGAGATATAACCAAATAAAATAGAAATAGAATTAGGCGGGACAAGTGTGATCCTTAGTTTACCAAGACACAGAAAAAAGATAAGGTGGAGAGGTTCAAGAGAGACAATAAAAGGAGTCCACAGAGCTATTTCTATTTAGACTGCCTTTACCAGAGCTGTGGTGCTAAATGGGATTGGCATTTTTACAGTTCATCATGCAAGATTTAATTCATCCTGGCTTAGCTGTTACAGTGAGGCAGAGACATATGGCTTGCTGCTTCGTTTGAATATTGATTAACCCCCTTTTCTGGAATCTGAGTATTTAAAAAGCTAGTAACATGTTCTCTGAGGAGACATTATGGGAGGCATTGATTAATTCTCCTTGTCATGTTGTCAGTGTCGACTGTTTATCATGGTCACTTTCCAACCCATCCCTAAAAACATTGAGAAAACCCCTGGTGAGCTTTCTGTGGCTTTATAGATGAAAGTACTCATTAGCAAACATTGACCTGACCTAGTGTTTTTCCCAGAGAGGATGGAAAATGAAATGTGAATTTCCTCTTCCAAAATCCTTCCATCTCTGTGGTCATGGGTTCTCAAGGCACAGATAGTCAAATTCATCGGTAGAAATTAGGTATTCCTTTAAAATTATACATAAATAAGAGTTAAACCCTGATTAGTGTGAATAATGAAACTCACGGAATTGTCATTATTTGAATTTGCTCTACAGCATATTTTCATTGAACTGGAACCAATCCTTATATTTTACATAATTATAAATTCCATGGTGTGAACTGAATAAATATGACCAGTTCTAGGGATTCATTATTTGTACTAATTGGTACCTGAATTTCATATAACTCAAAAAATAAAGAATATTTCATATTCAGAGTCCAATATAAAAGTGGGCTGTATATGAAATTGTGAATCCCTATTATGCATAGCTTTTTTCTTTTGACTATATAAAAAATTCATCGTTATTTTCAAAGCTATCCTACTTGTTTGTTTTTTTTTCTTTCAGAATTACCTAAGCATCTAGTGTTACAGTGATTAGAGTTCTAGTTCTGCATTCAAGAAAACCTGAGTTCAAATCCAGCCTTAGATACTAGCTGTGTGAGTCTGGGAAAGCCCCTTAAATTTTGTCTGCCTCAGTTTATTCAACTATAAAATGGGAGTCATAACAGCACCTACCAGAATTACTGTGAGAGTCAAATTACATATTTGTAAATCACTTAGCACAATGCATAATGCATAGTAGATGCTTAATAAATGTGTGTTTCCTTCCTTTTCTATGCATTGTTAAAATACATCATTGAGCATCTTTTTTTGTTATTCTTTTTTTATTTGACACTAACCCTGGATTTTCTCTGCTCCACAGATCCCCATCTAAATATGAAAAAAAAATCCTCATAACAAAAGTAGCTAATAAAATAAACCTATGTATTTTACATGTACAAAAATGTATGCTTTAATCAACCCTCTTTGATGAAGCGAGTTGCATGCTTCCTTGCCCCTCCTCTGGAGATGGGCTTGGTCCCTGCTTTGATCACAGTACTAAAGTCTTTCAAAGTTTCATCCCATGCTTCCTGAGTGCCTTCTGGGCGAGAACTATGGTTTAAGCACTCTCAAAGCTAGGTGACATTTAGGTAGGGAAAGCTGTATGACATGGTGGAGAGAGAACTGGATGAGGAGCCTGATATCTTTGGTTTTAGTTACAGTGCTGCCATTTATTAGCTGTATAATTATAGATATCCTCACTGGAATACTATTAGCAGAGATTGGATTACCAACTAATCCATCAAAAAGCATTTATTGAAGGCCTACCTTGTGCAAAGCACTGTGCTAAATGCTTCTTACAAATTTTATCTCATTTGATCCTTATAATAATACCATGAGTTTGGTGATGTTACTGTCCTTATTTTACACTTGAGGAAACTGAAATTAACAGAGGTTAAGTGACTTGCCCAAGGTCATACAGCTAATAAGTGTCTGAAGTCCAATTTGAATTCAGCAATTCCTGATACTAGGTCCAGTGTTCGATCCACTGAACAACCACTTGCCTTTGAGAAAGGAAGAAAGGGAAAAAAAAGTTCTCTGACCTAAAGGAACTCATAGTCAAATTCAGGAAACACCACCTATATTCACTGGTACACCCAAAATAAGTATAGAGGAGAGGGAAGATGCCTTTAGAAAGAAAAGGTCCCCCCCCCCATTCAGGGGAGAAATAGGAAATGAATCCTATAGAGAGAAGAAATTGAGGAATTGAGTTGATTCAACTTGTCATGTATGATGTTGGGATGTTTTTGTGTTGCCTTCATTGTCATTGTTTTAGTCTTCAGTTAGATTTCAGGGGTGAGGAACCTGCATCCTCTAGGCCACATGTGACCCTCTAGGGAAAGGGCTACACTTGAAGACCTAGAGGGCCACATGTGGCCTCAAGGCTATAGGTTCCCCACCCCTGGATTAGATGTTCACAGAGGTTCATTCTATTTCTGAAGTACTGTAATTCATGTAAATTCCCTGAGAATCTCAAAACATAGAAAAAGGCAAAATTAGGTTTGGTATCAGGCAAAAGTATTTCTATCTATTAAAACTGTTAAAGATCAAAAGGACCGTTCCTTTGGAGGTCTTTAAGCAGAAGCTGCATGCCTACTTGCCAGTGTGTCTCAGTGAAGATCCCTTTAAATTACAGGTAGATCACATGATTGTTTTATTTCTTTCACATTCTAAAATCTATGATTCTGAATATTGCCCCTCTCAAAAAAATGTGCTGAGTAACCAAAATAGAGGCCACAAAGTCAATTGCCTAAAACTATATGTTTTACTTGAAAGTAAAGGGAAGGCCCTTAGACCTCTCTCTGAGCTTATTTATTCTTAGTTTACATATAATTCTCAAAAGATGGCTTACTTGGTTTCCCTTGCCACAACAGAAAAGAATTTTTAATTGATAATCATTTCTAAGGACAGAAAAAGTACTAGTAAAATTGATACCTTGGAACATTAGAGAAAGGTGGAGCTACAAAAAGACAAAAAAGAATTCTAAAAATACATAAATCTGGGATCAACTATTTAAGGCAAACACCTTTATACATCTGCATTGACCTTGAGGGCATCACCATTTTATAACCTCTGTTTTATCACATGTCAAAAGAGAAAATGCTAAGCACCTACTATGTGCCAGACATTGTACTAGGTTCTAAGGATACAAAGATGAAGAATGAAACAATCCCTGTTTACACAGAGCTTTCATTCTAATGGAATACCCTGATACTTTCTAATTGTTACATCTTATTATTCTACGATCAATGTATATCTGTTTTGATGATCTTGAGTCAATAATATAAAGTTAAACTCTTTTCAGTTTATGATGCTGGTTTCCATTTTTAAAAAAATGGAATTCCAAAAGGTTAGGTGCTTGATGTTTTAAGTTTCAATTATTTAGATAATTTCCTTATTTTGAACTATGGAAGAACTCATTCTTTGGTGATGACAGATAGATCAGCTGTTGCTATATTTTAGTTAGGGAAAGAAATCATCAGTTCCAAAATTCTGACACTTATTAAAAACATTTCATCAAATCCCAATGAAGTGACCACATGATACTTCCTAGCAACTAGAGGAAAGAGACCCAAAATCCTTAATAACAAACAGCTGGCTCAATAGCATTGAAGAGCATTAGAGATAAAGGTAGGATACTGAGATTGTCCTCTTCTTTCTGGAACTATATGACTTTGGATAATTTATAAGCTTTTCTTACCTCCATTTTAAGATCTACAGCATAAGGAAGTTGATAAATTGCATGATTTATAAGACAGATCCATAATGTGTCTCAGGCAAACTTCATGGCATCTTAATCAAAGTTCATGTGGAAGAAGAGTGATCATGGAGTGACCTCAGAAACTCAAGACTCATGGCCATTATGAGGAAAAAATCCTGGGACCACACAGGCAACATGCTATTTAGTCATTTAATATTGAATCTACTTATTCTTGCTAATTAATTTCTAAGCAGAGTTGTTTCTACCTTTTGAGGAAAAAAGTGCTATCAATACTCCCATTTTGGCATAATTGCAACAAAGCTCTGCTTTGCTCTTTTTTGCTTGCAAATTTCTTTGAATGTCCTTTGAATCTCTCTTGTTGTGTTCTCTGTTCAGCTGAATTATGTCAATGAAAACATACCATGATGCAAACTGTGACTAACAATACATTAAGTCATCCATTCATGTAAAAAATAGTAAATGCTGGGGAAGAGCCAGGATGGTGGAGTAGAGGCAGCAATCCATCTGAACTCTCACAACATTCTTTTCCAAGAAATTTTAAAATAAAGTGTTAAATCAAATTCTGTACCAACAAAGTGCAAAGGTGAGACATTTCTCCAGCCCAAGATGCCAAAGGAGGTCAGCAGAAGATGTCTGTAACACAAAGTTGAGTGGGTAGCCGAGAGCACATAAACAATGGCAATCCCAGCTATGGACCTTGGAAGTAGCAGCTGCCTTGAGAATTCTCAGCCAAGAGAAATCGGACAACCAGTCAGAAAGAAATTACAAGGAACCCCAAGCTGACACTGGGTGCAAGATCGGGCACTGTTTGGTAACTCCATTGCCCGTGTGCAGTTCTGAGTTGCAGTTCTAAGGTGGAGAGGACAGATTGTGATTGGTCACCAAGGAACATGGGTGCTAGTTGCAGTTGTAGGGCAGAGAGTAGAACTATCAGTTGTGGCTACAGGGAAGCAGTGGCCTTTCCTGTGTAAAGACCAGAACATAGACCAGAAGAGCAGTGGCGACACCTCTCCCAGGATAACACCACCATGGAAGGATCCAAACGTTCAGACCTCCTGAACTAGCTGTGAAAACAGCAGCATACAAAAACTTGATGCTTGAAATAGTACCTTCCCAGTCTTAGGTGAACAGAACACAATCTTAACACAAAGTCCAAAGTCAAATAATAAGCTGGAAAAAAATGAGTAAACAACTACATAAAAGAGCTGGACCATAAAAAGCAACTACTATGGCAAGGAAGATCAAGATACAAACTCAGAAAAAGCCAAAAACATGAAAACAGATATAAGAAAAGCCTCAAAGAAAAATAAAAAGGAAATTGGACATAACCATAAGGATTTTCAGAGGAGATAAAGAAAGAGATTAAGAGTGGCAGTGAAGAAATGGGGAAAAGAAATGAGAGTGATAAAAGAAAATTAAAAATAGAGGATCAAAATCTTGGTTTAAAAATACTGAAGAAAATACCATATGATTGTCCAAATGGTAAAAGAAACACAAATATTAACCATAGGAAAGAATTCTGTAAAATTTGGAACTGGTGAAATGGAAAAAGAAGTACTAAATTTCACTGAAGAAAATAATTCTGTGTAATTAGTAGAAAAGTTAACAACACTATGAGATATTGAGAAACAATAAAACAAAGTCAAAAGAATAAAAGAAGAAGAAAGTGTGAACCATCTTATTAAAAAAATAAATGACCTGGAAATAAGATCAAGGAGAATTAACTTTAAAATTATTGGATTGCCTAGAATCCATGATCAACAAAAGAGTCTAGACATACGACAATAAACTATAATGGAAAACTGCCCTAATAGCTTAGATCCAAAGGTTAAAATAGAAATTGAAGGAATCCACCAAAAACCCCTGAAAGAGATCCAAAAAGAAAACTCCCAGGAATGTAACAGCCAAATTCAAAAGATCCAAAAAAATTTCAATCAGAAGGAAACAATGAAAATGTCATGGACCCAAAGTCAGGAACACACAACATTTTGCAGCTTCCACTTTAAACGAGCCAATGGCTTGGAATATATAATATTCTAGGAAGCGATGAATCTAGGATTAGAACAAAACAAAAATCTGCCCAGAAAAACTAAGTAAAATCCTTCAGGGGAAATGGATATTTAAAGAAATAGAAGACTTTTGAGCATTAATGATGAAAAAAATAGAACTGAATAGAAAATTTGGTATTCAAATACAAGACTCAAGCATAAATAGGTAAACATAAAAAAAAATCACAAAGAACTCGATAATGCTAAACTGTTTACATTCCTACATAAGATCATATATGTAACTTTTTTCCACTTTATTTTTTTTAATTTTATTTATTTTATTCTGAACTTAAATAAAAGCATTTCCATAACACAGTAGAATAGAAAAAAAAAGATGACTTCACAGGAAATTGCAAATCTATTATGTACTTTCTACTCCTTTTAAATATATAATAAAGTTATCATGTAACTTTCTTTTTTTCCTGTTTTTCCTTCTCTCCCCTCCACCTTGGAGATGACTATCATTACATACAAATATGTAGACAGATAGATAATGATATATGTAAAATCATACTAAACATAATTATATTTATCAGTTCTTTATTTGGATGTAAATAACTTCTTCCTTTATAGGAAGTTATTATAATTATTTGGGTATTTATAATAGTCAAAATTACTCACTTAGTCAAAGTTGTTCCTAAAACAATATTGCTGTTATTCTATAGGGTATTCTCTTGATTCTGCTCAATTCACTCTTCATTATTTCAAGCAAGTTTATCCAAATTTTTCTAAGATCATTGAACCTTTCATTTCATATAGCACAATAGTATTCTGTCATAACCATAAACTATAACTTGTTCAGTCATTCCCAAATTTATAGGCATTCTTGCAAGTTCTAGTTCTTTGCTATCACAAGGAGAGCTGCTATAAATATTTTAGAACATATAGGTTCTTTTACCTTTTCCCTAATCATCTTCGGAAACAGAACTAGTAGTAATATTGCTGGGTCAAAGGGTCTAAGCAGTTTAATAACTCTTTGGGCATAATTACAGATTTCTCTCCAAAATGGTTGGATCAGTTCACAGTTCTGCCAATAGTAAATTATTTTCCCATTTTTCCCACATACCCTACAACATTTGTCACTTGCCCCTTCAATCATTTTAGCCAATCTGATAGGTATTAAATGATATCTCAAGGTTGTTTTACTTTACTTTCCTCTAATCAATAATGATTTAAAGATTTTTTCATATGGCTATAAATTATTTTGATTTCTTCATCAGAAAATTGCCAGTTCATATTCTTTAATCATTTATCAATTGGAGAATGACTCATTCTTATAGATTTGAAAAAGTTCTTTGCTTATTTGAGATATGACACATTTTAATCTAAGAAATTGTCTAAAGACCTCCAGCCCCCCTTATTTTCTGTTTCCCTTCTGATCTTGGCTACATTTATTATATTTGTACAAAAAAAATTTAAAATCAAATATAATTGGAATTATCCATTTTGCACCTCACGCTGCTCTCTATCTCTTGTTTATTCATAAGTCTGATAGATAATGTGTTCCATTTCTTCAATTTTTCTTGTAATATCTCTCTTTATATCTAAGTCATATATCCATTTTGACCTTATCTTGGTAAATAGTATAAGATATTGGTCTATGCATAATTTCTGCCCTGCTGCTTTCTAGTTTTCCCAACAATTTTTATCAGATAATAAATTCTTATCCTACAAACTTAAGTCTTTACACTTCTTAAACATAAGGTTACTATAGTTATTTGCTCCTGTAAATGATCTCTAAAAATGAAGGTCCAGGAAAGAGGAACATATTGGAAGAAAGGGAAAGGGAGAGGAAGAACGGGGAAAATTATCTCACATAAAAGTCTCACACGGAAGAACTTTTACAATGGAGAGGAAAAGGGGAGTAGGTAATAGTCAGCACTTGAACCTTACTCTCATTACAGTTGGTTCAAAGAGGAGAGAATAGACATACTAGGTATGGTATGTAGAATATCTCTTTCCCCAGAGGAAAGTAGGGAGAGAAGTGAGTAACAGAAGGTGGTGGTGATATAAAGGAAAAGAGATTAAGGGAAGAAATGGTCAGAAGCAAAATACCCTTTTGAGGAATGGAAGGATAAAAGAGAGAGAAAGGGAGAGATATAGATAGAGACAGACAGAGACAGAGAAAGATAAACTGAAGAAAGTAACATTGAGTGTTAATTAACATAGCTGTTAATATAAATGAGATGAACTCACCCATAAAAGAGAATTGGATAGCAAATGGACTAGAAACTAAAATACAACAATAAGTTATTTAGAAGAAACACACTTGGAACAGAAAGATACAAACAATTAAAATAAGAGGCTGGAGCAGAATCTATTATGCTTTGGCTGAGGCAGCAAATATGATCTCAGACAAAACAAAATCAAAATGGACATAATTAAAAGAGACAGTCAGGAAAACTACATTTTGCTAAAAGACACTACATACAATGAAGTTATATCAAAAGTTTTTACAGCAAGTTTCATATATACATATATATGCATATATATATATATATATATATATATATATCTGAGTCAATGTATAAAAATGAGAATTATTCCCCAATTGATAAATGGTCAAATTATATGAGCAGTCTATTTTCAGAAGTAGAAATGACAGCTATCTGTAGACATATGAAAAATGTTCTAAAACCTTCTGATTAGAGGAATGCAAATTAAAACAACTCTAAGGTACAACCTCAAACCTGTCAGATTGGCTGACATGAAAGAAAAGGAAAATGACAAATGCTGGAGGGGATGTGGAAAAATAGGGACACTGATGCACTGATGGTAGAATTGTAAACTGGTCTAACCACTGTGAAGAACAATTTGGAACTATATCAAAAGGGCTATAAAACTATGCTTACCTTTGATTCGGCAATGCCATTACTAGGTTTATATCCCAAGGAGATTAAAGAAAAAAAAGAAAAGGACCTACATGTATGAAAATATTTATACCACCTCATTTTGTGACAGAAAAGAACTGCAATTTGAGTGGATGTCCATCAATTGGGGAGTGGGTGAACAAGTTATGGTATATGATTTTGATAGAATACTATGGTGCTAAAACAAACGATAAGAAGGATGGCTTCAGCAAAACTTAGGAAGACCTATATGAATTGAAAAAGAATGAAGTGGTCAGAACCAGGAGCTCAGTATACATAGCAAGAGCAATTTACAATGTTGATCAACCATGAAAGACTTGGCTACTGTAATCAACAAAATGACACAAAACAGTTCTGAAGGACTTATGAAAAATGCTTTTCACCTCTAGAGAGAAAACTGATGAACTCTGAATGTAAATTGAAGTATATTTTTTCACTTTTTAAATTTTCTTGCCTTTTTGGAGGGAGGCAGAGCTAATAGGATAATATGTTTTGCATGGTTTCACAGGTATAATTGATATCAGATTGCTTTTCTTCTCAATGAGTGGGGGAGGGGATATAGGTGCAGAAAGAACTTGAACCTCAATATTTTAAAAAAAGAATTTTAAATAAATAAGTTTAAAAGAGAAAAAAGTAGAAAATATCACGTGTTGAGGGTACTGTTCTGGGCACCAGAGAAAGAAGTCTTAGGGGTCATTTCTTGTCTCTGTGGAATCTTCCTCTATCCCTGTTTATACTCAGGTCGAATGGAAATTTTCCTTTGTAGTAGCTCGATATCTGGTTCATGAGACACACTCACCAGTTCCTCTCTAAAGGCATCATTCTTCATGTTGGCACCAGAAAGATATGGGAAAACAGGAAAAAATACTAAAGTGGCTTGTCTTAGCATTTTGCCTTACTGCCGACATAAAGATAGTCACCTCCATTATTTAGAGTATGGTGCTAATAAAGCCAACTCATGAATCAAATCCCTGTAAGCATCAGATTTGCTTTGTTCTGCAGCCACTAATTGTGCATTCACCCATATCCTGCTACCTTGTAAGTGTGAGCCATGGTTCACAAGAGGAGCCTATGAAGGAGGTGTGGTCATAGGTTGATAGACCAAGAACGAGGAGGATGTGGGAGGTCATTTAGTCTAACATGCTCCTTTTTGAGATTAGGAAACTGAAGTCCTAGGAGACTGAACGGCTTGTCTGAGGTCACATAGGTACCAAGCATCAGTTTCTCTGCCTCTAGGATTAGTGGTCTTTCCACTGTACTTACAGTATTACTCAATATGAATCCCAATTTCACTACTGGAAAAATAAATTCGAGCCCTTGTTCAGTCAAAAGAACATGAATAATGGCACCTTTTTTTTTTAAATGAAGGACAGACTTTGGAAATCCTAACATATATTCTCTAAATTCATCGATTCATTGTTAGTACAAATAATTAAAGAACCCTAATGACTAATTACAGGAGACAGGAGATTACTCATGGATGTGAGAAGGGAAGAGAGGAGAGAAGGGATGGAGTATTAGGATTACTATTCTACAGGTCATATCTTTAAATGGGAAGATAGATGGAGAAAGACTGGAAAAGTGAAAAGTAGAGCTTACTATTTAGAAAATTTCACACAATAATAACAAATTTGATATAGGAACTCCTGTTTCATAGTATATCTAGCTCCCTTCAAACATAGCTCACATGCCACCTCTTTTATAAAGGCTTCCCTGATTCTACTCCTCCTCTTCTCCCAGTTGTTATTCCTCTCACCTGTGGACATGATTTTACTTTATCTTGAATATACTTTGTATTTACTTTTCTGCATACATTTTGGAATCTCAGTAGAATAAAAGGTCCTCAAAGGCAGAGAATATATTTTTGTCTTTGCATCTCCACAATCCAGTATGGGGCCTTTTATGAATCAAGTGCTTGAGAAATGTGAATCAGAATGACTCTGTAGTTGAAAGAATATGAGTTTCATTAAATATTTAAGTTTTATTGTGACAAAACAATTAAAATGACCAAAACTAGTGATATAATTATGAAACACTTAATGAATTTGTTATTTGGAGTCCAATTCAAGTCATACCTTATGCTTCACTCCTCTCATTTCCTTTAATACCTAGACTGTAGTGAATTTCCCCACTCAACTCAAAATTATGCAATTGTAGAGCTAAAAGGAATCCTAGAGATCTTCTCATCCAAACCATTCATTTTACGGAGGAGAGAACTGAAGCTCAGAGAGGTTCAATCAGTGTCAGAGTTAAGACAAGAAGTGATTTAATTCATAGTCATAGGCATAGTCATAGGATCTGGGTCAGTCTTCATGTAGCATAACCCTATCATTTAAAGACGAAATAGAGCCCTATCTTCTTTCCACTTCACCGCTGTCTTCTTGGAGACAGCCACATGGCATAGTGAAGAGAACATTAGATATGGAGACAAGAATACCTGAGCTGAAAGCCAGCCTCCAACACTAACTCCCTGTGTAACGCGAGCAAGTCACAACCTCTGTCTGACTCAATTTCCTCATTTATAAAATGAGGATTATAGCACCTCCCACCCAGGGTTGTTGTGAGGATAAAATTAGATATTTTCACATCTTTTTAAAATGTAAAACACAAATGTTAATTTAAACTATTAGTTATTATCATCTAAATCTCACATTTACATCATCACTTAACATCTTTAATTCCTATTTATATTTTTACGTATCTCTCTTATCTGTACTACCAGGTTATAAGATGCTTTGTGTTAAAGACTGAGTCTCAAACCTCTTTGTATCCCTAGTACCATTTAGCACCATTATTTGTGTCCCTAATACCCTTTAAACAGGTTGAATACTTGATGGGTTTGTGGGAGTTTTTTTTAATTACTTGAACTTGACTAAAATTTAAAAAAAAACCCAAGATTTGATCAATTTATACGTTTAAATACATCCTCAATTTCCTAATGCAGTAGATGTTGTATATATGACCCAGTTTATCAGTCTCCATCCTTAGGATGAAGGGCCAGTCCTGCCCATAGAGCTTCCAAAGAGGAGAGGCTCATTCAATTTCAGCTGACACAAGAGCCAAAATAAAGTAAGATGCAATCAGGAAGAAATTTGAGTGTGTGGAGAATCATAGATCCAGAACAAAAATGGATCTTTGACATCACTGAGTATTCCCCATCCACTCATTTTACAGGTAAAGAAATTAATCCCATACAGTTTTAAATCAGGTTCTCCCCCTCCTTCCTTCCCTCTTTCCATCCTTCCCTCCCTCTCTCCCTCCCTCCCCCCCTCTCTCTCTCTCTCTCTCTCTCTCTCTCTCTCTCTCTCCCTCTCTCTCTCTCTCTTTTTTTTTTCCCTCCCTCCTTCCTACCCCATCCATGTCACCACTACAATACTCCATTAATAAAGAAACAATAAAACAGTAAGGGTTTGAAATACTTCAACCAATGAGCCAGCTAAAAAGCAAACTTGCAGGTCGTTGCACTTGAGGAAACAATAAGCAAGAATTTGTCAAAGCAGCAAAATCAGGAACTAGTTCTGGTTCCTCAGTTTCCCCAATGACTGGATTTTTTTTAAAGGCAGATGGATGAACATCCATTACTCCCCAGGAGGAGTGTCTGAATTTTAGAATTTGAAGTATGTCTGGAAATCTCTGTTTGGGATACAGGTATGTATAGAATACTTGAGGGTTTTCTGGGTTTCAAAGAAACCATGAAAATAGTCCATAGTTGTTATCTTTTTTATTTAATCTCATTCCCTTTACTTTTACTAATACAAGAGGGCAGACAGATAAACTAAGCCCCTGAGATTAACTTCTATATCATGCACAAATGAATAAAATGCATTAAATTTTCAAAATCAGAGAAAGGAGGAAGATGGAGTTTATTGGTAGGTGGGGGTACCAAATCAAGTTTAATTTTATATCCACACAAAAAATGCCTTTAAACTATGGATACTGGCACCAACACCCACAAAACGGCAGCATTGGATAAACAGAAGTCTCAGTTCCTTGAGAACCTTATTTCTTGGGTGGAGTACATAGGGAGAGCTTTGGATTGCTCACCCATAGCCCTCATACAATGGGGTTTCAAAACTGGTGATAGTACCTCCTGGTGGTAAAATTCACTTTTTAAAAAGTCAAGTATTTACGAGGTTATTTGAGGTTTGCAAAGCACTTGATAAATATTATCTCATTTTGGTCTCATAAAAATTCTGGGAAATATGTACTATTATTATCCCCATTTTACAGATGAATAAACTAAGGTAGTCATAGGTTAAGAGATCTGCCCAGGGTCACACAGCTAATTCATTTCTGAGGTTGGATTTGAACTCAACTCTTCTTGAAGGCAGGCACAGTGCTCAATTCATTCTGACACATGGTGGAAGTGACAAAGTGACAAAGTGACAAAGAATAGTTTACTATTCTCATATTGTAACCAATTTAAAATCATCAAATATTGAGAAAGAAAATAATATTTAACCAGTAAAGGGTTTGCTTTGATCCAAAGTGGAGAATGTCCTCATACAAGTTCTACATGTGAAACATTCACATTCATTTGGCTAAATTGGAACTTTTCACACTTATCAAGAATAACCAACATTTCATCTTAGTGAGGGAAAACAATATTATCTTATATTAGCACTTAATTCCTTTTATTGTTATTTAGCATTTATACTATGTCTTCTCTTTTTAACTAAATTGGAAACTCTTCGAAGGCAATGGACTACATTTTGACAGTAGTTCGCTCTTAGTCGTTACTCAGTAAATGTTTGTAGAATGAATATGCGAATGAAGGAAACAGATGTTCTTTAATGAAATGTCATCATCTACTAGATATTTACAAGGAGAGTTTTCATTTTCTCACTCTTCCTGAAAAGCAACAGCAGCTTTGAGGCTCTAGATAATCTCTCTGCCTTGACATATCCTGAGCAGACACTGCCAATGGAACTGAATTATTTATGACTTTAAATGGAAGCGCCTGTCCTACAGGGACCAAAGCAAAGGCGAGCAAATGCTCATATGCTCATATTGACCTCAGACCCTGCTCCCCAAAGGCAGGTTTGTTTTTCGTGTGCAGCCTGAAAGTGATTCTCAATAACTTTTCTTGCTTATCCAAGGGAGCTTAGACATGACTCTGGGACTTCAGTTCAAATCTCCTGCCAACAGCTCATTATAGGACGTTAGATCCTTGATAGTCTCCAGCCTTAGCTTGTCAAGGAAATAAGTGACCATGAGATGGATTTAATCTGATAAATGGGAAGATTTCTCACCTACACAGTGGCGAGTATTTTAAAAGACATACCATAGAGAAAACTATTGGAGACCATGAATAACCAAATATTGGTTCATAGGAAAATCTTATCTCCCAAACAGGAAAAATCCTTTATTGATAAACCACTTTCTTTCTTTTCTCATATCCGTTGTAATTAGTGTGTGAAATTCAGTAAATTAAGAAGCATATATCGCTCTCCAACTAGACAGAAGACACAGGACTAGGGGTGCCGTGCTGGGTTCAAGGATGAGTAAGGAACAGTTTCTTCCCTCAATGGCCTGTTATTTTACATGGAGATAATAACTAACTTTCAGCTTTAAATCTCAAAATAAAGTTTTAAATGCATAAAATGAAATTTATAGGATTGTAATAGATATCAATTATATTAAAATGTGCTTTATTTTTAAATGAATTCATAGGTTCCAAGTTAAAAATTTCTGATATAGGATGGTGGCTGGAAAGCAGAGACTAGCATGAGATCCCTGCCAAGTCCCTCCAAAAACCTATAAAAATGGTTTTGAACCAATTCTAGAACTGCAGAACCCACAGGGTAGCAGAGGGAAGCAGGGCTCTAGCCCAGGACAGCCTGGATGGTCTCTGGGTAAGGTGTATCCTACACAGAGCTGGGAGCATAGGGGAGTGGAGCTGAGTGGAGCAGAGTCCAGCGTGGGCAGCCTGGACCAAGGAGACCAGGAGCTGGGCAGAGCGTACCCTAGCACCCTGAATCAGTGAGCTGCAGCAATTACCAGACTTCTCAACCCACAAACACCAAAGACAACAGAGTAGGTTAATGGGAAAAGCTTCTAGGGACAGTGAGTTTGCATTTTGGCCACTGCCCCAGAGGCAGCGGAGGTGGGGCAGCTACAGTACTACAGCTGCAGTTGCTTCTGGCCCCAGGCCCACCTGGTGAGAGGAATTAAGTGGCAGATCAGAGCAGGACTGAAGATCCTGCTGAAGATCTAAGTCCAGTCTGAGTTAGGGGCTCTTGGGGAAGGAGGAGAGCTGGTGAGGCAGAGCTGGCACATCCCACCAAGCATGGAACATAGAACTCTTTAGTCTACAAGCAGTCATACCCTGCTGAAAAACTCAAGGGTCAACTAAGTTGTCTGGGAACATGGCCAGGCAGCAAAATGCACCCGATTCAGTCTCGGACTTTGGAATCCTTCTTT
>CM053624.1:342271790-342287217 GCA_028646595.1 Phalanger gymnotis
ACATTTCTCACAACAATCCTGCTAGTTAGGTAGCACAAATAGTGTTATCTCCATTTTTCAGATAAGCAATTGAGCCTCTGAAGGAATCTGAGGCAGGGTTCAAAACTTAGTTGTATATTTCTCGGGTAATGGAAGTTAGGTAAACTTGTAATTGGCTGAATTGGTGGACCCAAAGAATTACTCATTCAACATGAAATGTCAACTTGGAAATATTTCTCCAAGGGAATACCACTGGCTCTATGTTTGACTGTGTTGTTTTACACATTTTTAACAATATCTTGTAGAGTAGCATAGATAAAAGCTTCTCAGACTTGTAGATGACACAAAGCTGGAAGACTTGGTTAACATGTTGGATAACAGTCAGCATCCAAATACGTCCTCATCATTTAGAACATTTGGCATAAACCTATAGGGAAAGTGAATAAAAGACCAATGTTAAATCTATGTGATAGGAGATGAATATATTGATAGCAGGTCATGAAAAAAAGATTTAGGTATTTTAGAACTTCCAGGATCAAATATAAAACATCTTTTTGACTTTTAAAGCTGTCCATAATCTGTTCCCCTATAGCTTTCTAATCTACTTATGCCTTATTCCACTGACTATTTTGTGATCCAGTGACAGTGGGTCTCCTTGCTGTTCCTCGCAAACAATACTCTATTTCACAATTCTAGGCATTCTCACTGGCTGTCACCCATGCTGGGGCATTGTATGTCCCCTTTATTGCCCATGTTTTCTCCCCTCATATTATCTTTAATTCATCTTGAATGTCTCATGTGTACATAGTTGTTTGTGTGTTGTTGTCCTCGTTATGGTGTGAGCTCCTTGAAAGCGGAAACTATTTTTTGTCTTTCACTGTATGCCCAATGCTGAGCACAATGCTTGGTACACAATACATAGCACTTAACACATGCTTCTTGCCTTGACTTGATTGAAAACTCTATACATGTGATATGGCAGCCGAAAAAAATTAATATAATCTCTAGCACTATTAAGAGAGGCATAATGTGCTGAACTAAGGCAGTACTGATCTTGACATCACTCATCAAAATACAACGAGAATAATTCAGTTAGTTCTATCAACCATAGTTTGGAATGGACACCGGTAAGCTGGAAAGTATCATGAGGCAGGCAATCATGATGGGAAAGGCCTAGCACTAGTTAATGATATGTGAGGACCACTTAAAGGAACTGAGAATATTAAGACAAAAGAAGGGAAGATTTAGAGGAGAACTCAACTAAAATTATTTCTACAACCTAAATGGTAAGTGATCACCTCAATCAAAGTTCCTTACCCGGGGGTCCATGAACTGGTTTTGTGATAAATTTCTGACACCTGTATTTTAACATATTGGGTTTTCTTTGTAATCCTATGTATTTTATTCCATGATTGAGACATTCTGAGAAGGGGTTCATAGGTTTCACCAGACTGCTAAAGGGATCTATGACTCTTCCCCCCACCAAAAAAGGTTAAAAACCCTTGATTCTCTATCCAGCCTTTTCAGTTACATTGTGCAGGTATTTCTTGCTTAGATGCTGGATGGACTCAATGGCTGCTTTTGAGCTCTGGAATTCTGTGATTCTGAAAATACACTATTTACAATCTGCTATTTCACAATACCTTACCCCAGGTTGGGCAACAACTTTGTCACAAATTGTAGAGAAATTATGAAGTAATAACATAAATTGAATGACTCTCACCCACAATCTCTTTATTTTACAAGATATTTTTCAGGATGTTAATTCTCTCTCTCTCTCTCTTTTTTTTTGCTCTGAGCTTGAGCAAACATGAATGTTTCTCTGTATAAAAATGGAAAAAAGAGATACGTGTGAAAGTATGCACCTATTACATCCAACTTTTGAACGTTTTTTTTTAAAGTAGATGCCAAATTCAGTGATTTAATTCCAGATCTCTCCTTGTGGTTTGTTTTTCTCCTTTGTACTTCCTTCAATTCTCTTCTGTGTATTCTTTTAAAATGTTGAATCAACTATTCTTTATTGGAGTAAAAGAGTGATGTCAAGTGAGAGTTAAAAATCATGGCAGCAAAGTATAGGTTTCATGACCAAGACGACTAGACCAACTAACTAAGAGGGGACTGGCTAAGATCAGATATGAAAGTAGAGAGCACTGATCAGCACAGCAGGGTGAATATCTGTGTTTGGTCTGTCATTGCCTAAAAGTCTTGGTCTATGAAGATGAGCTAGTTGTGAAAATCCATCATTAATACCTCCTAATGGGAATATACTGAATTTTTAAAAAAAATCACCAGACACCATCAGTCTAATCCAAATTCCAAGTTCATTATCCTATGGACCCCAGAGGTTCCTGAATCTGTATAATAACCATCAATGCTGCATATATGAGTCATATATTGGTTGAAAACTGAGTAGCATTATTTACACTACTAATTTGTATTGGGCTTTACATTTCCTAGAACTTCTTGGTTTGCAGAGGCCTTGGCACTGTCAAGATGCCTGGATCTGGGAGGTCTTAAAAGGCACATAGCTGCACATTTAATACTTTATTATATATTATTTTATTGTCATATATATTGTTGTATTGCTTTTATTAGATCATTGATGAAAGCAAAACACTGTGTGTAGGATCCAAGAATAAATATCTGTTCCTATGGGGAGCCAAGTCCAGCATAGAAAGGTCAAATAAGTAGGATTCCATGAAATACTTCAAGTTCAGAGAAGAGGTTGAGTGCCAGAGGTGAAAATTCAAAAGATTTTATTATTGGGTGTAATCTACAATGATCTATACCTCCAAATAGTATGACTACCCAAAGAGAGACAAGTTTAAGGATAAAATGTTGCCCACTCTGAAAAACATAGAAAGCTTGCCAAATCTCTAGCTAGTCCAAACAACATGGTGGAACATCATAATACCATAACCCATCCAAACAACATAGTAGAACACTATATTGCCTAGAGTGCTAATGAGACTTACCTAGCTGTGACCCTGCCTACTGAATAGAATCAGGTTAGTGGCTAACACTGTCACCTTGTGGTTAAATATGAAAGGTGCACAATAACTACAAAAACTTTAAAAGAATTAATGAATGCTTGTTATATTATGTAGGAGTGCTGTCAAACTCAAAAAGACATGTATTCCTGTGGGGCCTACATTGACTTAGAAAACTACAAATTAACATGATCTTCATTGTATTGTATTTTGATTTATTCTTGTAAATGTCTCTCAATTACATTTTAATCAGGTTCAGGGCCCTCTCTGGAGTTTTGCAGGCTGTGAGTTTGACACTGTTGAATTATAGACAATAAATCAGCTTTAAGGTTGCTGACATTAAAAGTGTTTCAGACTACTTGAATGTACTATTTTTGTGTCATGTAGACATCATTTACTTTCACAAAGGATTCCCATCTCCCTGACCTATTGACTTGTAAGAAGTGGGAATTTAGGTCTATATTTATTACCTCAATTCCTTCTATATTCCTTTCATTATTTCCAAGTGAACATGTGTTCACTTTACTGGTTGAGTCTCATTTTCTCCTTTAAAAAATTTTATGTCATGTTAGTGCAGAAAATGTGCCTAAGTTCCACTTTCAAAGTTATGTTGCCACAGAAACAATAACTTTTAAATAATGCCAAAGGCTCCCGTATTCAGCTAAAAATGTGAATCCCTCTTTGAACTTTCCACAGCAATGTGGTTGATGGTTTGAATATAGAATTGGATGAAACAAATGCTCCTCTTTTTGTAGAAATGCTTTTCATGGCACTGCACAGGAAATGGTGCATCCCAGGGTTCATTAGTAGTATGGTCATTTGGAGCGATAATCGATTCAGAATCAGACAGATATTGTGAAACACATTTTCTGGGCCTAATCACTGACAATAGACTAGACAGTTTCAGTTTCATCCCTCCCTCCGTCCAAGCGAGTTTTGTACTCACTGTTAAAAAAAGGTATGAAACAAAAGAAAGGTGGTAAATAAAACAGGTAGAAATATAGCGCGCGCGCATGTGTGTGTGTGTGTGTGTGTGTGTGTGTGTGTGTGTGTGTGTGTGTTCGGTCTATAATCTACTTCCTTTCCCCCATCCTCCCTACTGGAGCCAGCCCTAGGCAAATGAAATACGCCAAATTTATCTCTGACATCCTCTCTCCTGACCCTTTAATTATTCCTCCTCTCTTTTTGTGCTCTTGATCCTTGGTATCGAATGCTCCAAGCAATTTCCAAGGTGGCAGTATAACCACACCCCTCACCTAGGCTACTAGGTAACCCAATTATGTACCTCTCTGTTTCCTATATCGGTTTCATGACTTGTTACTAAAGATACATTCTCACTTCTCCTACATTGGGAAGGATCTGATATTCATTTGGCCAGTTATATAAGTACATATTAAAAGCTTATCATGTCCCCTTAACTGTGCTAAGCCCTACGAATGCAAATACAAGTAGAAAGAAAAGCAGTCTTTGTCCTCAAGAAGCTTCTATTAATAGAGGGAAGAAACATGTAAAAATAAGCTTAAAATGGGATGGGGAGGATATGGTAAAGAAAGTCCTGAGGTCAGATGGGAGAGGATTGAAGAAGTGCTTGGCCTGAGAGGTCTTCTTAAATGGAGATTCTATGAGGAACCCTGTAATCAAAAGGAGTGACTGCAAGATCAGAGGGTACTTTAAGAGTTTGAATCCCAGAGCTAGAGTAAGCTTCTATAATGAAGAGGTTTCTGAAGCATGGTAGAGGAAGTCCATAGTGAAGCCAGTAGAAGCATACCTGTTATGTGATTTTACAAAATTGAACCATAAATTGAACATTTTTGCCATTAATTATTACCTCAGGAGGCCAAATCCCTCTCAAGTCAAGTCCTTGTGAATCACATTTTCTACCAGGCTTCACTTCTATGGATTTATCCATCATGTTTCTGAACTGGGTACTTTGTCTCCCTCTCTCTCTAACTTTTCAGGTTCCTTTAATATGTTGTCTCCCACCATTAGAATGTAAGCTCCTTAAGGGGAGGCATTGGTTTTATTTTTACTTGTACATGTATTCTCATTGATTAGCAGTGACTATCACATCAAGAGTACTTAATAAATGCTTGTTAACTGCCTGGAAAGTCCTTGTTAATGCAGAAAAATTAATTTAAAATCATGAGATTTAGGCATGAGCAATAGAATGGGGGACAAAGAGATTATTTGGAAGGAATAGTTCTTGTTGGATTTCAAATCAACTCATGTCACCTAGTAGCTCTATTGCCCTCCCTAACTTTCTCTGTTATAGATTGAAGCTCATTCACAAAGCTGAGCATGCTTTCATGGCTACATGTAAGCTTTTGCCTTAAGTGAGCAAAAAGGAGGATTCTCCCTTTGACATTTTCATTTTATATAAATGATCTAACATATTAGCTCGATGTCAACAACCAATTAGCTGATTATCTATGCTTTCATAAATAAATAGCCCTAGAGTTGAAAAAGACCTCAGAAATCTTCTGCTCCAACACCCACATTTTCAGATGAGGAATTTAAGCTGCAGCAGAGGGAAGTGACCTGTCCAAGGACACACAGCTAGTTGGCAGCATAGCTGGAATCTGGACTCAAGGCCTCTGACTCAGAATTCACTGCTTCTTCCATTATACTACCCTGTCTTTTTTGGCTACTGATCTGCAATAGTAAATTTATAGGGCTAACAATGTACTCTGGATTGGGAAAGCTGGTATATGGGCAAAATTCCATGGCTGATAAAGCTGTCCACACCAAAGCTCAGAGTGATTACATTCTCCAGTTATGCTATGGCTGACTTCTGCTCACTGGTATTCCATATCTCTTCAGTAAAGATCATAACACATTGAGAACATAGTACTTGAGCTATGTCTTGAAGGAAGCCCAGGAAGTGATTCTAGGAGGCACAGGCAAAATGGATCCCCTATTTGGGGATCCTCTGGCAAAGATGTGGAAGCATGAGATGGAATGCCAGGTACAGGAAACTGCTTAGTTACACTGCCAGAAGCAGGATTTAAGCCCAATACACTTTTTACTTCACTACTCTTTTCTGATCATTCCTGAGCTATATTTGACTAACATAATTGTTGTGGGGATCAAATAAGATTATGGATATGAGTTTTTATAAATTGTAGAGTGCTACTTACATGTCAGCAATCATTACTATCATCCCAATAAATTAGAACAAAAACAACAAACATATATTAAGGGCTTACTGTATGCCAGGCACTGTGCTAAAGGACAAGAAGGAAGAAAGTTTCTGAACTTGAGGAGTTCATATTCTAATGGAGAAAGACAGCACATAAAAGGGACCCAAAGAATGCAGTGGGTGCAGGGACATGGGGGAGAAATCTGGAAAGTCAGGAGCAGAGACAGAAGAGGAATGAATGGGTGACCATGAATGACTTGGGAAACCTTAAAGTAGAGATTACAGGAAGAATTCACCAATTGGTTAGAGAGGTCTGCACATGTGAAAGGATATTCTATGGTGAAAAGGCTTCTGAAGAATGGTGGATGAATCCAGAGTCAATTTTCTTCCATTCTTTTAACCTTCACATAAAAATTTAATGTCCCTTGAAGCCTTTAGTTTAAAGGATAGTAACTTCGTCAAGGAGTCACTTTTTCCCCGCTAACATTAAGTTTTTGAAGGGCAAAGGGGCCAAATGTTCAAGGAAACAGGATACCACAACAGACTGCCTGCTCATCATCTGTCTCTTTAACATCACGATGTTCACAAGAGACTGTATATACTGTTTAAAGTAACTTAAACATACAAGTACCATTAAACTTATGACAGATGAAATGCCATCTATATTCACCTATGTCATATTAATGAACACATTACTGGGCTCCAGAGGGTCTCTAATACAAAAGAGGTGAGAGTCATCAAAGGCTAACTATATTTGAAATGAAGTGATGAAGTGTAGCAAAGTAATGCAGGCACTTATTAAACCGGAAGGCTACCTGCCAGTATTGACAGATTGCCAAGATTAATGTGATGCTGCTCTGATATAGTAGTAAACACATTCTATATGAAGGCAAAAACTCCAGTTTTGAATTCCAGTTTATCTACTTGCTGGATGTGGGAACTTGGGCAGGTCACTTAGTTATCCTGGTCATCATTCTCCTCATCTATAAAGTGAAGAGATCGAATTGGCAGTCTCTAATGTAGTTTCCAGCTTTAAAATCTATGCTGACAAGAAATAATAGTGACACTTTCCTTTGTACTAATCAAGTAATAGCTGGAATACTATGGCAGTTGGGTATATACCCATTTTAAGAGGAATATCAGCACAGTGGTCTGTGTCCAAAGGAATGGGAATTGTATAGAGATGTATGGAAACTATGCAATTGAATTCAATAAGAATTTTTAAATCTTCATCATATCTAAATACTAGGGATGCAAATCTAAAATTATAAGTTTTCCAGGTCATGTATAGAACCAACCACCAAATACTTTCTTTCCTGAGAATGACTGCTATCATTTTCATTCTTGCTGTGAAGACTACTGCCCAAGATAATCAATATGAATTTATTTTACACACACAGGCACTGTGCTATGAAATGGAGATATAACTGGGTGTAATGGCTAGAAAGGTAGGTTAAACTCAGTTTTCAAAGGGCTTTTAAAATGTCAAAAAAAATTGATATTTGATCCTAAGAATAATAGTCACTGAAATTTATTGAGTGTGAGAATGGCATGGTCGGACCTTTACTTTGGGAAAATCACCTTGGCGGCCACATGAATGGATAAGAGATTGTAGAGGTTCTTGCAATGGATCAGGCTAGATGTGATGATAGCTTTATCAAGGGTCATAAATTTTTTAGTAAATCAAAGGGTTTAGAAACAAGAAATATTATGGAGATTCAATTGCTATGACTTGACAACTAATTGGATATGCGAGTGAAGAAGAGTGATTAGTAGAGGACAGAACCAAGACTACAAACTTGAACAAATGAAGGAAAGGTGATTTGTTCCCTCAATAGAAATAAAGATGTTTTGAAAGGTTGGCTTGGGGTCAAAGAGGATGCGCTCCATTTCGGACACATCGAGTTTGTGATCCTTACAAGGAATCCAGTTTGAATTGTCCAGTTGGCAGTTGGCGATGAGAAACAGGAGCTCAGAAAGAGATATTAGAAATAGATAGATAGATAGATAGATAGATAGATAGATAGATAGATAGATAGATAGATAGATAGATAGATAGATAAAAGGTTGATATCAGTGTGAAGCTGGGAGTGCTTTTCATATTGATGAGGTCTCTGAGTAAGACAGTATAAAGAGAGAAGAGGGAAAAGGACAGGATTGTAAAATCCACTCATGAGGAAGTGATTTTCTCAACCTTTTGGGAAAGGTATACCCATCAGCAGGAATCTGATGACTGAGTAAGCAAAGAGCCTTAACTGAAAGTAAAGAGATTTATTAGCATGCAAAAGAATCTGCTGTCAATGAGAGCTGATTCAGGTTTGGTTTATATAACCTGTCAGGCCTGATTAGAGTACATAGTCAATTAGCTGCATTCTATGGTAATTTATGATAGAAAAATAAAGAATATCATAGGAAAGGGAAAGTTAGAGAAAGAGAGATCAATCAGAGAAGAAAGGGGGAGTTCTGAAACACAATTAGCAAAACAGATTTTCAGAATAAGAAAATATTCCCTGTTGAAGGGCAAGAGCTTAGGGGAAGAAAACAAATACTTTACTATTGTCAAAGAAGCCAATTTAGACAAAGCTGCAGGGTCTTCTTGCTCTGCTCAGTGGCATGAATAGAGGAATTTTGGGTTCGGTAAGGTATAATTGACAATAGTTTAGGGGGGAAAGATTCAAGAATGAAAGACAAAAGTTCAATTGAATCAGTTAACCATAGTGTTGATTGAAAGAAAAGTGAAGTCAAAGCAGAGGTGAGAACCTGAAAAGTACTGAGGGATGGAAGAATTAGAGGTTCCAGGGAGAATGAACACAAAGTTCTAGGAGTCTAAGGCTTAAGGAAGAATTGAATGACAGGAAGTTACAAGTGAGTAAAGAGAATTCTGAGATCTTGATCAAAGAAGTGGAAAAATTATGGGTGATGGAAAGATCTAAGCTAATCATCTCGGTGTCTGATTGAGATCAAATGGTGGAGTAGGCCCTGGGGAGTAGAGAATGAGGAAATAGGGGAATGTCAATGTTCTTATTGAATTCTTTGTTATAGAAAAGTATTCCATGAAAACAGAGAAGTTCGGGGGAAAATGTAAGTGATATAAAAACAGCAAAAGTTATAAATAAAATTTGCTTTAAAAGATGCTTATTTTATAAATAGATTAAGAAATCTACATTTCAGGTAATTACTTTCAAACTTTTGGACTTGGATAGATCTTTAAAAAATTTGCATCAATGGAGTATCTATCTATCTATCTATCTATGTATATATGTTCATATATGTGTATATATGAAAACTTTATCTTATCTACTAATTAAACCTCTTTATAAAAATAGTGTCACTGTGGTTTAATTAACTCATGGAGAGCTGGTTTGTAGCCATAAAGTCTTAGGTTCAAGTATTTTCTGGTAATCATACGGGTTATGGGACCTTGACCAAGTCACTTAACCTCTGAGTGATCTAGGAAATTATCTAAGACTATAAGTTGCAGAGAATGTGGCAATCTACATTGGTTGAAGGAGTTTTGTGTTTTTGTTTTCACCAGGTGTTCCTTATACCAGTTAAATCTCAGATCCAGTCCCTATCTGTATAAATATAATTATCTACTATAAAAGCATAAATAGTAAATACATTTAAGATTCCCCAGGATAGGGACAATTTCCTTTTGGTTTTTATTGTCTCCAGCACTTATCACAGTATCTTGTACTTAATAAGTGCTTACTGCATTGAATCAGATAAAGTTAGCCCTAGAAGGTTTCTTTAATTTTTGACGAGTTGGAGGGATGACTTTACTTTAAGGTTCTTTTCCAAATGTCTACTGGAACTGTCAGTAAATTCCAAGATTTACCTCTAACTGGATCTTTCAATACAAAAAAAAGACATTTCCCCCCCAAAGTGCCAACTCCTGAAATTTTATAGGTTAATTTTTATTTGATTTGAAGTGTTCCTGACAGGAAACTAAATTTGATTGCTCCATTCTCCAGCTATGTACGGAGGAGAAAATCCTTCAGTAGGATCACGCCAAAGTTCAACGAGCTATTCCAACTCTTCAAACACTGCCAATTTTAGTTTCTTTCCCATTCCCTTCCCCGCAAGAGAAAAAAGAAAACTAGAGGCTTCTCTTTCCCACTGCTGCATTTCTATTCGAAAATGACCAAACGAAAAGCAATTTATTTCCCCTGATCCTACAAAAGCATCCTCTCAAGCAGTCCAAAATCAAATCTGGAAAAACCTACCAAATTAAGTTGTCTTTTTATGTATTAGCTCAATCATAGGATCATAGATTTTAATCTGGAAGGTCGCTTAGGTAGTATGAAGTTTAAATCCTTCATTTTTTAGATGAAGAAACTGAGGACTGGCCCAGGAGTCACATAAGAAAGGATTTGAACCCAGGACTCTTTGACACCCATTCCAAGTCCATTTTTCTAACCATTACAGTATAAATGAATGTCCTGTTACCATAGAAACATGAACACATAAGAAATCTGTGGTTTCTCAAGCCTGGAGATATCTTATTGTCAGAAGTCTATCCAACAATGTGACAATCAAAATCCATCTATGACTTAGTAGACAATTCCAATGTTGCCCAAGGCACAAACAGACTAAGAAACTTACCTGGAGTCATATAGCTTCCTGACTTGAAACACAGCAATCTATCTAGTCTGACACATTGTCTCTGGAAACAGAAAAGAAAGAATTTCCATAATTAATCAGCCCCTTTTCTGGATTAGCTTTTAAAGCACAACCAGTATTTAACATAACCCTTACCATAGCTGAAATGGGTGGGTGGAGAAATATCCTTTGACGTCAGGATAAAAAAAATAGCTTGATCGTTTTGGAAAAGAGGTTAGTTTAAGATCTTTAATATCTCCTTGGCAGAAAGGAGAATGGTTTTGTATTGCATATGCCAATAATGTCTAGTTAAACACATTAAAAAACGGTTTTGAAAAATCTGTATAATTTCTTTGCAAATGTAAATCAGTGTATGAAATATAGAATCCCAGAATTTGAGAGTTGGATGGGACATTAGTGACAATCTAGTCCAATCCATATTTTGAATGAATCCCTTTTATACCATGAGTGGTTATCTAGTCTCTTCTTGAAGACCTCCATGTAGAAATATTCACCACTTCTCAATAAAACTGGTTCCATATCTTGTGAAATCAAGGTCAAAATTTCCTCCTTGCCACTTCCACTCATGCCTCCTGATATTGACCTCTGGGGAAAAGTAGAAGTTTAATCTGGCTTCCTTCAAATACCTGAAGATAGCTATCATTCCTTCTCTAAGTATACTTTTTTTCCCCTAGGTATAATCCAGGAGGTCCAATTTCTTCAACTGATATCTTGGATTCAAGGAGCTTAGCTGTCTGGTTGCTGAGCTTCATACACTCTCCAGTTATTCATCATCATCCTTAAACTTGATACCCAGAACCCAAATTCTTGTTCAGTGGCTTTTTAGTCATGTGTGATTCTTTATGACCACATTTGGGATTTTCTTGGTAAAGATACTAGATTGGTTTGCCATTTCCTTCTCCATCTCATTTTACAGATAAGGAAACTGAGGCCAACAATGTTAAGTCAGAGTTAAGAGGAGCCTTCCTGATTCCAGGACCAACACTGTATTCACTGTGCCGCCTAGCTGCCCTCAGAACCCAAATACAATACTCCAAATGAGGAATGATTAGGGCAGCACACAGTGGAATTATCATCTCATTAACCCTGGAATTTATGGCCTTCAGTCAACACAAGTTCACATTATCTTTGTGGCTATCACATCACACTCTCATCTAATTCATCCTTATGCCCTTCCAATCCAACAAAATGCTAAGGCGTTTTTTCAGAACAATTTCTTTTTTCTATTCCTCCCCTATCTTATGCTCCTGAACTTGATTTTCTTTTGTACATAAGTGCAAGACTTCGAATACATTCCTATTGGTTTTTATATCCTTTGATTTAGTCCAATCTTCTATTCCATCAAGATCTTTTTAGATCCTGATTCTGTCATCTACTATCCCTCTCAGCTTTGTGGCATCTGCAAATTTGGTAATGAAGAAAATTATTCAAGCTGTATCATTTGATCAGAGTACATAGGTGGTACAGTGGATAGAATGCTGGGCCTGAAGTCAGAAGACTTATTTTTCTTGAATTCAAATATGGCCTCAAACACTTACTAACTGAGTGGCCCTGGGCGGATCACCTAACCATGTTTCCTCATTTCCTCATTTGTAAAATGAGCTAGGGAAGGAAATAGGAAACCACTCTAGCATCTCTGCCAAGTAAACCCCCAATGGGTCACAGAGTCAGACATAATGACTAAACAACAGCATCATTTGGTTATTAATATGAATCTGTTTCATTCCCTTTTCTGTCAAAATCACTCTTACCTAGTTCCTGAGACCTACTCCATTCTAGATGAGGAATGTAATTACTCCCAGCCCCCAAGGCATCTGCCTGGTCAGGGACATTTACTTTTTGTTTACCTAGTAAATGGAAGCCAGTTTGAGCTAAGGCCACTTCTTGTTCTCTAATCAAGATTTGGGGTGACCTAGTCTACTCAAAGGGAGACCACATTAGTAAAGACTTGATTGAGATGGCTAATGCCAATGGTAATTGTCTCTCACAGAGCAATTAACATTCTTTGAGAGGGGTATGATCAGCCCCACCTGAAGGCCACCTACCTGCCAATCAGGGTTGTCTTTCATTTTTTAGGGGAAGTCCCAAGGATGTATTGTCAGAAGGAAGACACCTGGATTTAAAATACCCTGTGGCTCTCATTTGGCATCTTTGGTCACCAGGAGAGACCAATGACCTCAATTTATTGGTTCTTGCAAGCTTAACAAATTGACTAAGCATACTTGGAACTCTTTCTCTCAGAATTTCACTAGGTACAGTAAGGATATCATGAATGCTGTTATCCAAGATATATGAAAACATTAAATGGCATAGAGCCAATCACTGATTGTTATAGGATAGAACTGGAGATTCTCTGCCATACTGATATTAAACGATTAGGGCAATTCTTTGAGTCTAAGCATCCAAACTAAGAATTCATTTGAGTATATTGTTGTATAATTCATATCTCTCCAATTTCTCTAGAAGGAGAATATACAATTTGAACTGGTGTAGTGGAGCCAGCAAAGTTGTTTTTAGAGGGATAAGTGAATTTGCAGCTAGAAGAATTCAGGTTCAAATCTTGGCTCTCACACTGAGAAGCAATATAAACACACCTAATTCACCTTTTCTCTGAAGGCTTAAGTTTTCTCTTTAATTAAAAAAAAAACCTTAAGACTGATGAACTCTAATTGTTCTTCCAAGTGTAACCCAGTTTTTCAGATTCAGAAAGTTGGATCTCAAGCTATGTGACAATGAACAAGGTACTTCTACCTCTCAGAACCTCAGTTTCCTGCTCTGTGAGATGGGGTCATCTTAGTTGTATGAGATATCTTCTAAGGTTGCTGTAAATAAAGCACTTTGTAAAAGCATCATGTAAATTTGAGCTGTTGTTATTGTTACTCGTTGAAGTGAGCCTGTACGCTGCATCACCTCTTACCTTGACTAATGCAATAGCCTCTTATTTGGTCTCTTCAAGTCTCTCCTCTCTCCAATCTATCTTCCACAAAGCTGCTAAAGTGATTTTACTAAGACCTAAGTTTGTCATTATTCCCTACACACATCCCCTGTCAAAAAACTTCAGGATCAAATAGAAATGTACTAACTCCTGTGATTGGAATTTAATACTCTTCAGAAATTTGACTTTTTTATCTTTCTAGGCTATTAATTATCTTACTTCCCTCCACACATTCTACAGTACAGCCATAACAACCTATTAGGTGTTCCTCAGAAAAGATGCTCCATCTCGTTTCTCTTCACTGTACTGTCTCTCCCCCAAGCTTTGAATATTCTCTTTTTTCATTTATTTCTATTGGAATCCCTGAATTCCTTCAAGATCCCACTTCAAGGTTACCTTCTATTGGAGGTGTTTATTAATTCCCCTTAAGGGCTAAGCACTTTACCCTCTAAGGCTACTTTGTACATCTCTGTGGGTATCTTCTAGTTACTTATGTCCCTCTTTTCTCCCCTATTCAAATGTATGTTCCCCAAGGGTAGGGAATGTTTCAGTTGTTTTTCTTTTTATACCAAGCCATTATTACAGAGCCAGATACTTAATAAGGGCTTAATAATGCTTGTTGACTGAGTTCAACTCTATTCTACATATAATAATGATGAGTAATAATAAAATAGCTAAAAATGATACTGCTTAGAGGTTTGCAAAAAGCTTTTCATACATTATCTCATTTGATAAAGCAAATGAGGCATAGAAAAGTACAGGGACTTTCTCCAAAGTCACACGGTTTGTAAGTGGATGAAACAACCCAGATTTGAACTTAGATTCATGATTTAGCACTTTTCCATTATACCACAGTAACTGGACATCTGTTTGATCATCCCTGATTCAAGCGACGAATCATTTCAGCCAGAAAGCCGGTAAGAATCAATCAGCCTGCTTGGGTGATGAAATCTGTCTACATAGATCTAATACAACCTGATTTTATTGATTCAATAAAACAACTGGTCAATTAGGTGGGGGAAAAATCAGTCACACTGGGTGACTTCTCAGAGTTGACTGATTTTATAATTCCACTTAGTGAAATTATTTCAGCCTGTATTATATTTTCAGCAACATTCAGTTAACCAAATCACTTAAGGAAAGACATTGTCAAAATCAAATAAATGATGAATAAATATGAAGATAAAATAATAATATTGTTCCCTTGATTCCACTACAAGCCTATCCATCTGTATTGTATATGATCTATGAGAAATGATACAGCAAGCACTCTACAGCAAATGTGCTCTCTGTCATTATTATAATTTACCATTTACTGAGCACCAGCAACGGTCTAATAATAATTTTGAAAAAAAATGAGGGATATTTAGTACCAAATACAGAAACACGATGCAGCTATAATCATAATGGTTATGCTCCAACCAGTTAATAAATCTTGGGCACAATAGCTCTGTTTCATAGAACATTTTACATGTCAAAATGATTAATCGTAAATGGCTCTCTACATCCCTTGTGTACAGTGCAGAAAGTCTCACGGGAGAAGCAACCCAATCTTAATGTTACATTGGCACTGAAATAACATATTATAGGATTTTCTGATGACTCAGAGGAGGCGGATGGCTCCTACGGGACTGAAGAGTTAATTAAAATGACTATAGGATTGCTATACTCTATTATAGCACAATTATATGTTTCCTAGAAGATTTTCCCATGGAGGTCATGCTGAAGGAAAAAAAGTACATAGACTTTTTCCAACTCAGC
>CM053624.1:342287717-342303365 GCA_028646595.1 Phalanger gymnotis
TTTTCTATTCAGCTCTGCTCTTTCCATTAGGATGCTTAAAGTGTTCTATTTTATTAAATATTCATTCTTCCTCAGAAAGATTATACTCAGTTTTGCTGGGTAGGCGATTCTTAGTTCTAATCCTAGCTCTTTTGCCTTCCAGAATGTCATGTTCCAAACCCTCTAATTTTTTAATATGGAAGCTGCTAAAATTTTATGTTGTCCTGAGTATTGTGCCATCATAACTGAATTGCTTCTTTCTCCCTGTTTAAAATATTTTCTTCTTCCCATACCAATGAAAGTCCAAAAAAAAACCAGCTATCAGCAAAACCACTCAATAATGGCTAACAAATAGAGGGGTAGATCAGTGGAATATGTAAGGTACAGAAAACACAGTAGTCAATAATTATAGCAATCTACTGCTTGATAAACCCAAAGACCCAATATTCTGGGATAAGAACTCACTGTTTGACAAAAAAACTGCTGGGAAAACTGGAAAACAGTCTGGCAGAAATTGGGCATAGACCAACATCTGACACTGTATACCAGAATAAAGTCCAAATGGGTACATGATCTAGGTATAAAGGTTGATACTATAAACAAATTAGGGAAGCAAGAAATAGTTTATCTGTCAGATTTGTGGGGAATGGAGAATTTATGACCAAACAAGAGATAGCAAACATTACAAAATATAAAATTGATAATTTTGATTACATTAAATTGTAAGAGTTTTGCACAAACAACGTCAATGCAACCAAAATTAGGAGGGAAGCAGAAAACTGGGAAAGAATTTTTTACTTTTCTAAAATATAGAGAACTGAGTCAAATTTACAAGAGAACAAGTCATTCCCCAATTGATAAATGGTCAAAAGACATGAATAGGCAGTTTTCAGAGGAAGAAATTAAAGTTATCTACTGTCATATAAAAAAAATGCTCCAAATCACTATTGATTAGAGAGAAGGAAATCAAACAAGGAGGTGCCATACCACACCTATCAGATTGGCTAACATGATAAAACAGGAAAATGATAAATGTTGGAGAACATGTGGGAAAGTTGCAGCACTAATTCATTGTTGGTGGAGCTACGAGCTGATCTAACCATTCTGGAGAGCAATTTGGAACTATGCCCAAAGGGCTATAAAAATATGCATACCCTTTGACCCAGCAATAGCATTTCTAGGTCCATATCACAAAGAGATCATAAAATGGGTAAAGGGCCCACATATACAAAAACATTTATAGCACCCAAGAACTGGAAATTGAGGGGATGCCCATCAATTGGGGAATAACTGAACAAGTTGTGGCATCAGAATATAGT
Source organism: Phalanger gymnotis (assembly GCA_028646595.1). NCBI lineage: Eukaryota > Metazoa > Chordata > Mammalia > Diprotodontia > Phalangeridae > Phalanger > Phalanger gymnotis. The sequence goes on from CM053624.1 coordinate 342,289,016, forward strand.
GGAATACTATTGTGCTATAAGAAATGATGAGCAAGCAGACTTCAGGAAAACCTGGGAAATCTTATATGAACTGATGCTAGGTGACGTGAGCAGAACCAGAAGAATATTGTACACAGTAACAGCCACACTCTGTGAGGACTGATTTTGATAGACTTGGCCCTTCTCAGTAACGCAAGGACCTAAAACTTTTCCAAAGGACTCATGATGGAAAATGCCATCCACCTCCAGAGAAAGAATTGTGGAGTTGGAATGCAGAGTGAAGCACACTCTTTTGTTTTGTTTTGTTTTCCTTCTCATGGTCTCTCCCATTCATTATAGTTCTTCTATGCAACATGACTAATGTGAAAATGTGTTTAGTAGGAATGTGTAGAGCACATATCAGATTACATGTCTTAGACAGGGAGAGGGTAAGGAGGAAGAGAAAATTTAAAACTTATGGAAGTTAATATTGAAAACTGAAAATAATTAAATATTTAAAAAAAAAATTTTCTTCTTGACCTAGAAGCTCTGCAATTTAGCTACAACATTCCTGGGAGTCCTCATTTTGTGATCTCTGTCAGGAAGTGATCAGTGGATTCCTTAGATTTCTATTTTGCCATCTAGTTCTAAGCTATCAAGGCAGTTTTACTTGGCATTTTCTTGAAAGATGATGTCTAGGCTCTTGTTTTTAATCATGACTTTTAGGTAGTCCAATCATTCTTAAATTATGTCTCCTGGATCCATTTTCCATGTCAATCAGTTTTTCAACAACATATTTCACATTTTCTTCCATTTCTTCATTGCTTTGATTTTATTTTATTGTTTCTTAATTTCTCATAAAGTCATTAGTTTTCATTTGCTCAATTATAATTTTTAAGGAATTACTTTTTTCAGTGAGCTTTTGTACCTCCTTTTCCCTTTGTCCAATTCTACTTTTTTAATTTAAAATATTTATTAACAGAGGTTATTTATATTACTTTCATTTCCAAAATACCCTTCTCCCGTCCCCTACATTATCAACTTATTAAAAAAAAAAGAATGTTCGGGTAATTCTCATAGTTTAAATCCAAAATACGTGAGTCTTCTCAAAAGGCCAAGTTACTTCCCTAAACAGAAAAATTCTTTTTTGTTTTGTTTTCTATTTCCCCCTTCATCTTTTAGAATTTCTCTCCCCCAAAGCATTTCAGCAACTATTCAGTTAGAAATCATCATAGCAAACAAGCCTAGGACCACCAGGCTCAATGAATAAAATAGGTTTCTTATGCAAAAGTCTGTTATTAGTTAAATGTGGCTTTCATAGAGACTGATGAAACATTGTATATCTGGCACCTGAGCTGAGTTTGGAGAGGCTCATCCTCAGAATGTCAGCTATGGTGATGTTTTTATTCAGCTACTCCAACCTGAACCCCACCAAAATTTCGCTGTAATATCGAGAAGTCATCTTCTATAAGAGTCTGATGAAATCAAAGATTGAGGTATTGTCTTTAAAAGTTACTTTAAGCACTGTGCAAGAATAGCATTAATCCTCCAGCCAAATATTTCCAGCTAACTGCTGTGTTTCAAGTATTATGTCCTAATCTAAGCAAAGGACTCTACAACCTGGATCTAAAATGTAGACTACTGATCTGTGGCTCTAAGTGTTATCTTTTTCCCCCATATTCCTGCAAATAAACCTATGTTTCCTATGTTTGGACCACTGCCTTGAGGTTTAGCAATAACTTTTCCTCACACATTCAGAGGCCTAATAAATATCAGAGTCATGTAGCCAATATCAGAAACACTTCATTCTATTTGCCTTTCCTGGACTGCTCACATATAACTTAAAGAGTAAAAATAGAGAAGATGGAAAAGATATGTAATCATTTCTTCCCCCTTCCTACTTTATCAGATATATAAGTATTTTGTGGTCAAACTTCAGCTTATAAAATTGTAGCAGAATGAAGTAAAAATAACTCTATGGTCCAAAATCAGCCTTTCAGAAACCTGTATAAGGGCTTTATTTATTTCTCTGATGCAAAATAGTTACAAGGAAAGTGAAGTCAAGGCTTGACTTCCATATACTCAGTTCTTAGAGGAGAGTTAATTTTAAAAGGGAAGTTTTTCTATCTTAGCACATAAGCTCACCATTGCCTGGCACTGAATGCTAAACTGACTCTGATTTGGCACTATGAAACCAAAATACCAGACTTGCATTTTCATTTGACTATTGCAATAGGAAAAAGCACCAGTCAAAAACTGAGAGTTATTACTACACAGAAAACCACAATATTTCAATTAATGTGAGGCTTCATTCTTCAAGCTCAGAATATTGTGGAATCTGAACTAACAGACATAAATACAATATTCTGCTTTCTCCAGTTCCACCTCCCGAAACAGATAATACCATTAGATCAATTAACATTTTTCTAAGGTGAATGCTGTTGCATAAGTGAATAAATTATTTACATGAATTAAATAAGAACAGATTAAACCTAAATGTCCTACATCTGAGTAACAAAATGCTTTAAGCTGCATTGCTACCTGGAACCAAGGCCAGTTTCTTCTTGACAAGTTGGATCCAAGTATGTAGAAAGAGACTCGGTATATATGGCAGGTCCCAAGGTGAACTTTATACAAGGGCCTTCCTACTGGAAATACCAGAAAGATTTTGTAATAACACTGTCTCACTTATAACATAGTCCTGTAGAATAAATGCCAAAGACAACGTCGTTAAGACATCCTGATGGGATTAAGGACAAATCGTAAATGTAAAAAAAAATCTCTAGTTAGCTTAAAAGGTCTTTGAATTTCCAACTGAAAAGCACAAAGCATAAAGTAGATGTTCTTCAGTCTCCTGACCCCAAAAATAAAACCCTAAGGCTTTAAAACATAAGTCACAACAATTATAATTAAAAAAATTAAAAGTTTATCCTCTCATTCCTTCTCTCCTGGCCAACTCCATGCCAGAACCCATCCCAGACAGCCACTTCCCCTCTTGAATAAGGGCTTCATGATTTCTCCTAGGGCTTAGATTACATGAGAGTCAAAATTCCATTCTTTCCAGTGAGATGATGGACCACCGGGCCTTGCTATCATCGGCTCTGCCTCTACACCCTGACATCCTCCATTACTGTCACCTGTATCTACTTCTAGAATATAATCTAAGGACCAAAGATGCTTGCTATTCACCCACTCATTCAAAGTTAAAACTAATGTACAAACTACCTTTTAACTCTGAGGACTTTTGAGTCTTCCACATTCTTTGCATCCAAACTCTTTTACATATTATCTCCCTTAATTAGAATGTGAGCTCCTGGAGAGCTATCTCAGTATTTCTATTGATATCTTCAGCATTTATCAGAGTACTTGGCACATATGTAAGTGTTTAATAAATGCTTTTTCATTCATTCATTGTGTCACATTATGTATAAAATATACTTCATATCCCCCTCACAATCTAAAGAAAAAAAGTAATACACAGTTGGCTTTCTGGAAGGAGGGAAGGGGGGTAGGTGTATAGAAAAATTTAGACAACATTAAAACAAAACGTCCTGGTAAAATTTTATTTTATAAAGGAAAGAAAAAGTGAGGTGTGAGAATGAATACAAAAGACACATATGATATTTACAAGATAAAACCACACTCTTCTTCTTTTATGGCATAAGAAGTCAGAGGGAGTAGGATGCTCCCAAGAATTCTTGTCCAGAGTTATGAAGAAGAAGCTATAGTTCAATTAAGTCGTGAATACATACACATATCTATCTGAACATTAGCTTTCTTCTCCATGGCACCTTTCTTTAACCATTTCAGTAATACCTAAGGAAGAAATTGTCCCTATCTAAGGGAAAGCTAAGCCTCAGTGGTCTAGTGGTGTTTGAAGAGGAAAGAAAACTGTATTTTGCAGACTGCAATTTGTGCCCTGCAGTTATAAATATGTCATTTGACTTACACATTGGATCTGGAAGTCGTTGATGGAGAATAAACAGAGCTATGATGTCATTCATTTTACACAATCTGTTTTCCTCACCAAAACCACACTTTGATCGCTATAGCCAATGGCTGAGATTCCAATTCCACATTCTAAACCTATGTAGCGGCAGAAATGGAAAAAAAAAATGCCATCACTTGTAATATTTGGGAAATGCAGTGTGTGTTTTTGTATGCTTTTAAAATAAAAAAAAAACAAATAAAGCACAATAAACATCTGCTTTCCATCAGTAACACCATTCTCAGCAGGGTGAATGGATGCTTCTCCTAGAGTTGAATATGCTGAAATAGCCACAGCATGAAAATGTCCTAAATTCTCACTGTGTCTGTAAACCAATTATCTGGCCAATTCATCCCAAGTACTCTAGGGAACTTTCAAGAAACACAAACTAGCAGATACAATTAGGCTCATGAGATCCAAAAAGTATAAGAACGAAAATACACTCAGAAATCCAGTTCCCTTAAACTACATATTAAAATGCACTTAGGAAATATTACTGTGCAAATCTACTTCAAGTTCCCACACATTCTCATGTATTGGGTTTTCAGAAAGATCTGTCATCTTCACAGCTTGAAGAAAGGTTTCAAGGTTACAGGTCTGAATGACTTCCATCACCACGATATATTTTCCTGTGGCCTCATAGCTATTCAGTGGCAGAATGAGATCTAGACTTCCAGTGTCCTGATTCTTATCCTATGTTTCTTTCTATTAGACCAAATCTTCAAAGAGGGAATGTCAGGGGCTGATTCAGCCTAGTTAGGGAAGTACTTTAAACATGGGGAAAAGGGGGGTGGGGCCAGAGAATTATCCAATGGTTAATCCCCTGCAGTGGTAGAGGGGGCCTGTGGGCTTCTATAACCCAAGCGACCCCAATTCTACTTTTTAAACACTTTTTCTTCAGTAGATTTTTGTTCCTCTTTTAACATTTATCCTGCTCTGCTTTTTAAGGTGTTATTCTCTTCAGATTTTTTTGTGCCTCCTTTACAAAGCTGTTGACTTTCTTGTGTCACTTTCATTTCTTTTTCTGATTTTTTTCCTTTACCTCTCTTATTTGATTTTTAAATTCTTTTTTTTTTGAACTCTTCCAGGGCCTGAGACCAATTTATATTTTTCTTTGAACCTTTGCATATAGCTGCTTTGATCTCATTGTCTTCTGAGTTTGTGTTTTGATTTTCCTTGTCCCCATAATAACTTTCTATAGTCTTTTTTGATATTGTTTGGATATATTTCTCATTTTTTCCAGCATTTTTTAATTTGGAAAATAATGTAGTCACTATGACTTTAACTCCATTAATACAATAGAGGAAACATGTAGGAATGATTTTTTAAAAAATTTCTAATCTTTTCTTCTATCCTTATGATCTCACTGACCCCTTATTTTTCATTGGAGGCTACTACTCCCCATCATTTCAGACGCCCTGGGGGCAGTATTGCCCATTTTGAAAACCTATGATCCAGGTCAGGCTGGGGAACCTACAGCCTTGAGGCCACATTTGGCCTTCTAAGTCCTTGGGTCTGGCATTTTGACTGAGTCCCAATTTTACAGATCAAATCCTTTTATTAAAGGGATTTGTTCAGTCAAAGGGCTTCACTTGAGGACCTAGAGGGCCACACACAGCCTCAAGGCTGCAGATTGCCCACCCCTGATCTAGATGATTGTAATAGCCTTCTAATTGGTCACCATGCCTGTAATCCATCCCCACTCTAAGCCATCTTCCACACTGCTCTCCAAATGTTGTTTTTTTTTTCTAAAGGGCATAATTGATTACATCACCCCCTGATCAATAAACTATATTGGCTCCCTATTATCTCAAGGATCAAATATTCTCTTCTCTGTTTAGCATTTAAAGCTCTTTATAACCTGACTCCTTCCTCTCCACTCCTTTAACATATCCTGCCCCCCCCCGTAAACACACATACACACACACAGTCCATGGTCCAGCCAAGCTGCCCTCCTTGCTATTCCTCACACATTGGTCCATCCCTCATTTCTATGTTTTTGTATTGCCTTTTCCCAATATCTGCCATATTCTGTCTCCTGATCTTTACTCTTAGATTCCGCTGTCTTTTTTCAGCTCAAACAGCACCGTTTCTTTTAGAACTGTCCTTATTCCTATGGCTGTTAGTACAGTCCTCTCAAAGACTACTTTCCAACTCTTGTACTAATTTATATTTGCATATTTTTCCTAGATTAGAATGGGAGCCTCCTGAGATCAAGGGCTGGTTTTGCTTTTTCTTTGTATCCTTAGTATTTAGCATAGTGCCTGGCATATGGTAAATGGTTAATAAAGGCTTGTTAATTGATTAATTGACTTTCATGACTATTAAAACTTGCAGGAGTGATATTAACCCATGGCATGATAGGGAGCCAAAAATGGAGATATGATCTTACATTAAGAAAAGCATAGCTTCCAGACGTAATGAGGCGAAATTCCCTACACTCTCAGCTCCAGTCAGACTGCATCTAAAGCACTGTGCTCAGCTCTAAAGATACTATTTTAGGAAGGACCTTGGCAAGCTAGAGGGCATCCAAAGGAGGGCAATAGAAGGAAGAAGGACCTAGAGTTCATGCCATACAAAGACCCCTGGAAGGAATATGCATTCTTAGCATCTAGATATGACCATAGAAACCATCCAGTCCTCCCCTACCCCCAACTTTAAAATTGAAAAGAACTGAGGCCTAGGAATGCTGCTTAGATGTATTGTAAAGGGGATTCCAGTGCAGGTGTAAGCTATAAGAGATGGATATTGATATCCCTCTTAACTCTGAAAATCTGTAATTCTGTGACTCAATGTCCCTAAGGAAGTCTCCAACAAAGTCCTTTATTTTTTTAATCCTCTTCTAATGCTCAAATGCTAAATTTAGACATATTTGAACATAACACTAGAATCATGCTAATGTTTTTTTTTTCTTAAAAGGAAAGGTCCATTTAAGTTATCTGCTCTGATATCCTCATTTTATCATAATGAAACAGACTCAGAGTAAGGGAGTAAGTGGCTGAGCTGCTTGGAAACCAGATCCTCTGACTCCATGTCTCGAGCTCTTTCCATGGCACCCCGGATACCTTCTGGACATTATTTAACCAGAAGATGCTGACTCCTGGAAGACTCCTAGTAGCAGAGAATGAGTTCGAAGAAGGTGGCCCTGCCAGATAGAGCCAACATAGACCTGGTTTTCATAATACAATCAGTTCATGAGTTCTACTCTCAATGCAAAGATAAAAGAATGGGGTGCAATCCTGTGGAGGTGGCCTTGAGAAAAGAAGACAGGATACTTTCACAAACTAGAAAAGGAGTTTCTTATTTGCTCTTTATCTCAAGTATTAAAACAAAGCACACCTATCAATGTGTATACTTACATATATTCTCTCTCTATTAAAAAAAATGTGTGTATTTGAGTTCCTTCCCTATAAAGAGAGGATTTTTGAGAAACCAATGAGCATAAAAAAATCAAATGGTATGTATTTCCTTTCTCTCATTGTACAGTTGACAAAATGGATGCAATTATAGGAATAGCGGCGCAGTATTACAGACTGCAGTGGAATCAGAAATTTTCAAGCAGGAATCACCATTTTAGGAGGAATCACCATTACCTTGAGAGAAGTGATTTTTTTTTTGTTTTCCTTTGTGTCTTTAGTACTTAGCACCGTGCTTTGTACAGAGTAGGTGCTTAATAAGTCCTAGCTGTTGACTTTAATAAAACCCCTCTAAAACATAGCTAACGAGTTGTCAAAACACTTATTTACTTACATATGAGACATAGTATGACAAAGTTGTTACAAGAGACATACTTGGAGTCAGGAGGGGCTACCTACATATGTTCATATATTGCACCTCCCCTCCCTTCCCCTACACACATAAAAAATCCTGGGTGTTTGATCCTTGTCATTCACACACACACACACACACACGTGTGTGGATACATGTCATATATGCATATATAGTATTATGTATATTTGTGTGTATACACACATATGCATGTGCCAATCAAGCAATCCACAGCTAATTATCTGTGATATTCTATTTTCTAGCTGCTGGGTATACAAAAACAAAAAAAAAAAGTATGTGTGAGTGAGCGAGAGACAGAAAGCTCTCGAGGAGTTTCCGTTCATGCACACGTTTAAGTATTTAAAAAATAAATACAAGGCAACAGGAGAGGGAATGATGCTAATAATTGACGGGGTTTAGGAGATAATATAAAAGAATAAAAGACATAAGATATCACATATAAGTAATATCACATTTGAGCTGAGCATTGAAGGGAATTTTGGGTCATAATAGGAGAAAGTGAGGAGGGATTTTGCACTCTAGGCGTGGAGCGGTACCTATGATAGGCACCAACCTAGAGATAGGAGATGGAATGTGTTGTGTGAGAAATAACAGGAAAACTATGTTGGCTGGACCAAAATGTTCATGAACAAAATTAATCCATGATTAACAAAATGAATATATAATATGTAATATGGTAGCTTTGAGCCAGAGAGTAAAGTGCTTTAAATGCTAAAAAGAGGAATTCCACACCTGAGAGTTCTGCAGTGAGAATTAGGTTCCCCCAGCTTCCAGAAGAACCCCAAAGGAGATGATGGGGGAGATCTGTTGGTGATGATTGAATTTGAGTCACCGATCAAGCTGAATCACTGGCTGAGATGAGTCACTCCCTGATTCTGTTACCTACTGTCGTGTCAGTTTCTTGATGGAAGGGGAACATAGCACTCTGAAATGGTCCAAAGGGAAAACTGAGCTGAGGCTGATTTTCCCTCTCCCCCTTTGAAAGCAGGACAGATGTCACTGAAGGCTTTGCTTGACAACAGCCGAAGGTGCACTTAAAGGTAGGAAGTCTCCTCCACATAAAATATCTATCTGTTATTCCCGCTAGTGAAGTTATGGCTGAGAGAAATTCAGAGAATATAAGAGACATGGGTGAAATATCTGTCCTCTTCAGGTTTTTCAGAAAGAAAATGAAAATTCAGCCTATATTTCATCCAATTCTGAGGGTGGCACCATCTGTGAAAAGAGATAGCCATACTCCACTAGTCACCAGCGCCTGAATGGACTGTAGCCTATACTTACAACAGAGGAATAATTCTGACTTCAGGACTGAACATTTTGTCCAAATAAAACCATCGTTTCTATTTTTATTTTTTTTTAACTGGTACATATGTTTTTCTTTTCCTCCCAGATTCCTTCGATTCTGAACCCTCTCATTTTGCATGCCCCTATGCACAAGCCTGTAAAAGAGGACTAGTCTTTTAATTTTCTTGAAATTGCTCATTTTAAAACAGATGTCAGAAGCGTATTTAGAAAGCGTAAGGTGACATTTTCCCTGCTCACCTACAATTCTTGAGCCCTAGTAAATATGGGCATTAATGACTCACCTTATTCTAGGTGACAACTAGAGTCATTTGAATTTATTTTATATTAATGTGCCCCCCCAAAATTTATGGGGCACATATTGGGGTGGAACTTTTTTTTACTGTTTTCTCTTTTAGAATGCTAATGTAATCAAGTGTCTTTGATTAAGTCTTGCTAGGTGCTAAACCCCAGGCCCACACTCTTTTGCTGTTAGCCCTAAGAAGGGTATAAAAACTCAAAGGTTAGCATTTTGTTTAGGGCTTGCCTTCGCTGGAAGCATGTCATGTGATTTGACTAGACTACACTAGACTCTGGCAGCCGTTAAGAGTCCCCTCCCCCAGGCCTTGGAAAACCCAGATGTTGATGCTTCTCTGGTAACTATGTATATTGTGATTTGGTTAGACAGAAACGTTGATCTGTTTATATTGTCTCTGTAATTTCTGTTTGTATTTGCTCTGAAGTTTAGGGTGTTGGCTTTTCCCCCTGAACTAAGTGAATAGTATACATATGTTTGATTAAAGTGAGATGGTATGTAAACTAAAAATAAAAAATCTTAATAAAAAATTTGCTCCTTGAAAAAAAAATAAAGTGAGATTGTAAACCATTAAAGTTGCTTCCCTTAGAAAAGTAGGTCAAAGAACCTATGCTGGCAGCTCTTCTGTGTACTGGTGTTGTTGGTTTTACACTCCCTCAGCAGCTGCAAGCAACATTGTTGTTACACACACGAATGACAGAATTAATTAGAAAAGAGTTGGGCAAAACTTCCTGGGGTAAGAGCCCTTGAACCCCCAGATTCACCATTGGTCTACCAGTTCGGTTCAATAAACATTTTAAAGTACTTAGGATATGCAAAGCATATTAGGTTTTGAGAATATCAAGACAGAAATGAAAAAGAGAACCTGTCCTCAAGGAGCATACATTCTGTTGGCTAGATTCAACAGATACACAGATAAGTTAACGCAATGTAATTTGAGACAAGTTAGCCTAATAACTTGATGAATGTGGGAGTAGAAATCAGGAAAAGGTTCCTACAGGAGAGGACACCTGAACTAAGTCTTGAAGGAAGCTAGGGACTCAAAGAAAATCCATGGGTGGCAAAAGTTTTGATTACGACTCATTTTGACTCTGCTTTGAACACTGTATTTTGAAGGTTAGAAGTGGCTTAGTCATTGGGGTAAATTCCATTTGAACTAAAAGATGTAATTTAAGAATAGATATACAGAATCTTAGATTGGGAAGAAACCTTTGGGATCATCTATCCAATTTTTTTTTTCATTTTACAGCTGAATATACATGCGCTAGCTGTGTGACCCTGGGCGAGTCATTTATCCCCTATTTGTCTCTTTCCTTATCTGTAAAATGAGCTGGAGAAGCAAATGACAAACTACTCCAGTATTACCAAGAAAACTCCAAATGGGTTCACAAAGAGTGGGATACAACTCCAGTGACTGAGCAACAACAACATACTGAGATCCAGGAGGGTTTCTGTGGCTTGCCCAACCCAAGAATCTTTTCCTACAGGAAATCTTTTCTGATCCCCTCAGTTGTTGGTGCCCTTTTTCATGACATTTCTATTTAACTTTGTACATAACTTGTATTTCCTCATCTTCATGTATATCCTCCCTTCCCAAGAATGTAAGCCCTTTGAGGTCAGGGACTGTTCTCTTTGGGCACAGACAGGTGAAAAAATCACTGGCTCAGGAGTCAGAGTGCCTGTGTTCCAATCTCACATCTAATGTTTGCTAATTTGTGAGTTTTAGCGCGTTAGATGGCCTATCTGGGCTTCAATTTCTTTGCCTATAAAATGAGGGGGTTGGAGTATATTTCTCCTAAGATCACTTCCAGTCCTAGAGCCTTAGTCCTATGACCTATATAACTGTTAGCAACTCTAGGGGTCCTCATCCCAATTCTCATTTGAACTGACAAGTTGAGTCCTCTTGAGAAAGGACTACATTTTCCCCACTACAGGTTCTAGGAGAAAAGGGATTTTCAAATGTTATCATCCGGAGCCCCTGCTGTGGTATGTTATCTCCAACATCAATTGGCAGTCATTTGTGTCACAGTATCATTTTCCCAATTAATATCAATTAGCTTTTAGAAAGAGATATTTACTGAGAAGACATAGCCGGGAAAGAAGCATAAACATTTCCCTTAGTAGCCAGGGGCACAGTTTCTCCCCTATAATAATCTGGGTCCCTGGGGAAAATGAGTACAAAATAAAGCAGTTGCTACTAACTTTTATCTGTACCAAGTCCACTTCCTTTTGGCATAACCAATGGATGAATTGCTCCTTCTTGGCTGTTTTTCATCCAGGCTACACTGAACCAAACAGATTTCTTAGGGCTTTACTCCTCACTGTACTCATGTACTCATGATTCCATGTCAATCCCAATAGGGACAGTGGGGTACTGGCATTAACGCACCCTCCCAACTGAAGGTTTATGGCAATCCTTTCCTCTTCACTCAAACATACTCAGTAACAAAGAGAGCAGGATGAAGTCATTGGAGGCTTTTTATGGTACACTCAGTCTCAGCACAGAAGTCATTTTAAAAGACTGTCTCCTACAGCTTGATAAAGGTTAATTGATTAAGGTTAATCATTGGATACCTGTTCATGCCTTGAAGTCCACATGAGGCAACAACAAACCAAGTGATGGGGTGCTAATGATGGACCCCTAAAAGGCCTGAACTTTCCCACAAATTTCTGGAACCAGATCCCTGGCATTCTCTTGAGGCATCCAGCCCATCTCAGTCAATAATCCTTTTAACTGCCCTTTCATTGTGGCCTTCATTATTTGCACCTGGCCTGTGCCCAGGCTACTTGCCACTCCTTAATCCCATCCAGATCTTCCCACAGTCTTTCTGTATAAAAGTACTAATTTCATCCTCATCAAATGCACAGATTCTTAAAATCTGGCCAGCTTCTATTGGCAACATAATAAAAACCCTGTCTCTGACTGAAAGAAGGCTTGAGTAATCAAATTCTTTCAAGGCAAACTAAACCCCTGCCACACTGTATCCTTGCATTTTGCGGTTCCTAACACCCCTAGACCACAGTACAAACATTCTGCACGTGTTCATAAGGACTGAGCTCTCACTGGCCAGTCCCCTGTTACACTTAACATGACACTGGATATGTTGTCTCCTACATTTGATTGTGTGCTCCTCATGTAAAAGAGCTATTTATTGCTATACTTTATGTCCCTTGGACTTAGCTTAGAACCTGGAAAATAGTAAGCACTTTAAGAAATTCTTGTTGGCTGACTGACTGACTACCTAGGGCAATTAAATTCAACCAGCATTTATTAAATAACTACTATGTGCTTTTTTCTGGAGGTCCTTGTGCTGTAGCTGGAAGGGAACTCAGATGCTATCTAGTCCAATATTCTCATGTTACAAATGAATGAAATGAATTCTCTAGAGATTAAAAAATTGTGCAAGGTCACATAGATAGTAAACAACAATGCTAGATTTTGTATTCCATTTCAATGCTCCAAATCCAATATGCTTTGCATTTTACCACACTTCCTCTGACTTAGAATTTCTAAAATATTTGCTCTTATTTCCTGGCCTAATAATATTGCATATAGATGGTATAAGTCATGAAAAATCCAAAATATTAGAGAATTCAAAGGTCATTTAAACCTGACTCAGGCCTACATTTTCTAATGCAAATGCTTTAAACCTTTGAGGTCACATTCTCTGGAGATAACCCTGGCTAGGCAAGACAGAAGAGAGAGCCCAGAGCTAAATCTCGGGGAAAGTCAGGCTGTTGTTCAAAATGGCTTGTGGAACTTCTCCTAAATGGAAAATCTACTCATGGATAATTGAGAGTCAACTGCATACATTATTTAGTACAACAGGAGATTCAAACATGGGCTCTTAGAATCCAATGTATGCCCAGTTAAAAGGCTGAGGTTAAAATTTTCTCTAAGAGGTATAATTTTAGTTACAGAGAGATAGAGGAGAGGAAACACACACCATTTAATTTTTTATGCTTATTGGCTCTCTAAAAATCCCTTTAGTTTCTTCCCTTCCAGTAATTTCTTCAAAGAAAATCAAATGTATATAGTCAACATTCAAGATATTTTAAAAAATACTACTTAAACAACCATCCAGATAAATTTCTGACTTACCCACTTGTAGCTTACCAATTATGAGGTTGAACACAAATGATACCATGTGTAATTTAGCACCCCACCCCCCCATGCTATAAACTAAAGATGGGTTATTTGAATGTATTGCTATTTCTGAAGTTTTAAAAGGCTTGTTAACATTTTATGTAGTTCCCAGTCAACTAAAGTAACAGACCAATTATTTATACAGCGTGAAGTCCTTAAAATGATTCATATCCACACTGACTGCTTTAAGATCATAGTAAGAAAAACAACACTGCAATACTTTGACACTAATGCTTTCCTCGTAATGTTCCCTATGGCACTCAGATGACTTCACCTCGACATCCTTTAACCCAATGCACTAAATCTAGTTTTATGTTTCAAACAATCTTTTTGATACTGCAAAGGACCATTAAGTGAGCCACCACTCTCCTCTTCCCCCCTCTTTTATTTTATACCATAACTCAACTCTGACTGGTGAACCATTTTTCCCAGGTTGCAACATACTTCACATAAGCTGTGAGAATGCTTTTAGACCACATGATTACCATGCAGGCAACTGATTTGGTGACTTGCCAAAAAGTCTAGTGTACTAAAAATTAAAAGCTTCTTAAAATTCATAACCCAGGACTGGTTTGGGCAACAGGACACCTTGGGAAAGATGGCACATAAACAAGTGTGCCTTGAATGTAGCAGGTTCCCAATAAGTATTCTTTCAGTTGAAGAAGTAGCATGGTATAGTGTTAGAAACATTGTGGCATAGTGGATTTAAAGTTGGCCTGAAAGTCAGAAAGATCTGAGTTCAAGTCCCTGGGAAAATCGTCAAGCCTCTGAGTGCTCCCAGGCAAATCCCTATGAATATAAATTGTAGGGCACCTGCTCATCTGCATTAGTAAAGGGAATTTGTTTTTGTTGTGTTTTGTTTTGTTTTACC
>CM053624.1:342303865-342324675 GCA_028646595.1 Phalanger gymnotis
CTTTCTTTCTTTCTTTCTTTCTTTCTTTCTTTCTTTCTTTCTTTCTTTCTTTCTTTCTTTCTTTCTTTTTCTTCCTCTTCTTCCCACTGTTCCACTACCTCCCTTCTTCCCTCCCTCCAGCCCTTTCTTCCTTCTTTACTTCCATTAATGTATCAAACTCCTGAGACAGAAATTTCATCTATTAGCATAGATCAATTAATCCATAACATTATTTTTACACATTTAACTGAAAATAGGGTGTTGGGGTGGGGGGTTGTTATTGAACTTAAGTGAGTTATCCATGGTCACCCAAATAGTCTGTGTTAGAATTGGGACTTGAAAGCATGTTGTTCTGACTCTAAGACTGCTTTTCTATTCACTATGGAATGCTGCCTCAGAAAAACATTCTTCTGCTCAAGGAGCTTACATTCTATTATAGGAATACACCATTTTCATAGATAAGTAAATACAAGATGATTTTAAGGAGATAATTAGATAAGGAGATAATATGAGCTCAAGAAAAGCATCTTATAGGAGGTGCTAAGTAAAACTGTCCTTTCACTACTATATTTTATGTTCTTATGGCTTGAGGGAGAAGGGACCCCACAAATCATCCATTTCAACCTCTTCATTTTATCTACCTGGAGTCTGAGGCCCTGAATGTTTCACATGCATATGGTCACATAATGCCAGAGCCAGGATTCGAACCCAAATTCTCTGATTCCAACTACAGTACCCCTCTTACACAGTATGACGCTTGTTGTTTTTCAGTCATTTTCAGTCATGTCTGACTCTTTTTGTACCCACTTGAGGTTTTCTTGGCAAAGATACCGGAGTGGTTTGCAATTTCCTTCTCTAGATAATTTTATGGATAAGGAAACTGAGGTAAACAGGGTTAAGTGGCTTGCTCAGTGTCACATGGCTAGAAAGAGTCTGAGGGCAGATTTGAACTCAGGAGGAAGAGTTTTCTGAATTCTGGGCCTGACAATCTATCTTCTGAGCTATCTAGCTGACTATGATGCTATCTTTCCTCAAAAACGTTATCTTTCAATCATTAAGCATGGTGAGTCTTCTTTCTTCATCAAATGATCTGTGCACATTAATATAGCTTCTTCTAGATAGTAGAAGAACCGCCTAGAAGTTAACACGGTGATTTTTATAGATCACTGTTACTTGGAGGTCAGTAATCTGCTTGTTGGACTTGAGCAAATTCTTTAAATCATATGGTATAGTTGAAAGAATACTGCAATGAAAGTCAGGAGACCTGGGTTTTAGTCCCAAATTTAGCACTAACTTGCCGTGTGCTTTGGACAAATCATTTCTTTTCTGCAGAGCTTCTTTTCCTCTTCTGTAAAATGAAAGAATTTCCTTACATAATCACTAAAGTCCTTCTAGCTGCAGTGAAGCAATTATTCATTTTGTCTGTTTTTGTCCCAACTTTCCCAGTGAATTAACATGGATGAGCATAAAGGACTTAGATGTCAGTCAAGTAGTCAACAAGTATTTGATAATATGTCACTGTAATAAGCATTAAAGATACAAAAGGGTGCAAAAAACACATGCAAAAAAAAAACAAACAACCTTTGCCTTGAAGAGGCTTAAATTCTAACAAATGGACACAATATGTAAATAGGTACATAAATAATACACAGAAAGTAAAAGTAAAAAACAAAGTAACAAGAGGAAGGCATTAGCAACTGGGGAGGGAGCAGAAAAGGTAGTGTTTGAATTGAATCCCCAAAGAAGTCAGAGATTCTGGGAGGCAGAAATGAGGGGGAGAGCTTTCCAGGGAAGTGGAATGGTCAATGTAGAGTCACAAGGATGGAAGGTGGAGTATCCTGTCCTAGGAATGACAGTAGAGAGGTGTTAACATTGTAGAGTTAGTTCATGGAGGAAAACAAAGTGTAATAAGATGGGGAAAGTAGAAAAGGGCCAGGTGTGTGACAGAGAACTTTCATCTCTGGAGGTTCTTAAGATATGGAGGAGGAAAAAAAATGTCTGTTGGCAAGCAATGTGTGATTGAATTTCACATTCCCTGATCCAGGAAAAAAAAAAGATGATAGCAGGATGTTGACTTTAAGATGGCCTTGGAGAGAGAAGGGAGAATTTGAAATCCACTCACTTAGATAGCAAACTTGGTGGGAGAAGAATAGATAGTAATTGCTCAATCTGTCTGCATTTGTTGACGTTAGAATTTTTTTTTAAAGGCACATCCCAAACCTGGAAACCTCAGCAAATATCAAGAGTGTCTTTTCAGATTGCACATCATGATCAAAGCCACAGTCTTCAGGCAGAACAAAATCTACTGATGTAGTGACTGTGTGTGTGTGTGTGTGTGTGTGTGTGTGTGTGTGTGTGTGTGTGTCCGTGTTTAGGTTATTTTAGCCTAAACTACTTTGTTACTTTTCGATCTAAACACAATAAACACCCTTGACCTTGAGTTGCAGACTCTGTATAGATAAAAATCTGGGATCAGGGACAAAAAGGTGAAAATGAATTTTTTTTCCTGTGTGTTTTTTCAATGAGCAGTAGCCAACAAGGAATCAATAAAAGTAATATGACAAGCTGTGATTAAGCGATTTTTAGATAAAAGAAGCAGCATGTTCCACTTTAAAAATGCACTGATATTCCAGAGTTCCTTACTTGATGGCACAGATCTTGGATTGTTTCTATATTATTCAGAGGGCCCTGCAGGAATGTGGCTCCCAGTGTGGGTCACAGAAACACAAAACCGTGGGAGCTCCAAATGTGGATGTGAAATGACGGTAGTCATTTGAGTTCAGGAAGAAGTGCTGGCCATGGACTCTAGAGAAACCTTGGCTCTCAGAGCCCAAAAGAGAGTTACATCCAAGGGGAACTTCATAAAGATTCCAGGAAGGAAGAAGACTATTTCCAGGGCCAGGAGTTAGAGCTAATGTTGGACCCACATATTCTCTCTACATGTAGCTCATTGAATTTATTTTATGTTTGAGACCACATTCACCAAGGACCTTGTGTATGGGGAACATTTTGTAACCACTCTATTAGATATACCCTTCCAGTAAATACATTTTCCCCTAAAAGCTAATATAGTTCTACAGTTTAAATGATAATGGGGAGTACATCTTGTGGAGTCTCAGAAGTTACAACATGAGTCTTCAGTGTTATTCCTGAAACCCCAAGGAGAGAGATATTTGGCTGATGGCTGGGGACACAACCTAACGTTGCTAGAGGAAGTTGGGATAGTAAACCTAAAGGGGGGTGTTATTTAACCAACATGTCAGTCAAATCCAACTTTGTTTCAGCTCCACAAAGAAGGAAAGTGAGTATATTTTCATGTCTCTTCTTCATGACCAAGCTTGGTCATTGTAATTGCACAATATCCAGATTTAATTTTGTGTTCTTTGAATTTGCCTTATTGCAGTCATTTATGTAGATTGCTTTTCCTATCCTTTATTTATAAAGTTTTTTTTTCAACTTAAGTATGTAACTTTGCATTTATCCTCATTAAATTATATCTTGTTAGTTTTGGCCCATCTTGCAACCCTTTAAAATCTCTTCAGGTCTCATTTCTTCTTTCCAATATATTTGCTATCCCTCTGCACTCTGTGACTTAGATGGGCATGTTATATATTCCTTTATTCTCAATTCAATAAAAAATTATTGATCCCTTACTAAGTATAAAATATAGTGTTTCATTCAAATTATTGGTAAAAATATTGGGCAAGATAGGGCTGAGGATAGTTGCTAAAAGAAAAGTATTTGATACATTATTGACTTGCCTTGCCCATAGTTTCTACTCTCAGAAAGTAAGAAAATCAATACTGTGGTCTGCTACTCCAGCCCATTCTAAAAAGGAACAATTTATTGATGAAATAAAAACAGGGTGAAACTCAAAAGAATGTGAGTTTGTGCTTGGCAAGGATTTGATTATAAATCATTTATTCTAGAAAAATAGATTTCAGAAAATACAAAAATTATATGCATTATTGCAGGGATTGGTTTCTTGAGAGGGAAAATAGAAGGCTCTCAAAAACAATTTTGACAATAAGATGAATGATTACATTAAAGGAGAGAAGAAATAGGCAAATGACCAATGTGGCTACATAGGGATCTCTTGAGTGAGTGCAGAACTTAAAAGATCATGTAGAAGGGATTCGAAGGAAATAGACATAATCAATGCAAAAATAAAAAAAAAAAAAAGACTAACACCGAAATGTCAAAAGTATAGGAGTAAGGCTGACATCCTTGAAATTATTTGATTCTTGTAAAGCATGCTAAAGATGAGAAGAAGGTTTTTTAGCACATTTTTTTCAATAAGAAATAGCAAAGAAGGGATAGATCAGATGCTTAGGGCAGATGGCAACATGTCACCAGTTAACAGGGAAACATACCTACTCAATTTGTATTTTCCCATATTTCTATCAAGGAAAGGGAAGAATAGACATGATTAATCCAATCCAAATCATGCACTTATTAAGTGCCACTATTTGCAAAAAGCAGGTAGCTGGTAGCACGCAGTGCATAGAGTGCCAGGCTTGGAGTCATAAATACTTATCTTCCTGATTCCAAATCTAGTCTCACTTACTAGTGGTGTCCCCAGGCAAGTCACTTGACCCTGTTTGCCTCAGTTTCCCCATCTACAAAATGATGGAGAAAAAAATGACAAAACCATTCCAGTATCTTTGCCAAGAAAACACTACAAAGGGTCAAGAATAGTGAGACATGACTAAAATAACTGAACAGCAGAATTTTCAAGGGACTTTGTGCTCGGTGCTGTAGACATAACAGAGAAGCATGACCTACACTAATGGAGCTTAAATTCTATGAAGAGAATTGTAAATTATACAGATTGATTAATATGAGGTTATCTGAAAATATGAAAAGTCCTCATTGGGGATGTCAAAGTAGAGGATACAGCACCCCAGCTGAATCTTGAAAGGTCCTAAGGATTACTAAGAGTCAATATCCTTGGAACAGAATTTGTTCAGGTTTGGTGATTTGAACAGGTTCTCTCCTGGGCTTCAATTCCTACTTATCAAAGAATTCAGAGTTAAGGGGCAAAGCTCTCCAGGGCCTTTGTCCAGAATGGTGAAGAGAGGGAGAGGTATTTTTCCAGGTAAAAGTAGTGCAGCCTTGGAGGCAGCTAGGTGGCACAGTGAGAAGTGCACTGGCCCTGGAATCAGAAAGACCTGAGTTCAAATCTGGTCTCAGACAGTTGATACACTTACTAGCTGGGTGACCCCTCCAAAAAAAAAGGTTAAAAAAAGTAGTGCAGCCTGGGATACCAGGAGTCCCAAGGAACAACTAGCAGGTTTCTGGCTGGAATATGTAGTGAAAACAATATGCAACAAGCCTAGAAGGAAGGTTGTGAAAGGTTTTAAATTCTCTGATATGTACTATCTATTTTATCCTCAAAATAATAGAGAGCTGATTAAAATGTTTCAGGTAGAGGAGAGACATAGTGAGACCTATTCCTTGGAAGTATTTTGTCAGCTGTGTGGAAGATCTATTGAGTTGGAATAGAGACTATTAAAGAGAAAACCAGATGGGAAACTATTATTATAGTCCAGGCAAGAGGTAATCTGGACTGGGGCAGCATTGGAATGCTTAGAGAGAAGAGGATAGAACTGAAGGATGATAGAGAATTAGTATTAATTAGTACTTCACAAATGTTTAGATACAGGGGCAGGTTGAGTGAGAGTGAAGTGTTGAGGGGGAATCTGAGGTGATTCTACAAAACAATAAACATTTAGTACATAACTACTATGTGCCAGGCACTCTGAGGTGAAGGTAAAAGTTATCATTTTTAACTTAGCAGCTTCTGAATTTCCCCATCATTTTTTATCAAAGCAATCAATGCTTATATGAGTGTTACAGCCCAAAGGAGTAAATGTAGTGCTGTATACCACATCTCTGAAAGCTACCCACTCCTTTTCTGCTCCCCTTTTGCCAACCGTGTGTTGGCTCAGTTTTCCCTCCAAGTTTTTTTTTGGGGGGGGCAGGGCAATTGGGGTTAAGTGACTTGCCCAAGGTCACACAGCTAGTACATGTGTCAGGTGTCTGAGGCTGGATTTGAACTCAGGTCCTCCTGATACCAGGGCTGATGCCCTACTCACTGCACCACCTAGCTGCCCCAAATCTTCTTGGTTTTTTTTTTGTGTGTGTGTGTGTATTTTCCAAGTTAGTGACAAACTGTTCACTCAAGGAAAAGCACTTTAATCTGTTGACATTGTCTTTTGGTAGTCGTCTTGCCTTGGGGCCGCTGCTTTTGTTGAATGCCAATGTTCAGCTTGGGGAGGGTAAGTTTATGATCTGTCCGACCCTCAGCACCACACATTGACTTCATCACTTTCCCATCCTGTCTGTTTCTTCTCCTTACAATGAAATAGTCTATTAAATCTTAATGTTTGTTACAAGGTGACTCCATGAAGTTTCTTGTGTTTAGGTAAATGGAAGATAGTGTTGGTGATGAGATCATGAGATGCACAGGTCTTCAGCAGCAAGCAACCATTGCTGTTGTTGTTTCTGACTCTACTGCTCCCAAGAACTGACTCCCTGCCATGTCTAAAAGTCTGTGCCTATTCTGGCATCAAAGTCACCCATAATTACAACTTTGTCCTCTTTCAACACATTGGTGATGAGAGTCTTCAGGTCTTCATAAAATTTTTCTTTGACCTCATCAGGGTTCATGGTGGTGGGAGCATATGCACTAATGATGGTGGTGTGGGGCTTTCCTGCAAGTGGCAGTCACATTGACATGAGCCTGCCATTCACTCTTTTTGATAGACATACAATCTTTTTGACTAGATTAGTTTTGATTGTGAAACCTACTCCAGCTTCATGGCACTCTCCATCATTGCATTCCTTCCAGAAAACAAGACAAAACAACATACCACCACCACCACACCTCACCACCACCACCAACATCACCACCACCACCACCACCAACATATGCATTCAGCTCTGACTTTGATGAGCTGACTTTCATTTGCCAGCCTTGTTTCACTCAGGGCTACTCTTTGGTTGTGATACCTGCTGAGTTGTATCACAAGAGCTGTTCATTTTTCAGATTTATTGGATTCCATGTTTTCCTTAATGTTTCCACAATCTGGCTAGCAGCTTCTGTGGGGGTGTAAAATCCACCCACAGCCAGCACCCAGAAAGCTGCCAACGGCATAGATTCTTTTGATCTGTTTAACTAAGGAAAGCAAGGTGAAGGGGTTTGACAAGCTTACTTTAATTCAGCATACAAATATCATTCCCTTAGTTCAGGGAAAAAAAGGCAGCACCCTGAACTTCAAAGCAAATTACAAACAAATACAAACATCAACAGACAGACCCAATACAGATTCGTAGTTACCAACATCTAGGTTCACCCCGGGAGCTCAGAACAAGGGCTAGCCCAGAGTCACATGCGCCACCACTGCTGCGGGAATGAGCTCCAAGGAAGAGGAGGCCAACCCCTAGTTTTATATCTTTTTCAGCATCAAGGGTGAGTCACACCTGCTATTCACCCACATGACCTAGAATCGCTACAAAGAGGCAGACTTAAACCCACGTGGTCTAAGAGCCTCTGCTGTCTCAGACATGTAAACTAGGCCCTCCCTGGAGTTAGCCCCAATTTGCGCCCCACCTTAGTTGCCAATCCACACCCACATAGGATTTACAGCTAATAGGGGTTTGGGCCTGGGGCTTAGCACTTAGTAAGTTTCAATGAAATAAGCTGAATTACTCAAAGCAAACAAAAGCCAAACTCTTCAAGGGCACTTGTTGAACTAAGTGCTAAGGAGCCCATTTTGCTCACCAACACACTTAAGCATGTACATAATCCACATACCAATAGTGAGTGGAATTATCTTCACAAAATTTTTTGTATATTTGTTTGTGTATGTATGTGTGTGTGTTTTAACCCCAGAATGGATTCTATGACTGTTGCAATAAGTGGGCCAGGGTCGGGTAAGCAGACAATTTTAACAGCACCTTTTATAGACCCTTCTTCATGCCAGGAGGTGAACAGTGTGGTTTAAAAAAACAGGCTGCTCCAACAGTCAGAGTACTGCCAAATAGCATTGTTGCTTCAGTTCAGCAAGAAAATAGCTCTGTAGGCTGGGATGCCTGTGTGTAGGGTTATGACTACAGCTCCCAGTGTGTCTGCACCTTCTGCTTTATCACATATCTGTTGCCACAGGACGCTGAGGTAAGTAAAAAAATGGTAAAATTGTATGGGTTGTGCCTTTTGACTTGTGCATAAATTTGATTTAAGTGAGGCAGAGTTGTACAGTCATCAGTCTCACTGTCTCTTCTAGAATTATCACAGTCCAATGGCAAGACCAAAGTCAAGATGACTGGCGTTTTTGATGTATCAGCAAGCTCTAAGTGCCCCATAGCACTTACTTTAGCTGCCTTCATGGCCTTTGCCCCATTCTGCTGGGGCAAGTCTTCAAATTCTTGAGGTAGACACCACTCTAACTTGCTGACAGGTCTGAGGCTCCCCAGTTACCCTCAATCTTCTTGCCAGTCTGCCAAAATGATTTAATGGGGTATGGCCATTGTACCTGCTATAGATTCTTGGGGCCACGGGTGAGAGCTGGTTGAATCAGGTGAACACCAAAGGTGGATAAGCATCTCTGAAAAGGGCTCAGTAGCTTTCACATAAGAGGTACTATTCTTCTCAGAACATCTGTATACCATAACACTATATACATGTATGTGTGTATGTATATATGCACGTATATATGTATGTGTTTACATATGCATGTGTTTGTATATGTATACATATAGATTTTATAGTAACATGTGTAAACATATAGGCCCCTTAAGGAATAATAAAAAAAGTGACATGAATTTTTCATAGATATTTTTGTATAGGTTTCCAATAAAACTTCTGTCTTGACTTGATTTTCTCATAGATTTCTTTGCAAAATAAACTATCTTACCTATTCAAAAAGAAGAACAAAATAGCAATGACAACAAAAATTCTATTTTCTTTGAAAAAAGTCTTCTTGTGTTTCTGGAAATTAAAAAGAGACTTTTGAAGTCAGGATAACTTGTAATGGATCATGGATCTGGCTCTCATTGCTTTAGTTTCTTCCTGACTGCTCAATTAGCACTTTTGAAAGCGTCATGCATATGCTCTGGGTCCCAAACTCTTTCTGTGTCTGACTCTGGGATCACCTTCTTCAGGATATTAACTTAAAATCCTATACCCTTCAAGAGCTAAAGTAGCTCCCAAAAAAATGCTCCCAGCACACGAGCATGGTACTTGAGTCACTGAAAAGTCTCCTTAATGTTATTCTAATTGAATTTGATAATTCTTAGAAACTTTGATATTTCAGTGGGAACTCCATCCAAGGATGAAGATCAGGCTCCACCAATAATACCCTCTCAATTTGCATGAGTTTTGTTTCACTCTTGTCTCCATGCTCTTTCATGGATGCTCCATGTAGCATCTATGTAATGAATTGAACAACTTTCTCACATTCTCTTAATATTGTGTATATAGCAGTAAAATGGGCTATCACTTATGCCCCAATCTCAAACTATATTCAATTTTCCTTCTTTTGTGGTCATCCATCACTCCAACATCACATCCATCATTATTACGCAGCTTCTCTTGCATACTACAGCTCTTGATGAGTAATAGGTTATAACCTGTTTATGCACATTATGCTCTTCTCCTTTGAATTTCAGTGACACCAAAGTCTGATTCTCCAATAAAACAGTAGTGTCCTATGATTCACAGTCATACAATATCACCAATAGAACATTATCATTATATTATGATATGTAAGAGTTGGAGTCAGGAACCCATTTGTACACATTCTGCTTCAGACATCTATTATATATCTGACCCTGGGCTTTCCTCTGCCTTGTTTGTTTATCCCTCTTTAGAAAAAAAAATTGTTGAATATGCTATTCTTTAAAGCCTTTTCCATCTCTAAAGCAGTGGAGAGGGTGAATAGGAGAGGTGCTATTCATGGTTAGCTATTAGTTGGAAAAGATTAGCTGAAAGTCCAGATGGTGAGTGTATTCAAGGATATGAGTATGTATCCTTAAGTGAGGAAAGTGAAATCAATCCAGAAGGATGGCAATGAGGGATCAATAGATTGGAAATTACATTCTAGCTCTTCTATTAGGTTACTTTATGCAAAATCATAGACTCATAGATTTAGATATTGAAGGGAACTTAGATGCCATCAAGTCTAATCTCTTATTTTACAGATGAGGAAACTACGGCCAAGAGATTAAGTAATTTGCCATAATTCACAAATGAAATAAGAAGCCAAACTAGTATTTGGACCCAGGTGTTCTGAATCTAAATTCAGCATGCTAGTGTAATAGTAATTACAGTGGGACTTTTTGCTGTTGACTTTTAATGATTCTGGCCTTTGTTCAAATGGGGCAGATAAAGTGGGATGTTTTTGTACTTCTCAGCACTGAGACAATTGGGAGTCATTGATTGGTTTGTATCTGATGTGATATTGGGGGTGGGGAACTTTTCCAAGACCAGCCTGGATGAGGTCGGGGCCCTTGGGTCCCTGAACAGGATATATAAGTTCAGAGGTTGGCAGTCTCTCTCTCAGAGCTCTGAGCCACAGCAGGAGTGGCATGTGACTCTGGGCCAGCTGTTGTAATGAGCTCCCCAGCTGAACATTCAGATGTTGACAGCTACGAATTGTATTTGGTCTGTAATTTAGGGTGCTGGTTTTTCCCCCCGAACTAAGTAAACGATATTTGTACGCCGGATTAAAGTAAGTTTGTTAACCCCTTAACGTTGCTTTCCTTAGTAAAGCAGATCAAAAGGACCTGGGCTTACAGTGTTCTGTGAGCTGGTTGTTGCTGATTTTACACCCTCAGAGCAACTGCTAGCTGGATTGTTGTTCCAGCTAGTCACTATACCAGTCCGCTTCTAACTATTTTATTTTATCCTCATAACAAACATGTGAAGTAAACAGTACAAATGAGGAAACTGAGGCTTAGAGTCTTTAAATGATTAGCTGAAATTCATCTAGCTGATTAAGTGGGAGGTTGACAAAGTCTGTAGTCTTGTGTTGCTTGTTGTATATGGCATCAGTTTTATGCTTATTGCATATTTGTGCTGGGCACATAATGGCTGTTTCATGGATAATTGTGCATTGGTAATTATTTCTGTGCATATTTAAAGTACCTAAACATAGTAAATATAGTGCTGGATTGTCTAGTAGACCTAACCTCATGCCTAACTTCTGATACTGAGTAACTGCTTATCTATTGGTAAGTCATTTAACCTCTGAACCTCTAACAGCTGTCCAAAATTAATAGTTATATATGGGCTATTATCTGCATTGAAGGAAGAGGTTTCCACGCTGATTAAATCACAGGTCCTTGCCAGGACTTCAATGTTAAGTACAGTGTTTTACACGTAGTAGGCACTTAATATATGGTTGTTGATTGATGTTTTCACCCTCAATTAGAAAATTGGAGAAAGGATACTTGATCTTATTCTTAGGCTGCTAGGATACTAGAACGAGAGCTGAAAAGGATTTTAGACATCACACATTGCAAGAACCTCTGAAACGGCACTCTTTCTACTAAGAGTCTGGACTAGGCAAAGTAGAGAGGTACCTAGAGAGTATCGTGCAGATTGTTGCAACACAGAGATTTTTCATAGACCCTCAGTTAAATGAGATTTAAAACTGGAGAATGTAATCTGGAAGGTGCTTTAGTGAAGTGTTTAGATTTTTGAAGAAATCCTTCAGGGCAGTCTATTCTACATTGATTGAATCTGGGGAGGCAAAATTGGGTCTTACAGCTCATTTTACAGAGGTGTAAACTGAAACCTAGAGAGGTTAAGTGAATTATACAGGGCTACAAAGGAAGCAAGTGGCAGAACCAGGATTGAAATTCAGGTCTTCTAACCTAAGTTCATCATTATTTCTATTCTACAGCGCTGGCTTTTTGTGTGCTTTCCACCCAGCTCTACTGTCCTGTAGTGAAAGAAGACAGAATGAACAGTGGGGCCACTCAGGTCAGTGACTTACACATAGATGGCATTCACTCAGTATCTATTCAATGAGTGAACTTTTATTCTAAAGCCGGTCTGTGTGTTTTCATGTTGAATTAGAAGTGACAGGATCTTCAAATAACCTCAATTCAAGTAGGAGAAACACTGGAAGAAACTTAGTACCTGGCTTTTACCTAAAATTGCTCTCAGAAAATATCTGGGGAAGGCCAGTTCTGGAGAAACACGTATTGCCAGGTGCTTTGTCTCTTGATCTTATCATGAATGTGGTTTTGAGAATTAGTTTTCAAAGCCTGGCTCCTTCTCCCACTTCCTGAAATGTTTCAATCACAGCTCAGCTTAATTGTCAGCGACTTCCTTTAAGCATCTTTGAGGGAAGAATTATCTAGATGTTAACCCTGTGGGTGTCATTCAGCTACTGCAGGAGGGAAGACCCATGGTAGAGCTCGGTTATGCCAGAGAATGAGTTTGCCAACAGTCTCACTTGGCTTTTCAGGTTTTTTTTTTTGGCTGGTGCACTGCTCTGATTATGATATTCACTAGGCCAGCTCAGCTGTGACACCATCAGTGGTGGTCCCAGATGATCAATTGATTTGATCTAGTCACCACTTGTAAAAGTGCTGTCCAATCAGAAGAGAACCATTTTGGCACCAAGGACAAAGGTTTCCTTAAGGAGAGGTTAGGAAAAAAAAGTGATTTGGCATTCTTTGAAAACAATGCCTAAAAGTCTGAGGACTTAAGAATTTGCATATCCTTTGCTATGGTATTCCCCTTATCAATAATTCAACAAACATTTATTTATTATGCAACAGACATTATGTGCCATTATTATAGTATTGTGCCAGACATTATGCAATGCACTGGTGATATGAAGAAATGAAATAATCCCTGCCCTCAGGGAGGTTACATTCTATCAGCAGAGACAACAAGTACATTTAAATCTATTTAACTAAATTCATGCAAAAACCATAAAAAAACAAGGTAAGGGGCAGTACTAGTCACTGGGGCATCAGGGAAGGCTTCATGTATCAGAGCTGGGCCTAGGTGTAGCTAAAACTAGCACCTGCCAAGCACTTAACATGCATGAAAATGGGACAAGGGATATTATCATAGGACATTAGATCCATGGGATTTAGAGGTAAAGAAGAGAATTCAGGGTCCTTGGACTTATCAAGAAGGCCAGAGATTAAATTTGATGAGGAGAAATTTTGGAGAAACTGAACTTTATATATCATGTAGTCTAACCCTGCCTTATTTTACAGTGAGGAAACTGAGACCAAGGTCACTGGCCAAGATCATTCCGATACTCAAATAGTAAAACTGTCATTTAAACTGAGATTATCTGTAAATCCAGGTAGATTATGTCTTCCTGCCTCTATCACTCAAATGACCTTTAAGAAATACACATATTTTAGTACCAGGCAATTCCTCTCTATGAAACAGAAAGATTTTCTTTGCAGCTCCTGGCAGTGTAAGCTCAGATGCCTGATTGGGTAATCACACAAATAGATCAGAATTGTTAAACCTTAACTATGGCATATACCTTTCTCATCCTGATTCTGCTGCATGCCTTTTATTGCCTTTTAATTCACTTGATTAGATGATCGCCCTGAGAGTGTCTATGTGGAATTATAACCTCACCTCCAGCCTCTAACACTTGATGGAACCATGAGTTTATATCTTCTCCTTCCTGGTGCTGTCTAGTAAAAGAACGGTGATCCATGTGACTCAGAATAGATGGGACCTGGGGCTACTTTCTGAAATGACCCATGCAACTGGAGATAGAGCATTTTTGGAATTTTTAACTGGAAAGCCTCATAAAATCATAGAACTAGAGCCTTAGACAAACTAAGATGTCATCTAGTCCAACCATCTTATTTTACAGATAAAGAATAAGAAGCCTAGAGATGTTGTGATTTGCCCAACTTGAAGATCATTTAATCCCAATCCCCGTTTTATAAATGATACTTGAAAGCTGATTCTATTTCTGTGACAGCTGAATGACTATTAGATCTCTTCCAAGAGTAGGTTCATATCTCTCCTAGATGAGAAGATGAAAGGACTCAAAGCACACTTCCATACTAGAAACTGAAGAATGAAGATTGAAAATGATGTGGTCCCAAGTCCTGGATTCAATGGTGGGGGAAAGGGATCTGGTGTAGAGGAGGGGAGAATTGATCCCTGACATGATATTAGCATTTGAAAGGAGGCTACACAGAGAAGGGGAAGAAAATCAGCAGCTACACAATTAGACCTGAAAAACCCTTTCATGGGAAAAAAAAAAACAACCCTGAATACCATGGGGAGGAAGAAACTCGTGTGCTTCGAAAAATAATTCAGTAGAGTCCCAAAGTTTATCAGGTAAAATATCCTCCAGAAGATGAAGAGGAAAGTAATAGTTATGAATGAGTCTTTTCTCTGAGAAAGTGACATAGCTATTTGTTGACCTTGGAGAGAGAGAGAGAGACAGAGAGAGAGAGACAGAGACAGAGAGAGACAGAGAGTGACACAGACAGAGAGAAACACAGAGGCAGAAAGAGACAGATATACAGAGAGAAGCACAGAGACAGAGAGAAAGATGGAGAGAGACAGAGATAGAGACAGAGAGAGATCTGTTGTTTTCATGGGACACATACATAAAGCATAACAAAATTTGTGAAAAAAGATGACAAAAACATACAAGGCTATGGTGATTCATATATGGGCATAAATGACTTTGTAAGAAGGGCCTAAAAAGTATTGTCAGTGATTGTGAAGCCTTGGGTAAGAAATGAATGATCATAGACCTTCCTGTTACTCACTGAGGGAAAAAGATGCAAAAAAACAAAATGTGATTTCAGAATTGATATTTGACTAAAAAGGTGTCATCTAAGCTTGAAATGTGGGTTCTTAGACTATGACTTAAAATTTAGGAATAGGAGATTCCTGGGTAGAGATGGAGTACACTTACAGTGATGCTTATGAATACATTTACCAGGTATCTTGTAAATATAATGAAAAAAGCTTTCAACTAAAAATAAAAGGATTGGGAAAGGGAAAAGTGTCTATACATATATGTGTATCCTTTAAGCTACATACCACAGAGAGTAACTACAAAGAAGAAAGAATATCAGTCAGGACACTCTGTCCTTCACAGGTGGCAGAATCCAAGAAAGAAATGTTACTAAAATTCCTGACATAAAAATCTATGTAGAAATATCTAAAGTTTAGGAGACAAATACATAACTAGAGGTCTTAATGAAAGGAAGAAAAATTGGTTTCATAAATATAATAAAGATCTGGTTGGTAGACCTTATTCAAAAGAAATAGATAAATGGTGGTGGCGGTGCGCTATATTTACAGAAGGAATATGCAAGAGAAGAATTTTAGGAACCAACGAGGGAAATGTAGAAACCAGAAAGGGGATAGCATGACACAGAGTATTTGGGTGAAGGTCAAGGAAGTAGATATAGGAATGATTAATTATTGCAATACTATAAATCAGTGGTTTCACACTCAAACAGAAGCAGATTGCTGTGGACAACAGGTTGTCTCAGAAAACCACAAGTTAACATTATATATGTTATATCACATTTTATTGAACATTTGCTTCCCAATTAAAACTGAATCTGGGAATTTTGCAGCTACTTGGGCCCATGGGGCATAAGTTTGACACCTCTATTCCACCTAGACAGAAAGAAGAAAAAGAAGAGGCATTTCAGAAATCGATAACAAGTCTGTCACAGAGGCATGACCTCTCAGAGCATTTCAAAAATCTTAGGACAGTTTTAGACTTGAATAGCTTAATAGCTTAAAACTTTACTGAGCCTTTTAGAACACTCTGTAATAGTAATGAGATTTTTGTGTTGTACAGGCATCTGTGGGACTTTCTGTCAATAACTAAACAGCTAATACTTTGGGGTCTGTTTAGAGATAATTTCATCCTTCAAAAGTTGGAAAAACCAACAAGGAGACATTCCGTTCTGGATCTGATTTTCCCTAACAGGGAGGAACTACTGCTGAGGTGAAAATGACAGGAACCCTGGGAGAAGTAATCCCTCACTCCTAGAGTTTCTGACATGGGAGAAGTCTGGGACATTTTAGATTTGGGGATAGCAGATTTCTAATGGTTCAGAGGAAAGAAGGGTTTGATCGCATGTACTAAAGTGTTGGTTGTTGTCCTTCATTCTTGAAGAGGACCAAAATGGTATCACTATGTTGAGTGAAGGTATAATATGTCCAGCTGTGACTGATTAAACCGGTACAAACTAAGAAGACTCTACAACAGTTCAGGCACAAGTAGTCCACATGAACTCAGTGGAGATGTCTCTAAATTTGTACATTTCACATTTCTTTTGAGCTACTGCAATTCTGCTTTGCTCATAGAACATAGTACCTTCTTTCATGTGGACCCACCATTTTGGGTGGTTTTTTGTCATTGTCTGCCATGTCTCACAATAGATTCCAAAGTTCTTCAGAGAGACCTTGAGAGTATATTGCTTCTTTGGCCTCCATGTGAGCACTTGCCTTACGTGAGTTCTCCAGAAAATAGTCTTTTGGGAGAACATAACTTTGGCATTTGAACAATGTGGCCAGCCCATCAGAGTTGTGCTCTCTACAGTAAAGGTTGAAGGCATGGCAGTTTAGCTCAAGAAAGGACCTCAGTGTCTAGAACCTCATCTTTCCAGGTGATCTTAAGAATCTTCCTAAGGCAATTCAAACAAAAGTGATTCAGTTTTCTGGCATGGCACTGGTATACTGCCCAGGTGTCACAGGCCTACAACAGTGAGGTTATCCCACAGCTCTGTGTACCTTCTATTTGGTGGGCAGTCTAATACTTCTCCCCCACACTTTGGAGCCTCCAAAACACTGAATGGGAAATCAAGAGACCTTTTCTTGGTGGGTATGGCATGAGGATAACTGCAAAAGCGAAAGGTAGTCAAGATATGTTTTTAAGTGAAAACAGAGTTTTTTTTTTTTAATCAGACTTTGCGACTGTTTTTTTTTTTTCTGTCTGACAAAGAGAAAATTTCTATGGTGGAAACGACAGATGAAAATGTCTATGAGGCGGCTCATACCTAACATATGTAAAAAGTTAGTAAGAAAGCCCTTAGCTGAACTTGACTAATTCCAGGCACCTAGTCCAGAAAACTCCATTTTTGCATCATGGAAGAATTGGGAGAAGTGATTGCTGAGCCACTCTCGATCAATCAGGCAATACACATTTGTTAAGCACTTTCCATGTGCAAGACACTGTGTGTGGTAAGCTGTGAGTATTCAGAAAGAGGCAAAAGGTTATCCCTGTCCTCAAGGAGCTCGCAATCTAATGAGAAGGCTTGCAAAAATGGCAGCAGTGCTACTCATTTAGACAATATTACACATCCTAATTTTCAAAAAGGAAAGAAAAGAATCTGAAAACTCTAAATAAATTAACCAATTCATGGGAAAAAGTTTAGAAAAATCATTAAAAAGGTACTTAGCAAAGATCTAGAAAGGGCAGCAGTGATTACCAAAAGCCAGCATTCTTTCACCCAGAACAGGTCATAGGAGAGTAATCTCTTTTTCTTTTCTGGTTGATATTGCTAAGCACATAGCTGAGCGGAATGTTAAGAATACAGTTTGTATTTTAGCAAAAATTTTTACAAGATACCTCATAGAGAGATTCAGATTATATGATTCATAACAGCTTAGATGGCTAGAATTAAAATGCGGTTGTTAATGGTCGATTGTCATTGTGGCAGGAGTTTTGCATGGGAAACCCTAGTGATCTGTGCTAAGCTCTACACTGTTTAGCATTTTTATCAGTGCCCTGGATAAAGGAATATGTGTCACACTCACCAAATTTTGATTTGACAGACAAGAGCAGTGGGGAGAGCCTAATCAGATGAAAAATAAAAGAGATATATGTAAAGTCTTATACTTATGTATAAAAATAAACTTAATAAGCATGAAATGGATGAGACATCACTAGACAGTAGGTTTCTAGAGATCTGGGGTGCATGTGTGTGTGTGTGTGTGTGTGTGTGTGTGTGTGTGTGTGTGTATGTGTATGTACTGTGAGTTCAGTGAGGACAGCTAAATGTCACAGTGGATAGACTGCTGCGTCTGGATGCAGGAAGACTCATCTTCCTGAGTTCAAATTTGGTCTCAGACACTAACTAGTTGTGTGACCCTGGGTAAGTCACTTTAGCCTGTTTGCCTCAGTTTCTTTATGTCTAAAATGAGCTGGGGAAGAAAATAGCAAACTACTCTAGTATCTTTGCCAAGAAAACCCCAAATGGAGTCGAATGTGACTGAAAAATGGCTGAACAACGACTACTGAGTTCAGGGAGTATCAGTAGGGCTGCAGTGGGAGAGGCATAGCTTCTAGGAATACTGAGGAGATCATTCCACTGTACTCTTTCCTTTTCATTCCTCATCTAGAGTATTGTGTTCAGCCTTGGGTGTCAGATTTTAAGATGGTCATTTTACAAGAGTATACCTGGTAGTGAGGGTGAATTTATGTCATATAAAGATCGATTGTTACCAATGGGCATATTTAGCCTAGAGAATAGAAGACTCAGATAGCTGTCTTCAAGTATTTGAAGGATTGTCAAAGGGGAAGATTAAATTTGCTTTGTTTATTCCCCAAGCAGAACCAGAAATAATGGGTGAAAGGTAAAAAAAAATCAAATTTGGGCTTGATGTCTGGAAAAAGTTCCTACCATTTAGAATTGCACCAAAGTGGAAAATAGACTACCCAGAGAGGTGGTTGTTTTCTCCTCCTTGGAGGGCTTCAAGGAAAGATTGGATGACCATTTGTTGGATCTCTGAGATCAGGGATTTCATTCAAGGATACATTAACCTAGACAGCTGCCAAGGTCCCCTTTAACTTTCAGTTCTATGTTTCCATGTGAAGCACCCAATCAAAGGACTTTATGCTTCTACCGGGATGTGGGACTAATTGGTCTGGTGGGAATATTTTCCTTTTCTCTAAAAATAACAGATAACTGCACTTTCCTCAGCTTATACCTTTAAACTCAACAAGGAACGAAGCACTCCTATCTGCATGGTGGCTATTTATTTTTATGTTTCTGTGTGAAGAATGAGTAATATGGGAAGCAAAATCAGCTATAATTCCCTTAAGATGAAAATGTTCCTCCTTTGTACTTAAGAATCCGAAGATACTGCCCATTCCAATTACATTTCCTGCTAATGGCTTTTTAGAGGAGCAATTCAAAGCCAAATGTAAATGATCTTAGAATGATGGCAGGAGATCCTGCTGAATAATAACTGGCTACTAGGGTATTAGCTTGAAGATTCAAATTCAAAGTTATTGATTTAATTTAGTCTTGATTTTTTCCTTTGATTTGTATTTCATGTTAGACAAATTCTAGAGTTATGTCCCAGTAAAGGGAGAGTGGAAAACAAATGGAAAATTTGAACTGAAACTGTGTAAGGGATGATCGTGATCTCTCCATTAGATAGGTAACAGATTATACACTATAACTGTAGTATAAGACTAGGAGGAAAAAATATCTCCATAAATCAATTGATTATTTCCATTAAAATTAAATGTCATAGAGATAGCTATAAAGTCCCAACCTTAGCTTTAGAGGATAATCTGCATATTATAGGATAGTGATATACTTAGACAGTATTTTTGGTAAAAAAAAATGGGGCTTTGAGTGGAGTACAATTTCAATGTAAATGAGCCATTAGATATGACAACCAAAGAAAGTTAACACCAAATATAATATATAATGATGATGTCCAGTAAAAGATCTGAGATAGTCCTAATGAAGTATTTTCTAATCGGACCACATCTTGACAATCACATTCATTTCTGAGCATCATGTTTTAGGAAAGACATTTGGTGAACCAGAGACACTAAAAGGATGATATACATGGTTAGGAAAGGACCGGGAATGATATTATAAAAAGTTGCTTGAAAAATATGGGGATATTTAAGTTAGAAAAGAGAAGGCTTATGGGGCTTAGATGGACATGAAAGGCATATTCAACTATTCAAAAGGGTCTCA
This sequence comes from Phalanger gymnotis, assembly GCA_028646595.1. Classification (NCBI taxonomy): domain Eukaryota; kingdom Metazoa; phylum Chordata; class Mammalia; order Diprotodontia; family Phalangeridae; genus Phalanger; species Phalanger gymnotis. The sequence continues at coordinate 342,323,828 of CM053624.1, forward strand.
TGTAGAAGTGGGATCAAACATATTTTTAGTAAGCCCCAGCGAGTTAAATTAGGAACAATGGATGGAAGATGTAGAAGGACAGTCTTAGACCTATAGAAAACTTCACAGAATCATAGAATCTTAGCTTTGCAAGGAACCTTAGAAACCACTGAGTCCAACCTATACTGAATTAACATTCTCAACAAATAGTCATCTAATCCTTACTTGAAAAGAGCAATCCATCCATTGGGAATCTTATTATTACCTTCTTCTTTTTTAAAAATCATTATTTATTTATTTAATATTTTTAGTTTTCAACATTAATTTTCACAAGAGTTTGAATTACAAATTTTCTCTCCATTTCTACCCTCCCCTCCCCACTCCAAGATGGTATATATACTGATTGCCCCTTTCCCCAGTCAGCCCTCCCTTGTGTCACCCCACTCCACCCCCCTCCTCTTTTCCCTTACTTTCTTGTAGAGCAAGATAGATGTTTATGCCCCATTGCCCGTAAATCTTATTTCCTAGTTGCATGCAAATGTTTTTTGAACATCTTCTTTTAAAACATTGATTTCCAAGTTCTCTACCCTCTTCCCTCCCCACCCACTCTCCCTAAGAAGGCAAGCAATTCAACATAGGCCACATGTGTATCATTATGCAAAACCCTTGCACAATATTCATGTTGTGAAAGACTAACTATATTATGCTCTTTCCTCTCCTAATGCCCTTTATCCAGTTTTCTCCCTTGACCGTGTCCCTTTTCAAAAATGTTTGCTTTTGATTACCCCCTCCCCCATCTGCCCTCCCTTCTACTGTCCCCTCAACCTTTTTTATCTCCTTCCTTCTTTCCTGTGGGGTAAGATACCCAA
>CM053624.1:342325175-342354914 GCA_028646595.1 Phalanger gymnotis
GATGTTCACAAAAAAAAAAGCTTTTGCATGCAACTAGGAAATAACATATACAGGCAATGGGACATAGAAATCTGTCTTGCCCTACAAGAAAGTAAGGGAAAAGGGGATGAGGGGGAGTGGATGACAGAAGGGGAGGCTTACCGGGGAATGAGGAAATCAGAATATATGTCATCTTGGAGTGGGAGGGAGGGTAGAAATGGGGAGAAAATTTGTAATTCAAACTCTTGTGAAAATCAATGCTGAAAACTAAAAATATTAAATAAATAAATAATAAAAGTAAAAAAAAGAATCTTAATTACTCTTTGCAGTATAAATATCTCAAGCCTATTGTCCCTAAGTGGATATACAATTCAAATCAATTAAATTCTATCCTCTATAGAGATGGGGAGAGTATGATGGACATAGTTCTGGGGGTATTATTTTTGAGGAAAAACCATTGAAAACTATTCAAAGCAAGGTAGCCAAAGTTGGTATTTCATTGGCCTAAAATAAAGATTAAAGCCCTTTGACTTATGGTTAGGATAACTTTTTTAAGGACAATAGTAGAGAGAAGAGCTATATTTATTATGTCTGATCCCATCAACAGAGCTAGAAACGTGGGTAAAACTTTGAGGAAAAAACAGATTGGGCTTGATGTGAGAACATACATACACTCATGTGTATATACACATACATATACACATATATGTAAAATCATTCTATACATATTTCAATTTATCAGTTCTTCTCTGGATGCAAATATCTTCTTTCATATGTCTTTCATAGTGAATTTGGGCATTTATAATAGTCAAAATGACTTAGTCACTCAAAGTTGTTTTTAAAACAATATTGCTGTTATTGTATACAAAATTCTTTTGTTTCTGCTCATTTCGCTCTTTGTTTTTTCATACAATTCTATCCATGGTTTTCTAAAATTAACAAATGCATCATTTATTATAGTACAGTAGTATTCCAACACAACTGTATAACACAACTTGTTCAGCCATTCAGCCAAATTTCCACTTCTTTGTCACCACAAAGAATGCTGCTCTAAATATTTTAGAACCTACAGATTCTTCTCCTTTTCCCATATTCATCGTTGGAAATAAATATAGTAGTGGTATTAGCGGGTCAAAGAGTATAAACAGTTTAATAACACTTTGGACATAATTCCACATTGCTCTCCAAAATGGTTGGATCAGTTCACAGTTCCATCAACAATGAATTAATGTCCCAATTTTTCCACATCCCCTCCAACATTTGTTACTTCCCCCTTCAATCATTTTAGCCAATCTTACAGATATAAAATATCTCAAGGTTGCTTTGGTTTGCATTTCTGTAATCAATAATGTTTTGCAGCACTTTTTCATATGATTATAAATTGTTTTGATTTCTTCTTTGGAAAACTGCCTGTTCATATCCTTTTGAGGTAATACTTATAAAAAGCACTTATTACAGTGCCTGGAACGTGGTAGGTGCTATATAAATGCTGATTCCCTTCCCTTACCCTACCTGCTCCCTAATTGCCAGGCACTATGCTAGTCTCTTGGGATAAAAAGGCAAACTTAAGCTGGCCCATGCCTCCAAGGAGCTTACATTCAAAAGAGGGGATGTAGCATGTATGTTGTGTGTATATGTAGGCATATATGTATATATACATACCTATACATACAGAACAGATGGCAGGTGGGGGCTAGCAACTGGAAGACGAGACAAAGCCTCATGAAAAGGCTGATGCTTGGCCTGACTCTTGAAGGAAATGAAGGATCCAAAGAGGTGGAGGCAAAGAGGACCTATAATGCAAGCATGGGGGAAATCTAGTACAAAGTCATGGAGAGTGGAGATAGTACAGGGTGTTCCTAAAGTCTGGACACATAGGCAAAAATGCATATTTTCAAGAAATCAATGAATTTTTCAACAACATTTTATTTAACTGGAATATTAAGAAATAACATCTTCAATATGATTTCCATCATTTGTGATGCAAAAGTTGATGCACTTTGCAAGATTCTCACGAATTTGATGCAATAACTCTACATTGCCATCAATTGTCCTATGTGTCCAGACTTTACACCCTGTATATCATTTGTGAAGAACAGCAACATTCTATTTTGCTGGATGGCATAGTGGTTAGGAATGACATAATAAGGTTAAAAGATAGGATGGGGCCAGGTAATCAACAGTTTTAAATTGCAGAGTTCATATTTGATCCTAAAGTGCATAAGGAGCCACTATAGTTTATTGAGTAAAGGGACAAAATGGTCAGAACTGAGGTTTGGGAAAACCATTTTGGCAGTTCTGTGGAAGTGGGATTGGAGTCTGGGGAAATATGAGGTAAGGAGACCAATTAGAAGACAATAATTCAGCATCACCCTTGGAGTATGAACTTAAAAGAACCTCTTTTCTCTCCTGTGTCCCTGGAACCCTGATTTTACCAGGATAACATGAAAGAAATGCATGACAATTGGGGCTGTTTATCCTTGAGAGAAATCCAAATTTCTATTTTCCTAAACAAGCCCAGGCATCTATAATTTAATTCTAAGAAGGACACATTGAAGAGATTTTTGTTAAGTCAACAAGACCATTGAGAGAGCTGCCTATGTGGCACAAGCAATGTTCTAAAGATTTGGCAATAACCTCTTTAGTTGTTCTTTTTAAATTTACAATTCAGGTAAAGATTGTTCAGACTTCAAGGGTAAATTTATTTCCTTTAATGAAAGAACCTCTATTGTTACTCTTGGTGTCTCCTTGTAAGAGAAAAGAACACTTAACACCTAAAATCATCGAGGGAACTGAACAACAACTTCTGTAGTCTGTGATGACAATAAAAAGGATCTCGAAAATAATGTGCAAGAGATAAATTTCTATCCAAAAAGTTTGAGAATCAAGAGCTTGTTTTTACCAGACCAGCTGGGTCCTAGTGCTTAAGCAAATCTGTGTTGTAAATCATGTTTTTGGGAACATTTTTTTTAAAAATTCCTTTAGTACCCATAAGTTTCCCTCAGTTGTTCCTTGTTCCATCCATTGCACTCAGTCTTAATGTTTTTTTAATATAATGTGAAAGAGTTAAATATGAGGGTTCTGCATTTAATCAGAGGGCATAAGGAGGTGTTTTGCATTGCAGTAGGAAAATGGTCATGATTGAGCCTTTGGCATGGAGTGAGTTTGAGTCCCATCTCAAAATCTTACCCTACCATAAGAATGGCCCAAGCTAACCTTTTCCTCCATGCCTTGGCTTCCCCTCCTGACACGACTCCAGCTGACACAATCTATATTCCAGCCAAATTGACCTACTTTTATATATATGTATGTATACACATGTGTGTATGTATATATGTACATACGTACATATGTATACATACATATACGTATATATGTATATACATATGTGTAGACATATATATGTAGATATACACACATATATACATATATATAGTGAATGAATGAAAAAAATACCTTTCAAAGTCATGAGATAATCCTCAATTTTGCTTTGCTTGCTTATAAAAAAACTTTGGTAGGCAAATGACTTGTTTTGGTTTGTTTGTTTGTTTTACTTTTCTTACACCTTAATAGAGCAATATTCTAGAAGTCTCATACCAAGATGACTTACCTAATGAAAAGGAACAGCTGTAATTTTTAGTGCCTTTTTCTTTCTTTGTGTTTTTTTTCTTTCCTGTGTTTTTGCTTTAAAAGTTAATTAAACCTATAAAGATCCTCATGTTGTCCAGTTAATATGTCCATGTGGCCTAAGCCTCCTTCATTAAACTATAAGTTCCTTGAGAATAGGGAGGTTTTTTATTTGATTTGGTTTGGTTTTGCCTCTTTTTGTATCCCCAGAGCTTAGCACAATGCCTTGTACTTATTAAATACTATTTGACCAATTAACCATGTAGTACAACCCTATATTTTTGCAAATTTACCCAAATGAAGGCAGAAATGGTTACATGCACTCACTTTCATACTGATAATGTCTAACAGGGAGCACCTTGTACACTGGAAGGTCATGCTTTTTTCTTAGGATCCATGCCCTTGTTTGCTTACACAAAGTGTCTTGTAATAAATTCTGCCTGGTACCCAAATAATTAACCTCCTTGGGTTGGGCCCATGGCACCTATTTGCTTTACACTGAATTCCATTTTATGATGAATAGTATAGCACAATTTCATACTATTTATAAGAATAAGAAAAATGAGTAAATTGAATTTTAACTTTCTTCTTTATCCTAGGATGAAAATAATGAGATGGCTTCTACATTGTCTCCATGTTCCTCTCCTTCCCTGTTCTCATATGTAGACTTTAGGGTATAGAATACAGGAGATAATGCGTCTTCTCCCCATCAACCCTGAACAACGGAAAAAAAAATAGCCAAGAAAAAAATCTGATACAAGTCATCCTTTACTTTGCCACTGTGCTGTCTGGCAGGTCACTTTCACAGAAGACAGACACATGAAAAAGGAATGCAGTGCTCAGAATCTGTGCAAAAGAAAGAGGCTTGTATCAGGAGCTCAATCTCGAGTGAGACAAGGAAAGAAGAATCAGATTGTCCTTGCTACAATCATAGCTACTTTATTGTCCTGAGACAGATAGTAAAAAGAAGAAATAAGTTTGAAGAAAAGTATGTTTATCCATGCCACTCTGGAAGAATTTGTCATCCAGATGAGAGCTATAACCCTTGTATTGTAGAGAAGGTCACTGCCATCTGACGCTATAGTCACTATAGCTTGCTGTGCAAGTCAAATTGATCTGAGGCTTGGTTATGATTTGTGCTATTCATCTTAAAAGCATATTCCCAGAGTGAATGGTTTGATCCTGAAATGTATCAGCTGAGCACCTTTTTCTCCTAGTCAAGTAAAAGGTGTCTATTAAACACCAACTATGCACCAGGTACTGTGTTAAATATTGGGGATAGGCAAAAACAATCCCTGGTCTCAAGGAGTTTCCAGTCTAATGGGGGGGGGGAATGCCAATGGCTATGTGCAAATTACATATATGATGTATACATATATACATATGCGCACATATGCACATATGTATATATGTATATATAATAGGAGGTAATCTTAGTTCTGAGCAAATTGGTATCACAGTGGATAAAGCACTGGGCTTGGAAACTCATCTCAGGAAGACTCATCTTCCTAAGTTCAAATCTGGCCTCAGATACTTTTAATCTGTGTCACCCTGGGCAAGTCACTTAACTCTCTTTGCCTCATTTTCCTAATCTGTAGGATGAGCTGGAGAAGGAAATGGCAAACTCCAGTCTCTTTGCCAAAAACCCCAAGATGAGATCACAAAGAATCAGACACAAGTGCACTACACATCAAAAATCTCAGATTTACTATCACCATCACCACCCTAGAAATAGTCCATGTATATTATTTTCTGGACTTCCAAAACCATAGCAGACTGACTTTCAGGGCATCGTATTCAAATTCTAGTTCTCTGTGATGGTAGGCAAGTCTCTTGACCTCTGTGAGTCTCACTTTATCAGTGAACAGAAACCTATTGTAGACTAATACTGTAGCAGATACAAAGTTGTATTCAACTTCAATTCCTTGCCCTATTTTAGTCTGCAACCATAACCAGAATGCCAAGCTGGGAGCCAGCTTCATTCCAGGCCCTATGACAAGGCTACTATAACTCTAGAAACACGGAAAGTGGAAAGAGAAAGTCTAGTTTCTCCCATTTCCTGATATTCCCCTAGTTTTTCTGGTTTCCTGGACAACCAATGGCTGTGATTGCTTAAAAGGAGGACTGGATGAGGCGGAAAATGCCCTGTGTTTGGATCTGACTCCATCATGGATGAATTGTGTTATCCTGGGTTGGTCATTTGGTTTCTCAGAGATGCAGCTTCTTCATTTGCAAAATGAGCACCAAGTTAGGTAAAAGCTATGAAAAGACTTTGAAAACAGTCCCACACAGGCATAAATTGTCTTAACAACTGACCTAGAGGCCATGATCTTAATCATCTGGGACTTCAGCAACTTATTTCTCCAATATGGACTATATTTTTGTTGTTTCTTTGCTTTAAGGAATGAAAATAATAGCAATGATGATAATTCTCTTTTGTATAATCAATCAAAAAGCATTTATAAAGTGCCTACTATCTGCCAGGCATTGTATTAAGTATGTGCTTAGAATGTTCATTCCAGTGAGTATTTTTTTTTGATTTTATTTATTGCATTTGTATCCTACATGCCTACTACAGTGCCTGGAATGTAGTAGATTTTTAATAAATGCTTGTCAATTGCTTAGTTTATTCCTTTGCATTTTCTAAAGTGCAGTACCTATAGACTCTCTTTTCCTTCTCAAAGCACTTCTGTGAGGTAGGTAGGAAAATTATCACTATCTCCATTTTTCTAGATAATAAAGCTGAAGTTCAGAGGGATTTGCCCAAAAGAGCTGATCAATAGCAAAGCTAGTAATCAAACCCAGGTCTTCTGACAAAATGCAGTACTCTGAAATCAACTGTCTCAAAATAATAGGAGGGAATTTTGGCACTGCTTTTTTCCTCCATTTACCTGGTGCCTTTCTCATAATAGTCCTATGAGAAAGGTGATGCAAGCTTTATTTATACACATTTAATATAAATGAAGACTCATGAGAAATGAAGTGACTGATCCAAGATCTCACTACTAGTTAGTTTGGAACCAAGACTTGAATCCAGGTATTATAAGTGTCATTTCTGTACCATAAAACCCTCACTAATAACCCACATTTATGAATTGGAAAAGAAAGTCATAATATGTCATTTCAATACAGTATAATGCACATTTCTTTGTACAAGCAAAATTCCAAAAGAAATGTATATTTCATTAGGTCTAAGTATTTTATATCCTATTATTTCTTTTTTTTAATGCTACAGAATCACCAACTCTGACTCTCCATCCAAAAGTTACATCATTTCAAATGGCACAGTGGATATTCTGAAATGTTTGGGAGATTTTAAGTGGCTTTGAAAATGTCATCTGGCATTGGAGGGCTATAGAACTGCCATGATATGATATGTGAAATAGAAGAAAAGGCTTTAAAAGCATCATATCTTATAGTATCCACAAGGCCTTTATAAAAATAAGATAGAGACAACTTAACTCCATGGATCCCCGGCCCATTTCCAAGAAGCAAATCACATCTTTTGTTTATCCCATTGACATCTAATAACGGCACGAGATAGGAATTACTTCTTGAAACACTCTTTCTGTGTTTACTTGATTTGAGGGTAATTTAAAAGAGGATGCGTATAATTAATTGCTTTGAGTAGTTCATTGCCTGTGATTGGTGCTCAGAGTGAAGCAAGAAAAATATATCAGCCTTGAGATCAAACCAGGAAGAAGATAGAGGAAACAGGGTTTTAATCTCCAAATTCTTTATGGCCCAAATGAAAATCCCTGGTGCTATTACACTTTAAGATGCATCAGTGAATTAGAGTGTCCTGCCTGAAGTTAGGAAGATTGATCTTCCTGAGTTTGAATCTAGTCTCAGATACTTACTAGCTATGTGACCCTGGGCAAGTCACTTAATCCTGTTTCCCTTAGTTTCTTCATCTATAAAACGAGCTGAAGAAGGAAATGACAAACCACTCCAATATCTTTGCCAAGAAAACCCCAAATGGAGTCATAGTCAGACATGACTGAATTAGAGAATTTTAATGAGCAATTACTTAACAATACCAAAAGTAAGAAACTATAATAAAACATTTTATCCTGTTCCTTTGAAGCTGCCCTATGCTATGACATATCTGCCATCTAGATGTTCTGTGTGGCCTGCTTTTGAGCTGTCATTCTCAATGTCCTTAAAACTTAAGAGTTTTAATCATACTAGTTTGCTTCATGATTATCATACTTTCCTAATTCTTTATTTGACTCACTACGTAAGACCGTGGCTTACAAAAGAAACTCTTGAACAGCAAACATTAGCATATAGTGGATACAGATATAGCTTTGGGGTCAGAAAGGCCATTCATTGTTCAAATCCTGGTTCAGACATATTGATGTAACCTTTGGTGACTATTAGACTCTTGCCTAATGAAAGAATTTTTAAATAATCCAAATTGGTAGTATTTCTGCTCTGAGAAGTGTACTTATTCTATGACCCTATCCTCTTCTTGTCCTGTTATACCATTCTCTTAAAGGAAAGAGAAAAGGATATGAAAGGCAAAGTTATATTCTTTCCCTGGGTCCTGTTTTGCAGAGAGAAGAATAACACTCTGGTCTATCAAAAGAGAAAAAAGAAGGATTCTTATCTGCAAACATAGAAAATTAAATGAAGTTTGGCCATTCTTCCTAAAGCTTTTCAGCATCCTTCTCTGAACTGGCAACTAGAGTTTGGAAGGTGACCACTTCTTGGACCAAATTCTCCACTATGGCTAAATCTTCTTGTGAGCCTGTACTCACTCCTTCTTAAACATATTACCCAATGTTTCAGAACAAAAATAGTTTCCTACCCTCTTACTGCATCATGATTTTGATTTATTCAGTGTAACTGATCTTAGTTATATGTTAGACATAGGGGATCTGATTGAATTATTTCACCCCAGGATACGAATCATTGATAACCTACCATAACTCTTCAGAAGACAGGGGAAAATTCGTGATAGAAATCAGAGCTTCAAAATTTCTAAGCCTATTTTGTTGCAATTGCAGCAAAATTGATGGGGTCAAATGCAAGGGGTAAAACATTCGGCACCCTTTCCTTCCCCATTCTCTATTTTGTATTTTGCATTTCAAATAATAATTTTCTTGGACTAGTACTTTACATTTGTTTGAGAGGCAAACTGGAGAGTGTCCTTGTGGAAAACATTGCAGGGAATATTATCCCGAAGGTTCTGACGGTCTATCGTGAAATTTTTGTTGGCAAAATAGGGAGATGTAGACAGAACGACAGCCATTAGGAAGGTTCAGAACCGCTGAACCGACCGACCTGATGTGTGTTTATAAGACAAAGCTCGGAGCAACGACTAATACGTTGGATATCAGAACTAAGATCGAAAAAGAGCTGGCGCTTTAGAACGATGAGCCAGTTATGCTCGTTGATCGCTTAATAATAAAGATGTAATGTCCCAAAATGGTGTAAAAATAGAGCAGAGAATGAAGTGGTAGGGAGAAATCAATGAATGTGAAAACGTATTGGGAAATTAACATGACTGGACACTCAGTATGAGTGAATAGTGTGATGTGGAAGCTAAAAGAGTGTCATGTCACCTAAGGTTATATTAAAAATCAAGAATTCTCAATGAGGGAGTTTCTGATCCCATTGTATTCTATGCTGCTCTTAAATACTGTGTATTATATCCAATTCTGGATGCCGTATTTGATCAATGACATTAGAAAACTGTGTCGTATACAGAATTATATGGGGAAAAGGGATCATCACATGCACATGCATAATCGTTTAAAGCAATCTGAATGTTAAAACTGGAGAAGACAAGTCCAATATGGCGATCATTGCCTTCAAGTAATTAAGATGTGGTACAATTTTGTGTAATGACAAGGAAAAAAGAGTTTTGTTTTCCTTTTAGTCCTAGAGCATATAATTTGAAATATCAAAATTTAGTTCTACATAAAGAACAAAATCTGACAATTAGAGATAATCAAAAGGGCTGCTTGGTGCTCAGTAGGATAGAGAGTAAACTCGCTATCATTGGATGTATTTGAAGACAAGCTGAAATTTATCAGAAATGTTGTAGAGAGTATTCAGGATTTAAGTAGGGTTGGATTACTTGACCTCTGAAATCCGTTCTAGTTTTTAAATTCTTAGAAGCAGATCAGATTTTCAGTAAAATTTAAATCAGGTCTTCACGGTATGATCACATTTCTTTGTTTGAAGTTCATTCCCTAATGTCTATATAAATGTACCCTTATTAGACTCAAGAATCATTATTCCAACTCTGCTCACACTGAGAAGTCAGTTTCTCCAGAGAAAGATTATATTTCTGCCCTCAGGATTCTATGAGACTCCTAAGGGATCAGGGTGCCTTTTTAATGAAATTGTCAAAAGATCCCTATTCAGGTATATTTTCCCCCAATATCAACTGCCAGTTATAATTATTTCCTTTATATCATTGATTGACTCAATAATTATCACTTATATATCATTTAACCAATTAGTATCAACTAATTTTTACAAAATGGATGTTAATGAGATGATATAGCAAGAAAAGAAGTTACAAACATATACCCCCAAAACAGGGACACAATCTCCTCTATATCGTCCTGGTCTCTGGGGATAGAAGCTTCAAACTTAAAGCATTTTCTACAAAACATTCACCCAGATGAGTATACTGCTGATTAAGGTATTGGCTATAGACAGTTGCCCCTTTTCTTGCAGGATCCAGCATCTTGGATGCCAGGTCAATTCGCTGCTGGACTGAGTCCCACTAAGTCTTCAGGGCTGTGCTTATGGACTAGCCTCAGCTGCCCATAAACTCTAACATGGACATCAGCTTTGGGGCCTCTGGTAATTTTGCTGATATTTAGAAACTTACAGAGTTAAAGCCTAGCCTTTTCACCTCCAAAATTCTTTTATTTAAAGCAGGAAATGGTAGACACTACAAAGACAAAAAAAAAAAAAAACAGCAGGCAATGTGCTCATGGTTTTATGAGGACTTGGGTGCAAGCATTAATGCTCTCCTTGCCTGGAGGCTTACAACAGTCATTGCAGAAAAGACAAGGGACAGTTGTCAGGTCCTTTTGTACTCAAATTCAATTTTAACTCATAAAACAATTGAACAACCTTTTGTCACTACATGGAAGGTATATGAGAAAGGACACAGAATGTCTTTACATACTCCAAAGTCTTGGTGTAGAATTGCTTCAAATTGAGAATGCTATGCATATTCAGAAGGACTGGATTGTCATTCCTCAGTCCCCTGCTACATCAAAATGAACAAAAGCGCAGATCAAAGTCCAATAAAAAATGATTTGTCAAACCTCCCATGCTTTTACTTTTCTCCATTCATGCAGACAACTGAGTGGAAGTTTTGCTTTTTAATTTGCCACATACCTACCTTTCCCACCCTATTTCCCACTATAGATGTGCAAAAACTTTCCTTCCAATTATTGTGGTTAATATCTTCTCTCCTAAAGACAGCTTAAATATTCTTAAGTCTATGTGTTTGCTCAATCCATTCACTGTACTTAAAATATGCACTCCATTGCTTTCTGCCTACGAAAGCCCTATCCACATTTAAGGCTCATTTCAAGATTTAAATTTTGGTATTTCCCTTATGGACCAAATACTATGTTACGCACAAAGTAGATAATTTCAGAAGAATGAAAGAAATCGCATAATTTAGTGATTTTAGTGCCAGAAATAGGGAGCAAATGACACCAGTAGTTACTTATCTGGAGTCTACGTTCAGCTTCATGAGAATGGCCTACATATTTTACCTCTTTGAAGAATACATAAGAAGGAAAAGAACTTTCATTGCAGCTATTATCTATAGCAGTTCACAGAATGATGGTCACACAATTGATTGAGAGATATAAATATGATGAGATTCCATTATTTTTTACTTTTAATTTTTTAAAAAAATTAATTCTGAGAAACAAAATATAGCCTTATAGCTCTACTTTAACAAGGTGAGTCAAACATGCATGTGTGATCATACAAATTTTCCAATCGATGCTACAAGAGATAATTTTGCTTCAGATTCTCTGGATATCCATATTAAGTGAGGCATAAAATAGGGAGATTGAGGTAAAATGGAATAGTGGATAGAGGGATAGATTTTTACCCCAAAAGACCTGAGCTTAAGACTTGTTTCTGAACATATAAAGTATGAGAAACCCAGTTGAGCTCTTAGTTCGTCGTGTAAAATATCTAATACTTTTAAGTATTAAATGAGTTACCAATCTCATGAATGGAGTTTTCATACTTCAAGTTCCTTACCTTAAAGAAGTGAAATGTACATATGATCTCACCTTTTGATTATTTTCTATATTTTTATTTAAACGAACAGTCCAATGCATTGGTCTGTTTGTACACGTCTTAGGCAGGCACCAGAACAATCCCAAAACTGTACGGGAAGGAGAAATCAGACCGGATGCCATTTGGGAAATCTTTTTTTTAATCTTTTTTAAGATCTATCATTCTTCCTTTCAACCGAAATTCATCTTTTTCAGTCTGGATTATAATCATGGAACTCCAAACACCTCAGAAGAACTAGAATTGAAAAAGACCCAAAAAGCAATGGAAAGACATTTAATGGATATTAGTAAGCTGCAGAGGGTGACTTACCAGTGATATGAGCCATAAAAGCATCAGTAATATGATATGGCTAGAAAATGGGTAGTCATGTGTCAAATGCAAAGGACGACAGTCAGCCCAAAATGAAGACCTCCTAACAAATTAGTATGATCCTCTAGGGGGAAATTTGGGGAAGAAATGGACAAGAGTCACACAGAATGAAAAAGCATGGATGGGTTGTTGTGTTTCTGATTATACCAATTGTGAGTTCCTTTCCTCATAAGCTATCTTCACTACTTTATACATATTTAAATTCATTCAGTTCACATTTGTGTATATGTGTACATATATACATATATATATATTAACATGAGTACTTATTATCTACCTTACTATCATATGATCATCTTTCAAGAAGGAAAGGTCTCATTCTTGTTCTCCTATCCCAAATGCTTTGTATCTCAAGCAAATAGTACAGCATAATACTTAATAAATATTAATTGAGTGGTTGTTTGATTGTACCAGTGAAGGTAATGCCCACAGTAAGATAATCCACTGAATTATATAATGTAATGAATAAATATCAATTAAAAATGTACAAAATGGATGTACTGGGTTAGAATAGAAAAGATGGCATAAGGACTGCAAGTGTCATGTGTGGGAGCTAGGAAAGACAGATTCTATTAAAGTGTGGGTTCTACTATTAATCTAGGGAGGAAAAAAAAGCATTTATCTTAATTCTCTTCCCCAAAAAGGACACTCCACCTCTCCTCTGGGTATTTTATCTGGCTTTTCCCCTTACCTGGAATCTTCTCCCTTTTCTGTTCCAAGTAAAATCCCACCTTCTACAGAAAACCTTCCCCTCTTAATTCTAGTGCCTTCCCTCTTTTAATTCTTTCCTATTTGTCCCTTATAGAGCTTACTTTACACACACACACACACACACACACACACACATACACGTACATTTGTTTGAATATAGTCTCTCTCATTAGATTGTAACCTCCTTGGTGGCAGGGACTTTTAAATTTTGCCTTGTATTCCTAATGTTTCATTCAGTGCCTCATATATAGTAGATGTTTAACAACTGTTTATTGATTATCACAAAGAACCAACATTTGGGGCTCTTGAAGATTTCATACTCTCTTTCATTTTCCCCCAAATTGCTCCTTTTCAGATACAGAATTTTTTCCAACACAACTTTCAAACTGTTAAGACACTTTAAAAAAGGAACAATAGCCATACAAAAAAATTGCAAACTTTTAATTTCAATTTATGTCCAGAAAAGATATTCTGATCATAAGACCATCCATGTAAATATAGAACTAGAAGGAACTTTAAAGGCCATGTGGCTCAACTCCTTCGTTTTACAAATAAGGAAAATAAGACCCAAGGGCTGTAAGAGATAATCTCTGTCATATAGGTAGTAATTGGAAGAAGCAGGACTTGAAGTGAGCTCTTTTGAATCACAAACCTAACAACATCCTTTTAACCAAACCATACTTTAATCTCATTAATGTGTGCATTTCAATGAGGTGGTGTTAGAAGTTTTGCAAATATCCACCTGCTATATAAATAATAATAATGATTGATTTTAATAGTCTAGACATTGTGCTAGGAATCTTTATGTTCATTTCTTTTTTTTTCTTTTTTGAGGCAACCATTTTTAAGTCACTTGCCCAGGGTGATACAGATAGCAAATGTTTGATCGTGGATTCAAACTCATGTCCTCCTGAGTATAGGGCCAGTGCTTTATCCCTTGAACCACATAGCTATCCCTTTCCCTTCATTTCTTGATGTCAAATGGATATCAATAGCAACTTTCCACTGGCTATTGGTTGCTCAAACTACAGGATCAATGCTCCCTCTCTTTCAAGTGAAACATAGATAGATGATAGGTAGATAGATTATAGATAGATACATACATACATACACATATGTATGTGTGAATGTATATATATGCATATATATATATATATATTTACATATGTTTATGATAACATCCTTTATCTATTTGTCCCACACAGTCTCTAACTGGTAAAATACTGTAAACTACTCACATCCAATCATGTGCTTCTCCATTGTCCTTTGAGTAAACACCCTTATTTTAAATATGCTTACATCATTCTACACAGATGTAAGGAGCCAGTTGCTATGTTAAAGAGAGAAAAACTCCTCAAAGCATCCCTCTGGGAACACATGGAAACTCTAGAATGCAATAGAGAAAAGACATAATGACCCCAATGTAATATAATTTTTTCTGTCTTTGCTTCTTGTCTTATGTAGGACAAAGAGGCAGAAGGAAAGTAAATAAGTAAAATTCAGTCATACAGCACAAGGCTTTTGGTTCCAAATTTGTTTCCCCAGCCTGAATGATGGAGAGAGAGCAAAACATCTGTGGGGTGGGGGGAACTACATGGTTATAATGTGACCATGTGAAATAACTTTGACAAAGAGATTACCTTTTATTTTCCCATTAGATGTTTGCCATTACCACATGAGAGAAAAAAGTGTCATGAGTGAAAATAGCATAGCTCTGGCAACTCACAAATAGAAACATGATAGAACCAGCATTGTGAGGCCAATCTCTGCCCTGAGACTGAGGTTTATATTTAGAAAAGTGCCAAGGGAGAAATAATTTTCTTTCTCATTTGGCCTAAGAAAAGTTACAAACTCCACTGTGTATACATATGCCATATTAAGTTAGATAATGTCCCATCAATTCATGTCCAACTGGTGTCTAATCTAGTTTTATCCAAAGCTTCCTAATACATTTTTGACAATCATCAAGATGACAGCCCTCTCATTCTCAGAGGGGAAAGACAAACTTAGGTTGTATCACTAACCTAAAATCAACTGCCCTTTTCTGTTTTAAGAAATATATTGTGTTTCCTCCACACTAGGATTCACTGAGCACCCATTAGTCCGAAATGTATATTATTCAGGTTTTGTCCAGGGTTCTTACAGAAAAACGATACCACTAACGAGAGTACCCTTTCCCCTGTTCCCCCAGGATACAGGTACATTCATTCACCTTATTAAGTGTATCTAAAGTACTGGGATCCAGGAGACAGTTCAATTTTTTCAGTCCATTAGAATAGAGAATCCGTGCATGTCTTTGGTCAAATGGTGAAGTAGAAGTATGTTTTTGACACCTGTCACCTCTCTGTATTGAATCACCTGTTGTACCTTTTCAATACTCCTAAGCCCTAAAGTGTGACTGCCAGAAAAGAAAAGCATTAGCTAATACATTCACAAAAGTTCTAATGACTTGGTTTTTATTCCATCTTAAGGTATGTTCCTGGCACATTAACAGTATAGAGGGATAGAGAGCCAACTTTAGAGTCCATGAGAACTGGATGAACTGGGTTCCAGTCCTCTGACAGGTACCGACTATAGGACCTCTCAGTGCTCTGGGAAACTCTTAAGACTATAAGTTACAGAGCAAGTATTGAACTACACTGGTAAAAAGACTTACCTTTTCTTAGAGTTGCCTATACAATCGAAATCACAGGCCTTGTCGAAAAGCATAAAAAGATTTTCACATTGACAAAGACTCACTGGGACATGGGATAAAACTTAAAACTTTGGGTTAAGTATATTTTGAAATTATTTGGTAATGTTGGAATTTGAGATACATTGACACCTAAGTACAAAATATACATTTGGATTCAGGCCTGCCCATAGTTTTGATAGACTGCATTCCCTATCACAATGATTGAATTACTCACTGTGAAAATAGCCTATCCTTCAATGGAATTCTGAAGTTTTACCAGAAATATGAGCTAAGTTATTGCCAAGATAAATTTGCCCTTAGTGTAGACTGGCTAAGGAAATAATACACCCCAGCTCTATGTTCTTCTCAAACTCTTGCTATGCACTCTAGTTCCCTCCTCTGTGGAATTACTTCCTAACTCTCTGATATTTTTTCTGCTTTCATGATGACCTGTAAAATGAACATAAAATGAATCGGCTTATTCTTCGTGGGTCACTTTACCCTTGATCCACTAACAAGGGCCTGAAAAAACCTATATTTCCTCTTAAATGGTTAACTGTCCTAGGTCTTATCCAAAAGAGATCAAATAAAGGGGAAATGGGATGTATTTGTACAAAATTATTTATAGCAACTCTTTTTGTGGTGGCAAAGAATTGGAAATTGAGAGGATTCAAATTAATTGGAGAATGGCTGAACAAGTAGTGGTATATGATTGTGATGGAATACTACTGTGCTGTAAGACATGACAAATAGATAGCATCTACCTAAAACCACCAACAAGCACTATATGTAATGCGGATAAGCTAGAAGCATTTCCAATAAGATCAGAGGCGAAACAAGGATGTCTATCCATTATCACCAGTTATTCAATATGGTACTAGAAATGTTGGCTTTAGCAAGAATGGAAGAAAAAGAAATTGGAATTAGAAGAGGCAAAGAAAAAACTAAGCTATCACTCTTTGCAGATGATATGTATTTAGTGAATCCTAGAGAATCAAGTAAAAATTTACTTGAAATAATAGACAACTTGAACAAAGTTGCAGGATATAAAATTAGCCTACATAAATTATTGGCATTTCTATACATTACTAACAAAGCCCAACAGAAAGAGATATAAAGAGAAATTCCATTTAAAGTTACTGTAGACATTATAAAATATTCGAGAGTCTATCTGCCAAAACAAACCCAAGAACTATATGAACACAATTACAAAACACTTTTCAAACAAAAAAGTCAGATCTAAATAACTGGAAAAACCATCAGTTGCTCATGGATAGGCCAAGCTAATATAATAAAAATGACAATTCTACCTAAATTAATTTACTTATTCAGTGCCATACCAATCAAACTAACACATTTTTATAGAGCTAGAAAAAATAACAGAATTCACCTGGAAGAACAGAAGGTCCAGAATTTCAAAGGAATTAATGAAAAGAAATGCTAGGAAAAGTGGCCTAGCCTTACCAGATCTTAAATTATATTATAAAGTGGCAATCATCAAAACTACTTGGTACGGGCTAAGAAATAGAGTGGTGGACCAGTAGAATAGGTTAGGTACATAAGACACAGTAATCAATAACTATTGTAATCTAGTGTTTGATAAGCCCAAAGACTCCAGCTTATGGGATAAGAATTCACTATTTGACAAAAACTGCTGGGAAAATTGGAAAATAGTATGGCACAAACTAGGCATAGACCAACATCTTACGCTGTATACCAAAGTCTACATGGGTACACAATTTAGATATAAAGGCTGATACTATAAGCAAATTAGGAGAGCAAGGAACAGTTCACCTGTCAGATATATGGAGAATGGAGGAATTTATGACCAAATAAGAGTTAGAAAACATTATGAAAAGCAAAATGGATAATTTTGATTATGTTAAATTGAAAAATTTTTGCACAAAGCCCATGCAACCAAGATTAGGAGAGAAGAAAATTGGGAAAGGATTTTTACAACCAGTGTCTCTGATAAAGGTCTCATTTCTAAAATATATAAAGAACTGATTAATAAGAATACAAGTCATTCCCCAATTGAGAAATGGTTAAAGGATATGAACAGGCAGTTTTCATGTAAAAAAATGAAAGCTATCTATAGTCTTATGAAGAAATGCTCTAAATCACTATTGATTAGAAAAAATGCAAATAGAAACAACTCTTAGGTACCACATCATAACTATCAGATTGGCTAACATGACAAAACAGAAAAATTATAAATGCTGTAGATGTGGGAAAATTGGAACAATAATGAAATGTTGGTGGAGTTGTGAACTGATCCAACCATTCTGCAGAGCAATTTGGAACTATGCCCAATGTACTATAAAAATGTGCATACCCTTTGACCCTACAATACCACTTCTAGGGCTATGATTTCCAAAGAGATCATAAAAATGGGGAAAGCACCCACATGTACAAAAATATTTATGGCAGCTTTTTTGTAGTGGCCAAGAACTATAAATTGAGGGGATGCCCATCAATTGGGGAATGGTGGAACAAGTTGTGGTATATGAATGTAATGGAATATTATTGTGCTATAAGAAATGATGAGCAGGCAGACTTCAAAAAAAAACCTGGAAAGACTTGTTTGAACTGATGCTAAGTGAGGGGAGTAAAACCAGGAGAACATTGTACTTAGTTACAGCCACATTTTGTGATGACTAACTTTGATAGACTTAGCTCTTCTTGACAAGGCATGGCTCTAAGACAACTCCAAAAGGGTAATGATGGAAAATGGTATCCACCTTCAGAGAAAGAATTACAGAGTCTGAATGCAGATTGAAGCATACTATTTACTCTCTCTTTCTCTTTTGTTTTGTTTTGTTTGTATCTTGTTTCTCGTGATTCCTTCTATTGGTTATTATTCTTCTTTACAACATGACTAACGTGCAAATATGTGTAATATGAATGTATCTGTAGAGCCTATATCAGATTGCCCACCATATGGGAGAGGAGTGAGGAGAAGGAGGGGGAGAAAATTTAAAACTTGTGGAAGCTTGTGGAACTGAATGTTGTAAACTAAAAATAAATAAATATTTTTAAAATTTTAAAAAATGACAAAAAAGATGGTTTCAGAAAATCCTGGGAAGACATATGAATTGATGCAAAGTGAAGTGAGCAGAACCAGGAGAAAATTGCACAGAGTAATAGCAATGTCATAAGGATAACCGATTGTGAAACACTTAGCAACTGTGATCAAGACAACGATCCAAGAAAATTCCCAAGTACTTATGATGAAAAATGCTAGATAACTCCAAAGAAAGAACTGTTATAGTATGAATGCAGATTGAAGCATACTTTTTTTAAAAAAAAATTTACTTCCATTGTTTTATTTTTTGATGTTTTCCTTTGCAACATGATTAATACAAAAATGTTTCACATGTCCTCATATGTATTAATCAAAATCCAATTGCTTGCCTTGTCAAGAATGGAAGAGGGTCTTGAGGGAGAGAATTTGGAACTCAAAATTTTCAGAAAAGATTCTTAAAGGGGCAGCTAGATGGAGCAGTGAATAGAGCACCGGCCCTCAAGCCAGAAGGACCTTAGTTCAAATCCAGCCTCAGACACGTGACACTTACTAGCTATTTGATCATGGGCAAGTCACTTAACTCTGATTGCCTCACCTCCCCTTCCAAAAAAGGATTGTTAAAAATATTTATATGTAATTGGGAAATATCTAATTAAGTAATAATATTAAAAATACCATCTATATATCAGATTTTATGCTATATGCAAAATCTACCATCATAAAAATAAATAAAACAGCCCTTGCTATACCTTAAATTCTAGATGGCAAGGTAACAATGTGCACCTAAACAAGAAAACACCACACATGTACAAATAAAAGTTTTCTTCCTTTTTTTGAAAGGAAAAAATAATATTTGGGGTTTTAAAAATGCCTTATATAGAAGTAGTTCTTGAAATGAACTTTGAAATAAGTTGGAGACTCCAAAAGGCAAATGAGAGGAGAGAGACATTTTAAGCAGGAATAATAACCTTTCCAGAAGTACAAAGGTGGGAGACAGAAAGTCCTGTAAAATAGGCCATTATGAATGGAATATATATATATATACACATATATATATGTATATATATATACATATATACATATATGTATATATATATACATATATATATATTCAGTATTACAGGAAACCTCTTTCTGGTTGACAACTTTAAGGTGAATTATTAAAATTTGACCATATCAATTTTGTCTGAAAATTAAACATAATTCCAAGGCTTGATGTCAGCTGAAGCATATAAAAATAAGACTTTGAGGATATAGTACGGTCTCCACACTCGGAAGCATCCTTAGTGTCAAGAGTTCTGGATTTGGAATCAAGGACCTTGTGTTGTACTCTGGCTCTGCCATATAGTCTTTGTTTTCTTTTATTTTCACTCTGAGCAAGTCCTTTTTTTTTCCTCATCTATAAAATGAGCACATTGCAAAAGCTACTTATTAATAGATAAATGGACAAAAGATGTCAACAAACAGCTTTCAGAAGAAGAAATAGCAATGATTAACTATGGTATGAAAACAAAAATATTTCATATCAGTACTAGGAAGAGGAATGCAAACTAAAACAGCTCTGTGGTTTCATTTAGGGCCAATCAAATTGGCAAAGATAATTAAAAGTAAAACAAGAAATAATACTGCAGGGACCGTAAAAAGATAGACACACCAGCATAGTCTTGGCAGAGCTATTAATTGGTACAAGCATTTTGGAAAGCATTTTGTAAACTAGAAAAGTCCCTGCATTGTTCATAATCTTTGCCTCAGCCAGGGCTGAGTGAATTGAATTTAAGTGAAGCAGGGCTGTGCAGACACCAGCCTCACTTTCTCCTCTGAAGCCTTCTGGGTCCAAAGCAAGATATAAATCAGGATGACTGAAGTTGGACCCAGATGCAGTGAGAGACCTTGGCTTTTTTAAATCCCTTTGTGTTAGTGAAAAACTGAAAGTAAAGCATGTATCCACTGATATGGAGAATGGATGAAAAATCTGAAGTATATAAACATAATATTATATTAGTGTAACATCAGAACTGAAAGAAATATTAGGACTTCAGAGAAATATAAGAAGACTTATTTTGAACTTCAGTGGAAAAAGGGGAGGGATATATGCAATGACCATAATAATGTAAAAGAAAACAATACAAAAATACATCAAAACATATCAATTCTATCACCAATCTTGAGCTCAGGGGCTTAATAATGATGCATCTCTTCTCTTGGTAGAGGGAGGTCATAGGCTATAAGTACAGAGTGAAGCATATGCTTTCATAAATGGTAAATGCATCAGTTTGTTTTGTTTCTTTGTTGCAAATATGGTTTCTATGGAAGAAGGAAAAATACTGGGAAATAGTAATAATTTGAAAAAATATTTTATTTTTAATAAGGAGGTTGTATGAATTCTAAGGGCCATAGAGCTCTATGTCTTTGATCTTACATCTAAATCATAGTTTCACACCACATTCTTCTGAAGAACTCCCTAACATCTCAACACAGAAAACACTGTAGAAGGAATTTGACAGCATTTTTTGACCATTGTTACAAATCCAGGAAGGAGGGGTGTGTTTGTGTGTGTGTGTGTGTGTAAAGTACAATGGAAATCTCTCCAAAAATCTTCTATATTAACACAATTTAGGAGAACATAGAATAATGAAGAAAGTGATCTTGGAAAGGCATGGGGATTTCATGAAATTTCAAAGGAGATATTATTAAGTTTCTACATAGTTATTTCCAAGATAAAAACAATGCTTCCACCATGATTTGAAAAGTTAGAGCAAAAAGGATTAATTCAAACAAGTGCATCTCCTTATACATGGTCATTTAAGAAAAAGGATAACAGAGAACATTCATTAGTCATGTGCATAAGATCATAGATGAAAAAAAAAACCTTTTAGGTAGATATTTCATAGATATCAAACTGACTCCCAGAGGAGTTAGTTGAGTTGCCCAATGTCAGACAAATATCATAGCTAGGATTTGATCTTAGGTCTCATGATGCCAAATCCAATATTATTTCCTGTATTTCACACTGCTTCATTGTATGCATTCAAACCGTAGGGCTTATAATCTGTCAGAGGAGGAAAATAGCACATACTCTTATCGATCAAAAAGACGGGACTTCAGAGAACATCCTTCAGTTACCTCAATAGTCCTTATGTAGAAATCAGTCCTTTAACATGGAAACAATGTCTCCAATTAACCCTATGTCATTCTTTCTCAGTGAACTGCATCCCTTAACACATTAAAATTAGTCGTTGGCCAGATAATGATTATGTCTTTCCACACTTTTAATTGAATAGAAGTGAGAGATGCTGAATAGAAAAGTTCAGGTCAAAAAATAATTTTTCATACTGCTGTTGTTTTGCTTTTTTGTTTCTTTTTTCTGCATTAGCAAAATCCAATTTCAAATAACTCCAGCAGTGGGATAATGAAATTGGATGAAATTCTCAGAATATATACAAAGAGTAATGCTGGAAAATGTCTTCCATTTCTACCACCCCTGAAGATGTCAGGAACCCAGCGGAATTTTTATGTGTGTCCAGAGTGGGGCAAATGATGTTAATCACATCAAAATGAATCAACAAACAGTTATTGAATACTGAGAAAGGTCCAGAATAACCCATGATTTAAAAAAGGCAATTCAAAAAGAATACACAATTTGAATTGCAGGAAATAGGTTGGAATATTGGTTTGCCTATTTAATATGTGAGACCATGGGTAAGTTATTTAATCACTCTAAACAACAATTCTCTTTAAGTATCTATGAAATGAGGGAATTGGATGAAATCACCTGTAAGTTTCACTCTTCTCAAAATCTATCATGCTCTAATCTTTCAGCATAATTCTAGGAAACTGTTAATTTCTTCTAAAATTCCAAGACCATTTGCTAAATGAATCCCATTACTACATTATATTCCAAAAAGATTGACTTTAACAAGTCCCTCAAGTGAAGAAGTCACTGTCTACTTTGCCATATACTGTTGCAGAGCGTGGGATATTGACTAAGAAGAGCTGGATTTGAATTTTCAGTGCGGCATATTCTGAAAGAGTTGAATGAGCACTGTCTCTGGAGTCAAACTACTTCTGTTCAAATACAGTCATTAATTTTTACTATCTAAATGAGCTTGGTCAAGAAATTGACTTCTTTGGACTTCAGTTTTCTCATCAATAGCATAGTGGAAGGAACTTGAGGGCATCCAAGTTACCTTCCAAATGTAGGTCTATTATTCTGATTTTACTTGTGTGAAAGCAATCACATTCTCTGCACCTAAATTCCATTTGGTAAAATGAAAAAGTTAGATTAAATGATTTTAATATAACTTTCAGTTTTAAATCCTGTGAACCCATGAATTGCTAGTTTTAAAAGAAAAGTAAATATCCAATTAGAGTGTCTCAAATCCTTCATACATGTGTTAACCTGACTTTTAAAACAATAGAGCTCTAATTTGGGGTAATGATTGCTTAAAGATGGCAGAATCTCCACTGTTTCTTTTAAAACAAAAATATTCTTGCTTAGCATTTACTTAATCTACTTCATTCTTCTGGGCAACCTCAATTTCCAAAATAGCTCCCATATTGTGTTAAGAAATTTCCAAGCATGTTCTAAATAGAGTTTCTCACTTCATATGAAAATTAAACTTTGAAACATCAAGCAGAAACAACTCCTACTAAAAGATGCTTTGATTAGTATTTGAAATGTAGAATTCATTTTCAAAACCCATTTCTTACTTTGACAATTGTAGTCTGTTTAATTTACAAATATTTACAATAACAGAATCTCCTCCCCCATATAATTACTGTGGAAAGAGATACATAGACAGAGACAAACAGAAGATCAGAGAAGAGAGAAAGAGAAGGGGTGGGGGAGAAAGATGCATTTGGTGACCTTGACCTCCAACAATTTCCGAAATTTGCTTTTGCACCAATCACACTCATGGATGGCATGGTATTGTATCAGATACACACACACACGCATGCATTGTACTGGACACCTTCACATCCTTGGTTCGTTATGTTGAAAGAACACTTGTATTAACAAGATTTTGATCACCTATATATGACTTCTTCCCAAGTGGAATGAAAATCCTCAATAGTTCAATTTGTTGAAACTTAAAGATGGGTAGCTATGTGGTAGAAAGAAGACAACAATAGTATTAAAAACACATTCAGCATGATAATGGGTACAGCTTAACCAGAATGTGCAAAAATAATTATGACTGGTACAGTTTGGTTGTGGTTGTTTAGACACAGTCTTGGTTCTGTTTCCATATACCAATATTTAATACAATAAAAAAATCTTTAATACATCTTCACTAAATGAGTAGTTTAAAGAAGCCAATGAATAAAAAAATGGCAATAGCGCTCTAAAATTAAGAGGTTGGACAAGATAATATTCAATGTCTGTTCCATTTGTAGGACATTATAATGCTCCAATCTAGCCATGCGAGGAGACAAACATATATAATATGGGATTCACCAGAATAAAGATGGTGATTCAACCCATCCGGGCTAATAGGTTTGCCAAGTGAAAAAGTACAGACATAATATGAGGGGCCAGTACATCCACAGTTAGTGGGCATGTCATAGAAGGAGAAGTAATAAAAGGTATTTAAAAAGACCAGTGATACAGGTAGAAACATTGCCAGGAGTATGTCATAAAAAAAGAGAAGGGAGAATATCCAGGAGGCAGGGTGTTGTCAACAGGTCATATCAACTTCACGTACAATGTGATTTATTTTGATGATATTTCTATAGTCCATTATCCTTATTCTATTATCTGTAGCTTGCTTAAATAAACCAGGATTTAATGTTTTCAAATGTACTCTCTACCTTTTCACCCATCATTTTGTATTCTTCTTTCTTCATATTAACTTATTTTTGTCTATGCACAGACAGCTGATTTAAGTATGGTTCTCACATCAGTGGTGAATCTCATGTCTGAAAAATTACATTTTATTTCATTTTTATGCTATTCAGTGATTTCATGTCCACAAGAATGTTGAGTAGCAAAATATTTTTTTCCCAGTGAAAGTATTCATGATATAGAGGCAGGAGGCTTTTATATTATACTGCGGTCTGCATCCAAAGTCTTTAGCATCATTCATTTAGCATCTGCTTATCTTTCTATAGATTTTCCCATCCTTATGTACTCTTCCCTTTGCACTGAAGTCACCAAATATCAAAGTATATATTTGGGGATTTTTTTTTCAAACTGACTGAAGGACTCCTTTACCTCTTTATTCTCTTCATTCAATGTTCATGCATAAACTACAATTATTTTCTTTCTGGCCTGTTTTTTTAGAAATACATACCATGAACACTTCAATATGAGATGACCAAATAAACATCCCATGAAATGATGTTTCCTGATGCCTTTGGGCATGCAATAAAACCAACGTCACCAACATTTTTATTCACTTCTTCAAGGAAAACCTTATGATCCATCATTTCATTTAGTTGAAACTTCCTTTTTTGTACTTGTTTTATTTATAATGAGAATTGCATTTGATGTTCAGTTCCTCCAGTCACTGATCACTGTGAAAGTCATTAATCAAGTGTGAGATCATGGGGATCTCACAATTAAAGTGCCAACAGTCCATAAAAACTCTAATACCTATGTGGTTCTCAGCAAGCTCTTTCCCTTTATATGCCCATCTGTCAGCACAGAAGTGGATGGGAGACAGACAAGCCTAACGGCCATTTTGTATATTTTCTTTCTTTCACATTTCGCAAAGTCTTCTTCTGATGTCTCTTCATATCTGGAGATGTGCCTGGTTTTTGGAAGGTTATATCACAGTGTAATACAAATTCTGCAAATTTTATAATTCCCTCCTGGAGTATGTTCCTACTTCCCAAGACTTCTTTCTTTACCATAACCTAGTAACCGTATTACCTTAAAAAATCATTCTGCACCTATATAGCCCCTTCTTCTAATCGGTCACTTCATTCTGGAAACTCCATCTTAAGTAAAATATTCAGGACGGCAACATGTACTACTTAATTATTGCTTTGGTTTTGCCCCTGCTCTCTGGACTTCTTTCTCCATCTTAATCCCATTCAGGTATATTTTTCCACCTCCACCATGCATTCTTCAGCTTCATTTTCTGTGTTTCTGCCCCCTATTCCCCTATGGGATTACTCATTCCTTAAGATTGAGGACTGTTTTTCTTTTTGCTTTTATTGGTATTCTCAGAGTTTAGTACAATATCTGACATGTAGTGAGCACTTGATAAAGACTCATTGACTTGGGCATGCTATGAGTATTGTCCCAGCTATAGACCAGTTCTATTTCCCAAGGGCCAACCTAGGACAGAGACTCAATACCAATAATTGGTTTCTTGATGATGCATTTTTGGTCAATGCAATACAACTCAGGAAATAAAGAATATATATATATATATATATATATATATATATATATATATATGTGTGTGTGTGTGTGTGTGTGTGTGTGTGTGTGTGTGTGTATATATTTAAATGTATATGAACCTTAAGCACTTGACATAGTAAAGAGAGTATTTTCTTAAGATTCAGGAAAACCAAATGCTAACGCTATCTCAGCCAGTATCTGTGTGTTCTTTTGCAGTTGAACTAACTTCTCAGGTTCTGTTTCATCATCTTATAAAAAAATGAGCTACGTGAGTTTCTACAGTCCTTTTCAATCTTATGAATGTATGGTATCTGTGACATATTCCAAATTTCTCATCTCACAGATGCAGAAACTGAGACACCTAGAGGTTGGGTTACTTGTCCATTAGTTTTTTTTTTTAAGTAAAATACTGATAAACTGACATCAATATCTATGTAGAGAATTCAGCAATTAAAATAGGTAATGAATTTTAACAATGCTTTTAAAGAAAAATAATGTAGAACTGACTTTAATACTTCAAGGATCCATGATTTCATCCTCATAAGGATCCCCCTACCAATGAACATAAGAACTTTTTCCACACCTTGGTAGACACTTTCCTTAATTTCTGAGGCACAATAAACACACACATGGAGAAATGACCAGCCCAGTGGTCTTGAACATGTTTAAATTCAGCAGGTTAGTTCACTGGATAACACCAAACACGTTCCCCATTGGGGTGGTTGAGCCTGTACTCTAACACTTTCCCAATCTGCCAGAACTTATCATTTTCTGGTATAGCCTCCCTGTGTTGTCCTGCCAAACTAACTGGCCCATGCTTGGATCTGAATTCTAAAGTACAGACAGTGGCTATGCAAGAAAGATTCTTCAATTACAGATGAAACCAAGGCTAATTGTGAGAAAAGACGTGAACAGGTAACAACCTACCCTTTCCTTTTGCTCTGTACCTTCAGCACTTGGCACAATGCTGGCTATATAGAAAGGGCTTGATAAATGCTTGCTTATTCATTGACTGATTAGTGCAGGCATGGAATCAAAAATATTTACAATGTACCATGGAAGCCCTAAATGTTTTACTACTTGAGAGTATAGCCACTTCATCCGTCTTTACTAAGGAATGCGGAGCCACCGAGGTATGATTACCCCAAATGCTGAGTAATCCATCCATCTTTGGTGGTGAGAGATTTTATAACTTGTTATAAGAAGGGTCAAAAGCCCTACGGTTGCCCTAGGGATGATGACTTTAAGTTTTATCATTAACCTATATTAGGGTATCCAGGTAAGTTCCATATAGGATATGTCTGAGAGAAGTTGAATAACTGGGTGAATTGAGGGGGGATAAAACTATGTGATGCTGATTCTTAGGAAGCACCAGCTTAAGAAAGATGGTAATGATGACAGTATTTCTATAGTTTTTACAAAGCTTTGCATATGTTAACTTATTTGACAGTGAATAATAAGAAGCAATTTATTCAACAATTGCAGCAAATAGAATTGTATTTTACTGTGGTGAATGAAATGAAAATTAATCTATATATACATGCTAAATATATTGTAAGGTTTAATTTTTACCCAGTTGGTTTTGGCACATTTGTCTAAATTTGAGCTGTGATTTTGTGTCATCGTTATCTAGCATAAAACTATGTTAAATACCTTGCTGTTTCAGTGTATTCTATAGAAAAAAAAAAACATGTAGCATCTTAAAATGTTATTCATTTTTCTTTCCTAAAATATATTAGAAAATAGTAGCAGATCTTAGTGAATGATTGAGGAGATAGATAAATAATTATAAATAGATGATAGATGGATAGGTAGACAGATAGAAAGAAAAATAGATTTGGAACATATATCTAAATAATACATACATGTTCACAAAATAACATCTGATGTCTCTACCAGAGAAGAAAGTGAAAGATCTAGAGCAGAGATTTCAAACCTGCAAATGATCAGGAAGAGATTACAGGAGTCTGTTTGCTGGAACTGGGGGCAGTACTCTGTTGCTTTGCCCATACTCAGATCTGGGTCACAGTCCTGGGTGGCAGTCCCAGGGCAAAGAGAAGTATCAACACACCAGAGCTTGTATCCACAGTAGAGCAGGGACTCTAGTCACAGTTCCAAGGCAGAAAAGAGTGCTCATGGTCATTCACAGACCAGAGCATAGACCAGGAGAATAGTAAACACACCTCTCCTTAGATCATACCACCTTAGAAAAACTGAAAACTTACAGGTCCCCAGAAGTATCTCTGAAAACAACTGCACAAAACCCCTGAAGCTTAGACAGTGAACCTTCCTACCTGGAAGCAGAGTACCAGTTCAACAAAGAATTAAGAGTAAAGAAATAAGCTAGAAAAAAATGAGCAAACAAAAAAAACTTCTAACTATAGAAAGTTACTATGGTGACAAGGAAGATGAAAACACATGCTCAGAAGAAGATAAAGTGAAAGCTTGTATATCCAAAGTCTTCGAGAAAAAAAGAATTGGTCCATGGAAGAGTTCAAAAAGGATTTTGAAAATCAAATAAGAGAGGTATAGGAGAAAATGGGGAGAGAAATGAAAATGATGCAAGAAAATCATGAAAAATGAGCCAACGGCTTGGTAAAGGAGACAGAAAAAACACTGAAGAAAATATCCTAAACACAGAACAGGCCAAACGGCAAAAAAAAAAAGTCTAAAAATCCAATGAAGAGAAGAATGCCCTAAAAAGCAGAATTGGTCAAGTGGAAAAAGAGGTAAAAATAATTCATTGAAGAAAAAAAAAAACTCTTTAAAACACAGAATTGAGCAAATAGAAGCTAATGGTTTTATGAGAAATCAATAAAGAAAACAAAACCAAAAGAATGAAAAAATATCCCATTGGAAAAACAACTGACCTGGAAAATAGGGGCAGGAGAGATAATTTGAAAATTAGTGGACTCCCTGAAAGCCATGATAAAAAAAAAAAGAGCCTAGACATCATCTTTCAAGAAATTATGAGGGAAAACTGCCATGATAATCTAGAATAAGAGAGTAAAATAGAAAAAAAATTGAAAGTATCCATTGATCACCTCCTGAAAGAGATCCCAAAATAAAATCTCCCAGAAATATGATAGTCAGATTCCAGAGTTCCCAGGTCAAAGAGAAAACATTTGAAGCAGCCAGAAAGAAACAGTTCAAATATCAAGGAGCCATGGACAGAATAAACACAAGATTTAGCATTTTCCACATTAAAGGATCAGAAAACTCAGAATATGGTATTCTGGAGGCCAAAGGAGCTAGGATTACAACCAAGACCATGACCATGTATCCAGCAAAAGTGAGAATAATCCTTCACTGGGGGTGGGGGGGAATGGACACTTCAATGAAATAAAGGACTTTCCAGCATTCTTTTTTTTTTTTTAAATTTTGCTTCACTGATTTATTTATTTATCACAAACACAGAATAATCATTCATACTCTTTGCTTTTTGTGAGTTGTATGACTGTAAAAATGGGGGTCCTGCTGTAAACAAAATTATTTGTAAAAGCTTATTTTTTTCCTTTTGTATATTTTAATCAAGGAAAAAACTTAAGACACATATATGTATATATATGTACATATGCATATATACAGAAGCACACACATATGCATGTATATATACTCAGTCATAATTTACAGAGATGAAAAATAAGAATGTGAGTCATTAGTTATTTTTTTTTTGCCTAATCTTTTTTATTTATTTATTTATTT
>CM053624.1:342355414-342386426 GCA_028646595.1 Phalanger gymnotis
AAAAAGCAGAACCTGCCAAATGGAAAAAGTTGTCCAAAAATTCATTAAAGAGAAGAACCCCTTAAAAAGTAAAATTGATGAAATGGAAAAGGAGGTATGAAAGCTTGCTGAAAAAAAATTCCTTAAATCTTGGAACTGGGCAAGTAGAAGCTAATGACCCCATGAGATATCAAGAAACAATCAAATAAAATTTAAAAAAAAATTAAAAATTTGTAGAATATGTGAAATACCTCATTAGAAAAAGAACTGATTTGGAAAATAGATTGGGAAGAGATAATTTAAGAATTATGGGACTACCTGAAAGCCAAGATTAAAAAAAGAGCCTAGACATCATCTGTCAAGAAATTATCAAGGAAGACCTCAGAAGACCTAGGATTTGAAATCCACCTCCATGCCTTTCTACCCATGAGATTCTGAGCAGTCACCTCTCTAGGTCTCAGTTTCTTCCTCTGTTAAATAAGGGAATTTAACAATGACCTCCATGGTCCCCTAAATTTCCTTCTTTGCAACTTCTACCAATCACTCCTAAGTTTTCCATTTGGGGCCCTGGAGAACAAAGATAACCCTTCTTCTACACAACAAGTTTTTAGAAACTTGAAGACAGCAACGATAACAATGATGGTGGTGATGCTCCCCCAGCTCTTCTCTTGTCCAGTTTTAATTACCCCTATCTACTGGGGTGGGGGATAACATTGGGCTTGGAATCAGGAAGAGTCATGTTCATGAATTCAATTGTGGCCCCAGATACTTTCTAGCTGTGTGACCCTGGGCAAGTCACTAATTCCATTTACCTCAGTTTCCTCATCTGTAGAATGAGCTACAGAAGGAAATAGTAAATCACTCCAGTATCATTGTCAAGAAAACCCCAAATGATGTCACAAATAGTCAGACATAAAACATCAGCCGCTCATGATTAGGCTGAGCTAACATAATAAAAATGACAATTTTACCTAAATTAATTTACTTATTCAGTGCCAACCAAACCACCAAAAAATTATTTTACGGAGCTGGATAAAATAATAACAAAATTCATCTGGAAGAACTAGAGGTCCAGAATATCTAGGAAATTAATGAAAAATACTAGGGAAGGTGGCCTAGACATAATAGATATTAAACTGTACTATAAAGCAGCAGTCATCAAAACTACTTGGTACTGGCTAAGAAACAGAGTGGTGGATCAGTAGAATATGTTAGGTACACAAGATGCAGTAGTCAATGACTATAGCAATCTACTCTTCGATAAACCCAAAGAATCCAGTTTGTGGGCCAAGAATTCACTATTTCACAAAAACTGCTGGGAAAATTGGAAAATGATAAGACAGAAACTGGGCATGGACCAATATCTTACACTGTATGCCAAACTAAAGTCAAAATGAGTTGATGATTTAGGATTAAAGGCTGTTACTATAAGCAATTTGGGAGAGCAAGGAATAGTTTACCTATCAAATTTATGGGAAAGGAAAGAATTTGTGACCCAAAAAGAAATAGAGAGCATTACGAAATGCAAAATGGATAATCTTGATTATGTTAAATTAAAAAGTTTTTGTATAAAAAAGCCAATGCAACAAAGATTAGGAGGGAAGCAGAAAGTTGGGAGAAAATCTTTATAGACAGTGTCTCTGATAAAGGCCTCATCTCTAAAATATACAGAGAACTGACCCAAATTTATAGGAACACAAGTCATTCCCCAATTGAGAAATGGCCAAAGGATATGAACAGGCAGTTTTCAGAGGAAGAAATTAAAGATATCTATAGGCATAAGAAAAAATGTTCTAAATCACGATTGATTTGAGAAATGCAAATCAAAACAACTCTTAGATACCACATCTTTCCTACCAGATGGACTAACATGACAAAACAGGAAAATGATCAATGTTGGAGAGGATGTGGGAAAATTAGAACACTAATACATTCTTGGTGGAATTGTGAATTCATCCAGCCATTCTCCAGAGCAATTTAGAACTATCCCCAGGGGCTCTAAAAATGTGCATAGTCTTCGACCCAGCAATACCACTTCTAGGGCTATATCCCAAAGAGATCACACACATGGGAAAGGGACCCAAATGCACAAAAATATTTATAGCAGCCCTTTTTGTGGTAGCAAAGAATTGGAAACCAAAGGGATGACCTTCAGTTGGGGAATGGCTAAAGAAGTTGTGGTATATGAACGTAATAGGATACTATTGTGCTATAAGAAATGGGGAAAATACGGACTTCATAACAACCTGAAAAGACCTGTATGATATAATGCTGAGTGAGCAGAGCAGAACCAGGAGAATAATGTATGTAACCACAGACATATTGCTTCTGTGATGACTAACCTTGATAGACTTGGCTCTTCTCAGCAATACAAGGTTCAAAGACAGTCTCAAAGGACTCATGATGGAGAGAGGTATCTACATCCAGAGAAAGAACTATGGAGTCTGAATGCAGATTAAGGCAAACTATTTGCTCTCTTTTTTTTTTTTTGGTTTTGGTTTTTCTTTCTCGTAATTCGTTCCATTGGTCATAATTCTTCTTTACAACTTGACTATTGTGTAAATAAATTTAATTCGAAGTTATGTGTAGAAGACATATCGGATTCCGTGCCATCTTGGGGAGGAGGGGGGAGAGGGAGGGAAAGAAAATCTGAACTCGAAATCATGCAGAACTGAGTGTTGTAAACTAAAAGTAAAAAATCTTAATTTAAAAAATAGACACAAGTGAAATGACAGAACAGCAACTGCTACATCTGGCCAAACCTCAAATGGCATGATCTCCAGGAACTTCGTCATCCTGGTTGCCTTACTCTTTGCCAAGGGAACATACACTACTCAACACAATGTGATGTCCTCAAAAGCAGGAACTGTTTTATTCTTTGCGTTTGTATCTCTAGCCTATGTTCAGTAAGCACATACTGATTGAATGAGAACTTAATAAATGCTTATTGATTATCAGTGTCCTTCCCAGAATATAGTGCTGAAATAGCCTAATGTTACTCTGTGGATTCTCTTATATCTTGCCCTATCTGGCCCATGGTCTTAGATTTCCCCTCTCTCTCAAAGAAAATAGCAAAAAAAATCTTAGCATCAAATAGAAAAACAACCTTTTCAGATCAAATAAAAACCATGGGGAAAACAGAAATTATCAAGGAACCTTGAACTGAAGATTGGTGTAATGCCATCTATCCCCTTAATGGGAGTAGAACCTTGGATATATGATATTGTAGAACCAGAGGCTAAAAAAGAAATTGAAACCAATCACCTCCTGAAAGAGAATTCAAAAGGAAAATTTTCAGGAATATTATATTCAGATTCCACAGCTCCTGGGGGAAGGAGAAAATTTTGCAAGCAGTAATCATGGAGCCACAGTCAAGATAATATGAAATTTGGCAGCTTCTATATTAAAGGAACTGCAGGCTCAAAATATGAAATTGCAGATGACAAAGGAGTTAGGATTACAAAAAAGAATCACCACCCAGAAAAACTGAGAATAATTCCTTCAGAGGAAAAAATGGATAGTCAATTAAATAGAGAACTTTCAAGCATTCCTGATGAAAAAAAAAATAACAGGGATGAACAGAAAATTTGACTTAAATACAAGACTTGAAACAAGAATAAAAAGGTAAATGGAAATGTGAAATCATAAGGGATTAATAAAGTTAAACTATTTACATCCCTACATGGGAAAATGATACCTGTAATTCCTAATAATTTCATCTTTATTAGGTTAATTAGAAGGAATATGCATAGAGGGCACAGGTATGAGTTGAATATGATGGGATAATATCTAAAAAATAAAACTAAGGGGTGAAAAAGAGGAATGCACTGGGAGATAAGGAAAGGGAGAGATAGAATGGGTAAATTCACATAAAAGAGGCATGAGAGAACTTTTACACTGGAAATAAAGATGAAGGAGGTGGGGGTAAAGAGGAGAACTTAAAACTCACTCTCATTGGAATTGGCTCAAAGAGGAAATAACATACATACTCGGTTAGGTATAGAAATCCCTCCCCACCCCTGGTCATTAAGAAGGTGTGCAATACAATATAGGTTATACATGTGTAGTCATGCAAAATATATCCATAATAGTCATGCTGTAAAACAGACAGAAAACTCAAAAAAATAAATAGAATTTTAAAAAGTATGCTTCCATCTGTATTCATACACTATCAGTTCTCTCTCTAGGAATGGATAGCATTTTTCATCATAAGTCCTTCAGAGTTGTCTTGCATCTTTGTATTGCTGAGAATAGCTAAGTCATTCACAGTTGGTCATCTTACAATATTTTTCTTACTTTGTACACAGTACACTTCACTTTGCACTAGCCCATGTTAGTCTTTTGGAATTTCTCTGAGACCATCCTGCTCATCATTTCTCATAATACAATAGTATTCCATTGTAATGACATACCACAACTTGTTCAGCCATTCCCCAATTGATGGGCTTCAATTTAATTTCTAATTCTTGGGTTTTTTTTTTTTTGGTTTTTGGCAGAGCAATTGGAGTTGTGACTTGCCCAAGGTCACACAGCTAGTAAGTACATGGGTCAAGTGTCTGAGGCCAGATTTGAACTCAGGTCCTCCTGACTCCAGGGCTGGTGCTCTACTCACTGTGCCACCTAGCTGCCCCTTCAACTTCTAATTCTTTACCCCCCAGAAAAGTATAACAGCTCTTTCAGTGGTGGCAAAATATTGCAAATTGAGGAAATGCCTATCAACTGGGAAATGGCTGAACAAGTTGTTGCCTATAATTGTGATGGAATACTATTATGCTATAAGAAATGATGAACAGGATACTCTCAGAAAAACCTGGAAAAATATGAACTGATGCAAAGCGAAATGAGTAGAACCAAAAGAATATTGTATACCGTATCAACCATATTATATGATGATCAACTATAAATGACTTAGCTATGCCAGACAATTCTGAAGGACTTATGCTGAAAAACGCCACCCATCTCCAGAGACAGAAGTGATGGTGTCTGAATGCAGATCAAACATACATTAAAAATTATTTTTCTTGAGGTTTTTTAATTCTGTTTTCTTTAACAACATGACTAATATGGAAATATGCTTTTCATGACTGCACACATATAACCTGTGTCAAATGTCTTGCCTTCTCAATGTTGAGGAGGGGATGGAGGGAGGTAGATAATTTAAAACTTAATTTAAAAATGATCAAAAATTATTTTTACATGTAATTGGGGAAAATATTAAACTGTGTGTCTTTAAAAAGACATATTGGGGACTTTGTTTAATGGTAAGAGCAATGAATTTGAAATTAGAAGCCCCAGGTTTTAGTCTCAGGCCTATAACATATTGTCTGTGTGACCATGAGCAATCATTTAAGTGTAAACCTCAGTTTTTATCATCTGTAAAATTAGGATAAGGGCATTCATACTCCTTTCACCATCTAAGATGGATAGAGACCTGGGCCTGGAGTCAGGAAGACCTGAGCTCAAATCTGGCCTTAGACGCTTAAAAGTTATGTGACTTTTGTTTCCTTGGCTGTATGATGGGAATAATGATAGCATCTACCTGCCAGGGTTGTGATGAGAATCAGCTGATACAATGTTTGTAAAGCATATTGTATAATGACTGGCACATGTTAGGTCCTTAACAAGTGGTTGTTTCCTTCCTTCCTACATGGGTAGTTGTGAGGAATATGAACATAACTTGTACTCATTAAGTGCTATGAAAATCTCAGGGCTGCTATTATGAAACACATCGACACTGCTGAATGATGTGTCTAATGAATCCATCTTCTCCGCCCCAGCATTTGTCAGGCTTGGGCCATGGGAGAAGAAGAGAGTCACACATTCTTTTTATGCGAGTAGTAGGTAGGTAGGGGTTATAAGAAGATCCTTAGTGTGACTCAGAACTATGAGACACATGGATGACTTATGAAAATTGCAATATCTGAAGTAATTTACATTACTCAAAAGAAGAAAGTGCCACTGTCAGGGTGAATAATGTAGCAGAAACATAAAACATGGTTCATCCTGAGATCTAGAAAGAAAGGAGCGTGGTATGAGGGGATATCAGTGGATCTAAAGTCAGAAGATGTAGCATCCCACCCTAACTCTGACATTTACTAGCCATATGACCTTTGGGAAGTTAATTAACTCCATCTAGGCCTCAATTTCCTCCTTTTGAAAATGAGAGTGAGACTCAATGGCCCTGAAAGTACACTCCAACTCTGAAGCTATGCTGTTATGTGTGTTTTAGAGAGATTTTGATCCGTAACACATTTTTAAATAATTCTGAGGTCCAAAAAGGAAGTGAAACCATAATTGGTCTTCCTCCCTCCCCTTTAAGCTGTTTCTTAACTGTCTGGGTCCTGTAAAAAAGTGCAAATTACTTACAACTACTTTGCCTTGTAAATTTTTTTAAACAGTTTTTTGTCCTGTTTTGCTGTATTCAAGGAAGTACTGTGAAGAAGAGGCCTTTGGGCTTTTCTCCCACTTGGGCTATTTCTATAGAGCTCATGGGTACAAGTGGCCTCTATCTCTGACAGGTCAACTCTTTATGCCTTAGGTAAAAGATATAGAACAGATAGACTGTGATCTTATGAGCTTGGAAAGGTATGGAAAATGAGTCACTGGATGTCCAGCAGCCTGAGTGCAGATTGGAGGTTTTGGTCCTTCAGCTTAGCCCCAATGAGCAACCTAGACTTATATTAGAAGTATATTAACCCCCAAAGACAAGATTCTTAGTATTTTAAGACAAGGGAGATTGTGCATTGATCATGAAGAATTAAAAAAAATGAACTTAGTGGGGTTAATGTTTCATAGCAGTCAAATTTGAGCCCATTCTGTTCAGGGACTAGAGTGGTATAAGGGAGAGCTCCCCTAGATGGTAAGGGTGGGGAATTTGGGTTTTTTTTTGGGAGGGGGGTTGGCTATATGACCTCAGTAACTATCTTTTTGTAAAAGCTGAAAAAATAATTTAAAAAGATTTTTTCTCTCATAATAATGTAGTGGGATTGGTAGTGCAAGTATTAATAATTAATAAATCAGTGATCTTATCAGGGTAGCTTCTACCTCTAAGTGCAAGTCTTATTCCCATTTCACAAATAAGGAAACTTTATTGATCTTTATCTAGGAACTAAATGTCACTCATCATGATTCCACACCTTCTCTCCTTCAGTGAAGCTTTTCTGAAGCAAAAATCTGAGAAATTAAACTATATTTTGAATAACAGTACAAGGCCCAGAAAGACCCATGGAAAAGAGATCTCCTAGTGGCCTGTGAGACCTCTTTGAATCAAACGACTATCTATTAAGCTTAGTGGAATACTAAATGTTCTATGTAATACGGAAGTAGAAGTGTAATCAGCCAAACAACAAGTATTTATTAAGTGCCTACTGTATACCAGGCAACAAAGGGTAAAAGTAAAAGTACTTCTCTCAAGGGCTTATATTATTTTAAGGAAGACAACATGTATGTATATAAGTATATGAAGGATAAATAAAAATTAAATAGAAGAGAGTAAAGGAAGAAGGAATTAGTCATTAATAGATGTAGAAATCAAAGGAAGATTCATGGAGAAGATGGCGCATGAGTTCAATCTTGAAGGAAGTGAGGGATTCCATGAGGTGGAGGTCATGAAAGAAAGCATTGTAAGCCCAGGCGACAGCCAGGACAAAGGTATGGAGAGGGAAAATGAGTCATATAGTTGTGATATTTGAAAAAGGGAATAGAATGTAGGCTGGACCAGGTTGGAAAGTTAGGCAAGGACTTCATGGTAAAAGTATGCTATGGTTGTTGTCCTTTGTTCTTGAAGAGGACCAAAATAACATCACTATGTTCGAGTCAAGTTACAGTGTATTTGACTGTGGCTGATCAGACCAATATGACCTCCAAATACTCTATCATAGGTCTGGCACCAATAGACCATGTGAACAGTTGGGGTATATTCCATAAGTTTGCCCATTTAGCACTTTTTTGGAGCTACTTCAATTCTGCTTTGCTCACAGAATGCAGTACCTTCTCTGATGAGTGCACACAATGCTGGGTGATCCTGCGCCAGTGTCTCCTTTGTCGCACAATCAATTCCAAAGTTCCTAAGGGAGACCTTGAGAGTCTCCTTGTGTCACTTTTTCTGACCACCACGTGAGCACTTGCCTTGAGTGAGTTCTCTATAAAATAGTCTTTTTGGCAAGCATATATTTGGCATTCAAATAACATGGCCAGCCCATCAGAATTGCACTCTCTGCAGTAGATTTTGAATGCTTGACATTTTAGTTTGAGAAAGGATCTCGTTGTCTGATATCTTATCCTGCCAGATGATCTTCAGAATCTTCTAAGACAATTCAACTGGAAGTGGTTCAGTTTCCTGGAGTGGTGTTGACCAGGTTTCACAGACATACAACAATGAGGTCAGCACAACAGCTCTGTAGAACTTCAGTTTTGTAATAAGCCTAATACCTCTTCTCTCCCACACTTTCCCTTGCAGCCTCTCAAACACTAAGCCAGCTCTGGCAATGTGTGCATCAACCTTATTATCATTATCAATGTGTACATTCCTAGAAAGCATACTGCCAAGGTAAGTGAACTTATCCACAGGATTCAAAATTTCTCCATTTGCTGTAATCAATGGGGCCAAGTAAGATGGTGTGGTGGTGGCTGATGGAGCACCTGCGTTTTCTTGGAGTTAATTGTTAAGCCCAAATTAGCACAAGCTGCAGAAAATCGATCCATACTTTGTTGCATCTCAGCTTTGGAGGCTGCATTGAGCACACTCTTATCTGCAAACAAAAGATCATGCACCAACACTCCCTCCACTTCTGGCCTTGGCTTATAGCCTTTTCAAGTTGAAGAATTTACCATCAGAGAGGTAGCTGACCTCGATTCTGTGTTTATCCTCATTGAAGGCATTTGACAACATGGCTGAAAACATAATGCTAAAAAACACGGGAGCAAGCACACAGCCTTGTTTCACTTCATTGGTGACTGGGAAAGTGTGAAAGCATCATTCGTTATCCAGAACCCGGGAGAGTGTGATGTTATGAAATTGACATGCAATACTGATGAACTCTGGGGAACCAAATTTTGACATAATTTTCCATAAGCCCTCATAACTAGCAGTATAAAAGGTCTTGGTCAGATCTACAGATACTGACTTTTGTCTGCTCCTGGCACTTCTCCTAGAGTTGTCAGGCAGCAAACACCAACCATTCCTTGGCCCTTTCTGAAGCCTCACTGGCTCTCAGGTACTTGTCCATTTTCCACATGAAGGATTAGTCTATTAAGGAGGATTCTGGCAAGAATTTTGCCAGCAATGACTAAGAGAGAGACATCCCACCACCATAATTGTCACAGGACACTCTGTTTCCTTGACCTCTACAGAGATGGAAAATGGAATCATCCTTGAACTCCTGAGGGACAGCCTTCTCTTGCCATATAACCTGGAAAGTTTCATCAGCTTTTGTATGAGCAATGGAACACCCCCCCCCAACTTGTAAATCACAGCCAGAATAGATCAGCACCAAGCGCTTTGCCACAGGAATGGAGTCTAATGATATTCAAAACCTCTTTTTCAGTTGCAACTTCAGCTATGGAGGGATTGACTTCAACCTGAGGTAAACAGTCAATGGCCTCAGCATTGCTTGATGATGGTCTGTTGAGAACACTATGGAAGCATTCAGCCTGTCTCTCTAGTATCATGTCCTTATCTCTAATCAATGTGACTCCATCAGCACTGAGTAGTTGAGATGCACCATAGGTCTTTGGCCCATAAATAGCCTTCAGGGCATCATAAAAGTACATTGGATTATTATTATCAGCATAAAACTGAATTTCATCTGCCTTCCTATTGAGCCAAGAATCCTGCATCTCTCTAAGCTTCGCTTGTACTTTACTTGTGATAAAATTCAACACTGCCCTCTTAGAGATGCTCATCTTTCAATTCTACTGGATTTTGTGTTGTCTATAAGGTTGCACGTAGTCCATGTACTGATGGAGAGTGGAATCACCTTTGCAAAAGTTTTGGACATTTTTGTGTGCTTTGACCACAGGGCAGGGTCCCCACCTACCATGATAATTAGGCCAGGGTTGGATAAGCAGACAATTTTTAGGGCACCTTTTATAGCCCCTTCCTCACACAAGGATGTGAATAGTGTGATCCTTAAAAGGCTGCTCAGACACCCAGGGTGTGGCTGAATCTCACTGCTGCTTCTAGTGAGAAGGTGATCCTATGGCCTGGGTTGCCTGTATGCAGGGTTGTGACTACAGCTCCCAGTATATCTTCACCTGCTGTTTCATCACTTGCCTGTCACCACAGGACTTTGAGATAGGTAAAAACGATACAAGTGGTATGGATGTCTTTTGATTTTTGTGTAAATTGGATTTAAGTGAGATAGAATTGCATGAAATCATCAACCTCACTCTCTCTTCTACAATCATCACAGTCCACTGGCAGAACAGAGTCAAGATGACTGGTGATGGCTCAAAATGCAGTGGATGACCTTGATGTTTTCAAAGTCTAACCAAGCTCTAAGCACTCCACAACATCTGCTTCAGCTGCCTTCATGACCATTGGAACAAATTGTTCTCATCCATCCACTCCACCAGGGGAAGTCTTCACATGTTTGGGGTAGATACCCCCCTAACTCACCAATGAGTTTGAGACCCCTCAGTTACCTTCAACCTGGTTTGTCCCATCTGTGCTTAAGAGAAATCACTTTGGTAACTGTGTGCAGTTGGGCAGCTAAGTGGCACAGCAGGTGGAGCACTGGGTCTAGCATCAGGAGGATCCAAGTTCAAATCTGTCCTTAGACATTTAGTAGCTGTGTGACCCTGGCAAGTCATTTAATCCTGTTTGCATCAGCTTCCTCATCTGTAAAATGAGCTGGAGATCAACATGGCAAACCACTCAAGTATCTTTGCCAAGAAAAACCCAAATGGGTCCACAAAGACATGACTGAAACAAATAAATAAAATAAAATAAAATAAAATAAAATAAAATAAAATAAAATAAAAACAACTCTGCACAGGATAGACTGGGAAATGCTAAGACTAAGACAATGTATTTGCACATACATTTATTTATCTTTGGGCATAATGACCAATCCTCACAGGACATTCCCTCCTCTGTCTCTGTGCCTTAATACAAGTTTCCTTCTGGCTGAAATGCACCCTGTCCTCACCTCTGCCTCTTGCAATCCCTAACTTCTTGAATGCTGAGATCAAATGCCATCTCCTTCATGAGGTCTCTCACAGCACCCCACTCATCTGCTATTGGCTGTCAAAATTATTTGTATCAACCTTAAACATGTTTTGTAGTTATTTACAAGTGTACGTTATTCCTCTTGATTGAATGCAAGATTCTGGAGGGCAGGAACTGTTTCATTTTGTCTTTAATGCCTTTCCCCAAGCTTCCAGAACATTGCTAACGTATGCCTATCTATGAATATAGCCTCTACATAATGACTTGTTTATTGATTTCTTGAAGAAAGGGATTGTTTCATTTTGGTTTTGTATTCCCAGGTCTGATCACCTAATGGGTGCTAAATAAATGCTAATTGATTGGTCACTTTTGATTTTCCTATTTTCATCTCAAACTAGCAGAGTTGAGGATTCAGGGACAGGGTGAAGGATGAAATTTGAAGGAAAATGAAAAGAGAATTAATATTTGGCTCTATTGTCTTCCTTCAAACCACCTTGAAATATGACCCCGTGTAGAAAAAAGTGGTTAAAAAACAAACACTGTTACATAATAAAAAAATTCTCCCACTAAGAAAAGCATTTGTCAGATCAAAATTAATGATTTTCAGCCAATAACAATGCCACTCTTTAGTTGTCAAGTTCACTAAATTTCAATTTAACTCAGCCACTCTGTCTTCCATATCAGATGAACAGACAGAGATGAATTAAGGAGATGCACAGTCTGTATAGACTTGGAAAATGTGAACTAGATTTGAATTAATAGTGGTAAATGTTTTGATCTTTCAGACTTCTTTCTCTAGTAAATGTCTCCTCAAGAGTTATTATCTTTCTTAATTACAGTGTTGACAGCATCATCAAAAGTTATTTTAGTCAAGTGCTCAGGTGTTAATTTTCTCAATAAAAAAAGATCAGTTAAAAATGGCACACGTACTGCAGACCGAAGTGGTCCACTGTGGGCATAGACCCATTTGCTTCAATTCTTTTTGGCATTTAAAGTTCTTCACAATCTGGTCTCTTCCTACTTTTCCAGTGTTCTTACCTTTTACTGCCCTCCACACTACCATCTCCCAACCGTGTTCTACTTGTAGTTCTAACAGGACACTGAATATCTCTTTTGTATGCCTTTGAATTGGCTGTCTCCTATGCCTGGAATCTTCTTCTTCTTCCCCAGAACTAGCTAGATGGCAAAGTAGATAATTCCTCAAGCCAGGAAGACCTGAGTTCAAATCCAACCACAGCCATTCCTTGCTTTGTGATCCTGGAAAGGTCACTTAAATCAGTTTCTTCCCCCATAAAATGGTGATATTAATAGCACCAGCACCCAACAGGATCATTGTGAAGATTACATGAAATAACATCTGTAAAGCACTTAACAGTGCCTAGAACATGGAAGGTACTTAATAAATGTTTGTTTCCTGACCCATTGTGTCTTGGTTCCCCCTATAAGACTCATCTCAAATTCTGTCTTCTTCAGGAGGCCTCTCCTAACCACCACTGCCCAGTTATTAATATCTTCCCCTTCCAGATTTCCTTTCATATATGCTGTTTACCTCTAATATATACTTAATTATTTGCATGTTGTCTCCCCTATTAAAATGTTAGCTCCTTGAAAGTAGAGACTGATTTTGCTTTATTTTTGGTATCCATAGCATTTAGCATAATGCCAGGTACATGCTAAGCATTTAAGGTGTGTTTCAGCTGACTGACTATGAATCCTGTTGCCTCTGACATTTCACCTCCATATATCATAAAAACTCTGTTTCTAACATACATGCTATGCTGTTGCTCTTATCTCCCCTCTAGTCTTAACATACATCCTGCTCTGTCTTTAAAGAAACTAAACCAGTGTTGTCTAA
The DNA here is from genome assembly GCA_028646595.1 of Phalanger gymnotis. Lineage (NCBI taxonomy): Eukaryota > Metazoa > Chordata > Mammalia > Diprotodontia > Phalangeridae > Phalanger > Phalanger gymnotis. The sequence goes on from CM053624.1 coordinate 342,368,419, forward strand.
AAGATTAATTTGTAAAATGAGTGAGACTAGGTTGGCCAGACACTTTGGAGAACTTCCCCTGAATTTTAGACCAGTCATTTTGTCAGAGCTCTCATCTTTCCCCATGAGAGAAGGAGCACATAGCTGACACAGCTAGTTCTGGGGTTCATCCTTTCTGACAAAAGAAGAGAAAAATCAACTGAGAAGCACATATTGAGTATATGATAAGTCCTGTCCTCAAGCACATCTATATGAGCTTGAGCAAGTCATCTCACCACCCTAGGCCTCACTTTCTTCATTTATAAAAATGAAGAGCTAGGACTCGATTATCACCCAGTCTCCTTCTGGCTCAAGATCTATGATCCTTTGAATCTGAGCCTATATCTAGTTAGAGACAAGATTTAAGCCCATGAAGCAGCACTGAATAATACAAGTTATTATTGTTCAGTTATTTCAGTTGTGTAGCCTTCTCCCCCATTTCTCTTAATAAGTTTAAGGCTTGATAAAGTCTCCTTTAGCCATGCTTCCCAAAGATACCTCAATACCAAGAACCATGTATCAGGGTAAAGTAATAAGGATAACTGGAATTTACAAAAAAGCATTGTCTCACTGTATACCGGTTCCTTCCCTTTCATATACAAACATGCCCAGTTCTTCCCCCTCCTTTGACTTTCTCCTTCCTCTAGATTCAGCTGTCCCTTCAACTATTATCCTAAATCTCTCTTCCCTTTAACAGCCAGACTCCTGACAAGGCCACCTATACTTGCTGTCTGCATTTTTTTTCATATCCAAATCACTTCTTAATGCCTTGTACTCTGGCTTTCTACCTCACCAGTGAATTGAGTCTGAACTCTCCAAGGTCACTAATAATCTTGGTATAGTGAAAAAAGCTTTAGTTTTTGTGTCAGAGATCTCACGTTCATATCCTACCTCTTATATTTACTATATGTGGACCTCGGACATAACTTCTCTGTGCTCCAGTTACTTCACCTGTAAAAATAGTTACAAGAGACATTTTCTAGATTCTTCCTAGTTCTAAATCTATGATTTTTATTGCTAAATTTAAGTCTGTCCTCAGTCCTCATACTCCCCAGCTCCTCTGCAGTATTTGTCATTCTTGGCTGACTCTTTCCCTTGATACTCTCATTAGTAGGTTTTCATGATACTCTTCTTTCCTGGTTCTCATCCTCCATGTCGGACAATTCTTAGCCAATCTTCTTTTTGGAGTCATCATTCATGCCCTGTCTCCTAACAATGAATCCCTTAAGGCTCTGCTTTCTCAAATATTCTCTCTCTCTGTCTCTGTCTGTCTGTCTTCATCATATCCCAAAATCCAATACCATCTATTTACAGGTGATTCACATATCTATATATCTAGCCCTACTTTCTCCTCTTAACTCCATTCCCATATCACCAGCTACCCTGATTGACATTGACAACGAGATTGATAACTAGATGTCTTATGGGCATCTCAAACTCAATTTATATGAAACAGGATTCATTATAGCTCCTCTGCTCAAATTCCCACAATGTACTAGCATGCGCGCACACACACACACACACACTTCCAAACTTTCCCATTTCTGTTGAAAATACAACCATCCTAGTCATCCAGATTCACACTGTGAGATTTATCCTTGACTCTTCCCTGTCCCCAAGCATTCAAGTACAATTTATTCAACAAGCCTTGTTTATTTTGCCTACACAATATCTGTCCTCTCCTCTCCATTCACACAGACACCACTCTAGCTCTCTTCACCTCTCACCTACACTATTTCAAAGGCCTCCTAATTAGATGCCTGGCTTCCAGTTTCTCCCCTTCTCAATCAGTTTTCGATGAGCTATGAAAGTGGCCTTCTGCAAAGACAAGTTTGACCATGATATTCTTCAGATTAGGAAACTTTATTTCCTCCCTGTTTCCTCTGGGATCAAATATGAACTCCTCAATTTGGCATCTAAAGCCTTTCCAAAGAAGTTAGACAAGATGGCAGAGTAAATAAAGGCTCTCGCTTGAGCTCTCGCCCACACTCCTTCATATACCTGTAAAAATGACTCTAAACAAATTCTAGAGCAGTATAGCCAACAAAAAGACAAAGTGAAACAAAATAGCTGCCCAAGAAAACCTAGAAGGGTGACAGGAAATGTCTGTTGCACTAGGCTAGGAGAGGAGTGCAGTCCAGCTCAAAATGCAGCAGCACAGACTGGGCCCTAGCGAACCCAGACTAGACCTCAGGGGACTGAATTGAAGGCAGCTGTGGTGGTCTCCAGACTTCTCAGCCCACAAACACCAGAGACATCTTAGGTCAGTAGGAAAGGTCTTATCAGACCTGAGTAAGAGAGGAGTATGGCCCAGCCCAGGCCACAGCACAACCTCAGGGTGGCACAGCAGCAGTTGGTGACGATGGTGGCAGCAGCAGCTGCTTCCAGTGCTCTCGGCCCACAGACAGTAAGAGGATCAAACAACTCATCAGAAGGAGATTACAGGGGTCTCTTTGCTGACACTGAGACAAGATTCTGTTGCTTTGCCCATACTTGGATCTGGGTGGCAGTTCTTGGGCAAGGAGGAGCACTGGCATAGCAGAGCTTGTGACAGCAGTGGAGATGAAACCCTCCTCACAGTTTCAGGGAAGAAAAGAGTGTTTCTGGTCACTTGCAGACCAGAGCACAGGGCAAGAGAGGAATAAACACCTCTCCTTAGTTCATATCAACTTGGAAGAACTGAAAATTTACAAGTCCCTAGAAATATCTTGGAAAACGGCTGCATAAAACCCCTGAAGCTTGGGATAATTAGCCCTCCACACTAGAAGCAGAGTCTTACCTTGACAAAGAGCTCAAAAGTCAAATAATTGGCTGGGAAAATGAACAGAGGAAAAAAAAATCATACTATACAATCTTACTTTGGTGACAAGGAAGAGCAAAACATACACTCAGAAGAAGAAAACAAAGTCAAAGGTCCTACATCCAAAGCCTCCAAGAAAAATATTAATTGGTCTCAGGACATGGAAGAGTTCAAAAAGGATTTTGAAAATCAAATAAGAGAAGTAGAAGAAAAATTTGCAAGAGAAATGAGAGTGATGAAAGAAAAATCATGAAAAATGAGTCAACACCTTGCTAAAGGAGACCCAAAATATACTGAAGAAAATAACATCTTAAAAATAAACTAACCCAAATGACAAGAGCTCTAAAAAGCCAATGAGGAGAAGAAAGCCTTAAAAAGCAGAATTGGCCAAATGGAAAAGGAGGTCCAAAAGCTCATGGAGGAAAATAATTCTTTAAAAATTAATAATTCCCCTGGTAGTTCACAATAGCAAAGACATTACAGTGACTATCTTTATACTTATACTTTACACTGTCTAGCATGGTGTTAATCATATAAGAACTCTGGTTGACTGAAGGCTATAATTTGGTTTATATGTGACAAGAATGTCCTGTTGTATCCATGCTTGATAATCTAAAAATTGACCAGCTTCAAACCAGAGTTTGTTAAAAAAAATTCATGTTCACATAATATCTAGAGAAAATGAGAGGTGATGCATAAAACCTTGCCTGAATACTCATTTACTGATGTATTTATGTACGTACATACAAATATACATATAAATATGCATGTTTTGTTTGTAGGTGAGGCAGCGGATATCTCAGTGGACAAAGCGCTGGGGCTGAGGGTCAGGAATACCCGAGTTCAAATACAGCCTCATACACTTCCTAGCTGAGTGACCCTGAGCAAGTAACTTGACCTCTGATTACCTGACTTAATAGATCCTTTGGATTCACTGAAGAAGGAAACAGCAAACCACTGCAGTATCTTTCTGAAGAAAAGACCAAATGGGGTTTACCCAAATGGGGTAAAAACATATATATGTATATGTATATATTTGTTTTAGATCATAGTATATATCACAGTAGCTTATATATAATATATAAGGGAGAGTATATTTTATATGTATGTGCCTTTGTGTATACACACACACACACATGCATGTCTATATGCTATAGACATAGCAAATCTTAAATTTGCAGTCAAATAGGGAAGAAGGTGAAGGAAATAAGCATTTATATAGCACCGTTTGTTATATACTTGACCTTGTGCTAAGAGCTTTTTACAAACATTATCTCATTTGATCCTCACAATAACCCTGCAGGGTGGGGGCTATCATCCTCCCCATTTTAAAGTTGAGGAAACTGAGGCAAACAGAGGTTAAGTCATTGAGTCATTTGCCCAGAGCCAGTACGTTTGAAGCTGGATTTGAACTCATGTCTTCCTGACTCCAGACCCACCACCCTATCTACTGTATTGCCAGCTGACTCACAACAAAGAAATACGGTTGAATAGAGTTCAAGAACTATGCTGTATCAATATTTCTGTGCCATAGGGCAAGAGCTAACATAGTAATATGAATACTGGATTCACCATTTATGAACCTCAATTTGAATCTAGGCTTTGTGAGGACATTATCCCCATTAATTGTCATTATTGCCACACCACCCATCACATTATTTCTGACATCATAGAATGTTCAGGTTTGTAAAATTCTTTACATGCAACGTCTCTGGGCCTCAGTTTCTTGACTTGTGAAAGAAGGACTAGATGATTGCTAAAGTTACTTCCTAAACTGTATCCTGTGTCTGACTTACAGAAAATTCTTCTATATTGAGTTCTAAATAAATCACTGAGCTGAGGCTTAATTACAAGGGGGAAAAGCAGATATGAAATGGAATTGTACAGCTATCCATTGTTTACTTTTTAGGCTATTGTTTGTTTATAACCTTATCCTTCTTCCAATTATCAGCAGAGACCATATTTCTTCCAAAATCCATTTGGCTTCTAACTACAGAAGGCTGAGTGAAGGAGTCTGGGGAACTTTTGTGGCACCAAATGGAGACACTCATGCTACTCTGAATCTCTCCCTGAAAGAGCTTCTCAGACTCTCTTTGGTTTCTTTCATTTAACTTTATCTCCTAAGTTTTAAAGACAGCTTCTTCACTAACTGAAATGCAAAGGCCAGGCCATCGTTATGAAAAAAAAAAGTTGCTGCTTGTAACCTAATGTAGTAGGAAGGCCGAATTTATAATCTCAAATATAATCACGAATATGTTTGAATGGTTCGAAATCGCAAGGTATGAGAGATTCTCTAAGTAGAACACAACAAAACATTTATTTAGGCCCTACCGCAGCAGATACATGAACCAGCCTCCCTATTCCAACATCTTGACAAAAAGACTCCAGGCCCAGAAAGCCTGCCTCACTAGAGTAACCAGGAGGCCACAGAAAAACAAGATAGTATTTAGCCAAATCATATTTACTGGCCTCAAGTCTTTGCTGGCACTCCTGGGTCTACATACGGGTCAGCTCTGCCTCCGCAGCTTCCTGCCTGCCTCCGCTGGCTGTAGTTGTCTCTTGGCTCCTTTCCTCGCTGCCCCTCTTAAGTCATTAATCTATACCCACACAGGTTTCACACCCCATAGGGCTTTGGGCCTGGGGCTTAGCACTTAACAGCTGAAAGTACTTTCGCTCAAAGTAAACAAAAGCCAAACTCCTAAAGTGTGAAGGAGCCCATTCTAAGGAGCCCATTTTGCCTTACTGACACACCTAATTAAAGCATCAGAGACTACCAGATTTATAGCTGGAAGGGACTTTTGAGATTATCAATTTCAAACTCGTCATTTTACATTTGAGGAAACTGAGGCCCAGAGAATTTAGTTAACTTACTCAAGGTCACATAGGGAGTAACGGCTGAGCTAGAGTGTAATCCCAGATCCTCTGACACCAAATTGAGCCCTCTTTCCTCTATCACAGGCCATTGGATCTTAGGATAACTATAACTGAAGCAAATGTATAGAGTGACTTGAGCATAGCAAAGCATTTGAACATTTATTATCTCATTTGAGCTTCACAAAAAGCCCATGAAGTAAAAAGTACAGGCATTATTATTTTAATAGTACTTATGTGAGAACTAAAACTCAGAGGGGTTAAATGGTTTTTCCATGGTCACACAGCTAATAAGTGTCAGAAGTCAGATATTTCACAATACCTACTATGACACACTATCTTTCCAATATGGAAGTTATAGGCGATTGAGCTAACTGTACACAAAGCCTACATCATCTCCAGGATTTTCTAACATAGTCTTCAAAATGATATCATTCTTGGTTTTGCTTCTCCCCTGTTTAATAAATTAGGTGCCTCATCAGGGACCTCATCAGGGCTTTTAGCATCTGGAATTTCATAGCAATATCAGTTCAACCATTGCGCAACATGTAGCATGAGAAAGTTTTCCCAAAGAAAACTGTGTCAGACTTTCCATTCCAACACATTAGATAGGATGTGAGTTTCTTGGGGGTAGTTACTGTTTCATTCTTTGCCCTGGCACTTGGCATCATGCCTAGCAAACAGCAGGCATTTAATAAGTGCTTGCTGAATGATTGACTCTGCATAAAATGCCTATTCAAGGACTGAGCCCATTCTATGAAGACTGGATCTCTAATATGTCTAATACTCCTTCATTGCGCCCTACTGATTAGGGGCCATTTCCCATGTGACTTGAAGCTAAAATCTTCTATCTACATTGTACCCCTTAACAGAACATGAGCTCTGTGAGAACAGAGACTTTCTATCTTACCTATTTATATCCCTAGAACTTAGCATGGTGCTTTGCATACAGTAAGCAGTTAACAAATTTTTCATGTATTTATTCATTCATTCATTTTCTTGCCCCCATGACAGAATTAAAAGTTCTTACTGACATTCAAGAGTCTTCATTATCTAACCATAACCATACTCTTCCAATCTCAGTTCTTGCTGCTCTCTGCCATATACTTCCCCTTAACATTTATACAGAGCTTACTTTGTGCCAGGAACTGTGCTAAGTGCTTCCAAAATATTATCCCACTTGATCCTCACAATAACTCTGGGAGGTACGTGCTATTATTATCCTAATTTTACAGATGAGGAAACTGAGGCAGAGAAAGTAGGGAGTAAGTTTCTGAGGCTAGATTTGACCTCAGGTCTTCTTAACTCTAAACACAGTGCTCTATCCACTGCACTTCCTGGATGCTGACTGTACCATCGAGACTGCCCTCCTCAATGTCCCTAAGCACACGTGCTCGTACTTCTCTCACCTCATCTTATGCTGTTCCTCCCACCTGCAATACTCTCTTTAAACATTCCTTTTTATTTATTTAAATTTATTTTATTCTGAACTTAACAATCACCAAATAAAATGGGTGATTAAATATGCATGAAACAGAAAAAGAAGGTGGTATGTTCAGTTGCAGGTTTCCCTTATGCATAGCTGTATGTGTGTATGCATGTATATACGTGCATCTATAGACATGTGCATGTGTGTATATAGTGACCTGTATATACATATACACACATATGTACGTAACTATACAAACATCCTTATATATGTGCATATGCGTGTGTGTGTGTGTATATGTGTGTATGTGTGTGCGTATATATATATGTATGTGTGTATGTGTATATATATATGTATATATATGTATATATACATGTATATATATATATATATATGTACATATATATATCTCAACCTATAGCTTGCAAAGGTGCCCAGCTTGTCTGGAGCACTCCTTTCTGAGCATGTTTTTATGTCTCCCTCATCACATCTGTGTACTTCATGCAACTGATTTCTTGCTTCCAATTTTAGTCAAGAAATAATTTTGAATTAGCATGGTTTAATAGCAGTAGCTTTCTGAGATCTAATAGTCATTTACTCGTTGATATGCTTTTCAATAAAGCATTCTGCTGAGTAGAAAGCATCTCCCAGGCTGCAATGACTCTTTCCTGACTTGCTGGCTTAAAGGTCTTGCTCACAGAGGTGACCCCCATCATGACCATTGTCCCTGAAAGTAAACTACAAATTTTGCAAGTTTATCTTCCCAACACCTTCCAAAAGCTTTACATGGTACCTCACTCAAAGGAAACCCAAGTCATTAAGAGTAGTAGCTGGACAAGGGAGACTCCAGGGAGCCAACGGTACCCTCTGTCTGGTATCATTCTATTCTAGGCATTCAAGTGCCTAGAATTGATTACAAATTATGCTACATCAGAAAGGGTCAGAGAAAGCAAGTTATTTCAGCTTGCTAGAAGTGTCTGAGTTTTTACAGCCTCAAGTAATAAAAATGCCAGACATCTTCCAGTAATGTGTTCATCTGAGACATAGCCAGGCACCACCTGTGGTCTCCTTGTGATGAAAATGAAAAGATAAAACCACCATCGATTTATTATTTCCAAATATAGTGAAGGAAGTGCTTGGAAGCATTTAAATATTCAGTCTACAAATATATGGCCAAGTGTGATTGAGGATGTATCATACAAATACAGGATTCTGTGGTTTGCTGTTCAATTCAACCCACACTTATTAAACTGCACCATTGCACCAAATGCACCATTCTAGGCACAAGAGATACAAAAGGCAAAAAATGAAGTCATACAAGCTCCTGAGGATCTTATAGCAGCTAGATGGCCTAGTGGATTGAATGTGGGGTCTGGAGTCAGGAAGACCGACATTCAAATTCAGCCTCAGACACTTACTAACCGATTAGGTAGCAAGTCATTAATCATTGCTTATCTAAGTTTTCTCATCTGGAAAGTGGGGATAATTAAAAAAAACCCTCTCTCTCAGAGTTAGTGTGAGAATCAAATGAGGGACTATTTGTAAAGTGCTTTGCAAACTTTAAAAGACTATACAAATTCCACTTATTATTAGTAGTATTATCACTACATTTTACTAAAATATGACTTTAAGATTAAAAGTGTAGAAGCTGAAAGAAAACTTAAAAAGAACTAAATTTGCTAGTCTAGCCCTATCATTTACAGACAGGGAAACGGAGGTGTACACAAATCAAAAAGCTTTTTGGCAGTTAGAAAGGTGGTAAGCAGCACAGATAAGTTTGGAACTAGATGAACACATTCTCGCACACACATACACACATATAAATGCAAAGATATCTGTCATACTTAACCCAATACTCATTGGAGAAAGGTGACCTACCCAAGTATATCTCCATTGCTTCCTCTTCATATAGCCATGAACTTTTCTTCTCCAAAGAAACAGAAATATCTTTGGCCTAAATTTAGTAACAACAGAGTGGGTAAAGAAGACCCAGAAACACCACTGGCAAGCTAAAGGAATATAAATAAGAGACAGGCATAAATTGCGAGGAAAGAAGAGGGAAAAGAGAGAGCAAAAATAGGTATAGAAGAAATAGGGGCTAAGGAAGGAGGGGGAGACACAAAAGGGGGAAAAGGAAAGGGAAAGGAAAAGAAAATAGGGAAAAGAGAATAATAAAAAAAAAACAGAAGGAAAAAGGGAATGGAAAATTTGGAGATATCAAAGTCGAAAAAGTGCATTAAAAAAGGAAAAAGGGAGTAGCAAGTGTGAAAGGGGGAGGGAGTGGTAAGGAAATACTACCATTGGAAACCCAGAAGTTGGGTTTAGACCTGTTTCTGGAAGTGGCTAGGTGACCAGCCCAATAGAAATATGAATAGGTACGTGAAGTTAAGAAAGACAGGCTCAGGGGCCATGAGAATGTCAGGACTAGCAAGAAATTTAGAAAAGTAAAGTCCTCTTTGTACTGCAAAGAGGTTGCTTTTGTATGCCTTCCCTAAAATGATCCATAGACCTCCTAGGATCGCAAACTGAAAGGAACCCTAATCCCTTCATTTTGCAGAACAACAGGCCAATCAACAAGCATGTATTAAGTGTGTACGATGTTCAGAACAGGGTGGCGTGATGGATGGAGAGCCATCCTAGAAGACCAGGGTTCAAGTCCTGCCTCTGACCCAAACTGGCTGTGTGACCTTGAACATGTCCCTCTCAGTGCTCCTGCCTATAGCTTGCAGAAAAGGTGTTGATATGAATTGGTAAATTGAGTTTCCCATACCTAATAGTTCTTTAACCAATGAAACACCAAATCTAGTGTCTATTGACATATGTGAAGTACCATGACAGGTACTAGAGATAGAGACACAAAAATGAAACAATCCATTCTCTTAGGAAGCTTATGTTCTCTTGGGGAATGGGAAAGACATAGTAAATAAATATAAATACAGGGTAATTTTATGTGAGAAGAACACTAACTATGAAGGGATTGGTAAAAGCCTCATATAGGTTAAGCCTTAAGGTGAGTTTGGGAGGAAACTGGGGAACATAAGAAGCAAAATCAACTATTGAAATTATAATGAAACCATGGACTAGAGAGTTCAAATAATTTCTTCACATGCACACATGGTCTGAAGTCAGATCCGATTACAAATCCCAGGTTCATTCCCCTCTGCTATGGTCCAATATTTGTGGGACTATAAGCTCTTAACGTGTAATGACGACCTCAATAATTTCACTTCCAACAGAACAACATGATCTGTACCTATTGACTACTCGATCAGCCTCTTCACTTGGAAAGTTACAAGCATTGAATCTCTACCACAAGGGCTTTTATTGGCCAGTGACTAGTTGCATTTTTTTTTAATTTGGAGGTGGTACTCATTAGATTAGAAATCGCACTTCCAGAATTTCCATCATTCCGTTTCAAATTTCAACAAATTTTAATTTGAGCCTTTTATAACACTCCCCTTTGCAGCAGCACCAGCCACCAGCTGGCTCAGTTATAGCTATACTCAACCTTGACTTCATGTCCACTGCTCTCTAGAGCTAACAGCAAACAAGGCTACTTCCCAAAGTCACGTTACCTGCTTCCTGTTCCTGACACCCAGAGTGATATGCTCTACCTCTGCCCACACCTTCCTGTGCTCATGGTACTGTTGCCTAGCTGCAAAGGCCCAGAGACATACTACCACATCTTTATGATACTTGACACATAATAAAAAAATTCAACTGTTTGATTTAAGAAAAGATTGACCCAGCAGGGCATGGAAGAGGGGGGAGAACTGTTGAAAAGAAACAGGCAATAAATTGCAAGTGGGGCTTGGGTGGGGAAATGAAAACTAAAAAGGTACAAGATCTTATTATTGCAGCCTCACTTACGTTTTGACAACTATCAATAGAAAATGATAATGCAAGACAATGTAAATATATGAAAAACTCCAATGCTTCATTTCCCTTTGTGGAATATTTGCAAAAAGAAAATTACTTTTGATTATATAGCTCTGTCAGAATCTACTTTCTTATTTTGGGGGTAATACAAATATACTGCTTTCAAATTCTGGCTACACAATCGCCCATGGTGCAGTGCTGAATAATAACACTCCACAGAAATCATCTCCAATGCCTGCAGACAATGTGGCCAAGATACCCACTCATGCCAACCAGCCATTGGTTTAACAGCAAGGGGTCAAGGTAATAAAGACTGAAATGAAATCCAATTACTGTTCCACTCAAGTTGGAAACCCAAATAATAACACATTGTTATATGGAAAGGAAAACAAGAGATAGCAAAATGAGGCTACTTCCAAACCTCTGAAATGTGGTTCTTTGTATACTATCATTTGTATCTCTTTCACCCTGATTTATAATTAAATCGTATCAAGATTTTCAACTGATCCCAAAGAGAGGATTTGGAAAACAATACTTTCAACCAAATAGGAAAAAATGATTAGACTCACTAATAATAAGAGAAAGGCATATTAAAACAATTTTAAAGTTCCATGGCAAATTGCCAGAGAGGTTGGAGGGGCTGGGAGAAAAAATAAGATACACTCATACACTATCGATTCAAGCATTCTTAAAAACGATTTTGTCATTAAATTGTTCATACCCATTGATTATGCAATCCTCCTACTGAGCATATATGCTAAAGACATAAAAGACAGAGAAGGGCTCCCAGAGAAACAGTAGGTCCTATGTATGCCAAAATATCCATAGGTCGTTTTTTTGGGGGGAGGGGGGAGCTACATCAAAACACTGGAATCAAAGCAAAAGCCCATCAATTGTGGAATAGCTAAGCAATTTGTGGTATGCAGATACAATGAAATATTTTGCCATAAGATATGACAAATATGTACAATTCAAAGAAAGATGACAGTATTTTCATGGCCTGACAGAGTAAAGAAAGCAGAACCAGAAAAACAATATCCACAATTAAAGCACAATTATGGATTAGTTCTACTATTCCGGAGAATTTGTCATTTAATTATTCATACCTTAAGACTAAGCAATCCCACTACTGTTCAGATATAGTCAAAAGGTATAAGACAGAAAAGTCCAGATAGAAGAGAGGCCCACGATTAAAATCATAGAATTCGAGAATTAAAAAGGATCTCAGTGACAATCTAGTCCAACCCACATATGAAGAATGACTTCCATGATATAATTGAAAGTAGTCAATCATTGTCTTTCTGAAGACCTTTCAGATTAAGTAACTGTCTTCAGAGGCACTTCATTCCACTGTGGGTTAGCTCCATTTGGCAGGAAATTTTTCCTTTGATCTCAAGTTTAAATTTACTTACATGCATCATGTACTAATCACTCCAGTTCTGGAGTCAAACAGAATAAGTTTAACAATTGTCCAAATAATGACCCTTCAAACACTTGAAAAAAAACTATCATGTCAACCCTGAATGTTCTCTTATTTGGAATAAACATCCTCATTTCCTTCAACCAATCCTCACATGACACTGATTCAGGGACAGTATCATTGGAGTACCTTTCCTTTCTCACTTACCAATATCCTTCTTAAATTGTGGGGAAGAAAACTAAACAAAATGCCGCAGGTGAAGTCTGATCAGGGTAGAGTACACTAGAGTACATGAAAAGGACTTAGCCTAAAAGGGCCAGGGTCCACCATTGCATCCTGGGTCATCTCCAATCATCCTGATGAATATCTGGTCACTGCACCCAGATGGCTCTGGAGGAGGAAATGAGGCTGATGACCTTGCACAGCTCTCCCTCACTCAAATCAAAGTCAACAGTAAGTCATGTCATCATTTCCCTGATGTCATGGTCCTCTTTGAAAATGAAGGACAAACAAACACAAAAGTGCAATGTAGCTGTATGTCTCCCATTTTATGCTTGGGAAATTGATTTTTGGAATCCAAATGTAAAACTTTCTTTTAATTCATCTTTTTTATGTTTAACCCTGTTAAGAATTCTTTGAATCCTGACACTATCATACTGTTCATGAGCTGTCCTCCTACCTTTATGTCAACTGTAAATTTGAGGAGTATGCCTTTTTATAACAAATCAATGATAAAAATGTTAAACAACAAATACCCAAGAACAGATTCCCTAGAGCATTATGCTGCAGATCTTCTCCCATTAATCGCTACTCGTTGTGGCTAGAAATAAAGCCAAATCATAATGTATTAAATTGTATTATCTAATCTACATCTATCTTCCCCCACAGGAATAATGCAAGTCACTTTATCAAAAGCTTTGCTAAAATGTAGGTAAACTATATGTACAGCATTATCCTCAAGTAATAGTTTCATAAACCTGAAAAGAAAAAGGAAGGAAAAGAGCTTAGTCTAGCTTGATTTGGTCTTGTTGAAACCATTCTACTTTGTCATCATGATTTTGTTTTCTAGATGTTCAACAACCATTTCTTTAATGACTGATTCTAAACTTTTCCCAGGAACAGAAATCAAGCTTATATGCCTATCTTTTTCAGATGCTATTCTCTTCCCTTTTTTGAAAGTTAGGACAGCAGTTTCCCTTCTCTAATTTTAGTAATTCTACTGTTTTTCATGACTTTTAAGATAGTAATAACACTGGCAAGTCACTATGCATCTATATGCCTCAATTATCCCATCTTTAAAATAGGAGTAATGGTGCTTTTCAAAAATCATAGAAACTAAGAAAAGGAAGGTATATCAAACGTCATCCAGTACAGCCTTCAATTGGACTAAATATTGCCCCAGTCTAACATGCTTGAGGATCTCCAAATGAAAGAGAACTTACTGCCTCCCACAGGAGCCCATTCTTCTGTTGGGCAGCTTTAACTGCTAGGAAGTTTTTCCTTCTATCAAATCTAAGTTTGTCTGTCTTCAAAATCCATTTGTTGATTCATTAGAATGGAAGGAAGCTCTTAAAGAGTGCAGATTGGTTCACTCTTTGTGTTTTCATACCTAGAACCTATTAGAGTGTCTGTCAGATAATAAGTGCTTAGTAAATATTTATTGTTCAGCTTCTCTAATTCTCTCTCCGTGGTGCTGACCATAAGTCTAATTCAGCTCCCATGACCTCTTATGTTTCCACCTTTAGTTTCTTCAGCTGATCTTTCTATGGTTTGGCCTCCAGTCCCTTTATCATTCTGCTCACCATTCTCTGAATGAGGTCTACTTTTTCAATGCCCTACCTAAAATACTCTATTTAGAACTAGTCACATTCCTGAAGAAGTGATCTGACCAGGGTAGAATACAACATAACTATAAACTCCTTTATCTTAGAGATGGTCTCTCTGAATAAAACTCAAGGTCGTTTTGGCTATCTTAGCTGCCATATTTGTTTTGCTCAACCTGACATTAGAATTCACTTCAGCCCAAAGTTCTTTTCAACATAAACTTTCACCCGACATATTAATCATTTAGTTTACTGATGAGGCTGTGTTTTATCTAGTACTTTGCATATCTCCTTATTGAAATTCATATTATAAGATTTGATTCATCATCATAATTTATTGAGACCAGAGAAGATTACACCCCAGTAGTCTTCTAGTCAGATCACATCTAAGTAATAGTCACCCTATAACATCCCTGTTGAGTGGTCATGTAGCTCTACTTAAAAGCCAGAAGCAATAGAGAACTAACAACTTGATGAATGAAGAAAATAAGCATTTGTTAAGTGCCTACTGTGTACAAAACATTGTGCTAAGAACTTTTCCAATATTACCTCATTTTTTCCTCATAACATCCTAGGAGATAAGTGCTATTATTATATCCATTTTATAATTGAGCAAACTGAAGCAGACAGAGGTCAAAGGATTTTCCCAGTGTGATATAGCTAGTGTCAAAGGTTGGATTTGAACTCAGATCTTCCTGAGTATAGATTCAGAACTCTATCCATCTAGCTGCCTCATAAGACAGTTATCTCAGGAAGTTAGACCTTATAATAATCTGAAATCTGTTTCAGCAACTCCTTTATATTTCTCCTAGTTCCATGGTCTGGAGTCAAGCAAGAACAAAACCAACAAAAGCTAACCATAGCTGCAAATAAATACTCACAAACCTATACAAGTCCCACCTTTTTCAGATTCACTAGTCCTGGTTGCAGTAGGTTGGATATTCTTACTCCTCTCTCTGCCATGTGACCTCCATATACATGATGAAGTAAACTGGATTGTCTTCTAGTACACTTCTCTCCTTATCCACAAGGCTGACATGAGAAGCTTTGTCCAAGATTTAACTGAAATCCATGCATATTATACCTAACGTATCAACCTAATGTACCTGAATGGCAAGACTATAAAAAAGAAATGGATAGCAATTTATGATGCCATGATCCTCTTTTGACCAAGCCTTGCTCACTCACTTCCTCCTTTACCTAGGGCATTATTTGCCTCTATCCTTTGCTCCCTTTGCTCCCTAACTTGAATTAGTTTTATCTACATTTATGCCATATTACTTAGTCCAGGAGAATGTTAAGTTCCTTGAAGGCAATAAACTGCATACTTTTTAATCTTTGTATTTCAGGTACCAAGGCCATTTCTTTGCATATAGTAGATGCTTAATTGATGTTTACAGAATATTTCCTTTTTAAATATTCATAAATATTTACATATCTAAGAATGTGATCCAGGTCCTCCCCAACAGTTCAAATCAAGCTATAATTTGATCCTATAATTTGATTCAATCCTGTAATTTGAAGACCACTCCTCTCTTGAAAAAAAATCTTATCTTTCTCCTGTCCCCAGGTCAGTAACCAGTTTCCTCTTCTCCAACAGTGTTTAGAAATCACCAAAGAATGCTGAGCAATCCTGTCTGATCATTTTTTTTAGAACCTAGGAATATTTTTCATCTGGGTCTCGAGGCAGAGGACTAGCAATGTGATGCAGGACACAATGGCTTTCACTTACGGGGCCTTAAATAGTCCTTTTGATACTTGTCTGTGTCAGCAAACATATTCTGGTTATTTTTAACATCAGTAGTAACTATCTCACATGGAAGTTAACTCCTATTGAGATCCCATCAAAAACTACAGAGAAACGGCAAGGTATAGTGCATGCAGCACTATCTTTTGGATCAGGAAGAACTGGGTTCAAAACCAAACTTCAGACACTGGCTGGGGACCTCGGGCAAGTCACTTAATCATGCTGCATGTACCTCAGTTTCCTTATCTATAAAAAGGACAGGTTTGGACTAGAGATCCTTGAAGTTCACTTTCAGTTCTGTCACCCTATATTCTTTCTTTGCTAGCCAGGAGTCTGAAACGTATCTTCAAATGATTCTTAAAGATAACACAACTAAACAAAGAAACCACAAAAGGACATAATTAGACTAAATTGAATTCTTTCTCCATTAATGTATAGCAACTTCTATACATTTACCTTCTAGCTGTTATTCCTGAGCAGATCACAGCAAATTCCCAGGCTGCACCATGACCCTTCAGTCAATTTCTTTTCATGATTGGGGAACGCTCAAAAGGAAAGCAGACATCCAAATAAACTTCCAAGGCAAGTGGTCATAGGGCAGAAACAGAAGAGAAATTGCTTTCCTCAGTGCGAGTTTCTCACAGTCCAATCCTCTTCAAAGAAATGAGAGTAACTGACTAGTTTCACTTCCCTTGAAATCACCCCTCTGCCAGGGTCGTTGTGGAAAGAGCTTTCTACCGAAGTGAATGTTGGGTTTCTAGTCTCACCTTGGTCACCAATTTTCTATCTGATCTGGAGCAAATCCCTTAATTTTTCTGTAAAATAAGGCTTGTGCTACATAATCTCTAAGGTCTCTTCCAGCTTTCCAAAATTCCATGACGCTATCTCTGCCATACCAGGCAATTTTAATTAGTTGCAGGTCGAGTTGCTTTTATTGAAAACAGATGGCTGGTAAACTGCCCCATCATCCCATCAGTATTAGAAGTGCTTAAGAGATAACTCAGGCAAAAAAAATATAAGAATTATTTGTAAGTAATTTCTATCACCATCTCCCACTTGCAGGTTCATGATTCATTCTCTTACTAAATGCGAAAATTGCCACTGGTTCTCTTGAGTAACACTCATGCCTTCAGGGGGAACAAGAAAAGGCACCAGAGCCTGCTTGAAAACATGATCCACAAATGATGTCTTCAAAATCCACCCATTCAGAGCTTAGATTACTTGGTAATCACTTCATTATTAGATGCAGATGATGAGTTCTACAACTGCTATGAGACAAAAGGACCTTTGACTGGAGCCACCACCGCCACCATCCCCCCAAAATGATTCTGAAACATAAAAGTTTGTGGTGCTGCTATTTATAGCAAAAGTAAATGGAATTGCTTTGGTAAATGGAAGGGAGGAATAGTCTTCTAATCAGCCATCATATTTAGCTACAGAAATGCTTATGCCAATGGAAGTACGCAATACAAATGTTCTCATGACAGAGCGATATGGTGTGGGAGAGAGATGTCAAACACACTGCCAATGGGCTGCATGCAGCCTATGACATTCCTGAGTGTGATCTGAACTAGATTAAAATGTAGTTCCTATCTGATTTTAGTGTGTCAGTAATTTAAAAAAAGAAATATATAAGCAGGTGTGCTTTTCTAAGCCAGCATTCCTATGGATGTTTTAGTGGGCCCTATTTCTATTTGTGTTTTACATCACTGGTGTAATAGATAGAGGGCTGTCCATAGAGTCAGGAAGAACTAGATTGATGCCCAACCTAACACTGCTGTTTTATTAGTGTTACTAATGACTAATGTTTTATTAACTTCTCAATCAAACTTCTAAAAGTAAAAGTTATAGGAGAATTGTGGATATGGATTGGGGTTTTCCAGAGATCCCCCTACACCAAGAAAACCACAGTTTTGGGCAAAATAAAAGTAAAACATTTCATAAGGTACATCTCTGTACTACTGTAGTGATGGTAATGGCACAGGCTTTATGTGTTGTTAATGTAGTAGGAAGGCCGAATT
>CM053624.1:342386926-342410438 GCA_028646595.1 Phalanger gymnotis
TCACCAATCCACACCCACACAGATTTCACACCTGACAGGGCCCTGGGCCTGGGGCTTAGCACTTAACAGCTGAAAGTACTTCCACTCAAAAGAAACAAAAGCCATGCTAATGAGACAATTTTGCTTAACAACACACTTTATCATAGTATGCCTGGCCTGACCTTAGTCATAAGTTAGTTTCTATAGTGGAAAAAGAGAGTGGAGGGCAGAGAGAAGTCAATCTAATCTCCATTTTTTTAAACTGCATATATTAGGGAATTGGTAAAGTCATCTCCCAATGAGGGAACTTCTATGAATGAAGGTCAATACCTCTGTAGGGACCTAGGAAAGGGTTAATAGTTTCAAACAAGAAAATAGTTGAAAATACGTACGGAATGTATAGGATAATACAATGTCACCCTGACCTGGGCCTGCAGGTAGGAGGAAGATAAACATGCAGGAAGAAGATAAACGTGAGGCGTCGGGATGTCCGGACCCAGGAACTGATAAGGTCTGGACCCCAGGAACTGATAAGGTCTGGACCCCAGGAACTGACAAGAACGAAATGTTGACTGAGCTGTCTAGGCATTAATTGCCTCTTTGTTTCTGTACCCTATAAATTCTGCCTTAGACCTGGAGTCGGGGTCTTCATCATTAGGATGGAGGCCCTGGTATACCAGTAATAAAGAGCTCTAGGGGATTGCCTAATCCTGTTGTCCCTGGTCTCTTTCCATTCTCGAGCGAACAGACTCTAACACCTCCTCAGCAACTTATAGTCTTAGAGAGTTACTGGGGCTCTGAAGGACAAAGTGAGCCCAATGTTACACAGCCAGAAGTGTGTATCAGATACAAGATTTAAATCCAACTCTTCCTAATGGGTTCTCTATTCACTATGTCATGATGCCTCTTTTATTTACCATTCCTAAGTATTTGTTGGTTGTCGTTCAGACATTTGGTTGTATATGACTCTTTGTGACTCCATGAACAATATCACTTCAGTACTGTCCGGGGAATTTTCTTGGCAAAGATACTGGAATGGTTCGCCATTTCCTTCTCTAGTGGATTAAGACAAACTTAGCCACAGTTACACAGCTAGTGTCTGAAGCCAGATTTGAAATCAGGTTTTCCAGACTCTAGGCCCAGTGCTCTATCCACTGACCCATATAGCTACCATCTGATTATTCATTCTAAACATATGATGCACCATTTCTGTTCTCAAGGGCTTCAAATGCCAGTGCTCCCCTCTATATTCAGTGCCCTGGGGCAAAACCCCATTGCCCCTCCTTTATTCTGGATTTGCTATTTATTCAGTCTTTTTAGGAGGGAGGAATAGAGTAAGAAAACTCATTTCTGATTCCATATCTCAGAAAACAGTCAAGGAACTGAAACTGAAGGTTCCCACAATCGATCAATCAACAATCATTTATTAAGCACCTACTATGTGTCAGGCACCATGCTAGGTACTGAGGATATGAAGACAAAAATTAAATACTCCCAGTCCTCAATAAGCTTACATTCTATTGAGTGAATGCCCTATCTAGAATTAGAATTCTGAGTAATAACCAAATGGTTTAGAATGTTTTTATGGACTCATTCTTTTTGTCCCAATTTTTCTATCTCATCAGGTCCCTGAAAAGCAGCAGTAGATTCTAACAGTTCCTGATTTCTCTGGGAAGAATCTCACTACATGTGCATGCCATCTCTTCAGCTATGGATTAAATTTCTCTTGATTGCTTCCTATTCAGTTCCCTGCAGAAACCACACACTAGGAAGAGAATTTCTACATGAGATATTATTAGTAAAGCAACCTATCATAGTATGGAAGGGTGGGTGCTGACTCAAGGCAAATGGCAAGTTCATTTATCTGAGCTCCCCGAAACTCACCTGAAGTTGCCCGGGAAGTCTGATTTACGGTAGGCAGAGAGGAACATTTTGTAGTTAATGAGCTCTAATGTACTCAGGAGAAGGAACAGGTGACTAATATATTAACAATTAAGCTGTTTACTAAGAGAAATGAGGTAATATGCCTGGGCTGTAAATCTGCAACCCTAATTGATTACTTGACTCAGTACTGCTATGGAAAAGCCCCTCAGACAGAAAACATCTGTGGCAGAAATAATATTAATTTTACCACTATATAGCACTTCAGTGTTTCCCTAGTTCTTTCACTTCTATTATCTCATGAGAGCCCTCACTCCTTCTAACAGTCCTGGGAGGGATGATCTTTTCTCTAGGATGAGAATTCCTATACAACATTCCCATTGCAACCTTGCACCTTGCTTGCTAATAAAAGCAAAAGCTGGAAATGTTCATTCGTTTCTCAGGTTTAAAGGGTGACCCTAAGAGAGAAAGAATCTCAGTGGAATATCTTGGTCAAACTGTAACTTGGGTGGGGCCAGTGGAACTTTGAATTAGGGTGCTAATATTCAGGTGGAACACTTCTTCCCCAAGGGGTGGAATTTAATTCCCAGGATAGTCCAGAGATTAGTCCCTGCCCTTGACTGTCCAATGTCCTGCAGAACATAATTCAATCTTACTCCTTCCCCCAGCTCTACCCCTAGTCTCCCATCACCATGGCACACTTCTCCAAGAGAATCTTTCTGATGACTCCAAGAGTCATCTTTCCTCCACAGTCCCCGTGTGGCACCCAGACAAGATTTTGGGCAATGAGTCACTCTTTCTCCCAGGATAACTGTGACTGTTGTCCCCTGAATTACCCCTTCAATACCTGTGCCACACAACTCCACTATCCTGTGTCACCATTGTGACCTGTTTCCAATAATGCCAAGTTCATTTTCCCCTAAGAATCAGCAAAACCCTAATTCTCATATCTTTTTGCCTCGTGTTAATAACACAGAAATTAATAATTATAATAATAATAACATTGCTATCATGCCTACTATGTATCAGACACTGTGCTAAGTATTTTACAAATATGATTTCATCTGATTCTTACAACTACCACAACATAGGTTCTATTATTATCTCTATTTTATGTATGAGGAAACTGAAGTAAACAGTGATTAAGAGAATTGCTCAGTCACAGGGCTAGGGTTTGAAGTCAAATTTGAACTCAGGTCTTCCTGATTCCAGATCCAGCTATCTATCCATTGCACCAACTACCTGACCCAAATTGGAGCTAAAAGAAACCCTAGAGATTACCTAATCCAATCCCCTAATTTTATAAAGAAGGAAACAAGGCCCAAAGAAGTAAATCAAATTTCCCAAGATGGCACAGTTATGAGCAGAAAAGCCAGAATTCAAACCAAGGTTCACAAGTCTTAATACATGGCTCTTTCTACCACACCATGAACTCCCAGTTTATATTTGATCCTGAAGGCAATAGGAAGCCACTAGAAAATAATTAAGTAGATGAGTGGCATGCTGGGACCTAGGCATTAGGAAAATCTCTTTGATGGCTGAATGGAGACTGGATCTGAGAGGAGACTGGAAGTAGGCAGACCCACCATCGGATGATTTCAATAGTCCAGGTATAAGGTGATGAGGGCCTGCTCTAGGGTGGTAGCAGAGGTAAAGGAGAGAATGGGGTGCATTTGAGAGATGTTGCAAAGGTCAAATCGACAAGCCTCTGCAGCAGCTTGAATATGGGGTGGGGGTGAGAGTGAGAAATCCAGGAAAACTCCTAAACTGTGAGCCTAACGGCCTGGGAGGATAGTGTTACCATCTATAGTAACAGGAAAGGTAGGAGGGGTGAAGAGTTTTGTGGGGGAAGACCGCGAGGCTGGGCAGGAACAATAGATATGAGAATCATTTACAGAGAGATGGTAATTAAATCCATGGGAGCGGATGATATTACCAAATAAAATAGGCTGGAGGGATAAGAGGAAAGGGCCCAGGACAGAACCCTGTTGAATATATGCAGCTGGAGGGCATGATTCAAATGAAAATCCAGCAAAGGATAAGGCAGGTAGGTAGACGTAAAACCTGAAAAGAGTGGTATCCCAAAAACCTAAAGAGAAAAAAGTATATAAAGGAAAAGAGATCACTAATGTGGAAGGCTACAGAAAGGTCAAGGAGAATGAGGATTGAGAAAACACCATTCACTTTGGCAATTAAGAGCTCACTGGCCACTTTGGAGAGAGCTATTTTGGTAGAATGAGATCAGAAACTGGATTTTAAAGTGGTTAAGGAGAGCAAAAGTAGAGATACCTATTGTAGTTGGCCTTTTCAGTTGCTTAACCACAAAGGGCAGATGACATAGAGGATGATAGAAGGGATAGAAGAATTAAGTGAGGATTTTTTTTAGGATGGGGGAGATATGGACATGTTTATAGACAGTAGCGAAATAGCCAATAGACAAAGAGAAATAGAAAATAAGTGATAGAGAAGAGCAGACAGATGGGGCAAGCTTTTGGAAGCAATGGGATGGAATGAGATCACTTGAGAAGGTAGAGAGATTAGCTTCAGTAAGAAGTAATGCTACCTCATCATGTGAAACAGGGGTGAAGGCAGAGATAGTAGCAGAAGACATACCAGTGATATATGAGAAATAGGAGAGAAAAGGGAATTCATGGCAAATGGCCTCAATCTTTTTCTATTAACTATGAGGTGAGGTTCTCAGCAGACAGGGAGGGGGGAACCATTGGACGTTTAAGGAGGAATTAAACGGTTTGGCAGAATCACTGTGGAGAGTAGGATGGTGAGTTAATGGGTAAGAGATAGCAGGATTGTCTAGCAGCAGTGAGGGCCCAATTGACATCGCATCATGTAAATTTATAGTGGATCCAGTCAGAATGGTAGATTTTTTCTATCTTTGTGTGTAGGAGTGAAAGCAACCTGTGATGGGAGTGATCCAAGGCTCAGGCTTGGCAGGGTGTGATGGGTAAAATGACAAAGGGTTTGGGTATAAAACAAATTAGGAATCTGTAGCTTTAACTTGGTACATCAAGGGGTCAAGATGGGCAAAAGAAGAGAGAATGACTAGTGCAAGGGAGATGGACTGGGAAAGAACTGAAGGATCAAGAAGCTGAAAGTCATAGTGTGGATGAAGAATAGGCTTAGGCAAGGGAAGGAAGCAGGAGAGATGGAAAATCAATTGATAATAGCCATCTAAGGTGATTTTGGAATTTTTGAACATAGAAATAGTAAGTTTGTGGGTTATGGCTAGTCAAGAGTATGACTATCTTTGCATGTGGCTGAGGTGGAGGAGGAGGAAGAGGTCATAGGAAGTGAATAGGTTAGAGTATTTGAGGAGAGTTAATATGTATGTTGAAGTCCCCTAGTATGGGAGCAGGAATGGGGAGGACATAAAAACCGTGAGCCTTGTATTGAACTCATAGAGGAAGGAAGGGATGTCTGTGGTATAAAGTATAAAGAACTTGGGGATTCTGGTTGTTCCGAGAGCAGTAACTCTTAAATAGACTTCTAATTACATAAGTAGGCAAATGCTCTTGTGAGATTAAATCCTTCCCACCTCCCCCGCCCCATGTCAATTCCTGGATCATGGGAACAGGGAACTCTGGGAAGATCATAAGATTGAGAATCATGAAATACAAATATGACCCCTGGCTCTGTCCATAACTTCTCTCTAGATCTCATTTTCTTCCCTCTCAAAATGAAGTGGTCGGACTAGAATTAGGGCTTCTTAAAATGTTTCCGCTCACAACCCCTTTTCACCAGGGAAATTTTTATACAAACTTGGGTATATAGGTATATAAAATAGCTATACAAATCAAACATTTGCAGATAATAAATCATAAGGAAATTTACTTTAAAACAATGTTTGTATATAAGTAATTTACCATTTATTAAAGATGAAAGCAAATTTGCATACTAATGAGATGGGATGTGATTATTTTTACATAAAGAATTAAATCTTGGTGGAATATTTGATGCTACAGGCCGTAGAGCATGTTCAGTGTTCTTCATAGTTGATCAATATTTTGGTTTTATCATAGTCAATGCTGAGAATGCCACTTTGCATAAATGCACGGTACAAAATGGCAGAAGTATGTTTAGGGCCATTTCAGAAATTGCTGGAAATTCTGTCCTAATCCCAAGCCAAAATTCACTTAATAATTTTATATGTACAGTAAAAACACTGCAACTTATAACATACAATCATCTCGATTCTGAGCCAAGGTGTTTCTGGCAGTGTTCATTGGAATTGCATGGCGTGATGGCATGCACAGTGCAAAGTGCACATGTTGTGTGTTCAGAACCGAGGCTGTAGTGAAGTTGCAGAATGCAACGTAGCCAAGTGCTGCCAGAAACACCTTGGGTTCATTTCACATTTGATTTTGAATTGCTTTTTAGTCATTTTGTGTTCAGAAACCTTTTACTGTTGCCAAATATTTGTGACCCCCCCCCCCACATTCAGCTATGCAACTCCATATAGAATTATGACCCACAGTTTAAGAAGCGCTGGACTAGATAATCCCTAAGGCTTCTCCCACATCAAATATTCTAGATTAAGATCTGATTTTGATTCACCACAGATCCCTTAGTTAATGAGAAGAAAGTGGGAAGTGATACTTGGATTCCCTTCAGTATTTTAAACACCAACTATATTTAAAGAATGCTTGTCAATAGTAGACAAACATCTACAAAGTGCCTACTGTATGTAAGGAACTGTGTTCTTTTCCCTGAATGTTGCATAAGTTGGTTTTAGAAATCAAACAAAAAGTGGGCACATTTATTACATGAAAGATCCCTCCTTTTAAAACAAGGTTTTTGTAGATTTCTTTTCCAGTCAATAATCACAAATCTGGTTGTCAGAAGAAGTCCATCAGTAGTCCCAGGCATCACTGTTTTCATGGCTGTTGATTATGCAAGGAATTAAAAGTCTAACTAAATTGTCAGGTTATTGCAGACAAAGACTTATTTCTTTCCTGTAGCATCCAAGATAAAATAAGCCTGATATTTAAAGCCCTCTGCACTCTGACTCCCATCTATCTTTCTAGTCTAATTTAATATGACTCCCCTTAATGCATTTTCCATTCAATTAAATTGGTATGTTAACTATTCCCAGAAGATGAACTTGGGATCCAGCAGTTCCCTATCTGTGACATCTCCCACTTCCATGCATTTGCATAAGAGATCCCCTATGTCCAACCCAACTTATTCTTTCCTCACCTCTGCTTCATAGAATCCCTAGCTTCCTTCAGAATACAGCTCAGATGCCACCTCCAACACAAGGCATTTCCTAATGCCCACAGTTATTGGCACTCTCTCCCTCACATCCTGTCCTTTGAGCCATACATACACTCTCCAATTTCCATTCCAATGGGAGATAAGTTCCTTCAAGAAATGGACTATTTAATTATTTTTATCCCCTGAACTTAACATGATGTTTTGCATGGTTAAACTTTACCCTTAATTGAATTGATTTGAATTTTCCCCTCCCATGGCACCCAGCACAGTACTAGGCACACAGTAGCCACTAAACTTTCTTTTTTTTCTTACCTTATTGAGTTTACTGAATGCACAAACTCATCAGAATAAATACTACCCCCTCTCTAAATATTACTTGTTCTGCCTTTTAAGATAGGTCAAATAAAGACCAATGATCCAGCTCCTGTTCACACACTAAGTTCCTACCTCAATCCTTCCAAGACCTTATCTTTTCCTGAAGTTTCCTGTTTTCTTCCTCACTTTGTTGAATTTTGAGAGAAAATAAGTTTCTATCATTTATAATTCAGAGCTGCTGAGCCACATAATGTCCTCAAGGTTGCCAAGCAGTGCTAGATAAGAGAGCTCCCACTCAGCAATCTGACTCTTCTGCTTTGGTGTTTAAGAAGCCAGAGAAACAGGGAGAGCTCCTGCCCTTCTCCCATCATTAAAGCCTCCATATCCCCCAGGTTGCATATGTTATATTCAGACCTCTGGACATGTTTTCCATAATTAAAAGCAATTGTGTTCTGAGTCTCGAAAAACAATCAAGTCATTGGGCATTTCCAACCTGGGAATGGGGCAGGTAAGTTGGTCTGGTAATGCGTCAAGTCATTTCAAAGATTTTTTTTATCTCTTAGTTTTATCCATCCATGGAAATTTTTGCATACACCACCCTACTGTGTCAGCAGGTTGTATATCTCAGCTAATGCAAGACAACAGAACCCTTGGAATTTTTCTGGGCCAAAGATGCTCTCTAAGCCCATAACTTAGAGAATCTAATCCTATCTCAAATCATATGTTTTCTGGGATGAAACTTACCATAAGAAGTACATTAATTCTTGGCAGGTGACTTTAACTCTTTGAAGACAACCAACTATAGCTATATCATTTTGAACTTCATCATAACTGGCTTGTATTTAGCTCTCTAAAGGCTGAATAACAACACTTTGTACAAGTATTTTCTCCTTGGATCTCAGTGCAGCCTTGTGACTTAATTACTCAAGGTATTAAGAGCCTGTAGATGAGAGAGGCAGCATGGGGTAATGCACAGGGAGGCCAAAACCCTTGGTTTCAGCCTATTCTCAAACATTAAGTAGTTTTGAGACCCTTTATAAGATGTGTAGTGCAGTACAGTCGAAAGAATACTAACACTTAATCCAAAGGACCTGTGTTCACATCCCACCTGGGATATTTACTATCATTGTGATCTTAGGCAAGGCACTTAATTCTCCGGGCCTTAATTTTCTCAACTGTAAGATAAAGGGATTGGAATAGATGACCTCTGAGATGCCTTCCTGCATGATGATCCTATAATACTCTATCTCCTATGATTCCAGGCCCAAGGCAAATATCTAAGATGATAAATTATGGCAGAGTTACCAATTATCGAAAAGTTTCAACACTGGGAGGTCCCCACACCTATGAAATCACTAGTCTGCCCCAATACACAGATGTGCCAGGCTCTGAGCTAAGTGTTTTGTAAATATTATCTCATGTGTTCCCTTTCTCTACCCTGTGAGGTACATGCTATTATCATCATCCTTATTTTATAGTTAAGGAAACTGGGGCAGACAAAGGTTAATAGACTTGACAAGGTCACACACAACCAATAAGTGTCTGAGGCCAGATTTGAACTTAGGTTTTCTGGACTCCAGGTCTAGTGTGCTATCTACTGTACTATGTAATCACTTTAAGATGAATGCCTTGCCAGTCATTGTACAGCTTTTAAGTATCAGAGGCAGAAGTCAAACCCAGATCTTCCTGAATGCTTCATCTATAATTCCATATTGCATCTATCGAGTAAACAATTCATAATAATAATAATAATAATAATAAGTGTATAGCCTTATAGGATGAGAAGATTGGAAGTTGGAAGAGACCTTAAGAAACCTGATAGCTATGTGGCGCAGCGCATAGAAATCTCAACCTGGACTCAGGAAGTCCTGAGTTAAAAACTAGCCTCAGACAGTCACTAGCTGTATGACCCCAGGCAAGTCACTCCACCTCTGTGTGTCTCAGTTTTCACATCAGCAAAATGGGATAATAGCACCTACTTCTCAGAGTTGTAAAGATCAAACGTGATCATTTAAAGCCCTTTGAAAACCTTAAAGCATCATATAAATTCTAGTTATTATTATCATTTATTTTTTCCAGTCCCTCCACCTGCCCTTTATCTTACAGGTACAGAAACCAAAGAGAAGAGAAGTTAATTCACCTGGCTTATGCCACCTAGCCTCTAAGTAACCGAGCTAGGAATACAACCATCGGTCCCTCACTCCAATTCCAGGGCTCTTTTCTCTGTTCCATGCCTCTCCTACTGTAGTCTGGCCTATGATAACATTACATTTGGTATTTCTGTTTTCTTGACATAGCTTGCCCTGATGGTTCCCTTTTTTCTCGTGCCAGACAAGCCACATGAGTGGGGCGGGGCAGTCTAGAAAATCAATCCAAAAGTAATAAGTATCGATGCTGGTGGAAAAATACAAAGGGCCAGAGCTAAGCGACTCCCAGCCTTCAAAAAAGATGTCATTTGTGATGATGTACCCAATGTGTAGAAAAAAAAAACCTGAATTCTACGTTTGGCTGTGGCAGATATAATTATATAGTTTGAGAAGATAATGTATGAAAGTAGCTGAACTACTTTTCTGAAATTAGAAAGCTGTAATGCATTCAGCAAATAGACATGGAGCTTTTTGGGGGAAGGGGGTGGGAACGGACATGTTGTGTTTTCCTCCCTCAATCTGTGTAACAGATTTTTACTTCCTGAAAAAAAAATGCATTGCTTTTGTCGATAGGCAAAAAGAAGACTGTATGCCTTTGATGCACAAAGCTTCAAGGAGGCTCCACTATTATCGCTGCCCATCTCTGCTCATTTTCCAAGTGATTTCATTTCCTCAATACGATCAGCGTGAAAGCCCCCAATTAACGCGTTCCTTCACATTGGCTTTTGTGGCACTGCGAAGATGTAAGTGACAGCTGGGAAGAGAGTACTCTTCACCAGAGACTGACAAGAGGAAGGGAATGCAGATGTCTCCCTACCGGGCTCTCCTGATGATCGCCAGGTACCCCAAAGGCTGGCTGGCTGAGTTGCCTGAGAAAGGGCTTGTGATATATGTAAGCAGTGGAGGTTGTATACAACTCTGGCTACTTTTAAGGAAAAGCAGAGGAGACCTGGGAAAAGAAGAGAAGGAACAGTAGGACACATTCTGGCATCTGTACTAGCACTCAGAGTCTACACTGATCCCATTTGCTATGGGATATTCTCAAACTGGAGATGTGAGGTGAACAGATAATTCACAATTTATTTGAAATATACTTTTCCCTAGGGACGTGCAAGGATGGGCATCAAGGCAAAAATTCAAAACAAATACCATATAATGGTGGGTTTTGGTTGTTTTAGTTTTCTTTTATTGGTTCCTCTTCCAAGCAGACTCAATACTGCCACCTTGGAAGCATTTGAGTCATTGTGCTAAGTGTGTCAACATAAAAAGTACATGGCTAAGATTGATGAAATTGAACGAGGGTTTGTAACATTTTTTTTTGCATGTGTCATGGAAAGAAAGTATTTTGCAGGATAATGAGACCTATGGACCCCTTTTCAGAATATGGATTTTAATTGCATAAAATAAAACACATAGGGTTATATAGAAAACTGATTGTATTGAGATATAGTTATCAAATTCCTTTTTTTTTTTCCAGTTTCTGCACTCCAGGATAAGAACCTCTACATAAAAGGATTGGGTTCTTTATCAAGTAATTTAGGCAAAAATGGGGTGTAAGTCTCAACCAATTAAACTCAATTTGAGTTATTTCAACAAGCATTTAAGAATCTATTTGCCCAATCTTGTTGCTTAGGGACTCAAAGACAAAAATGAAGCAGTCCCTGTCATCAAGGAACTTGCATTCTACTGGCTGCCTTGATCCCTGACCCCATTTTAAAACTACTATATTTCCTTAATAGAAGCCCAACACCATCATTACTAATTTTTTAATCCAGTGTAGCATTGGGAAAGCTGCTTTAAGGAAATAATTCCAGATGTCTCATTTTTAGATGAAGTTTTTTTTTTCTAAATCCCCTCCTCAAAGGATCCTTTTATGCTCTTCCCATTACTGCCCAAACAAAGAGCTTTTACCCAAACCTCCTCTTCCTGGAACACCTAGCAGAAAAAAAAAATTTGCTCCCTTGATCCATAAGGTTATAACACAAACCTTTCCCTTTATCTCTTGATATGTTAACAGCTCATCACATTATAGTCAAGTCTAATAGTCTTCTCATCCCCCTTACAAGTTTAAGTTGGCTGGTAATATATTCATGTTTTCTTTCTTAGAAAATCAAAAAGTATACCATATCATGTCCTCCTATATATAGTGTAACCACCATTTTGTTTTGGAAATTATTCACTGTGTATTCCCTATAACTATCCTATTGCTAATAAGCCAACCAATATCATTTCTAGAATCAAATATAAATTTCTCAGTTTAAAATTCTTTGTCCTTTCCCTCCTCTCTTCTCTCTCTCTCTCTCTCTCTCTCTCTCTCTCTCTCTCTCTCTCTCTCTCTCTCTCTCTCTGTCTCATACACACACACACACACACACACACACACACACACACACACCCTCAAAGAACATCATGTTCTTCATTGTTATTTAATTTGTATGAGTCTCAACTGCCCATCTAGACTATAAACTCCTTCTGGAGCCTCTATGAACAATAGCATTGGCATAGTTCCTGCCAGTTTAGGTTAAATTAAATGTGCCATGGATATGTAATGAGTCCCTGGCACAGGCATGGACCCCAGCAGGTCTTTCAGGCAATACAACTTCTCCACAGGGAAGATACTGGGGAACTTGCTTCTAGAAGAGTCATAAACACATGTAGAGGAAGTGCCTTGGAGAGGCTATGGAATACATGTAGATATTATTTAACTGGATCCAGGTGGTTAAGAATGTGCGTGGAAAGAACCTTTTTTTCAATTGGCTATGGAGGTGGATCTATCAGCATTTTAAGAAAGCCCTGAGTCAGTGTCAGTGACTCTTTTGTCCATAGTGCCCGCTGAGAGAGCATGATGTAAAATGGAAAGGTCTTAAGTCATTCTTCCCCTTTGAGACCATGAGACCCACAAGAAACAGGCCTTAGTCCTCGGCCTTTTCATTTTTTTCTGTTCTAGATTAAGGGAGTGGAAACTTCAGCCATTTTGAATAAAGTGAGCACAGGAATCTGGCAGTTAGGGCTTTGCAGCCAGATCAACATTTATGCCTTTCTTTGAAATTTTCACATTTGACCTTCAGGATCCCAGACCAGCAGAAGGTTTCACCAGGCAGTTCAAGCAACATTTGGATATGAACTTGGTGGAACCAATGCTATGTAGGAAGTGAGCTAAGTTTTCATTCTGCTCCCAAAAAGAGGAAGGAAGTATGGGAAAGTTTATCCACCCAAGGTGTTAGGAGAAAGTTCTGTAAGTCTTTCTTGCTAAATCTTTCAAGTAAATATTCCTTCGTGAAAGCTAATTGGTGTTAAGTGGCTAGATGGTACTGGAATACTAGTTACTGGCTCCAAACAGGGAGGTGGACGCAGCTGGCCAAGGCCTGAGCTGATGATAGTAGAATAGAGATAGCTCAACCACTCAAGGTCACCCCCTGGAACCTTCAAGGGTGAGGTGTCAAACATGGGGACCCCACAAGTGCTGTCCAACCAGATTAAAATGTAATTGGGAAATATTTAACAAATGAAATACAATAAAACATAGACAATATTAATATGTTGTTTTCTAAGCCAATATGTGGTCACAGAGATCCTTACATATGGTTTAGTGGACCCCTTTTTATATTTGAGCTTGATGCCACCAATGTAGCAGACTTGGGCCTGAATAAAGGAGGCAGAGCATGCTTACTACAGACAGAATGCAAGCTCCTTGAGGGGGAGAATGGTTTTATTGTTGTCTTTGTCCCAGTGCTTGACATGTAGTAAGCATTATATAAATACTGAATGATCAGAAAATATGAATGATGAATTGCCACAATTATTACTAGAGAAAAATTAAAATGCACTAGAGTCATTATCTTAATTAGGGCTGTTCAAGGAAAATGGGCTCATTGAGCATTAGACTGGAACCTGGAATTTATAGAATCTCATGGTTATTACACTTTTATTCACTCTTCAACACTCAAATCTTTATTTGGCCAATCAGGGAAATGGTTATAATGATTTCATTTCCTCACATGAGTATTGTAACACTTCATTGAGAACTACAAAATTATGCAGACTCTAGAGGGAAGAGGCTAATAGGGTAGGAAAGAAGGGTTGCCATTATTAGCCATTCAATGGCTAAAATATGAGTCGAGAGGTACTCTCTGCACAGAATAAGCATACTGGCTAATCTACAACTTGTTATCCACTTCATGCTCCTCATTTGAGAAAGTAATTAGATGATGTTAACAACTGTGTATATGGTAGCCATTAAATATGTAAACTATGCAGCCATTTAAGCAGGCTTTACCTTTTTCTAATAAAATAAATCTCTTCATTATTAATAAACTGCTTTACACAAAGGCAATTTTCAGATAAATTACACATAGACATAAAAGTAATGTCCTGCATGCTCAATGGTAGAAATAATTTAGGTATCTAGAGATAAGAGACACTAGAAAATTAATCATATTCAAGCAGAATTGCCTCTGCTTTTCATATTATTACTTATTAAAGAAATAAAAATACATTTTTACAGTCAGTCATTCTCTGTTAGTGTAATGCTATTTCTGGTATTTCTGCAGCAGTAAATATGTACCAAGTAAAATCTAACCTTTGATTACACTAGGCATATTCATTCTTCCTTTTGAAAGCTTCCATGGCATCCAATGATGGCCATTTCTGCAAAGTAAAGAAGAGAAATAAAAATGAAGGGGAGGGTTAAAGCTGTTTAAAAAAAACTAGCTTTTGAAACATATTGATATATTTATTTTTGGGTCCCTAAATCAGACAGCCTGGCTACATATAGTCTCTGAATTTCAAATAGAATCCTACTCAGCTCTCCATTTCATATAGCACATCTTGGCAAAAGGTGTAGTTTCACACAAAAGACATTTTAGGGCGATTCAGCCTGGGTTGTTGGATTTTTTTCTTTTTTTAAGTTTCAATTCAGGGAAATAACTAGATTTTGAGCAGCTGCTGCAGTTAAAAGATGAAGCCTGGTAGATCTTGAAAACATAGCCTGTGATTAACCCAGGTGCCATTCCACCCATGCCACTAACAAGCCTCCTATAATAAGAAGTGACCTTTCTATTATTCCCTATAACAAATTACATCCATTAACTGCATTATTTCATTTTTTTCTCATGTCTCTATGTAGTACAAGTTATTTTGTCCTATTAAGCAAAATAATTAGCACAGAGCCTGGCACTTAATGAGTACTTGATAAATGACTGTTGATTACCATACACCATACACAGGGAAACTAATTGTCAAGTTTAAGTGATTTGCCTTAGGTCATGAAGCTCATATTCAAGTATATTGTCTACAGATCCAATTCTGGGTCCATGGTTTTAAAGCTGTCAATACTAAAGTATGTGTTGGGGTGAGAGTGGGGGTGCAGTTTAGAGGGGGGTAAAGAAACTATTAGAATGTAAACTCCTTGCAAGCAGGGGCTGCTTTGCTTTGGTCTTAGTTCTACAGGGTCCCTGGCAAATTGTAGGCAATTAATAAATTTTTGTTGAATTTAAGTGAAAGGAATATATTTGAATCACATTGAGAATAGATGGGCTTTTGTTTTGACTCTGTTATCTTGAAATTCAGTGGATACCAAACCTCTCGATCCATATATGATCTATTCAGTGGTTTCTATGTGACTAAAAAGAGAAAGCAGAAATACTCACCGTTCTCAAGAATCTTACATTCTAATGAGTGGGATGAGGAAGACAGACTGTACATAAATAGGCATATACAAGATTCATATGTAACCAGGGCTTCAAAGATGGTTTGCAGGAGATCTCCTCATTGGTGGAAGTTCATTATGCAATGCTTCTTGCCTACTGAAGGAATGAGTTGGTGGGAACTCGGTAGAGGAAAGATCCTGGTCTGTCATCCACCATTTTCAAGAGAGAAGATTCTTCAAGGAGAAGGTTCCAGATTCTTCTTCAGGGAAAAGTCTCTGAAGGGAGAGAAATACTCTAAGAAGGCAACATGCTACATCTTACATTCTATATACTCCCATATTAGCATGTAAGGTCTTTGAGAGCAGAGATTATTTCATCCTTTGCATTTGTATACCTATTGCCTAACACAGTGCCTATTATATAGTAGGAAATTAGTAAATAGATTTGAAATTGAAAAGATCTGAAAATATTTCTATATTGATGACTTTGGAACTATCATTTGGACTCTTACACTTCAATGTAAGGGGCAGCTCTATGCCACATGAGAAAGTAGGAAAAGCTCTTAAGAAATTGAAGTCAAACTGAGGTTCGGGAGACTGAACCTAAGAAAGCATAACAAAGAAAAAGCTGTTTCAAGGAGAGATTTTAAAATGGTTATGGGCTTCTCTAGTAGCTGGGAACTTTTGGCTGCAGCCCTAGGGCTGGTAGAACCTTTCTGCTATAGGGAAGTTGCCACATGATAACAGCCATGTAACACAGAACAGCCCCAAACCAGAGGATAGCAGATCAAGACCAGCAGATTGTCGATGAGAGGGCAGCACAGAGCAGTTCACCATGAACATCAGCACGACAGAAAAGAAGGCAGAGGACTCCAACTTAGGGAAGGTGTCTCTTCCATTGTTGCACTCAGGTGACTTCAGTGACCCTACAGTAACAGTTACGAGATTTCCCAGCCACCCATATGCCCTGCTCTTGTGTTTTCTCTATATTTCAACCCCTTTATACATTCTCTTTGGCCACACATATTCCATTCACACATACCCAGGCCTCAAAGATCTATCAGGAAAACAAAATAAGGTTTCACCAAAAATGCAAATTCATTATCATAAATTTCACCCTTCTGTTTATTCATTAATGTCAGTCACCAGAAAAGTTCTAACGTTAACGGAGTGTAAAGTGGTCTTTGTTATTGCTTAATTCCCTTCCATACTCAAGCCATTTGATGCTATTTCAAGCAGAATGATTCCCAATAATAGAGATGCTTCCAGCCCCATACCAGCCGCCACTTCCAAAGGAAAACAAAGAATTTTACAACTGTAGTAACGATGAACTACTTCATGGCAACAAATACTTGCACATCACAGGAAGAGTCATTTTATAACAACCCCATTTTCCCTAATGTTCGGTACTGAATTTTATGGACATATCTTATTTCTTTACCATTTATTTATGCTTGTTTGGTCAGCTACAAGAAGCTTGTTGTTCAAGTCGAACCCTCAAGTTAAATTTCCAAAAAATAGAAATAGCATAGAAAAGGTGATGATACTTCAAAATTATTTGCAGATTAATATCTGGCCCTTAAAAACACCTGAATTTTCTATATGACTTAGGGCTTTATTTTTCCCATTCCATTTTGACTCTATATATTGCTGTATTATTTTGAAGGTATCATTTCATATCAGAATTACATTGACATCAAGTTTAGAAAGTTAAAACATTTAAATAGAGTGAACAAGTGCTGCTTCACTAAATTCCAAAATACTAAAGAACTCTGTGGGGATGGGGAGAGGAAAGAGAAAAGAATATCCTATGAAATCTCAAAAAAAAGTAATTTTAGGCCAAAGAAAAATATGAGTTTCTAAAAATTTAGAACTTACGAAATCCAATCAGGCATAGAAGATAAAAGTACAAATATCATCAATAAAGGATTAATTATGCTAATGGACGATAGACCCAATTAAATAATATAAGAAACATTTATTAATCTACTAGGTATAAAACAATATGCTAGGAACTGTACTATGGCTACAAAGAGAAAAATAAAAGTGTCTGCCTTTAAGGAGCTTACATTCTACTGGGGTGAGGTTGCAATATATACACAAGTATGTACATATAAAGCATACAAAACATGTAAAGTGGGAGAATGCAAATAACCTGAGGGATCAAAAAGACACCTTTGTAGAGGAATCGTTGCTAAGTTGGGTTTTGAGTGAAGACAGAGATTATACAAGGCACAGGTGAGGAGGGGATATTTCAGACCTAGAGGACTGAGGCCTAGAGAGGACAAAAGGATGTATGGTGAGGGAAAGATGAAATGACTGAGGGAACAAAGGTTCGTGCTTCCTAGCATTTTGATTTATTAAACAATGAATGCCAATTGCTTAATAGGGACAAGTAACCTTCCACAGCTTTGGCACTGGACCCACTAATAGGGGGACACATTTTTGTACATTAATAGCAATCAAGTTAGGCCAATTAATAACCAGGATATATCATTAGGTAATCTGATTTCTAATTGAAGGAAAGATTAGAGACTTTCCAAGTTGAGAGGGGGAGAGTGAACAGGTGCAATTTCTTGAAATCAGAAAAAGAAGAGTCCTACTGACCCCAAGTCACTGCATATAATCAAAAGAACATGGAAACTATGACTGATTGATCAGTATGGGGCCAGTTTTCAGATACACTATATGGGTTGCTTGAGATGTACAATTGTGAGAAAACTCCTTGCATCAATCTTTGGCTCTGACTGGGTTTCTGGTCAGCATAAACTAGGTCCTTAGGGTCTCTAAAAAGCATGGAGAGGTGGTCCATCTTCCCAGGTATGGAAGGCTAGATTCAAACAATACAATAAGATTTTTCTCCCAAATCCCACAATTGAATAAAGTTTTCTCACAAGAAAGAATTTGGATTAGATCCATAATTGAATAGGAAAGGAACTGAGCTTGCTCCAAAATTGAGTCACAAGATGGAGTCAGTGTAATTCTCAAGTCCTACAATGAACTCACTTGCTGTCCTACTCCCCTCAGAGAGAAATGGGAAGTGAGATATCATGTACCACTTGGAGGGACAACTGCTAGGCCAATTTGACTGGAATGGAGCATGTATGCAAGGAAATATGAAATAAGGTTAGAAAGGTAAGGAAGAGACATATTATGGAGAGCTTTAAGTGTCAAGCTATAGATTGTGTATGATTAGCTTATAGCAGTGTTTGTAAAGCCTTCCTAAACTTTAGAGTCACCATTCATTGTCCATAGAGGCCATTTACCAAGTCATCAGTAGCTAAATGACACAGAAGATAGCTCTCTAACCTTGGGAGACAGAAAGGCCTGAGTTCAGATTCTGATATATGAAGGCAGCTATCACTAGTAAAATACCAGGTCCATTCATCACTGTTCTGACAGTACTTTTACTGTGGTAGTTCTTGCTATAATATGTATTAGCATTTTCTAATCAAGCAGTAGAAAGGGGGTCATAGTGAAATAGGAAGAACCCCTGGAATTAGAATCGGAGGGCTTGGATTCAAATCTTGTCTCTGTTATTTAATACCTTTATGACCTTGCACAAATTATTCTTCTTTTCTGGGCTCCAGTTTCCTCATTTTTAAAATAAAGGTTTGGATTGGATGACCTTCAAGGTACTTCCAGCTCTAAAGTAATATTCTTATTATCTCAAACACACTATTTAAAAAGTTTATAGTCTAGGAATCCAGTAACATGTTATGGAAAAAGAAACCATCAAATGAAACTATTCTTGAGAGTGAGGAGGTCAAGGTTGAAAACATCCAGAGCAAAGGTGATGAAAGAAGTGATTACAAAGATTTTGACACCAGAAACAACCAAAGTCCATTTCTACATCAGCTTGAATTATCCACGAAATGGCCTGAGATCTGTCTTTCATTTTGCCTGTGTAGCTATAACCATTAAAAAAACCCTTCTTTGATATTCATTCTCTTTTTCTTTTGACACTGGTGCTAGAAACAAAATCATCGAAATAGAAATGATTTCTGATAGGATGCTGTAAACCACAATTCCATTTTCATAAGGCTCATTCAAACAAGGGCTATAAGGCTGTCTCTGACTGTGTTCATTTCCAACTCATTCATACTGACTCTGAAATAGACAACGATATTACCATGCAGTTATTGAGGGGTGTCTTTTGCAAGGTGTTTACATTTTTAAAACAGCTGCTCTGTCCACTATACTATCTACTCATGCTCTGTTTGAGATTGCTTCAGTCTTGATTTTGCTGTTCTTTGATATTAAAGCATCCAAGCTGCCGAGAGAATTGTGCTATTTTCCATTTAGAGTGAACAGAAACTTAGAATGTGAACAAGACATGCACTGATCTTGGACATTTTGACAACAAAAGATTGGACTGCTTTGGACTGGTTGGTTTTCTAAAGGAAGCTTCTCCCTCACCCCCACCCTTTCCCGCTGAATATGTTTGTATAGATTTTAACATACCAAAGTTGACACAAAGCAAAAGACCTATGTCAAACACTCCAGCTACAGTGGCTTTGTTGTTTGTTATTGGAAAGACTGCTTGAAGACGTTGGAATGAGAAGATCAAAGGGATCCAGGCACCTGAGACAATCTACAAGAGAAAACAAATAGAAACCAATCCAGCCTTCAAAGGATGGAATTTAAGTAGAGTTTTACAAACTTTGAAACAAGTTTGGTATCATGAATAGAAAGCTGGGAAAGTCTGGGTACAAGTCCCAACTCTGACAACTACTGACTCTGTGATTCTTTTCAACACATTTAACCTCTTAGTGTCCCAGGCAACTCTCACTAAAACTAGAAGCTGCCTATTTGCATTGATAAAAGGGAGGTCATTCACTGGGATCTCCCTACATCAATGAAATCACAGCTTAATCAAGCAATGAGTAATTATTAGGTCATTACTATGTGCTTGGCGCTATAGTCAACACAGAATACAGAGAAAAGCTAAAATCCAAGTAAAGACGGCGAATTAGCATTGTTACAATTGTTAATTCAATTTAAAATGCATTTATTAAGCACCCACTATTCATAAGCTATTAGTCTAGGCACCAGGGATAAAAGACAAACATAAACCAATCCCAGCCCCCATGGAATTTACAGTTTATTAGAAGCAGCAAGATGGCACAATATTTGAAGTATCAGCCTCGGTTAAGAAAATGTGAGTTCAAATCCTATTTCAGACACCAGCCATGTGACCATGGGTACTTCATTTAGCTTTTCCTACTCACAGTTTCCTCAAATGTAAAATGGAATACTAGCACTTACTTCTCTGATTTGTTGTGAGGATCAATGGAAATAACATGGGAAAAGGGTTTGGCAAAGTTAAAAGTACTATTATTATTCTCATAAAAACCCAGCTAGTAAACAAATAAATATATTCAAGATAATTTGAGGAAAGAAAGATCATTAAGTACTTGGGGAATGAGAAGAGTTTTTCTGTAGGAAGAGCTACATGAACTGAATCTTGAAAGAAATTGGCATTCTATGTGATGAAGGAGATAAAGTACATTCCAGAGGAAAAAGCTAAGCAAAGGTCCACAGATAGGAGATAGAATGGCAAGAGTGTGGAATATTGAGAAAAGCTAGAAAAACATAGTTTGTGAAATAAGTCTGGAAAAATAGGTGAAATAAGCCAGATTGTTAGGGGTTTAAAAGCCAAGCAGGAGTTTCTATTTTACCCAAGAAAAAATGGGGAGTGACTGAAAGATCCTAAGCAGCAAAATGTTATAATCACTAATGCTCTAAAATTATTACAAGCAGCTAGCACTGAAATATAGAAAATATAGATTTGTTCTGTTGGGCCCTAGATGGCAGAATCGGGAAAAGTTACAAAGAAGTAGATTTAGGCTTGATGTCAGGAAGAACTTGCTGATTACAAGAGCTTTCCAAAAGTCCTTCAGGAGGTGGTGGGTTCCCCCTCCTTGGAGGTATTGAAGCAGAAGCTGGAGGACCACTTTTTAGGTAGATGGTGAGGGGGATTCTTTTTCAGCTAGAGGCCCTCCATGCCTGATCCATTCCAACTCTTAAAATCTATGATTGATTAGGATTCCATTAAAATAGCTAAGGATAGAAGCATGGAGAACATGAAATGCTTTCAGAATGGGCGTGTGAATTTCTATTAAATGCCGTATATTTCTTTGGTTCAGCACGAAACTACTTCCATTCACTCATGGTCAGCACCTGTAATAGCAACAGGAATAATCAAACCTTTTTTCATAATAAGGCTATGAATTACTCAATGTAAATATTATTACCCCCATTTTAGAGTTGAGGAAACAAAGACTCAAAAGTTTTTATAACTTGCCTGAGGTCATACAGTTGATGAGTATCAGAGATAAAGCTTGAATTCAGATCCCTTAATGTAGAGCCCAGGGCTTTTTCCATGCATTGTGTTGCCAAGGCTAGTAGAAGTGTGTGTGTGTGTGTGTGTGTGTGTGTGTGTGTGTGTGTGTGTGTGTGTATGTGTGTGTGTGTGTGCGTGTGTGTGAGGGGGTGGCGTGGGTATATGAGAGTATGCCCATGCATTTTATTCTGGAATCTCTTATAGCTGTTATTGATGCAATGTGGTTGTCAGTAAGAACATAGTAACTGGTTATAGGAGTGTCAAGACTCTTTGATTTATAGACTATAAAAAGCTGTATATTTTACCATGGGCATCGGAAAAAGAAAACCCTCTTGGCCTAAAAATTTAATCATTCTAATTTGGAATAAAAAAATCTCATCTTGTTGCATCTTCGTTCATTTGCCTACTTTCCCAACCACACACTCACCAAGGCAATAAAGCTAGGCATTTTCTTAATTGTTCCTGAGATAATTCAGTTCTGTTCAGCCTGTAGTCCCACGAAGCTAAGTGCAGCAAAATAAGAGGTAGGACTTTAGACTTGTGTAAAAGCAATTTTCATTTCACAAAGCAACCGCCAAACTGTCTGCCTTGATTAGTCTGGGCCCAAAAAAATAATAATGTTTCACCCTGAAATTATTTCCTATAATTCTCTAACCACTTACTGTTTCCTTGATTCTTATTGCATAATATCAATAATCATTGCTAAATGATTATTAATATTAATTATTAATATCTCCTTTAATGTACCGGCAACTTTCAAGAAATCCTTTAGGAGAAAAAAGATTCACAGTGAGATAGATGAAATTTGATTAATTTATTTAATATAAATAATTTCCTGGATATTTAGAGCAATAGAGTGGGACATTAAGCATACCTGCTTTAAGTTGCAAAAGCCAAAGGTGTTTTCCTGATAATACCCAAGCCATGGTGGTAAAATTATAATTTGGCATTGGAAGGTTCATTTCTGTTTTGTTGTCTTAACCTCTCTCTGCTAGTTTTCACATCTCCTTCTGCCTCCTTGATGTTTCTACCTAACTGTACCTCTGACTCAAAAGTCATGAAGTTGCAGGAAGAACAGAACTAAAAAAAGCCTTAGGTCTACATACAAGTCTCTTCTTCCTCAGATTAAACCTAGATCTTGCTTTTGGTTTTTGAGAGAATTCTAAAATATTTCATTAAAGAGATGGTTTATGGAAGGGAAACAGTGGTTATAAATAACCAGCCTGACTTTATCAAGAACAGATCATGCCAGACTAACCCCATCACCAATTTTTGACAAAATTACCAAACAGTACGTGAGGATAATGCTATAATGATAGTTTATCTAGATCCTAGCAAAGTATTTGATAAAGGCTTTCATTCTATTCTTGTGGAAAAGGTGGAATGATGTGGCCTACATTATCATACAACTCATTACATGGCCAAATGGAACTCATTACATGGCCAAATGTAAAGAACAGTTGTTAGTACTCTGCAGTCAGAAGAATAGAGGCTATCTAACTGAGTGCCCCAGGCATCTGTACTTGGCCCTGTGCTGTTTAATAGTTTTATCAATATATATTCGATAAAAGAACAGATGATACGCTTACTAAATTTACAGATGATGCTCATTAAATGACAGAATCAGCATTCCAAAAGATATTCATGCATATAGGATAGGTAATTGAGCCCATATAATCACATGAAATTTAATAAGCAAAATGTAAAAGATTACATTTGGGTACAAAAAAGCCAACTTCTTCAGTATAATATGAGAGATATCATTGGACAGTGATCTGAAAAATACCTGGACTTTCAAATTGACTCGAAGTTTAATATAACTCAGCAGTGTCATGTAGAAGCCCTGACGCCCCTCCAAAAACCAAATGCAAATGGGGGATGCTTTAAATGATCTTTGGCTTCCAGAAATACTCCTCTTTTTATTCTGCCCTCATCATAATTTGTCTGCTCTCGGGGGGCGGAGCC
>CM053624.1:342410938-342448382 GCA_028646595.1 Phalanger gymnotis
CGGGAGCTCAACAAGGCTGGCTCAGAGTCACGCACCACTCCTGCTGCGTCTCAGAGCTCGAAGGAAGAAGAGGCCAACCCCTGGCTTTTATATCTTTGTCAGCATCAGGGGTGAGTCACACATGCGACTCACCCACGTGACCTAAAATCGTCACAAAGAGGCAGACAAACCCACGTGGTCTAAGAGTCTCTGCTGTCCCAGACATGTCACTCAAACCCATGTCTAAACTAAGCCCTCTCCTGAGGCAAGGAGGCACCAAGGACACCCAAATCTTGGGCCTGGGGCTTAGCACTTAACAAGATTCAATGAAATAGCTGAATCACTCAAAACAAACAAAAGCCAAACTCTTCAAGGGCACTTGTTGAACTAAGTGCTAAGGAGCCCATTTTGCCTTACCGACACATGTGAACATGTCCTTCCCACAAAAATTCTCTGAGTGTGGTTCTCTCCATGGTTTTTCTCCATCATGTGTCCCCTTTGTGTATATCTGCCATTCTGGTGTGGAACTTAGAGATAACCCAGTCTGAATTATGGGTACCTTATGTTCTAGGTGCCCTAAATCCTTCACTTGTGGTAACTAGTGCTTAAGAAATATTCCCATGTTTTTACAGGTAGTAATAGAGAAGTATAGCCTCTCAGAATTAGAAAGGAACTCAATGATCCTCTAGTCTAACCCACTGATAACAGTGATACCCCTATAACATACCTATAAGTAGTTGTCCATCCTTTGCTTAAATGTGTCCAAGGTGAAAGAATCTATCATTTCTTGCTGCAGTCTGTTCCACTCTTAGATAGCTCTATTAGAAGACTTTTTCCCTTACATCAAATCTAAATTTTCCTTTTTATAGCTACCACCTACTACTCTTAGTTCTTCTGTCTTGGGTCAAGCAAACATGACTATTCCTTTTTCCACATGACAGCTCACCACATGGTATCATGAACCTTTAAGCCATCTTTTTTTTCCAGGTCCCTTCAATTAATTTTTGCATGGCATCATCTTGAGGCTCTTTTCTCTCTGGGTTAGCCTCCTTTCTGTGCCTTTGAGATCATCAATGCCTTTTCCAAAATGTGCTGCTTAAAACTAAACACACTTTAGTCGTGCTCTGACTTAAGCGGAGTGTCATGGGGCAATTGTTTTCTTCATCCTGGAATCCATGGCTTTCTCCATGACCACATCAGGTTTGGGGTTGTTGTATTTCTGTTTTCTTTTTTGGTGCTCATAGGATATTATTGATTCATATTGATCCGATAGTCCATTAAAAAGCCCAGGTTGTTTGTTGGTTTGCTTTTTCCCAGAAGAATAGCTATCTAGCTATGCCTCCTCCATTCTGTACTTTTGGGGATTAAATTTCAAGTTAACTGATTTAGCTAAAAATTCAGTGGTGGGGAACTTCTGGCCTCAAGGGCACATGTGGCCTTCTAGGTCCTTGGGTGTGAACTTTTGACTGAGTCCAAGTTTTAAAGAGCAAATCCTTTTTATCAACGGGATTTGTTCTGTGAACTCTGGATTCAGTCAAAGGACTGCACTTGAGGATCTAGAGGGCCACATGTGGCCTTGAGGCCACAGGTTCCACATCCCTTTTTCTAGCTGAACTATTTCAGATCCTAAAGTCATCTAAAGTAGAAAGTACTCAATCCTAGGTACCTGGTTCCAAATTATCCATAATATGACTTAGGAAGACAATATGGTGTCTTAGAAAAAGAATTTGGGAATCAGAAAACCTGGATTTAAGTTCTGATTATACAACTATGTGATCATCGGTAAATGTTTTAACCTCTGTTAATTTTGGGTCATTTTAATTGTTTTTACAGTTAAAAATGTAATGCTTGATTTATCTGTGTATATTCATGAAGGCATACAACATACATACATACATGTGTATGTGTGTGTGTCTTCTTGGCTGGAGTTTTGGAACTGTGATCACCCAGGTATATGAAACTCACAGCAAGAAAGCTTCTATTAATGTAGACTAACCACTGCCCTATGATGGTAGTTTTAGGGTGGTACCTAGGAAACTAAAAGGTTAAGTGACTTTTTGTCAGGGTCACGCATGGTTGTTGTTGTTGTTGTTGAGTTATAGGCAAGACTTGGACCCAAGCTTCCTAACCCTGAAGCTGGATTCCTTTCTACTCTATCACATTCTATAAATAAAAACAAAAGCAAGAATTATCCTATCACCAGCACTTCTTCTCTTTTCCTCACTTCATCCACCTTTGCTAGAGAATGGTTCCTCTTTTTCTTCCACACATATAAGCAGAAACTACTCTTTTGTTATGTCATTTCCCCTTTAAGATAGCACTCGGATATTCTCTTTTAATTTTATTTCACCTGTATGAAAACTTTTGGCAGAGCAGAAGAAAGAAATTATATATTTTGACTTATTCCAGCCCTATACCCAACTAAAAATGACCCTGCATGATGTAAGGAA
This sequence comes from Phalanger gymnotis, assembly GCA_028646595.1. Lineage (NCBI taxonomy): Eukaryota > Metazoa > Chordata > Mammalia > Diprotodontia > Phalangeridae > Phalanger > Phalanger gymnotis. Next base: position 342,413,368 of record CM053624.1, read on the forward strand.
GATATTATACCATCACCAATGACAGTGAGGGTAGAAAGGGAAGGTGATGCAACTCCATCCTACCCCTTCCCACTTTTTTGCAAGGAAAATGATCCTACCTATGATGGATGGGTTGAAGACATTTTTTCAGAATGACTCATTAAGGCTACCCTTCCTCTCAAGGAAAAGGTTAAAAAAAAGAGAAGAATTGTGGGGAGGGGGAAGTCTGCTTTTTTCCTGCCAAAAAGAAAAGGTATGAGGTTTTTGCCAGTGCCAGAATCTTTTAAAACACAGCAAACAAAAGAGACATCCTGGCTGTGACTAGTCTCAACATAGTACCAGAGATAAGCCAAACCTAGACTTATCTAAGAAACAAAAGAAATAAATAGGAGAAAACTGTCACACAAAGGTCAGGAGTATCTGACGTAATCCAGTAGTTACATGCAAAGCCTGCAGAACAGGCAAATGAGGGAGCAAAATGGGGGAAAAAGTCAAACCTAGACACAGATTGGACTCTTCACTGAAGTCTTTAGGCCTATGTAATATTAATTAATTTGGGACTTTTTTCACTGTTTTAGAATGCTAAATTAATTAAGTGTCTTTGATTGAGCCTTACTAGGTGCAAAGCCCCAGGATCAAATTCCTAATTACTTGGTGCTAAGGCTATGTGGGCTTGAAGCTCTCAGGGTCCTAATGTCCTAAGTTCTTATTGCTCAGATGACATTTGATGACGTCCAAAGACTGTATAAAAAGAGAGAACAGAGCTATTTTCTGGAGGCTCATATTCCTGGAGGAACATTGGCATGGGACTCTGGGCAGCTGCTCTAAGAGCCTCCCTGCTTGTCAACCCAGATGTCAATGGTTTCTTGGCAACTATGAATTGTGATTTGGGCTGTTTATATTATATATGCTTGTAATTTGTTCTCATTTGTTCTGACGTTTAGGCTGCTAGCTTTTCCTCCTGAACTAAGTGAGTTTATATGTTTACCCTGGATTAAAGTAAGATTGTTAACCCCTTAATGTTACTTTCCTTAGTAAAGCAGATCAAAAGAAACTGTGCTGGCAGCGTTCTTGTTGTTGGGCTTGTACTGGTCTTTCACCCCCACAACAGCTGCTAGCTGAATTGTTGTAACAGCCTAGGGCCCTCCAAGTGTATGTTCTAGATGAAGAGACAGACAGAGAGATATACCAACAGACAGATGCAATCATATAGACAGAGACAAGGGAGGTGAGAGTTCTTAAAAAAATACAGACAGAGAGAGACTGCATGTGTTGTATCACTACAGTAACCATTAACTCAGAGGTGTTTGTTTTAAATTACTTTTTTGGAACATGAAATGAAACTATATTTCTCAAAGTGTGCTGATGTTATTTCTGTTCCTTACTTTTTGTTTTAATTTCTGTCTTAATCAAATGCTTTACTGCTTCAGTGGTGTTCCTTGTCAGGATGCATGATGAACCAGTGAAGTCTGAGACGTGGGCTAACAAGCAGAAGTTCTCATTTTGTTAACTTGGTAGGGATAAGAAATCAAATATAGGTCAATTGTAAGTTGCCACTAAGACTCCATTTAATTTGAATTTAAGTCCATATAACATTAAGGCAAAAATCATGACCTTGAAGAGGTCATGAGCATGCCTAAATGGTTTGGAATCACAGAATATAATGAATTCTCTAGGTAGAAGGCAGAGGAAGTATAACATTTTTTTAGACTCCAAAGGATCAGACCCAAGGACCAATTCCCCCAAATTGATATCATGGCAGCAACATGCGAAAACCAATAAGACTACCTCACTATAACGAGGAGATTACAACAAAATATTATAGCAGCAAGCCAGACCAAACTTGTGCTTCCCCTCAATGCTAGGGCCCTCTTCTAAGATCACTCACAAATCCTAAGTCCCTGCTCAACACTCTCCTGTAGCTCTGCTGACTCCAAGTTCCAAAATTCCCCCTTGTGTTCAGTGCCCTCCACTCTGCATGCTCTGGAAGCTGGCCCTTCTCTCCTGAATCCTGCTGCTCTCCATTTCTTGGTTTCTTCAGCTTCTTGCTTCTAGTCCTCTCTTTCTCGGTTTCTGCAGCTTCTGCCATTTCTAAGCTCTGTTCTCTCTTTTTATACAGTCTTTAGCTGTCATCTGATTGACTAGAACTCAGGCAATACCATTGGCTCTGGTCTTAGCAACTCCCCTTAGAGCCCTGAGGGCTTCCCACCTCTCTCAATGTAGTCAACTAGTTTGCTAACCAGCCTGGGGCCTCACGCTAATTAGTGAAAAGGCATGGGCTTCTAATTAGACCTCCCTTGGTTGGCCCCACCACAAGCTCTACCTGAAGGCTATTCAATGGGTGGGAAAGATCTTTTCACTTACTGATTGGCTTTACAATTCAGTACAATTCAGAGTGGATAGATCAGTAGAACAAATAAATAATTGTTTCTCAATTTTAGAATAGATATATGTAATTCAAGACTTGGGAACTATGGTTGATGGCGATGGTAAGAGAGGAAAAAGGTAAGGAGAACAAAGTAACGAAGGAAGGCTCTGGAATGATGGAAACTTGATGAAAGTGGGGAAAGATACTTTATGGTAGAGAAGAGACTTGAAATTTACATCATTACTGGCACTAACCAGATGTGTAAACTTGGGCAAGTAATTTCATGACTCTGGGTCTCTGTTTTATCCTCTAAAATGCAAAGAATGACTTTGGTTACTAGATTTATAATAGAATTTTAACTAGACCTGTGATTTTATCCTTATAGGATGAGAGGAAATGCCAATACTTATGAAAAACAACATGTATTCAGCAGTTTATATCCTAGACATTGCCTTGGGGCATTGAAAGGTCAAGTGGTCACACTGCCAAGAGAAGTAGGACTTCTTGACTTTGAGCTTGGCTCTTTATTCACTGTACCATACTTTATCACATAAAATGTTAGGTTGAAATCAGAATTGTTAAGATAGGAGATAATCATAAATAAGGATATCTATCCCCATCTCAAAAAAGAGTGGATTAGATAATTTCTAAGGTCTCTTTCAGCTCTAATGTTCTATTTATCATTAACTATCAAAGAAGACAAGAGTGATATATATGTGAATTTCTGAAGAATTTGTGATTCCATCTGTGTGGAAAGCTCCTGTTGGGGCAACTCCATCTGTGATTTAATAGCTAAAACAAATAAAGCACAAGCAAGTTACTCAAGGTCACAGAGCTCATAAATGTCAAAGGTAAGATTTTAATTCAAAGGTTGCTGACTCTTGGTCCAGGACCCTATATTCTTTTCCACGCTTCTTCTAAGGGATATATAGAGAAAAGAAGACAAAAAGGGAAAACAAAAGATCAGGCATATCAGCATACACTCTTTGGTTCTCAAGAGTTCTCCATGTCACCCAAGGACATAAAAGTTTTAATATCTTCAATTGAGAAATAATAAAGCAATTGGAAGTTAGTTAACACTGAAGCAAATTTATGAGGCACACTATATTACCCTGGGTGCCAGAGAAATGATTCAAGGGACCATTTTCATTGTAGTAATAAAATGTGCTATTAAAATTTGGGGAACTTTTCAGAAAGTCTGAAATAGCAGAAAACTCAAAATGTTTCATTCCATTCAAACTATAAAATGACTTTATGACATTGTGCAGTTATCTGTAGAGTTGCACCAAATGGAGGTTCTAAGACTCTCTTGCAATGTTGTCTGCAGGAACTACTCCTGTTCCTGAAATTTTCAATTATATAAAGTAGAAAGTGCATGTGGCGAGGAGGGGGTGGGGTGTCTTTGTATCCAGGTGCTGTGAGGGACCCAGTTTCTGAATCATATTGGCCAGATACTATTGATCCTATTTAGGATGAGATCTGCTATCTTCTCATCTTTGGGAGTTATTTGTGTTTAGGATCAAGGTCTCTTCTAATCACCTTCCTTTCCTAAGTTCCCCATGAGAACTGATCATAAATAAAGACACACAATGAGCCTTAAAAGTAGGAAGAGCAAGACAGAATTCAGGTGTTCTGCCCTACAGTATTCCCCACAGCCATGCAAGGGTGTAGTAGAATGTAAATTAAATGAATTATTAATTAGCTAGCACTAAAAGATATTCAGTAAGTGCTTGCTATGTGCCCAGTACTTTGCTAAGGACTGGGTATGCACATATAAAATCAAGAGAGTCACTCAAGAGGCTTATGTAAGTTCTTAAGAAGCATACATTCCAAAGACTGGGAAAAAACACATACAGAGGAGTAATGGCTTAGGAAGGATAATCTGGTCTAGGAAAGCACAGGGATAGCAAGTGATCCCATAAGATAATCAACTGCAACCCACTTTCCAGAAGCAATGGTAGTGTTGACTTGATTACCTTAGCTTCAAAAGGCCAAGATCTCACACTGCATCTTGAACATCTCCAGTCATCCCGATGGATATCAGGCCACTGGACCCAGATGGCTCTGGAGGAGAAGGCGAGGCTGGAGACTTTGCACAGCCTTCCCTTGCTTAAATCCAATTTAATTGCAAGTCATGTAACCCATTTCCTGATGTCATGGTCCTCTTTGAGAACAAAAGACAAACCACACTACAGTTTTCAGAGTAAGAGATGGTAGTAGTAAAATGCTTATTAGAATGGAACTTCCTTGAGTGTAAGGCATATTTCCCAAGTCTTCATACCTATCCCCAGTGCCTAGTACAATGCCTGAAGCAGGCACTTTAATATTAAGCAAATATTGGAGGAAGACAAAGTGATTTTCTTTGGATAGACCCTTTAAATCTACCAGTATTTTCCTAACTCCAGTCAGGAATGAAGGAAAGAGTTGAGAAGCCTCTAAGGCCAGTATGCCTTTGACCAGTGGTTTACAACTTTATAGGATAAGGACCCTTTTTTGTAAATTCTGACTAGGAAATTACATGATACATTTTTTTAAAAGCTGCTATGAATTCAGAAGTTCTTTTAAATGAATTTGCATTTTTTTTAATTATAGCAGCATCAACCTCCACATTGTAGTTTGTGGAAAAGGCACTAAATTTGGAATCTCCTTTCCCCTACTTTCTCTTCCCCCTTTCCCTCTTTTTCTTCTTTTTTCTTCTTCTTCTTCTCTTCCTCCTTTTCTCTTAGAACTTAAAAGCACATGTGCTTCTATTCCAGACAACTCCAAATAAGGCCTCCAAAGTAGAATCTAAGTTCACCCTCTTTGCAGGAATTTTTGCATATCTCTCTCTTCAGAATTATTTTGGTAAGGGTTACTTCTCCTCACATAGAATTCATTTTTGATGGATTTGTATGGGTTTTTTTTTTGGTTATTTTTACTGAACTAGAAATTCTGCACAAATTCTTGCTGGTTCTCATTAAAATAAATGTTTCTCTTCTCTCTTGAGCAAAATTGCCTCTGTTTATTCAGTGGGCATCAGTCAGGCAAACATCCCCCTATCCCCTCCCACAAGCTCCCAGGGAAAGTCTAGGAATGATAAAAGAGTATAAGTTATACCTCCCATATTCCTTAGGGCTAGTGACCTTAACAGATCGACAGAAAATTCAGATTTGAACTTTTAAAGAAAGCAGAGGCCTTAATAATTGGAACAGAGGTCCAGAATCCCTGTGAGTTGATGGGAGATCAACTAACCCTAAGCGCTGTATAAGAATTTTATATTAATAGGGCTAGCGATATGGTTATGGAATATATAAAAATATAAGTAACTGTCAGGAAGGAAAATTCCAGCTTTAGCCTAGTTGACCCCAAATAGACCAATCAACTAATTCATCAAGTACTTATTATGCAATGACTTCATGTCAGGTTCAATGCTAGACCCTAGAGATATCAAGACTAAAAGAAAATAGTTCCTGCCCTCAAAGAATTTTCATTTTGTGGGCAAGAATACATGCATACATATATAAGTATCTATATAACAAATATATACTAATTAGGAGGAGGGAAGAGAAACAAGCATCTTTAGGGATCAGAAAGGGATATAGGACATGTCACTTGAATTGAACTTTGAAAGTGGCTAAAATTTCTAAACTGTAGAGAAGGCAAGCATTCCAAGCAGAGGGGACAATTTGTGGGAAGGGAGACCCTGTGGAAGAGGAAGAGTATACCAGATGGAGACTAATTCCACTCTCCTCAAGATAAGAGCTACCCTCACAGTTCAACAAACCTAAAGGGCCAGATGAACACTCCTTTCTGGTTTATTCATCCAAGATTAAAGGATGTTTTATTTAAATGCCATACCTACTGCATGGTGAGCCACAAAAGAATTCATGCAGAGAGAAAGGCATTATGTCATGTAAAGTAGGTGTAAAATGTATGAACTGTAGCCCGATCTTGCATTCTGTCTCCAGGGGAACAATGATGCTTTTTATGCCTTGAAAAGGAGGCTGACATTGTGGAAAAGTCTCACTGGAGCATCATAGGGAATGCACTAGGAGATACTCTCCAGCATGAAAGATGTTGGCTTGTAGAGACTGTACTGTAACTTGCTGCAACCAACAGCTAAGCCACAGTTAGGCATCTTTCATAAGAAATGTACCTAATTTGTTCATATATTTTCTCCACTCTCCAATCCAACCCCTTACTCTCTCACTGCCACCCTTGGATGAAGAGAGACATATTTTTCCATAATTTCCATAAGTCTTCTCCTAGAAGGCTGCCATTGAGTTAGGAGAATAAGAATATTAGAGACTGACAGGAAATAATTTGTAGGAAACAGAAAATGAAAGAGAAAAAAACAGTGTTTTGTTTATCAATCATTGCCACATTTTCGTTAATTGACCTATACAGGCATCAAGGCATAGTGGACTGATATCCAGCCTTGAAATCAGAAAGACCCAGAATAAAGCCTGCCTTTTGCACATATTGTTTATATGACCTGAACCTCTCAGTGCCCAAGGCAGCTTTCTATGATGCAATGAAAATGACATTTGGATTGGCCTTGGTGGCAGGGGTGCCCTCATGGGGAGTTCCCTATTCCAATGAAATCATGAAAAATCATGAAATCATGGATCCAGTCACTATATAATATATGAAAGTATATAACTATTCATCTTTATCTATCTGTGTATGTATACATAGAGAGACAGAAAGAGGAAGAGGAGAAGAAGAAGAAGAAGAACAAGAAGAAGAAGAAGAAGGGAGAGAGAGAGAGAGAGAGAGAGAGAGAGAGAGAGAGAGAGAGAGAGAGAGAGAGAGAGAGAGAGAGTGTAGTCAGGCAACCTCACATTTAACAAGATGAATATTTCACAGGTGTTTAGCTAAATTATAATTCCATCTGCCTGGCCTATCTTTCTCCATGAAATCTATTTTATGTCTTAATGATGATTGACCCATCAGAGATCAATGAAGTCAGGTTATAGCAGTGGCCTCAATGAAAGGAAACATTGTATTTATGTGAGGAAAATATAGACTAGACCTTAACACATTCCTGAATTCATGGCAAAGAAGCCGTATCAAATGCCAAATAAACAGAAAACTAACATCTCAGAATAATATAAATGCAATATGTAAAACATCACGTATCAGTAGGAAAAGATAAAAAAGAAAGAAAAAGGACTTTCTTCAATTAAAAAATCATATATTTGTGTCACCATAAATAATTTGTATTGCTATTTTATTTGCAGACACACGGCGAGCTAGTAGTTGAGGGGAAGACAAATGATGACAGTTTCTGTCCTCCAGTTCTTTCAGTCTTTGGGGGGAAATAACAAATATGAAGACAACCAGGATGCAAAGTAAACATATATATGAGACTTAAGATAAGAAGTATTTAGTTAAACTAACATGCATTAAGAACTTGGTGTGTGAAGAGAATTTTACTAAGCACTAGGAGAGATACACAGTTCAGGTGAGAATAAGATTATAAGACCCAAGATTTCAAACTAGAAGTGAATCTCAAAGGTCTTTTTGTCAAATCTCACTTTGCATAGAAATAAATGAAGTCCCAGAGAGGTTCAATGATTGGCCTGCCACCACACAGGAAATAGGAGAGCCAGAATTTGACCCCAGATCATCTGATTCAAAATCTAACTTTGTAATAATGACAACAGAGTGTCATGAAGTTTAGAAAAGTATTTCCTCATACCATCCCTGCAATGGAGAGTGTATTATTGTCCCTATGTTATAGGAATCTGGGATCCAGGGAAGCTAAATGACATGGTCAGGATAAGAAATGCTTCCTGTTTTATAGTTTTGAGTGGGCTACATTGGTAATTATTGAAGACAATAGGGTAATGAGAGAGAAACTCAGATAATTAATACAGCTTGCGCTCTATCCGAATAGGCTTGTCAGGCTTCCCATCACAGACTCACCTTTGTGGGAATACTGTTTCTTTCCTCTGGTTCAGTAATTGTTTAGCTGGGTATGTCTCTTTGTGAACCCATTTAGGGTTTTATTGTCAGAGATACTGGAGTGGTTTGCCATTTCCTTCTCCAGATAATTTTATAGAGGAGGAAACTGAGGCAAACAGGGTGAAGTGACTTGCCAAGGCACAGCTAGTATGTGTCTGAGACCAGATTTGAAGTGAGGAAGATGAGTCTTCCTGACTCCAGCCCCAGGATTCCATTCACTGCACCAACTAGCTGCCCTTTCTTCTGTACCAAATACAGTCATAGCACATAAGACACCCAGGAAGGAAAACTTAGACAAAACACAATTGCTACCTGAGCTGCCTTGGGTAGCTTCATGGGTCAGACCATCTAGGCTCAGCACATAGAAACATGTCCATATCAGCGAAGTCAAAATCCAGACAATATAGCAATACCCCTCATGAGCCCCGTATGCTTTAGTGAGTTGGATTCCCCACTTCACAAATAGCCAAATCCATCTAAATTCATCTGAGTTGCAGCCCAATCCAGTAATCACTAACAGTGGTCATGGCTGTTAATCTTCCTAGAAATTCCCACCACATACCAATAGTAGTAACAAAATCACAAACTATACATTGCATCTACTGTTAGCTCTATCAATTACACTAGCCACAGACCTGGCAGCCTAGTATAGAATAAGACCCAAATACACATCATGATGATGATGAGGAGGAGGAGGAGGAGGAAGAATATTTTATATAGTGCTTTAAGGTTTTCAAAGCACTTCATATATATACATACATATATATGCATACATATATGCATATATATATATATAATCTCATTTGAAAATTACACTAACCCCATGAGATAGATATCATTCATTGCAGATGATTAAACTGAGTCTGAGAGAGGTCAAATGGCTCCCCCATAGTCACATAGCCCATGAATGCCTGAAGCAGAATTTGAACTACACTCCTCCTCACTTCATGTATGACTCTATTCATTATGCCACCTATCTTTCAGATAGCTAAAAGAGAGCACTTAAAATGGCAGTGTTAGAGTTGAGAAACAACGATGTGGGATCCAAGGTGGAATTTCATTACTAGGAGGGAGAAATTGAAGACTTCCTGGAGGAGTTGGCATTTAAATTGGGTTTTAAAGCCTACATAGAAATTCAAGAGATAGATGAGAAATGGAGTATTTCAGATACAGAGAATGATGAGTGGAAATGCAGAAAAGGGAGGAAGCAAAGTGGCTAGAATGGTTTTAAAAAGGGAGGCATAAATATGAGTCCAGCATAAATAATTTCAATATTCTTTACAAGGGAAAAAAAGCTTTCCTTATGAAGGGGGTAGTTGAATTATCCTGAAGGAATCTATTGCTCCCCCTCCAAAATTACTAGCTAGATATCGAGATAGATGTAGATAAATATAAAGATATATACATATGTAGCATGTACATATATACATGTTTTCTACTTAATTTTTCTCTTTGTATCTTCAACTATCTAGCACATTGCAGATCATAGAGCAGATAATTAATATTGATTGATTTATGTAAAACAGGAGTTCTTTCAGAAAGTAGATTTCAGAGTCTACAAATTTATTTTTCAATATTTTGATACTATATAACTATATTTCAAAATGATTGCTTTCATTTATAATCCTACATATTCTATTTTATGTATTTCAAGCATTATTCTGAGTTGAGGTCCACAGGCTAGACCAGGGAACCAACAGGTCCATTGAACAAAGAGGTTAAGACTCCGTAGACTAGACGCAACATTGACACATACCACTAGTAGATGCCTAAGATGTTGAAAGACTCCTTTACTAAAGCAGGATCTGCAGGACTTCTGTAAATTTTAAAAGTAACATTACATGATCTCACACATACTCCAATGCCTCTCTCTCTATTCCACTTATCAGAGTAACAATTTACTAAGTGGTCCCCTAGTGACTTTGGAATAAATTCCAAATTACCTCCTTGAGTGATGGAGAATAGCTAAAGCCCAGCTCCCACCATTCTGTTGTTTGTGAAGGGCTAGCACCAGAGGATTGCTGTCTTAAGGAATCTGACAGCTGCTTTCACAAAATAGTCTGACATAATCCAGCAATTGCAACCTAAATAACAAAATCCAGAGAGACTGTCACAAAGTCACCAACTTCTATTTTCATATTAAAATCTTTCTGTGTTATTTAAAGCAACCCAACCCTTCCTTGTGACCTACTTCTTGTTACCTCTTTTTCTGCCTTGACTAGACTCTGTTTAATAAGCCCTGAATCCTATCCCTACCAGTTTTTCCACCTGTTCTCACCTACTGGCCCTTTGCCAACCCTCTCTTCAACTTGGTTCACCATGCAAACCCCACTCATTACCACCATTTGTTCTTCATTCTCTTCTTATACTCCAGTTATGGTATTCTTGCTATTTCTTATTTCTTACTTATACAAATAAATTGAGAAGAATTTATTAAGTGCATACTCTGTGCAAAGCGTCAGTATATCCACTCCTGTTTCTGGTTTTTCCTGCTGCTTGAATATCATTCACTGGCTCCTTTGTTTGCTTTAAAAAAAGAAAAAGACAAAAATTTCAGAATCTGCTACATATTTCTTTCAGGCAAAAACACTTCCTCCTCCTTTAAAAGTAAATCACATTAAAAAAAATCAATTTACTTCTCCCAACAGTGGTACACATGTCGCCCAAATCTTTTTTCTTCAAGTATCTGTGATCTCGTTGACTTAAGTTTCTTCTATTGACATAGCTTACAGCCCCGTAACCCCTAGGACTTAGTAGATGTACTATGACAGCTGAAGCAGTAGAAAATTCATTACCATGCAAGCCACTGTGTTAGGAGCTTCCAATCATTTAGCTGAGCTAGTCCTCGAACGAAAGATATCAGAAATATGGTACACCACCCAAATTTATATAAAAGGAGTCACTTCCCAAATAAATGGTAAAAAGATATGAACTGCCAGTTTTCAGAGGAAGAAGTCAAAGCTATTAATATTCATATTAAAAATACTCTACATCACTAATAATTAGAGAAATGTATGGTAAAACAAATCTGAGGTCTTATAACCATTATTTTGGCTAAGACGACAGAAAAGGAAAATGTCACATTCTGAAAAAAATGTGGAGAAATAGATATACTAATGCACTTTTGGTGGAGTTGTGAACTGGTTCAACCATTTTGTAGAACAATTTAGAACTGCCCAAAAGGCTATAAAGCTGTATATACCATTTGACCCACAAATACCACTAGTAGGTCTCTATCCTAAGGAGATCAAAGAACAATGAAAAGGATCAATATGGTCCAAAAAATATGTGGTGTGTGATTGTGATTGAACATTGTCGTGCTGTAAGAAATGATGAAAGGGATGGTTTCACACAAACCTGTGAAAGCGTAGGAACTGACACAAAATGAAGTAAGCAGAAACAGAACGATCCACGTAGCAACAGAAATGTTGTATTGTAAGGACAATCAACTTTGGAAGGCTTAATAACTTTAATTAATACAATGATTAACCACAATTCTAAAAGACTCTTGATGTAACATGCTATCCACTACCAGGTAAACACTGATGAATTTAGATTGCAGACTGAAACGTATTTTTCCTTCATTTTTCTCAATTGGGGGAGGGGACATGGTTAATGTGGAAATGTTTTGCATGACTCCATATGTATAATAAGTATCATATTTCTTGTCTTATCAATGGAGTAAAGGAGAGAGAGAATTTGGAACTGAAAATATATTTTTAAAAGCAAGAAATACTTCCATGTCCACATTTGACTTCTTTCTAGTTTTCTAGGGGCTAACTGTGTGACATTGGGCAATTCATTTGTTTTTAATCAACAGATTTTTAAAATTATAAAACATTTATTTTCTTATTCTCGCCAACCACTCTCCTAGAAAAAAAAATTACCCTTGTATCGAATAAACCTATGAAAAATAAATTTCTCAGGGAAGTCATTTGACAGTAGCACCTAAGCTTCCTCATTTGTAAAATGAGAGAGGACTTGCCAGTGTCTAATGTCCCTTCAAACACCATAGTATGTTTTATAATCATTTTATGATCTTAAGTGCAGGTATAGTCTTTGAAAATCCAAAGTCACTTCCAACTCAAATTCAATTCAATAAACATTTGTCAAGGACCTACTATGTGTCAGGAGCTTTGCTAAGTGCTGAGGATAAAATTAAGAAAAAGTACGACAGAATTTGCCCAAAAGGAAACTGGAAAAAGAAACTGGGGACACTAAGAGTTATTGGCACCAGGGCATCGTTTTCTGTGGAGTTGAATCCAAGCAAAGTTAGAAGGAAAGTGGACTTTGTTCTCTCAGGTTGCTTCCTGATTTCAATTTTATTTACTAGCTGTCTGGTCCTGGTCAAATCACTTAACCCTGTTTATCTCAGTTTCTCATCTGTAAAATGATCTAGAGAAAGAAATAGCAAATCACTTCAGTATCTCTGCCAAGAAAACCCCAAATAGGATCATGAGAAGTTGGACTTGACTGAAAATTGACTGAGTAGCAATAACACTCAGGTAGTAAGTGTCAAAGCCACTGCATAGAGGGGATAGTTGAATCCATATAAGCCACTAAGATTACCAACCTCTGACTCCAAAAAGAGCACTTTTCCAACTCTACCCATCTACATACTTACACCAGAATTTACAATTAAATGTGGGAGAAAGGTGAATCAAATTAATAGACATAAGAATAACTCAAAGTCAATACAAATATCCAGATTTCTGAATCATACATGGGAAAGGGATTGTAAGAAGATTCTGCCTGCTGTGGTCAGCTCCTGGACTGGAAAAGATGATATGGTAAATGTGATAGTGTAGAGTCATCCAGCAATGGATTTGTAGTCAGAGAAAATGGAATGCAATCCTGATTCTGCCAGCAACTCTGTGTATTCTGGCAAGTCAATTCTCTTCAGTGACTCAATTTATCTGAAAAATGAAGAGGTTTGAATCAATGAACTCTAAGGTCCCACTCTATATCCATAATCCTATTAAGAAAGACACATAACCTGAACCAGATAGAATGAAATAGCAATAGAAGGAAATGAAGGATAGCAACAGACCTATGATTCTTTGCCAAGACACTGGCATGGTTAACTTTTCCCTCTATTCTAGCCTTTATTTACCAAAGAAATCGTGATTTCCCCCAAAAGATGGTTCTTACAATAACTCGATTATGAGTACTGAGAACCACCCCTTTTGCCTTTCAGTGCACAGCTACCATTTGTTTTTGCTTTAATGTACTATCTACCCTTGTGCTTTTGAAAACCAGGAAATATGATTTATCCTTGAGATTAAGAGAATATTAAAGAAATTCAATATCCTTGATGTCTAAACCCAATTTATTTTGAAGTTAATTTTTCTTGATTTCAGACATTAAATTAAAGTGTCTGCCTTGTGCATAGAATGTGGCTTCATCAGTACAGAAAAAAATAGCCTTCAAAAAGATAGCTCCTTTTTAAATCATTGGTGTGGGGGAGGGGTTGTTTTATCCATTACAATTTTATTGTTTTCTAAAATGCTTTTTGCGTGAGGTTCTTTTGCCCCACACTGAAATCAATGCACCTATAGGATGGCATTTCTTGGAATTGGGCCATATGGCTTACCGGCCATGGGCGCAGGGCTTGGCCATGTTTATATCATGAAATCACAAGGTTTTTCTTGCCTTGAGGCCACTGTTAATGTCTGGTTTCATTGACTTCTGATCTGTCAAACATGATTAAGACATAAAATAATGTTCCTGATGAAAGGTAAACAAGGAAGCATGAATTGTAGGCCCGACACCTATCTATTTTCCCTGTTAAATATGACCAGGCCTATCAATCTGTTTACAAAGTCTCACAATAATGGTTCATATTTTACTAAAGTCTATCAACATGCTTTTCTTCTCTCACAGAAAACTTCATTAACTAGAGAGACAGAGCCATAAATGAAATTACACTTGGGGAAAATTCATTTGGGACAATAGAACATGTGAAGGATGAGCAATAAAAAAGACAGTTCCACTGAGGGGCACCAGGAAAATATAGATTCACCAAAGACTTCCAGCTCTCAACACTGTAAGAAGTGGACAGTAAGATGGCAACAACATCTTGATGTTGCTAGTCAGATGAATGATGTACCCTTTGCCTCTAGAGGTTGAAGATATGAGATTTAAGGAAACATGGGTGCACGCTCTCCCGGGGAGAAAGTGCACACTTAACTGTCAGTCTCCTGGGGTAAAGCCCTATGTGTCATATAGTAGTTACAGCTCTAGTACTGGGTTCTAGTCCCAACTCTACTGTTAACTTGCAAGTCGCTTTACATTTCTGGACCTGCCTCAGTTTCTTTCCCTGCAAAAATGATTTGTATTGGACCAGATTTATAAGTTCCTTTGCAACTAAAAGGCTCTATTTGAATGAAACCTATTCCGTACATAACATGATCTGTACCTCATAAAAAAAAAAAGGCTAGATAGATTATTGCCTCTATCCTCAAGGTGTTCCTAATTGGGTTTCTAAGTTCAGGAGAAACAATAAAAATAGAAGACAAATTTCATCAAAGTCAAATACCATCTGAGCACTATTTGGGGCATGCCACATTTTTTTCTTATTTTAATTAAATTTATTTTTTCTTTTAGCAAAAATCATTTTTTTTTCCTCTCTTCACCTCCTCTCTCCAACAAAAAATAAAATCAAAATTCTGGTAATAAATTCTATGTCCTGCTTTTCTTCTGGCTTCTTGGAGTGAAATAAATGGCACTCGATTTTCTAGCACTCTTTTCATTCTTTGGATACTTTTTCAATATTTCTATTCTTGTTTCCTACTGCCTGTGTCCCACCTATTTAGGAAACTCTTCAGTTCTACTTAGTCTTGTGGGAAGATCTGATCCAACCTTAATTTCATGCCCATTCCTCCAAAATTTGACCATAGGTTCATAGATTTGGGGCTAGAGAGAAACTTACAGACCATTTTCTTTAACCCACTTATTTTAGAGGTGAAGAAATTGTACCTAAAGAAGTTAAATGACTTTCCAAAATTCACACAGCTAATGAATGGAAGAGATAGGCTTTGCAATTAATATTCTATTTCCAAATCTAATACCCTTCTATGTGCCACCATCATCATTAGTCTCATCATCATAATTATTATCACCAACACAGATTTTAAAATTATCATATAGATCTGGAAGGGACCTTAGGAGCCACCTGACCCAAAACATTCATTTTAATGACAAAGAAAATGAGGCCAAGGAGGTCAATTAGCCTACCTATAGTCATACAGGCAGTAAATATAATTAAGCTAAACCTAAGTTATTTTCATAATCTGAAATTAGATCCCACTTTATTTACACAAGGTCAAGTCACTTTCCTAACATTTTAGTTTGTTGGTTCCTGTTGTTCTGTTGTTTCTGAATCCTAATAGAAATAGGTCACCTTGCTAGTATAACCAAATTGCTACAGTCTTGTCTGAAAATTAAAATCAAATCAACTGCAAATAAAGAGCCAGAACTGATGCCTTTAAAGAGAGGTAGGATGGGGAGGAAGTCGAAATTAAAAGTAAGTGCGAAATTGAAGCCTATTTCCTTTGGGTAAGTGCTTGCTCGTGTTGATCTTGGCCTGGCCTGGGGGTGCCATGTCATTTTTTCTATTTGTTTTCTTTATCAGAGGTTATCAATATCATGTTTTGGTTCCAATCTACAATACTGTGGAAGTGCACTAATGCCTGACTGTAAATTATGGCATCTTCACTCTGTTTTAGGGTGACAACTTGAGTGGAATAAATAGTTAAAATGGTCCATTGGTTTTCTGTAGATGGAGGTAATAATTTCACACTGGCTGAAGGTAACAGCAGTATGAAGAAAAATTATCTTTTTTGTGACTGTTCTATTGGGATGGATGGATAATGTTTAAAGCTTAATAGGACTCATGTAATTTCTCTCTACTGTCTATCTGGATGAAGAAGATGTCATAAATAGATGAAAGTTGAGTCAACACAAGACTCATTTTCTCACAGAATACTCAAGATCACTGTGTTTCGAAATCCAAAGATGATGATGTTTCCTATTTCTAAGAACCTTTGTCCATTGATTAATGTTACACCTCACAGAAGAATAAATTCTGTTTACCTCTAAAGAATGGATCTAGCAATTTGGCAAACCAAATTCTTCTTTGTCAGACGTGTCTGACATGATAGAGCCGTGTCTTCAGCCAGCTTGATTATAGCCAGATCAGAACATCTTTGTTGTTGTTGTTTTATAATTGAATATTTTTTTTCTTTTTCTCATTACTAAAAAGAACAAGCATTTATAACTGACCAGTGACTACAGCAGTGTCTGCTTTGGAAAAAAAGACTTGTGGCTGGGTCTACATAATACTCAGAACATGCACGTGAAAAGTACATATTGTTCAGTTAGCCAAATGTTTTCTCTTCATGATAATGTTAAGCATTTGGATATTTGGAAACATATTTAACAGACTGTCAGAATAATTTGCTGTGTTTTTCACTTTTTGTCTAGATGTGGGGAACAGTAGAGACCCAGCTTATGGGAGCTGCGGAATCAGAATGGTCAGTGTAATGCAGTAACAACATCTGGATTATCATGTTGATATTTTTCTCTTCTTTTCTGTGATATACTTTGGTGTTTCAGCCAATGATGGAAGAAGAGAAAAATAGCCTTTGCTGCTAGGGATTGCACTATTCTTCTACAAATTGCTCTGCCCTGTTAAAGCTTCTTTTTGTCAAAACAGCTAAGGTTTCTAGAACCCCAAAGCTTTCAAGCTCTTCCATCTATTTGAATATTAATCTTACTTGGGGGTTTCTGCTCATGCTGGATTAGATAACATGGTGAATGAGTTTGAAAAGAATAAATCCAGAACTCATTTACATTAATGCTTTCAATTTCCTAGGAATGTTTTCTCAGTTAATTATTAGATAGCCTATGGTAAGCTAGTTATCAATTAATTGCTGGAAAATGGCAATATGTGTGTTATAACCTCAGTCTTTAATTGGTTACAATTTTGCCTCCTCATTAATTACTAACCTAATTGTTTAAATAGGTGAGTCCATTATATGCTAAATAATTTAGAGAAATTATTTAATAAAATATAAATTTAATTTGTAATTATGAATAATTTTTCTGACAAAAATACCTATTTACAGTTTTTTTTAAAGGGGTGGAAGAATGATGCAATGATCTTCTCAGAAGAAGTGATTTACCTCAAATAGGTCAGGCTTTAACTTGCTAACAAATGTTTCCTTTTGAATTCTTTAGCATGTAATCCTTCCTTATTTATCCAAGCATTACTGAGGAGTGAGACATTTCACACAAGTGTATTTTCCCCAGATAACTTCAGCTTGTCCCTTTCAAACATACAAACTTTAAAAACTTTTATTTTAATATATTTAACTCTAGAAAACTGCAACAATTTTATGATCTCATCAACATGGTACTCCCTCCAATGATTATTCATGCTACAAAAAAAAAAAACTTTCATCCTTCCTTTAAGACTTCCATGGGGGGCACATCTAACATGCTAAGTCACTTCCTTGTGTTATCTTGATATTGCGGGAATTAAAGTGTAAGACATGGAGTATTATCATCCCCCAGGTATCTCCTTCTGTTGTTCACCCATTTACTTGTTCCGAATAATGATTCTTGGAAAATATTGTCTTGCTTTCTTAAACATAGGAAACTGAACTAAAGTTCTCTTGATAATTTGGAGTAATTATTAGCAGCAACAATTTTGAGTTGCACCTCGATACAATTCTGTCACTTTTAGTTTTTCTTTCTCCTTTTCTTGACAGCCTGTCAACTGTACCTTCTCCAGACACCATTATGCCTTCCTCTAACAGCTCCCCATGAACAAATAAACAGAAGTCATCATGTTGGTGATAATGAGTACTGTAATCAATGATAAATCTCTTTAAAAAAATAAATGTTCTCCTTTTCCCCCTGGAGATAGATCTAAGCCTACTGGTTAAGCAAGGAGCAATTCCCACTTGAGGGGAATCACTATGAAGCTACAAAATTCATTTATTTTCTAAAAATGTTGGATAGTACACCTTCACAAACTAAGATAGTAGAGCTTCTAATGTGAATTTTCCAAGGGAGCAAGCTTTTCCCTCATCTCCGAAAAAATACACAAAGCAAAGATTATCCAATGAGCAAATAGGATTACAGCATCATAAATCTAGAGCTGGAAATTATATTAGATGCCATATAATACAACTGTCTCACTTTACATATGAAGAAATTGAGTCTCAAAGAGGTTGAGTGACTCACTTATGGTCACACAGATGTGATGTGTCAAGACAGGATTTGAACCCAAATCCTACTAATATTATATCTAGTCTTCTGTTTAATACCCTATCACTCATTCCAGATTAATCCAAAACTAACTTCAAATACATCTCTCCAGAAATTAGCAAGTAAGAAGAGATTGAAAATAAATAAGAACCTAAAGATAAACTAAAAAACTGCATAGAAATGAAAAAAAAAATGATATAGTAGACCCATAGGACCAGGATACCTCTGACATTCCAATTCAAGATCATACCTAACATATTCATTTAGATTAGAAAAGCTATCCAAAAGAGTTCTCCTAGTTTATTAACTTATTTAATAATATTTACTGAGTACTGAGAGCCAAAACCTTAGGATTCGAATACGTTTGTCATTTAAAATATTTAAAATCCTCCTCTAACTGATCTTTCCATTCTCTTTTCACGCTGATTTTATTTTGATCAGATTTGGTCTTTTTACTTTTCCTCACACACTAAATCCCTCATTCTTTCTCCCTGTCCTTGTACTCCTCCTTCATTTCTTAGAATAACTAGGTTATTTCAGATGTCAACTAAGGCTCTTTCTGAAGTAAAGTATTCCCTGATCCACTCAGCTGCTAGTGCCACTCCTTCATATCACTGCAAAATTACCTAACATATATCTTGAATATACTTTGTGTGTACTTACATTATGCATGTTGTTTCCACTTACAAAATAAAATCTCTTTCATTTGTGGTTTTGGTGTCCCCAACACTGGCCCAGTGGCTGGTACATAATGGTTGCTTAATAAATGCTTGTTGATTCATTAATTTACCTACGAGAGTAAATCTTTATGTCTTGTTCCTCTCAGTGTTTGTCCTTTGCTTCTGAAGAGGACCAATGACATCACAGGGGGATGTCTTGACTCTTATGTGGATTGGATTTAAGTGAGGCAGAGTTGCACAAAGTCATCAGCCTCACTGTCTCTTCCAGGGCCATCGAAGTCCAGTAGCAGGACAAAAGGCAAGACACCTGGTGATGGCCCAAGATGCAGTGCATGTCCTTGGTGTCTTCAGTGTCTGACAAAGCCCTAAGCACTCCACAGCACCTGCTTCAGCTGCCTCCCTAGCCATTGAAACAAATTGTTCTCATCTGCCTTTTCCACTGGTGAAGTCTTCACATGCTTAGGGTAGACACCACCCTAAAAAACAAACAAGTTTAAAGCCTGTCAGTTACTCTCAACCTGTTTTTTACCCATCTGCTGAGATGGTTTACTGGGATATGGCTGTTGTGCATATGGCTGCTGTGAATTGCTACAAGTTCTTGGAGCCAGAGGTGAATGTTGAGTGCCAGATAGAAACCAAATGTGGATAAGTAGCCCTGATAATGGCTTAGCAAGCCCTCACACCAGAGGTTCTAGTCCTTTTTGAATACTCCATACACCAAATAAACAAAATTACACAAAATAATGTTAAGGGTGCAACAACTCAGGGAAGCAGGAAAGCCTCTAGGAAGTGATGCCTGAGCTGTATAAAACTAGACATCCCATTTTCTGCTCTCATTTATGTTTTGTCTCTCTCCATTACAACATACACCTTTGAGGGCCAGGTCTGCATTTTTTTTGCCTTTAGTTGCTATTCCCAGAGGTTAGCTTACAGTTTCTGGCGCAGAGTAAGTGCTTAATAAATCCTCTGTCTCTAAGTCTATCAGGTAGAGTCAAGGAGAGAGTGTTTGCAAATACAGGGAAACATTTATGTAAAGGTATAGATGTAGAAGATTGGTTGCCATCTCTGGGAAAAAACTGCTAGGACACAGTGATGGAAATGAACAGTCCATAAAGGGGATTTTTATGAATTAAGACCAAGAAGGTGTAGAGCCATATTGTGGAGAACTTTAAATAATATTTTGAAATCATCTAGAGGAACAAAAGATTTAGACTCAAAGGAAATAAAAATTAAATTAAATTTAATTAAATTTAATTTAATTTAAAATGTAGGAATCAAGAGGTCATTGTATTACCAGACAAAAACTAGATGAAGTATCATCAAAACGATTTGGAACTGATTTTTAAAATAGGGGAAAATAAAGCAGCAGAACAAAATAGATAAGCTAGAATGAGAAACAATTGAATTGAGCATATTGGTATTCAATAAATCTAAGACTGTAGACAGCTAGGGAAAAGATTTCCTATTCAGCAATAACTGCTAAGAAAACTGGTAATTTAACAAAAAAAGTGTATTTTAACTATAAAATTATATCATGCAAGTTTCAAATTGGATACATGACCAAAATATAAAAAAGTTGCATCATTTTAAAATAGAATAAAATGAGAGAAGTTATGTTATACAATTAGTTAAGGGAAAAATTGTTAGCGAAACAAGAGGCAGATCAAAGAGAAAATAGTTTTAGACAATTTCAACTAAGTAAAACTTTGAAACATTTCTTGGATGAACAAAATCAATATGGGTAAGATAATAAGAGGAACTTTCAATTGGGAAAATTCTTTGTATTAAGTATCTCCAAAAAAGTCTGATATCTAGTATTTACAAGGAAGTACAAATATATAAAACCAAGAGCAATTCCTCAAGAGATAAGTTGTAAATGATATGAACAAATAGTACTAAGAAGAAAAATTGTAAATGACAAACAACTTTTTGAATGGCTTCTCTAAAACGGTAATGGTAATAAGAAAAGCCAATTAAATCTCTGAGATTTTGTCATGCTCAATAAGCTATGAAGATGTCAAAAGATTGAAATAGCCAATGTTGGAGAGACTGCAGGAAGAAAGAAGCAGGCATGCTAATACACTTGTCAGTGACATTGTGATTTGATTCATCCATTCTGCAAAACAGCTCAGTGTAGTCATCTCAGAATTTCCCATGAAGCTGCTCACCTGGATTTCATCATTGTCTCCATAAACTCAGTTTCCTGAAAGACCACATCAATACTGATACTGGTGCCTCCTGCTCCTTGGGGGCCCTCTCTCTGAGAGAGAGAGAGAGAGAAAGAGAAAGAGAGAGAGAGAGAGAGAGAGAGAGAGAGAGAGAAGAGCGCACACGGAGAGTTCCTCTCAGATTCTCTATTTAAGGAGTTCAGGGCATCCCTTCATCATTTCCTACTTGCCTTCAGGACTATATAATGTCCTTGTGCTATGTGCCTTCCCTCTATCTTTCCCAACCCTATTATTTTGCATCTTCTTTTTACTAGTTGTATTCCCCTGTGAGACCCTTTTTTGTCTCCGCCACTCCAAAATTTAAGTTGAAGTGTTACTTTAAAGTTATTTGGAGGGGAAAATTGGGAGAGTTTAGCTGGGTCCTGGACTGTACTCTACCATCTTACCTCCACCTCTCCAAATCCAATAATTCTTAAACTGTTCCAAGTCAGTTTTTTTTCTGATTAGATATTTCACCTTTTCTTCTATTTTTTTTTTATTCTCTGGACTGTGTTTTATTGTTTCTTGCTGTCTCATGGAGTTATTAGCTTCTACTTGCCTGATTCTAAATTTTAAGGAATGATTTTCTTCTTCTGTGAGTTTTCATACCTCTTTTTCCATTTGGCCAATTCTAGTTTTTTTTTTTTGATGTTCTTTTCTTCAGTGAGCTTTTGTACCTCCTTTTCTCTTTGACCTATTCTTATTTTTAAGGAATCCTTTTCTTCAGTGGATCATTTTCCCTCTTACCAGGAATCTAATTCTGGTTTTTTAGCTACTATTTTCTTGATATTTTTGTTCCCCTTTTACCAAGTTATTAATTCACTTTTCATATTTTTCTTCCAGAACTCTTGTTTCTTTTCCCAATTGTTCCTTTACTGTTTATCTCTTTCTTTAATTCTTCCGGGAATTCTCACTGGCCTTAGGTCTAATTATATTTTTTTTTTCTTTGAGCCTTTGGTTATAGCTGTTTCAATGTTGTTGTCTTCTGTTTTTCTATCTTGGTCTTCACTACCACTGTAACAGATTTTTAGAATTAAGTTCTTTTTCATTGTTGTTGTTTCTTTATTTTTCAAGCCTATTTCTTGATTTTGAATTTTATATTAAAGTTAGGCTCTGCTCCTCTAGACGTGGGGAGGCAATATTTCAAGCTTCAGGCTTTTTGTACTGCTCTTTTCAGAGCTAGTTCCAGCAGTCTAAAAGTTTTTGGTGCTTTCAAAGTGGTGTGATCTGGAGAGAGTTTTGGTCACTGCTATTCTGGTATGTGCTCTGGTCTTTAACCAGGAAAGACCCCTGCTCTCCTACAACCATAAGCACTAGTACTCCTCTCTGCCGTGAAATTAATACAAGGTTCCCTTCTTCCTTCTGATCCCCCACAAGTGCTTTTCTCTGCCCTGGAATTGTGATATAGAACTGTGTATGGGTAATAGAGTTTCCCGTCAGCACAAGCTACACCCAGTGCCAGCAAAGGGTCCTTTGTAATAACTTCTGAAAAGTTTTCTGACACATCTACTATCTTTGAGCTGAGAGTTTCCAAAGCTGCTGCTCCCAAAGTAGTGGCCACTGTTTCTGCCACTGCATGTGTATGTTCTGAACAGGTCTAAGTTTTCTTAGCCCAAAAAATGTCTCAGCCTGACTTTACCAATACAAAATTTGATTTGATTTGATTTGATTTTGTTCAAGTTGTTTGGAGGACAATGTTGAGTCTAGCTGGCCTATTGCTTTTAATTCACTATTTTGGATTGTAAATACCATCATTTTTAGATGAGGAAACTGAGGCTCAGGGAGGTGAAACAACTTACTCAAAGACATGCAAGTGTTCTTAGAGACTATAATGAGGTTGAACACAGGCCTTTAATTTCAAAATCAATATTCTTACCACTATAACATACTGCACAAGAGGCAATGATCAAGTGTAATTTGATCAGAATTTTTTTTCTTATATCAGACTTTAGCTTAGCTCCAAGCTTTGTTTTTGGGCAATAAGTGTGACCTATTCACCATTATACAAATGGGGAAACTGAGGTTCAGATAATATAAATGACTTTCTTAGAATCAAAAGCCAATAAAAGTTGGAGACAGAATCGAATTTATTTTTTCTGACTCTGAGACTAATAACATCCATGGTACAAAGACAGACAACTGAGCAAATTAAAAGCAAAGCCATTTTCCTGGAGGGAATAAAGACTCTTCAGCTGGTTTGCTGTAAATCCCCTACCTTGATCTAACATTCAATACTGCATTGTACACATTCATACTATTGTTCATTCCTTATTTTTCAATCCATGCATTGGAATTGTACCAGTGCCTGGGGCAAGAGATTTTCTGTTTTGCTCTATAGAAGAAAGCTAAATCTGTGAGTTTGGATGAATACATGGAAAAACTAAAATACCTGCTCTGTAAGCAATCCAGAATTTTATAAGCCTCTTGAAGTTTTCATTGGTATTTAATAGCTGAGTATCAAGAATCAGTTTAAAGATAGTAAAGGGTTTTAATTCCATAGAGTAGACTGGAATAAGTAATTAAGTTCTCTGCCACTCAACTTTAGCACTAAACAAATAAATGCAGTCTTCTTTGAGTCCTATCACTCTCACAATTTTGATGTACAATACATATAATTTTGGTTCCCACACTGAAGTGAAAATGTACCATATTTAGAGTCACAGGTCATGGGTTCAGGTCACTTTGTGCTCCTGGACAATTAACTTCTCTACAAAAAAAAGAGATCTGTGTTGTTATGGGTAGGGGTGGAGAAATGAGTGAAAAGAACATGATAGCTTCATTGAAGTATTTATATTTATTTCATGTGGAAGAGGGATTCCACTTGTTCTGGTTTGCTTCAGAGGTGATAAATAGGAGAAAATGGGTGGTACTTCCAAGAGGAATCTTTAGGTATCAGGGAAAATATACTATCCTAAAGCAAAATGGGCAGCATGGAGAGAGGTGGAATCTCCCTCCTTAGGGGTCCTCTGATAGCGACAGGAATATGACTTACACTACATATTTGATATGCTATAGTAGGGGATTTCTTTTAGATCTCGCTTAGATCATATAACCACTGAAGTCCTTTTCAGCTCTCAAATTCTGTTTCTTTCATCCCCTCTGTGCCTCAGCGATGGGTCAATAACATTATCCTTGGATCCAGAAGACAGTATATCACTGTTATCTCTAGTTCTTGCCAGGGGGAGGGAAGTGGCAAAGGCAGATGAAAGGTCAACAACTAAAAGTAACTAAATACCTTTGGGCAAGTTAGTTTTGCTCTCTGGGAATATTCCTTCTTTAAAATAAAAAAATTGGATAGCATAGTCTCTAAGGTCCTTTCCAGTTCTGATACACTTTAATGTTATTACTAACTCTCAGAGCTATTATTACCTATCTACTCTCAAAGTGCAAGACTGCTACTATGGTAAATGCTCATTTCTTAATTCTGGTACCTTCCCTCTGTTGATTATTTTCTAGTTATCTTGTAAATACTTCTTACATATATGTTTGCATGCTGTCACCTCCATTAGGCTGTGGGCTCCTGGAGGGCAGGGACTGTCTTGCCTTTCTTTGAATCTCTAACATGTATCACAGTGCCTGGCAGATAATAGGCACTTAATACTTATCAACTCACTTGTTGATTGACTAACCCATTATCATTCAATTCTACTTCCTAAATATAGAGAATAAAACAAACCCCACCCCTCAATAAAAAGTTATGGTAGAAAAAGTCTTTCCCTTTTCCTTTTCTCCTTATTTATGTATTCCGTGAATATTTATTCAATACTACAATGTAAAATATTCTGTGAAGGATATCAGAAACTAAAAGATAGGTGCTTACCACTTAGCCAAGGAGATAAGACAAACACTTCTCCCAATGGCCAGCATTATGTAAGATGTGTTCCATGAGTGTACAAATGCTGTATTAAGGGAGTTCAGCCAAGGTGAAAAAGAGTACATTTTTTTTCCTACAATATTTTCCCAAGAAACTTTGTTGAAATAAGAAGATAAGCAAGAAACTGCAAACCTCAGGTAGTATCATGGAGTCTTAGAGCTGGAAGTGGTTTTATCAACTGCGTTGTTATTATTATTGCTGGTCTTTAGGAAAACTAACTTGAGCTAAGCCAGAAGGAAGTTCTTAACACATTTCAGCAATCTGACATTTGGGTCCAATAAAGGGCATATCTCTTGGTCAGGGTTACACAGTTAGGTACAGACCTACACAGTAGGTCTGAGGTACAGGTAAATGTTTAACAACCATCTCTAAGGGAAGGGAAATGTGCACATGACACATATTTCGAGTTTAATCTGCATTATTAAACTTTTATCATTTAAGTCTAGAAATTAACAAAATTGTGAATCAAGACTTCATTTGCAGTTTGCTAATTTCTAAAATATAAATATTCACAATTGAAAATTTTATAATCAGCTCTCTTGATTGAGTTTGAGCTGGCTCCAGCATATACCTGGGAGTGGGCTAACAAGGACTAGGACTCCATCTCCTAGTTACCATCCGAGGACTGTTTCCATTGTGTGATATCAATTTTGGTGGTAAAGATTATAGGATCGTACATTTATACTTAGAAGGGACCTTAGAGGTCATTTAGTTTAAGACTCTCCTTTTGTGAATGAGAAATTGAAACCTAGAGAGATTAAATGATTTGCCCATGGTCCCACAGTGGTAGCATCAGAATGTAAATTCAGGTTGTAAAACTCTGGAATACTTTTAGTTAGGATAGATAGTATGAACCTCAGCTGATCATTTCCACCTCATGAGAAGCAACTAAATCTAAATAAGTAGAAATCCATGTACAATGGAACAGACTTCATCTTTCTGTTCTCCTCTGAATTGCATTCAGCAGTGACACAAGTATTGAACAGAAGACTTTTTAACAGCATTTTAAATATAACAATGTCCATTATGGGCCCACAGAGGAAGAAAAGCTGAACTTTTATAGTTTAAGTGAATAGATCATGTGATTTGAGAACTAGAAAAAGTCAAAGAAGCCTCCTTCTGAAGGGGGCAAATGAGAAAGACAGACTGAAGCAAATAAAAACACGGTCGTTCCTTTCTGGAAATTGAAGCATCTGCCAGTCATCAGAGGGGTGAAGCAAATGAAAAGGACAAGGTGAGAATGCGGCAAAAATTTCTTTGGGGGAAATATGCTGCCTGTCCATCATGGTGACAGGCCTAACATAAAAACAGCTCTAACCCAGCAGATGCATTTTTACTCCCTCTTTACACAAATACTATTTGAAAACCATTTTCTAGACCACGTTAAGAATGACCACATGTACCAAGGGAGAGAAAAAGGAAAACCTTCGGGCAGAATAAAAATAGGAGAAGAAAAAAGCAGCTAGCCTAGCATGAGACAAAACATGTTTACAACAAAAGATTGGTACCGTCATGTGGCTGCTACTCACTTTTTCTCTGAGAAGCAGAAAAATATTGCTAAAATTGACTACTTCAGACCTGGCATGCCATCTATTTTAACTATCATCCTCACCTCACCTTGACTAAGCACCTTACATAAGCACATGGAATGGGGCCTCAGGTAAATTAGATTTTTAACTGCATAAGGAGTGGGATGTTTTGGGGGGTAAGATGGAGGAGATGTAAACTTGTAATTTCATTGATATAGGTAATGCTCAGTGGGAAACTTCCCCCATCAATGTCAATAGGCAATTCATTCATATTTTGTAGCCTAGAAGGACATCACTGGAACACTTAGAAGTTAAGTAACTCACCCATATTCACACCACTAGCATATGATTGGATGACCACATATATGGAAAAATAAGTAAAAATGAATTATTTCAGTTCAACTCATCAGAAAGTTTTCGAGATGAATCAGTTTTTTCTTTACATAGTTCTACTTTCTGTATCATCTGTATCATACCTTAATTTCTTATTCCAGTTTGGATATTTTCTTTGTGTTTTAATATTTATAGGCAACAGCAAGAAGGGTAGTTTGACTAGACCCTAGAGTGCAGGAAGCAAAATAATAAAATTATGAAGTCGGGGTCAGGTTATGGAGGGGGGAATGAAATCTGAAATGAAGATGACTCTTCCATAATTGCTCAACCTGTGCTATTCACTGTCTCCAGAAAAATGAAAATGGCAAGACAGGGTCTTACGAATCACTGCTCTGGAGCATAGAACCCAAACTCTAAGAGACTTCTGCAGACAAGTTGGTGTTTGAGGGTGGCAAAGCTTGATCATAGTTACATCATAACTGCTTATGTCAATTCTTAGCACAAAATGGGGGTCAAGTTGTGAAGTCTGGTAATGTGCATAGCTGCAGGAGGGTCAGCATTGCAGAATGTTAGAATATAATGGGTGAAGGGTTGGAATGATTGTGTTGGAGACAAGACCCAAGACTGGTTATTGAAAGAATAGCAGAATGCAACCTATTTTCCCACTCAGATTGGTTAATTACACCCCCCCCCAAGTCATGCCATCACCTTGGTGACATGATCCCCCTCTCTACAACATATTATCCCTCCTACAACTTTCCTCCTTGTGTCTTTATAAGTTTGTCATCTGACTCCCCAAGCAAAACTGCCTAGATTGCTCCTCTCACTCTTCTGACAGCAAAACCATGCACCTCCAAAAGATAAAGTGCCTTGTACATTGCCTAATTCAATTCAGAAAGCATTATATTAAATGCCTACTGTGTGCCTGGCCTTATGCCAGCTGATGGGAAAGACGAAAATTAAGTAGTTGCTGTCCTTAAGGAGCTTACATATCACTGGGGTGAAGTCCATGGCTTTACCACACCAGTACTGTTTAAGCACGATAACTGATAATTGTATGACACTGAAAAGTTTACAAATTGTTTTACATACATAATCTCGTTTAAACCTCAAAACAACCCTTTAAAGTAGGTAATTACTAGACCCATTGCACTGATGAATAAACTTCAGGATAGAGTAGTTAGATGATTTGCCATGATTCCACAGCTAGGAAGTGTCAAAAGAAAGATTATAAGGAGGGAGCTTTATAACTGAATCAAAAAAAAAATTCGTTCCCCTCTATCTTAATGGCATGAGCGGCAGTGTTGCCTAGGGGATAGAGAGTTAGGAAGGCCTGGGTTTAAGTCTCGCTTGTGTTTCTTATTGACTGTGAGATCCTGAACAAGGAGACCAAGGAGGGCCCCCAGGCAACTCTCAAACTTGCAGTGCAGCTGCTGATCAGTATTGATAGGAGTTTCTTTATTGGAAATTCTGTACACTGAGAAAATTATAGTCTTAAATGCTTTGCCTTCCAAAAAAAATCCTCATGGCAGAGCATGATTTGTAGAAATTGGTTGAAATTGGAGCCCAATCTCCCCAGGGACTAAGGTAGTATAAGGGAAGGTGTGGCCCCAGGTGTTGGAGGGGAAATATTTGCATCTTCTGTTCTTTCTATATTATCTCAAGAAATAGCCTTTTGTAAAAGTAGAGAGAAGGGAAGAGAGAGCAAAGAAAGGAAGGAAGAAGAAAGGAGGAAGGGAGTAGTTGGGAATTTAGCTTGAAAAGGGAGGATATATTATGGTTATGGAAGACATTAAAAGGCCACCCAAGAACGCTATTGTGCTATAAGAAATGACAAGTAGAATAGTTTCCAAAAAATACAGGAAGGCATATGAATTGAAGCAAAGTGAAATGAGCAGAACCAGGAGAACACCGCACACAGTAACAGCAATATTGGAAGAATGATAAGCTGTGAAAGACTTAACTACTAGGATCAAGAAAGCGATCCAAAACAAATCCAAAGGACCGAGGATGAAAAATGCTATCCACCTCTAGAGAGACAACAGACGAACTCTGAGTCCAGATTGAAGCATACTTTTTTTACTTTATTTTTCTTGGGGTTTTGTGTGTTTCCTTTTACAACACGACTAATATGGAAACATGTTTTACATGATATCACACACATGATCCTTGTCATATTGCTTGCCTTCTCTAAAGGTGGGGGAGGGATGGGAGGAAGGGAGAGAATTTAAAACTTTTTAAAAAAAATTAATTTCAAATTTTTACATGCAAATGCAAAATATTTAACAAAATAAATAAAACTATAGTATAAAATATACAGTTTTATCTGTGTGTATGTGTGTATATATAAGTACATATATAATACGCACACAGAGATAGATAGATACATAGATAGATAGGCACATAAATAGATACATAGATAGATTAGATAGAGTCTATCCAAGCAGTTCAGACTCAATGCAATAGGGAATAGGGAATGATGGAAGGTTCTTGCTTATAGAAAAGAAATGTATGATGAGCATTACATTTGAGGAAGATAAATCTGGATAATGTTGAACTGGATGGATTAGAGGTAAGAAGGGTTTGAAGGCAGGTAGATAGATAAGAATTCAGTCACAGTTATCCACGTGGGAGTTGAGAGTAGTCAAGCCTAGAATGTGATAGTGAGAATGGAGTGAAAGCTATGTATGTTTCTTATCATCTAGATTCAAAATCAATACACATATGTGAACAAAATTTGCTTCATAGCAATTCCACATTGCACTGTAAATCTCTACTTGTGATCATACAGAGCTTGAGTGAATAGAGGGTTGCAGGAGGAGAAGTATACAGTCCCCTCTCATAAACTTTAATAAATGAAGCTGACACCTGCAAGCCATCTCCATTACAAGGCATTTCATTGTCCTGCATAAAACGGACTCAAAGATCCTATACATTTTGCTTGTCAGCCCAACAGCCACGACCAAAAAGAATGATCCTTTTTACTTTTCTTTTCTTTCTTATTTTCTCTGGGTAATGACATGTGACATTGGTGTTAGCAAAGCTAGTGACACTGTGGTTCAATTAGATATATACTAGCCTGGTGGATGAGGTGATATAGCAAGATTCAGAAGTCTCTTTCTGCCTTCTTGTCTATTTAGATCATGGGATTCAGTCTATGATGCTATTTCACCATAAACTTCCATAAAGAACAATAATAAATGCATCAAAAACCAGTTGCCTTTAAATAGTGCTTTGCATTTTCTTCATTTTAGTCTGAGTGTAGAAAATGGGGAACCATCAAAGCTTAACTCTGAGTTAAGTAGGGCAGGTATTATTTTATTTTGAAAGAAAAAAAATGGAGAAATTGGAGAGGCCAAGTGACTTGACCAAGGTGAAAAAGGTAGGAGATAACAGAGCTATGATGTAAACTGAGTCTCTCTGCACCCCAAACTAGAGTCGGAAAACTTCAGGGCTTATTTGGGGTCCAAATCTAACCCTGAGTTCTCTATACCATTTTGATGTATTAAGGCACAACCCTCATTGTATTTCCAACTAGGAGGTCAGAGCTCTTTATAGACCCTCATGTTTCATGCATCCCTGTGTTTGAACCAATACTGGTTTCAGACCCCTATAAGAGACTTGTTCTTAAGATTACATCAGACAATATGAACTTGTCTCAATATTAGCATTAGGAAAGAAGTGGTGGTAACAAGGTTTTCTTGATATCTAAAATAGTATTTGAATAAGGACAATACCACAGAACCATGATTCAAGTAAGCATATTTTTCATGGGGAGAAAGATGAGAATTTTTTCACTTGCAAAAAAGGAGTTCCAAAGACATCTTGATCTCATTTGGTTCTTCATGGTCCCTGATGAAAAGCAATGCTTAAAAGGGAGAGGCCGTGGGACCTTCTTCTCTCTGAGACCATGTGACCCTTGAAGGGCCTCCATTCTAGGCCTATGGGTTTAGGGATTTAAATTAATTAAAGGAGATTAGAGCTGTTGATCTTGTGAGTTTGATAAGGCAGGAGGGAACTTTGGCATAACCACATTCACTAGCCTAGTTTCCAGAGTCAGTGCACCATTGATGCCCTGAGGACCAAGAAATGACATTTTTGATTGCTCACCTGAACCCAAGGCCAGCCAACAGTAGCTAAAACAAGGACTTACCCAGGCCAAATGCTGCCTAGATTTGAACTTGGTGAGACTAAGGGATATGAAGGAATGAAAATAAGTTTTGAGTTTACTCTGCTCAGTAACCCAGGTAACAGAGGGCTGACTATGCCCATGAGTTGTTATGATGAAATGCCTTTTCCTTGTTATTGCTATAGCTCTAAAGTAAATTTTCCTTTGTAAATGCTTACATAAATAAATGAAGTTTTTTTTACAAATAAATTTCTAAATATCTCAATTTATTTACTTTAATATTCATAGAGAAAACTGAATAAATCAATCAAATTAATAGAAAAAATGGTTAGGAAATGAACATACCCATAGCTTGCATTTATACAGTACTTTAAGGCTTACAAAGTACTTCATGGTACTTATCTCATTTGAACCTCACAACAGCCGTATGGCATTAATGGCAGTATAATTTCCATTTTAGAAATGAATCAAGTGTACCTTAAAGACATTGTGACGTGCCCTGACTCACTCAGTGAGTAAGAGGCTGAGGCAGGATTTAGACTTAGATCTTCCTCTCTCTATACCTGGAACTCTATAGAGTCTGCAAGGCTACAACACAAGTTTAGAGACCAGTGAATAAGGCCAAATGACATGTAAGGTTTAAAACATTTTCAAGCTTCAAAATTCCCAGCAGGAATCCATCAGTGGCAATTCCCATCCCCCCACCCCACCACCCCACCCCCCTGCCAGCCTCAGGGATGTTGAGGTGAAATGGAGAAAGTGGAGCCTTCTTTAGTGGAGAAATTTACTTACTTTAAAGAGGCAGCAATGTGGAGACAAAATGGTAACTCAGTGCCTCCGAAGGTGAGGATCATTTTATTTCCCCTCTTGAAGATGAAACATACAATGAATTCAGCTCTGTAACAGAGCCAAAGGAAAATCTGTCTGCAAGACATTTGCTTCGGTTGCTCCCCTTCCACCTCTGTCTCTACAACTGTAACTCAATGACAGGACCATTAGAGGATGTAGCAAAGTAAATAAACCTCCAATCATGTCCCAACTAACAGATCTATTGATTTGATTTAAATCGGCACTGCAGAGAATAGAGCTGGGTTTGAATCTCATTTTGTCTGACACACACAAATATTCCGAAAGGGAAAGCAATTTGGTATGGGGCTCCCTCTAGTCTCTGGGAAATTGCTTGGCTAAGAACAATTGAAAATGGGGAAAGTGCCTGGTCAGGAACTTGTTATGCTACCTAATCACCAGCTATCACAGGTTCTAGGTGCTCTAAGATTTAAATATGGCCCCAACAACTAGTAAAATAAATCCATCTCCTGGATCCAAGTGCAAAAACTAAAATCCCGGGACTCATTTTCATTCTTTCCTAAGAGGAGTCATCAAGCAGTCTCCTCCATGTTCTAAACTTGTGTTTCCCCATTCTTTAATGTAAGAACTATTATAGCTTGAGATAGTAGAAAAAGTATTGGACTTGGAGTCAGAGGGTCTGGGTTCAAATTCATTTCTGGCATTTAAATCCTGTGTAACCTTGGGCAAACCACTTAACTTCTGGGTTCAAATTCATTTCTGGCATGTAAATCCTGTGTGACCTTGGGCAAACCACTTAACTTCTCTGGAATTCAGTTTCCTCGGTTTTTGTCATTTTAGAATGTTGAACTTCTGAGGTATCTCCCGTCTCTAAATCTATATCACTATAATCGTAGAAGCCTTAAAATGAGAATGTTGGCCAAAGCCAAATCTTTCCAACTTACCGTCTAACGTAATAACAACCCATATGTGCATGATAATTTAGGTCTAACAAAGTGATTTTGGATTGAGTGCTATGATGGGAGTAATGTAAGTATCCTTGTCCTTTTACAGAAGAGAAAACCGAGGTTCAAAGAGTATAAATGACTGGTTTAGGATAATACAGCTAGTAAATATCACAACTTGGATTGAACCTAGGGTCTTTCTAATGCTATCAATTGCTCTGTCCACTGTTGCATACTCCCCAAAAGATGAGGACGTGAAATAAAATTAAAAATCAGAATTTTAGAGCCATATGAGACCTTAGAGACAATCACTTAAATCCCATTATTTTGATGATGAAATTCAAGTCCAGGAGGAAATAACTTTTCCAAGTTCATGGAGCTAATTAAAAACAGATCCAGGACAACAATGAAAATTTCTTGCTTTCAATGTCTCCAGGCCATTTCACACAATTCTTCACAGCTTCTCTTCTCTGAAATAGAAAACAAAAATGAAATTTCAAAACTAATAATAATAATAATTAGAGAGAAGAGCCATCGTGGTCTACTGTTATCTCATCACTATAAAGAGAACATGATGAGGAAAGACCCTCTGTTAGTATGGATGTTGTCCAGCAGATTTATGGAAAGAAATAGGAAAGCATTGTACAGGATAGGCAAGCATGAATGGGTGATCAGTCAAGTCTTTCAACAAGCATTTGTTAAATGCTTACTATGGGTCAAGTATTGTGCTAACCATTAGATATACAAAGAGCAGTAAAAACAGAGTTTCCACACTCACAGATCTCATATTCCAACAGGGAGACAAAATGCAGAAAATTTTGAACATGCAAGATATTTACATATAAATGGAAAACAATCTTCTATTATGATCTACATTTTCAGAAGGACTACCTGTATTGAGATCAGAAAACCACTGGTGTATTGGAAAACTATATAGTTACAATTTTTATACACTCAACATTCAAGATGATGATCACAGAACTGTTTTTGTTTTTTTTTTTTTACTGTTGGTCACAATGGTAGCTTGACTGCATGAAGACTGAATTAATTTTTCAGATTCCAAATGCCTCAACTATTTGACATGAAAGAAATACACTGATATGTCAAACATTTGTCAGTGGGAAGGAAACAGTCTTTTACTAGTGCAAATCGGGACCAATCTATAACTTACAGTCTTTGAGAGTTGCATGAGGCTCAGAAATGTCCAGTGACTTATCCATGGGCACACTGCTATTAAGTGTCAGAGATAGGTCTTAAACTCAGGTCTTCCTAACTCTATAAGTACAATGTCTTATAGAATGAATCAGTACTGACCACCCTACTTCCTTGGCTATTGAAATAACTCCAATTGGGCTAGTACTTAACATCATTGGAAACTGAATTCAAGGTGTCTTTCATTTATACCTGAGATCCCCTAGTGGGCAAAAAAAGTACCCTATAGTTACATGTTTGTTTATTTGTTTTCATTTGTAATAGGAGCATCATTAGAGAGATTCCAAAGAGAGACAAAAGACATAACAACATTAGCCTGTTGCAACAATTTGGCTAGCAGCTGCTGTGGGGGTGAAAGAGCAACACAAGCCCAACAACAAGAATGCTGCCAGCACAAGTTCTTTTGATCTGCTTTACTGAGGAAAGCAACATCAAGGGGTTAACAATTTTATTTCAATCCGAAATACATATGCCATTCACTTAGTTCAGGGGGAAAAGCCAGCACCCTGAACTTCAGAGCAAATACAAACAAATTACAAACATACATTATAAACAGACCAAATACAATTCATAGTTACCAAGAAACCATCAACATCTGGGTTGACGAGCTGGAGGGCTCTTAACTACAGCCGCCCAGAGTCTCCTCATCAACTCTCCTCCAAGAGTGAGAGCCCCAAGCAAATAGCTCTGTTCTCTCTTTTTATATAGTCTTTGGACAACATCAAACGT
>CM053624.1:342448882-342489854 GCA_028646595.1 Phalanger gymnotis
AAAATAAATTTAAAAAGATAAAAAGAATGGAAAGGGTGAAAGGAAAGAGTAGGAAAAATAGGGGAGAAATAAGATAGAGGGAAATACACAGTAATCATAACTGTGAAAAAAATTACATCAAATATGCTGATAAAGGCCTCATTTCTTAAATATATAGAGAGCTGAGTCAAATTTATAAACGTAATAGCCATTCCCCAATTGATAAATGGTCAAAGGATATGAACAAGCAGTCTTCAGACAAAGTAATAGCTTCTATCTATAGGCATGTCAATAAATGTTCTAAATCATTATTGATTAGTGAAATGTAGATTAAAACAACTCTAAGGTACCACCTCTCAACTATCATATTGGCTGATATGACAGAAAAGGAGAATGAAAATGTTGGAGGGGTTGTGGGAAAATTGGGACATTAATGCACCTTTAGTACTATAAACTTTTTGATGTAACAATTTTGAAGAACAATTTGGAGCAATGCCCAAAGTGCTATAAAACCCATTCATACCCTTTGACCCAGCAATACCACTACTATACTGTATCTCAAAGAGATTTTTTTAAAAAGGAAAAGGATCCATATGTGTAAGATATTTATTGTAGGTGTGTGTGTGTGTGTGTGTGTGTGTGTGTGGTGGCAAAGAATTCAAAATTGAGAAGTTGCCCATTCATTAGAAAATGGCTAAATGAGTTGTAGTGTATAATTGCAATGGGATACTATTTTTCTACAAGTGATGAGTAGGTTGCTCTCCAGAAAAACCTGGAAAGACATACACGAACTGTGAACAGAATCAGGAGAACATTGTATGCAGTAATAGCAATATAAGATGATGATCAGCTGCAAGTGACTTAGTTATTGTCAGCAATACAATGATCCAAGACTATCCATCTCCAGAGAATGAAGTGGTAGAGTATGAATGCAAATCAGAGCATAATGTTTTTAAACTTTATTTTTGTTGGTGTTTTCGTGTGTTTTCTTTCACAACATGACTGATATAGAAATATGTTTTTCATGATTACACATGTACAACCTATATCAAATTGTTTGCCTCATCAATGACAAAGGAAGAGAGGATGGCAGGGGGATAATTTGTAATTCAAAGTTTTAAGAAATTAATGTTAACATGATTTTTACATTTTACATTTACATTTAATTGTGATGAATAATATATTAAATAAATAATTAAAAGATGACACCTTCTGCAAATATTCATCCAGCCTATGCTCAAAAAACTCCAAGTAAATGGAACCCACTGCCTCCCAAGAGAGCCCCTTTCTACCTTTGGAGTGGAGTCTAGCTATTAGGGGGTGCTGTTTTGTTTTGTTTTTTAACATTCTGGGAACAAAAAAAAATCTAATACCTCTTCCATATCTCTTCAAATACTTCAAAATAGTTATCATAGGCCTGACCAAACTTGTCTTACCAACCTAAACCTCCTAACTTAAATATCCCCACTCTTTTCAATAGATCTTTAAGTAGCCCGATCTTGAGGCCACTCACCATCCTACATGCCCTTTTCTGGATGTTCTGAAGATTGTAAAATTCATTCCTAATATATGCTAACCAGAACTTAATGCAATATTCCACATGTGATCTGCCCAGGGCATACATGGTACAGGAGGACTGCATTTTGTTCCTGAATATCCAACAATCAACCATGTTATGCTACCTTAGATTCTTTCTTACCCAAAGTTTTCTCACCAAGATTGATGTCTCTGAGATACAGGTCTCTTCCATTTTGGCCAAAACCAATTCACATAGCAGAAGTGCTTAGTTACTACCATCAGTGAGTAGAGAGCACAAACAAGAAGTAACAACCAAAGAATATAAACCAATAGGCTTTCACCAGCTCGATCCATTCAAATTCTGAGTGATTTTCTTGTACAACTCCAAAAACATAATATAATACTTAAGGCTTCTGCAGCCAAAATGACTTCATAACCACATTGGGATCAGTAGTGTCACAAGGCTCATGCAACTTTTAAAGGCAACATGGTGAGACCCTCTAAAGCTATAGATATAAGATACTATAAAAAATAGGGCTGCACTTTTGACTTTCCTCTTCTGCCTGTTCTCTCTTCAGCAAGAACATTCTGAAATTATCAGGGCATATGTGTCAAAAGAGACATCCTATAAATGGCAAATTCAATTTAAGAAAGTAATAAAGCTTCCCCAGTATCTTTTATTTTCTTTTTAAAATTTTTTAACATTTTTATTTGAAGTTTTGAGTACCAAAGTCTATCTCTCTCCTCCCCCCTCTTTAAGATGGTAAGCAATCAGGTATAGGTTATGCATGTGCCTCAATATCTTTTCAAAGAAGAAAAAAAATATCTATTAATGGAGGCAACACAGCAGAGAAAATGCCACAAAGTGAAATAGATTTAACTTGCTCAGCAGACAACCTTGTCTAGTGAGCTAGATCTGGAATTTTTCATTGCCTTGCTGCCCCTCCCTCTCCAACCTTTAACTACTCCAACCAACCCTATTTAATCTGTTGTGCATATTATCCTTCTCCCAGTCACACAATTTCATAACCTCGGAGCCACCCAGGATTCTTCCCTTCTCTTCATCCCCTGTATCCAATCTAAGTCTTATGCGCTCTACTTCCAAATCTTTCATCATACCTAGTCCCTTCTCAAACAGTTTGGGCAGGAGTATGGTACAATGCAATGAGTATCAGCTCTAGAATAGAGGACCTGGATTCAAATTTTACCTCTGACACTAACTGCCTATTTAATCCACTTTACCTTGTAGCATTATCCCTATCCATTTGACTTTGATATTATGAAGGCAGATCTAATTCAAAAGAAAAACAAAAGTCACTAGGGACATAGGACACCATTAGAGGAGCCACTTTGAGACCTACACAAGGGCCATTAAACTCAATTAAATCACTTAATTTCTATACTGAACCTTCAAGCCAAATGTTTGACATTGCACCAGGAGTTCACAAATATTCTGAATAATTCTATAAAATAGGTGCAAAGTATGATATGGATGTTATTCAGACATCAAAACTGTGCCTGTTAATGCTACCTGGGCAAGGGTAGATGGAATGAACAGTGTGAGATATTCCTCAAGGATTTTGTAGTATGAATTCTCAGTGAAGTCTCTCTCCTGGGTACTGAACAGTTTAGAAGCTATCTCCTGGCTAAAAGTGAGTATTTTGTAGTAATTCATTTAATGCAACAGCATATTATTCAATAAATGATAGAGTTTCCAAGAGGCAGATATGACATTCTTCATGAATTCTCTTTTAGTGAATGAAGTCGAGATCTAGGGTCACAAATTTAGTTATTGAGGCCCAAATCTTGGCAACAAGGTTTGATAGATTGAATGACTTACTCCAAATTACACAAAGTGACAGAAATTCAAATACATGTCTTGCAATTTCGGATACAGTATTCTTTCCATTTTATCATGCTGTATTTTGGTTCAAATCCCACATTGGATGATGGCTACCTTGTGACACTGAGCAAGTCAGTCAACTTCCCTGCACTTCAATTTCTTGTTTTGTAAAATGAGACACCTAAAGTTAATAGCCTCTTTATCTATGATCTTATCATTTCTTTCCAAGGAATTAGCCCATCTCAAGAGAACTAGGTTTATCAATACATTACTATTTTTGTCCAGAACATGCTTACATTCATAATGTTGGCATCAATAAACATCTGGTGTATACCAATGGGGGTACAGGGCATGAAACAATATATTTCAAAATCCATGTGTATTTATTTAGAAAACTGAAAAATAACTTGGTCTGCTCAGATCTATGGCTTCTGTGTTTCACCTCAGTTGACTTCTCTGACTTTTTTTGGCTACCCTTTATCCCTCATCCTGTTTCCTTCTTCCTTGTTTTAGTAGCAAATGACTATACCCTAACCATGAAAGTATATGGCTTTTAAAACCAGCCTGCCATCTAGAAAAGTGGAGCTAATTACTTATATGAAGTGACTGAATGACCTAGGGAATAGACTTTTGATGGGTCTAATATATCAGCCTTATTGTAACAGTATTTTGTTGGTCTCTTGGCAAGGCACTATATAATACACAAAAGGCAAATTGCAAGCTTAGAAATGTCAAAACACCATGCCACCCAAGGGAGCTTTGACATTTTAATGAGTCATATAGAGAAGTTCATTTCTCTAGCAGTACAACAATTTGCATTTTTACCTGATAACCTCCCCACTGCTGCCCTCCCAGCTTTGGCTATTCTTCAGTCCCTTTGTTTAGCTGAAAATTAAATTGAATCTTGCTATTTACTCATTGGTTCATCTTCATTTTCCACATTCACTCCCTACAACATTCCTTTTATAATGACATCAGAGCTTTTTTTTCTCTGCCAAGAAGACAATTGAACCCCTCTGTTCCTTTTGATAAGTAGGCCAGCTGGGGAATGCAGAGTCAGTTCTATTCCCAGGCTCCCCCAGGCTCTGCCATCTCTGGAGAGCAACTAACCAGAAGAATCAATGCTTGAAGAGACTTGCTGACACCACAAGGCTACTAAGGGCTCAGGGAAGAAAAACAATGATCCCCTTGTGTCCGACAAGCTCTAAGAAGCAAGTGCTCTGAGGGAAGCCATTTTGTGAGCTTTGGCCAAGTGTAGTAATGAAAATAGAAGGGAGGATAAGCTAGGAAGAACAAGATCATGTTTTGCAGAAGTGAACTTTACTCTAAATAAAAGGAAAAGAAAAAACAGTCTAGATTTTTCAGATATGTTTTCTAAAATAGAATGCAATATACTATATAGTAATAAGAACTTCTGACTTGGAATAAAAAGATGTTGGATCACTGCAACTTCCTAGCTGTGCAATTAGCATGAACAAATCACTTTACCTTTGAGAAACTTAGTTTGACCATCTGAGGGCATAGGGAAAATGTCAGTTGTATAGCAGTCCATGGACTGTTAGGATGAAGGCACTTTGCAAAAGCCTATGTTAGCACAAGCTATTACTAATCTACATACAAATACGCACATTCCTAGACACCATGTTCTTCGAGATACTGCAAAGGTTTGAAAAGCCACCTATTTGCCCATCCTCAAAATCTGGTATCAAATCTACTGCCCAAACTGTTTTCATGCTCTTAAACATGAATGATGGGAAGGAAGATGAAGTAATGGGAACTCTGATTAATAAAAATATTAATTGGCAAAGGCTTATTAAGAGCCATGTGTGTGTGTTACATGCGTATGTATGTGTATATATATACAAATATATGTATATACATATATGTGTATGTATAAAGCATGTGTGTATACTATGTTGGGGCATATGTGTATGGTATATTTACACACTCATTTTGTTTAACTCCTACCTCAGACACTTATCAGTTGTGTGATGAGGAGCAAGTGATTTAATCTCTGTCAATCTTGGTTTCATTGTGTATAAAATGGAGAAAATAAAACCTACCTCACAAGGTTGCTGTGATGATAAAAGGAGATAATCTCAAATCTGCAAATCTTAAAGCACTTTATAAAAACTAGCTATTATTGTCTTAGAATTATATATGGCATATATTTGTACAAATATGTGTATCTGTGTGTATATACATATACATATGTATATCAATATATTTACATGGACATATTATCCAGAGAGATAATATATAGATAAAATAATGTATAGTCATAGTTTCATTTTATAATATACAGATACAATATAGAGAGATAATATCCATAGACATAGATAATACATGTAGAGATGATACATGGAACTAACAAGTTTTAACAGCTTAAAATTGCATTGAGACTTGTGGAATATCTTGTATATATGCCCCATCCATTCATATGTACATTCATAACATTGTACACATACAATCTCTTGCTAGCAGTGATGAGCTCAAGGTGGGAGATCCTGTTTGGATGAGGTTATGGAAAAGGAAAGGTTTTGCAAGGCACTCAGCAAGGCATTCTACATGGCATGCAACAGCTTCTCTGTGTGACCAGTAGAATTTTCCCACATACATGTGTATGGAAACATACAACACACCTACAGAACTTCATTTCACCAGTTCTTTTATCTAAAATTCCCTCATAAATGTAACTCAGTATGGATGCAATTACCTATCCTTTTGATTCAGAAGATAAAATGCTAGCCCAGGAGTCAGAAAGACCTAAATTCAAATCCAACTTCACTCACTAGCTATGTGAGCCTGGGCAAATCATTTAAATTCTGATTGCCTCAGTTCCTTCGGTTCATAGTTTTCAACTATAAAATGAGAGTCATCATCCCTACCTCACAGGGTTCTTATGAGGATCAAATAAGATAATATTCATAAAGCACTTAGCACAGTGCCTTGCTCTTAGTAGTTGCTTAATAAATGCTTGTCCCATTCCGCATCCTTCTTTCTGTCCTCCCTCCCAATTTCTCAATTTTTCAAAGTTTCTATCATTTTCTTTTAGCTGTAAAAATTGAGATGAGGAGAATGAGATAAGTGGGTAACATTTTTGTCTTCCATTCTTTGAATGTCCTTAAGAACTGGTTTTCCTTTAAGTCCAATGCCATTTATTTGTGTGACACTCGCCAAAACCTGAATTGGAGTCTGCTTCATTTTCTATATCTGGCTTTTATCCCAAATGTCAAACTTTCCTTAGACCTCAGTAACCTGGGTAAAAGGACCATCCCTGGACACTCCATCCGGCCCCTCTCTTAGCTTAAGAATCATCATAACTGAGCTCTGATCAACTGTCTGGTTAAATCTTTCCCTCCTGGTCCCTCTCTTCAGGTTCAGTCACCCAGCTCCTGCACTTTTATGTAATCGTTAAGCTTTCACTTTTGTGAATCTAAAAGGAGTCACAATAGAGACCCATTGCTTTAGGCATGCCTGGCATATCTTACTATTTTAAAACACTCCTTTAAGTCCCCAGACTTCATGAACATACTTGGACAAACCACAACAGCCCATCCTTATAGAGGCAAATTGTGAATGGAAACCTGAAGATGGTTGGGCCATATAGGTCAACTACTTTGCTTCAGTCTTTCTATAGATAACACTGAGGTTGAAAAGGTCTGGAATTAGAATCTAGTGGTATATAGCACATAAGAACAGTAGACTAGGAGAAAGTTTGAAACAACTATGACTAAAGAATGTGTAGGATTCACTAAAGGGCTCTATGTGGGTTTGTATTCTTTTTTCTTTTTGGTTGTTTTGTTTTAGTTCATTTTCTTTTTTAACTTCCAAGAAAGCCTCCCTTCCTGATGCATACAAGGACTCCACTCTCAGATTATGTGACATTTTTTCTCTGCATCGGTTTAGTCCTAGAAACATGTATTAAAGACAAATGAAGGATTCTGGTATCTAAGCTTTTAGTCAACAACTAGTCAGGGAACATAACTGTCATGTGCAAAGCCCTATGCTAGGTGTCTGGGAAAGAGGAGTTGTATACAAAGAAGTTCCAGGTGCCAACCCTTATGGAGGAAATGATCTAGTTGGTTCAGTAAAACCAAAACAAAAATTAAAACATCTATACACAATTTAAACAATAATTTGAGACTATAATAAAAGAGTAGTATAGGAATAATTGTCAAACTAATTATCCAGGCAATAAACTTTAGCAGTAAAAAGAGCAAGAAGAAATCATCAGATCAAGGCAAATTTTATAGAAGAGAAGAGATTTAAAATCATCTTGAAGGATGGGCAGATACAATGAAAAGGCAGGGAATTCTAGACAAAGTAACTGAAAAAAAATGCATGACTACAGTAAACAAATAGTAATGTTTGGGGAACAATCAATTCAGTTTGGTTGAAACAGGTGAGGCAAATGTTATAGAAGAGTCTAGAAACTAGATCAGGAACAAATTATAAAGAATATTCAAATGGAGGCTCTTGGTAAGGAATAAGGAGCCACTCCCAAATGCATTCCTCCCTGGGATTACCATCAATTCTGTATATATCTTGCATATATAATTTTATTTACATGTTGTCTCTCTGATTAGAATATGAGGGCAGAGAGGAGTTTTGCCTCTTTTTGTATTCCCAAGGTCTAGCTGTTCCATTATAAGCTCTTAATCAAGAGATTGTTGATTGACTGAATGGCCTTATGATGGATTTTTTAATAGGGACTGTCAAAATAAAAATTGACTACTTATCTTAAGCCACAATGCCCATATTCTCATTTGTTTAATGATAGGTGACAGAAAGGTCAAGTAAAAGATATGTATTATTGCCTCAAATTCGGCCTTTTCAGTAGGACTAAAATTCCATCTTTTACTGGTAACCATCCACAACCCCACTTATTCTAGTGCCTTCCCTCTTTTAATTATTTCCTATTTATACTGTATATACCTTGCTTTGTATGTATTTGTTGTATATGGTCTCCCTCATTAGATCATAAGCCCTTTGAGACCAGAGACTGTATTTTGCTTCTTTTCATGTCCCCTGCACTTAGCACAATGTCTGGCATGTAGCAGACACTTAGTAAAATTTGATTAGTTGATAGAACAATCAACCATTTGAGTGAGACTCTAAAGTGGTACATAGCACATAAGAACAGTAGACTAGGAGAAAGTTTGAAACAACCGTGACTAAAGAATTTGTAGGATTCAACTTCTGGGAGCCAAGATGGTGGAGTACACATTAAGTCACTCTGATTCTCCCTTATTGACCTCTAAAAACCCAGAAAATATTGCCCCAGGAAACATCCTGGAACAGT
Organism: Phalanger gymnotis; assembly: GCA_028646595.1. Lineage (NCBI taxonomy): Eukaryota > Metazoa > Chordata > Mammalia > Diprotodontia > Phalangeridae > Phalanger > Phalanger gymnotis. The sequence continues at coordinate 342,457,528 of CM053624.1, forward strand.
AGATCTAGTAGAAAAATGAGGGGGTATATTCTATTAGACCAGGAGGTTTAGAGGAATAGCAGGAAAGGTCCCTCTCATTCTGGTAGAAGAGAAGCACAGTCTAGGACCAGAAGAATGCTGCCAAGCCCCTCCTCAGCAAACCAGTGGGAGATCCTGAGCCCCAGGGTGGTGGAGCAGGCAAGAACCAACACCAGGAACCCCAAGTGCCTTGGTACAGCTAGGGTAACTTGCAGATTCCAGATCAAAGAATCATCACATGAGCTGACAAGCAGGCTTCCTCCAGCTGCCAGACCTCCACCCCACCCTGCAAGCTTCAGTGTAGTCCTGGGTAAATGCAGAAAATCTCCACATGGCCTCAGCACACTCCAGACACCACCACTAGGAACATGACTCAGTACCAGTTAAGCTACCAGAACCTGAGGCCCCAGCACACAAAGCCAGTGACAAGGCCCCTGGGCACCAGAACAAGAAAATTAGGACAGTGACCCCTGTGCCCCACCAGGAGAGTTCAATTTTAAAAGCTAGGAATTAGTCAAACATCATAAAAATGGACACTGACCATAGATTATTTCTATGGGGACAAAGAAGATCGAAACACAAAATTCAGAAGAAGAACAACGCTGTCAATATACCTATATCCAAAACCTCAAAGGAGAATAAGAACTAGTCTCAAGCCCAAAACTTCTTGGAAGAGCTCAAAAAGGATTTTAGAAGTCAAATAAGAGACATAGAAGAAAAAATTGGCAAAGAAAGGAGAAGTATGTAAGAGAGATTTAACAGCTGGGAAAAGGAAGGGGAGAATGACCGTAGAAAACAAATCCTTAAAAATGCAATTGGCCAAATGGAAAATGAGGCACAAAAGCTCACTGAAGAAAAGAAATCCTTAAAAAGTAGAATTAGCCAAATGGAAAAGAAGTACAAAGGGTAACTGAAGAAAACAAATTGTTAAAATTAAAATCGGGCAAGTAGAAGCTAATGACTCTATGACACATCAAGAATCTGTCAAACAAAAAGAATTGAAAAATAAAAGAAAATGTAAAATATCTCACTGGAAAAGCTGACCTGGAAAATAGATCTAGGAGAGATAATTTAAAAATTATTGTTCTACCTAAAATCCATGATCAAAAAGACCCTATACATCATCTTTGAAGAAATTATCAAGGAAAATTGCCCTGATATTCTAGAACCAGAGGGTAAGATAGAAGTTGAAAGAATCCACCAATCATCTCCCGAAAAAGATCCCAAATTGAAAATGCCAAGGAATATTGTAGCCAAATTTCGGAATTATCAGGTCATGGAGAAAATACTGCAAGCAGCCAGAAAAGAAGCAATTTAAGTATCATGTAACCACAGTCAGGATTACACAACATTTTTGTCTTCCATTCTTTGAATGTCCTTAAGAAATAATTTTCCTTTAAGTCCAATGTCCTTTATTTGTGTGACACTCACCAAAACCTGAGTAGGAGTCTGCTTCATTTTCTAAATCTGGATTTTATCCCAAATTACATGTAATAAAGGGCCATGGAAAGACTAAAAATTGATTGGAAAATAAAGAATATAATACTAAAGAATCTAATACTAAAGACAACAAATCATGGAAACAATCAATAACTTTGATAATGAGACAACACACCAAAACTTATGGGATGCAGTCAAAGCATCTCTTAGCAGAAATTCTATATCTGTCAATGCTTACATGAACAACATAGAGAAAGAGGAGATCAACAAATTGGTCATGCAACTAAAAAAGCTAGAAAAGGAACAAATTTAAAATCCTCAATTAAATGCCACTTAGAAATTTTGACAACCAAAGGAGAGATTAATAAAATTGAAAATAAGAAAACTATTGAACTAATAGATAAAACTAAGAGCTAGTTTTATAAATAAAAATAGACAATACTTTGGTTAACTTGATTTTAAAAAAGAAAGAAGAAAATCAATCTATCAGCATTGAAAATGAAAAGGATGAATTCACCTCCACTGAGAAGGAAAGTAAGAATTAGGAGTTATTTTTGCCCAACTGTATTCCAATAAATTTGGAAATCTTAGTGAAATGGATGAATATTTACAAAAATATAAATTTCCCAGATTAATAGAAAAGGAAATAAAATTCTTAAATAACCCCACCTCAGGAAAAGAAATTCAGCAAGCTATCAATGAACTCCCTAAGAAAAGAAATCCCCAGAGCCAGATGGATTTACAAGGGAATTGGAGCAAACATGTAAAGAACAATTAATTCCAATACTATATAGACTATTTGGCAAAATAGGTGAAAGAGAAGTCCTACCAAATTCTTTTTATGATACAAATACGGTGCTAATACCTGAACCAGGAAGAGCCAAAACAGAGAAAGAAAATTATAGACCAATATTCCTAAATGAATATAAATGCAAAAATTTAAAATAAAATATTAGCAAAGAGATTACAGTGACTTATCTTGAGGACAATACATTATGACTGGGTAGGATTTATACCAGAAATGCAAGGATGGTCCAATATTAGGAAAACTATCAGCATAATTGACCATATCAACAACAAAACTAACAGAAACCATATGATTATCTCAATAGATACATAAAAAGCTTTTGACAAAATACAACACCCATTCCCATTAAAAATACTAGAGAGCATAGGAACAAATGTAGTCTTCCTTAAAATGATAAGTAGCATCTACCTAAAACCATCAGCAAAGATTATATGTAATAGAGATAAGTTACAAGCATTTCCAAAAAAATTGAAGTGAAATATGCATGTCCATCATCATCATTGTTATTCAACATTGTACTAGAAATATTGCCTTTAGCAATAAGAGAAGAAAACAAAATTGGAAGAACTAGAATAGGCAAAGAAGAAACAAAGCTATCTCTCTTTGCAGATGATATGATGCTATTAGAGAATCGTATAGAATCAAGTAAAAAACTACTTGAAATAATAAACAACTTTAGCAAAGCTGTAGGATATAAAATAAATTCACATAAATCATCAGCATTTCTACATATTACCAACAAGGCCCAACAGCAAGAGATAGAAAGAGAAATTCCATTTGAAGTTACTGTAGAAATTATAAAATATTTGTGAGTCTACCTGCCAAAACAAACTCAGGAACTATATGAACACAATTACAAAATGCTTTTCACACAAATAAAGTCAGATCTAAATACTTGGGAAAATATCAGTTGTTCAGGGGCAGGCTGAGCTAATACAATAATACTAATCAAACTACCAAAAAAAATTTAATAGAGCTAGAAAAAATAATAAAATTCATCTGGAAGAACAAAAAGTCCAGAATATCAAGGGAATTAATGAAAAGAAATGTGAGGGGAGGGGCCTAGCCATACCAGATCTTAAATTATATTATAAAACAGCAATCGTCAAAACTACTTGGTACTGACTAAGAAATAGAGTGGTGGATCAATGGAACAGATTAGGTACACAAGACATAGTAGTCAATGACTATAGTAATCTACGATTTGATAAACGCAAAGATTCTAGCTTCTAGGATAAGAACCCACTATGTAATAAAAACTGATGTGAAAAGTGGAAAATGTTATGACAGGCACAGATCAACATCTTGCACCCTATACCAAGATAAAGTCAAAGGGGTACAATTTAGATATAAAGGCTGATACTGTAAACACATCAGGGGAGCAAGGAATGGTTTACCTATCAAATCTATGGAGAACAGAAGAATATGTGATCAAACAAGAGATAGAGAACATTATGAAAGGCAAAATGGATAGCTTTGATTAATTAAATTGAAAAGCTTTTGCACAAACAAGACCAATGCAACCAAGGTTAAAAGGGAAGCAGAAAGTTGGGAAACAATTTTTATAACCAGTATCTCTGATAAAGGTCTCATTTCTTAAATATGTAGAGAACTGAGTCAAATTTATAAGAATACAAGTTATTCCCTAATTGATAAGTAGTGAAAGGATATGAACAGGCAGTTTTCAGATGAAGAAATTAAAGCTGTCTATAGGCATATGAAAAAAATACTCTAAATCACTATTGATTAGAGAAATGCAAATTAAAACAACTCTGAGGTATCACCTCACACTATCTCATTGGCTAATATGACAAAAAAAGGAAAATGCCAAATGTTTGAGAAGATCTGGGAAAATTGAAACACATGCATTGTTGGTGGAGTTGTGAGCTGATCCAACCATTCTGGAGAACAATTTGGAACTATGCCCAAAGGGCTATAAAACCATGCATATCCTTTGATCCAACAATACCAGTACTAGGTCTGTTTCCCAAAGAGATCATAAAAGAGGGAAAAGGACCCACATGTACAAAAATATTTATGGCAGCTCTATAGCACGATAGTGGTGGCAAAGAATTGGATATTAAGATGCCTATGAATTGTGGAATGACTGAGCAAGTTGTGATTTATCAATGTAATGGAATACTATTGTTCCATAAAAAAATGACTAGCAGACTGATTTCAGAAAAAACCTGGAAAGACTTACATGAACTGATGTTGAGTGAAGTGAGCAGAATCAGAACATTGTACGCTGTAACTGCAACATTGTGGGACGACTAACTGATAGATTTAACTCTTCTCAGCAATACTATGATCTAAGACAATTCCAAAAGACTCATGATGGAAAATGCTATCCACATCCACAGAAAGAAATGTGGAGTCTGGATGCAGATCAAAGCATACTATTTTGTCTTTTTTGTTGTTGTTTTTCTTTTTCATGCCTTTTCCTTTTTGTTCTGATTCTATTTTCACAACATGTCTAATGTGGAAACGTGTTTAATATGATTGTACATGTATAGTCTATATCATATTGCTTGCTGTCTTGGGAAAAGGGGAGGGGAGGGAGGAAAAAATCAAACCTCATAAATGTAAATGCTGAAAACTATCTTTACATGTAATTGGATAAAATATTATTAAATGGAAAACAAAGAACAAAAACTTAAAGATTTTGTAACATTCCCTATGAGATGAAGGCAGAAAGTCTAATTTGGTAAATAATTTCCAAAGGAAAATTCTCATAATTCAAAAAGAGAGGTTGGACTGGAAGAATAGAGCATTTTCCAGTCCCAGAATTCTACAATTTTATGACAGTCTTCTTTTGACTACCTCATTCCCTTTACCAAATCATCTCACTATCCTCCATGCAGTCTATGATCCAGCTTCACTAACCTATTTTCAATTCCTCCAATAGTACATTCCATCTCTGATCTCCATATGTTTGTACTGACTTCCTCCTATAACCAGAATGGTTTCCTTCTTTATCTCCACTTCTAAGTTCTTCTGGAGTCCTTCTGATCAAGTACCTCCTTCTAAAGGAAGCCTTTTCCAATCCTCTAGTTGTTAATCCCTTCTTCTCTGAGATTACCTTCCATCTAAATACTATAGATCTAGTTATCTCATGTTGTTTCTCTCATTAGAATATGAAGTCTCTGAGTTAAGAGACTCGTTTTGTTTGTTTGTTTGCCTTTTTTATAACCCAGCATTTAGCATAGTTCCTGCCAGATAGAAGGCATGCAAATAATTCTTGTTGACTGAACCAACTGACTAATTGAATTATGATTAGAAGCATATTTTAAATACATTGCAAAGTCTTACATGCAATTAGGAATTTTTCTATCTACCAAAAGCAATTTTAAAATAATAACTCTCCAATTCATGTTGCATCATTTTCCCACTTAACTCCATCAAGAACCTCTTTGCCATCTTTCCAAGGTCTAAATTGTCAAAAATTTTAACAGTTTTTTTAAGCCTATTTCTAATTAATAATTGGAGGAAGGAATTTTTTTTTCATCTGTGGAGGGAAAAGAGAAAGGCAAAGTTGTGATTTGATTCTAAGAGAAAGTTAGAAAAGGTCACTAAATATTTTAGTCCTCAAGGAAGGAGAGTAGATTGGAAGTAGTTTCTTACCTAATTTCACTCACTTCCTTTTTCATTTGAGAAAGTAGGTCTTTGGTGACATTTGTTCCAACAAGGGTGATGTAATAAGAACCAAGAGTTAGAATGGATTTCTACTCATGTCAAATGAGAATTTAACAGAATGAGCCACAGGAGAAAGAAAACAAGAGAGTAGAGAGAATGCAAAAAGCAGATGTGATCTTAGTTTGCACATTTACTAACTTCTGATATCGCCTGGTTGAAGAGAAGTGATCTATAAGCATTAATTGAAAGTTATTGACTTTTCCTAACAGAGAGAGGTTTGCTAGCCACAACCTTCCCTAATAAATAATAGACAGCATAGCAGGTAGCTCTGAAGCTATTTGGAGAGCTAAAAACAAGAGCAGTGACATTAACAAGTTAGTATAAGCAACTTCGAGGTACTCTCCTCCATGGAACCATAGAAATGTGAATCCTGGCAGAGAATAGGAACAAAAGACCAAGATGATGATATTTCCAGAAGACGTAATAGGTCCTTCAGCATTGGAGCCATTAGTTAACAACAAAATACCAGCAGCAGCAGCAGCAACCTTTGTATTACAATTTAAAATTTACAAAGTATTGTTATCGCAGATGAGGAGATTGAGTTTGACCAAAATTAAGTGACTTGCCAGGTTCACATGCTTGGTAAGTGTCTGCAGCTGTATTTGAACTCAGTTCATCCTGCTTCCAGGTCCTTCATTCTATCCACTACATCACCTAGCTGCATCTAAACAAGTGTCACTTGAATACATACAGGATAGGAACCAAACCTGCGAAGTAATTGGTATAGGGAACTGCTTGATGAAGAATCTCCCTCTATCAATTCTTCTTTATCTATCTTCCATAACCTATAGTCTTAGAGAGTTGGCTAGAGCAGTGATGGCAAACTCAAGTGGAAGGGGACTGGCAAGGGGAAAAAAGACAAATCCATGTAGTACAGTCAATTGTCAACTTTCACAAAGATAACATTCCTAGAAAATGGTGCGAAAGTAAAAACCATAAATGTTAATACACTGAACCTGCAGGAAATAGGGGGTTAGGTTCCCAGGACCAGCAAAAACTGCAGTCTTTCATTAGAAATTGCTGAAAATCAACTTTTTTGCATGTGATTCTTTATAGCAAAACATTAATTCTGATTATATGCACTTTTCCTAACCCAACAGCCATAAAATAATCCCTAATTCAGGGGAGAGGAGAGTCAACCCAAAACCAGAAAGATGGAGACGTGCAGGGGTGATGATGTCAGGAGAATCCCAAGGGGAAAAAAGGGGGAAAGGGCAACCTGCCATCTCTAATTTCCCTTCAAGTTCTGCTATTGAAATGTTTTGCAATGAAAAGTGCATGCCTTGGGGTGAGTTCCTGGCCCAGTCCAAGCTTGGAACTACAGCCTCGGCTAGATGCTTGAGAGCCCAGAGGCATGGGCAGCGAGGGAGGTGAGATGGCAGGATACTGGCATCAGGCCTCTCATTTTTTTCTATACTGCACATAGCACCAATGTGCACAGTTGCCAACCCAAAAGTGAAAATCAGGTTACTGACAAATCATACAAATGCTTGAAGCCAGGAAAATTAAACTCAGGAATGTTAAAGAGTAACTGTATAAGGATTCTGAAGGACTATGTGTTGACTTAGTTTAAAATGCAATGTTGTCTATATTTTATTGTATTTTATTTATTTTACTAAATATTTCCAAATTACATTTTAATCCAGTTGTGGATACTCAGGAGTGTTATGGCTGCATTTTCCCCAGAGGTTCTGTTTTTACCATCTCTGGCCTAGAACAGTGAGAGCTTAAACAACTTGCTCACAGTGTCATTTAAACTCAAATCTCCCAGATTCTAAAGTCAGGTTTTCTGTGTCCAGAATGCCAAACTACCACTCCTATGGGCACTCAAATTTCCAAAATATGTGCTCTTTTATTCATACCAACTGATCAAATATATTCCATAGGTGTGCTTTCCCCATATATATACTCTCACTGAGGGTATGTATATTTGTGGAAGAGTAAACTCCAGATTCATGGGAGATATGCTCTTTTGTTAATTTTATTCTTATATTATTTAATTATGAGATTTTGCTTTGAATCAAGTGCAATTTGCTTGACTAATCAGTATCATATACTCTGGTGGGGACCTGATAAGCTATAGTTTAGGCACAATTTCGAGCCTCAAAGTAACTACAATCTTGCGTAGCTTTCTTGAGAACCATAGGTAAATGGGACTCCAAGTACTACATCCCAAAAGTAAGTGCCAGTGAACATGACAGCTTTGATAATTTCACAAATAACGTAACAAAAATGCAATTGGACACACTTTATCAGAGGGAGAAAGATTCATTATAAATTTAGGAGTCATCCCTGAATCAGTGTTTTATACACTGTAGTAAGAAGCTCAACTTGGCCAGAGTAAAGCTTGGAAATAGTAAAAACAAACAAATAAGAAACAATAAGAAGAATGATGAGAAAATAATGTGGTATACACCTGAAACAACTCAATTATGACCTACAATCAGTAAGGGACAGTATAAATGACATTAACACTGATTTTAATGATTTTTCCATGAAATTTTAACCAATGAAAAGATTGGTTAGCTCATATTTTGACCCTGTACTATCTCACTTGGTGATCTCATTAGCTTCCACAGATTCAATTATAATTTCTATGTAAATGATCCATATAAATACATATAGGCATCATTATAAAGAAATATTTTAAAGCCATTATAAAGAAACCTTGGCAAAAGATTCAGTTAAAGAAAAGCATCTTAAGGGTGTTTCAGGATGAAAACAGAAGATAACAAATAGAATAAAAATGAAAAAGATCTGCAAAGGCTTTTATTAAAAAAAGCAGTGCATAAATATTCACATACAAAAAACTCACAAATTTGGTGTATACATACATATGTGTAGAAATATATACACACACTGGTACATATATACGTACTCATATATTTATGTGTATTACATTTGTGTGTAAATAGGTAGATAGAGTTAAAAATGGAGACACCAATAAACATAGAATGTCCCAAAAGTTTTACTACAGTTTTAGGTTTTGATAAGTTCAGAAGTCTACATAGTACAAATTTACAACAAACATCACATAAAATTTAATTGTTTATGTGTCTTTCAGAAATGTAATTTGTGAATTTTGAGTAATATTTTTTCATTTTAGTCTTAATTAGCAAGGGCACCCTATCACTATAGATTTTATGTGTGACATTTCCTGGGTGACATATTCTCAGACTAAAACCTAGACCTCTAAGATTGATTTTCATCCATATCTTGCATATGTCTAGTTACTTATTTGTTGCCTCCCCCACTGGAATGTGACCTGCTTGAGGACACAGACTATTTTTGCCTTTTTGGTATCTTCAACATTTAGCACAGTTGCTAACTCATAGTACACACTTAACCAATTGGTTTTTGACTGATTGGGGTTTGACAAGGTATCACATATTTTTTCCTCTTTCAATTGGCTAAGGATTTACACACCACAAGATGCCACTGTGCTCATTGCTCATTAATTACTAAGAGTATTATTCAGTAGAGCAAAATGTTACCTTTGATGTTCTTTTCCAATAAAACATATCTCATACATATATCAAAATCATTCACAGTTCCTTAAAAGATGGAACATAAATAACCCCGTTTGATGAAATTGTGGTCATAAACATCTGACAAATCATAAAACACGGAATCTGATCTGCCCAAAAGAATTCACCACTGTGGTCATATAGATCTGAGAGAGTCTAAATTGAAGAGAGGTTCTGTGTGAAGAGCAACGTCTTCTAGTTTTTCCTCTCATTGAGTGCCATTATACTGCTTTTATGGGGTGTATAGATATTCAAGAAGGACTAGCACTTCTGGTGTGAGGACTTTTTGAGCCCTTTTCAGGGCTGCTCATCCAAGTCTGGTGTCCACCTGACATTCAGCTATTTCACTTGTGGCTCCAAGATGCCGTAGCATATGCAGCGACCACACATAGGTAAACCTTCTTGGCAGACGGGCTAAGCCAGGCTGAGGGTCACCAACAGGCCTTAAACCTGTTGGGTGAGTTAGTGGGATGTCTACCTCATGCATGTGAAGACCACCCCTGGCAGAAGGGATGGATGAAAATAATTTCTTCCAATAGCCGTGAACACGGTTGAAGCAGGCACCGTGGAGTACTTAGAGTTTAATGAGACATCAAAGATGCCAAGGTCATCCACCACATCCTGGGCCATCACCAGTCATCGTGATTTTTGTTTTGCCACCAGACTTTAATGACTCTGGGGAAGAGAGTGAGGCTGGCAACTTTATGCAACTCTATCTCACTTCAATCCAATTCACTTGAAGGTGAAGTCATCACTGTGTGATGTCATCGATCCTCTTCAAAAATGAAGGACAAACAAGAACTGCTTTTATAGAGCTCCAGGGTATAACAAAGCCTGCTGGAAAGCTATCCATAATCCCTCAAGAGACTTTGGTCTGATCATCCACATGGGAAGAAAAAGTACATAAAGAATATCAATCTATAAAATATGTCTATAAATATGCACATCTGGGGCAGAGAATACAAAAAGACAATGTATTGAGCCCCAAATGAGCAGGAGAAAGAGGGGTAGATAGCTCTGAAAAATTGCAAAGCTCCTTTAATGACCTCAGGCTTCTCCCTGAAGGATTATTGCTAGAATTAAATGAGTTTATGTAAGCAAAATATACATACAAAGTATAATACAAAATATTAAAGCATACTGTAAATGCAGGCTATTGTTATTAATTAATTAATACTAGATATGAAATTAATTAATTCATACTAGAAAGAAAACTCAACAAATCTCCAGCAGAGAAGATTTTCTCCCTTTAGCTCTCTCTCCACACCACCCAGGCACTAATGGGATGCTTGGCTATCCAAGTAGAAGCTATTTTTGATCGTTTAATGTGACACCAAGATTCCTACTATCAAGTCACACGACACACACCAAGGATATCAATTACTGTCTGTGGCTTCAGATTCCAGCTGCCAAACTCCTCACCCTCTTTGCCGTACCCCTGGGTTATGTTATAGTATTCGTACACCCACAATGTCAAAATGGACTATCTCAGGAACCCCTGACCACATTTACAACTTTTTTGGCACTTATTTAAAGCTTGGTGGGGGAACTCTCAGGGCAAATAGCAGATCCAGCTCATCTGTAATGGACAAATGTAGGAGCTATCTATCATGTCAATTGAAAAGCCTGGACAAAAGTACAATCCTAGGCGAAGGGGGTGGGGAAGCACTGGAAACGATTTTGTGAGGCACAAAATAGATCAACAGTCAATCGATTTCAAATAGCTTCAGGCACTCTATTACTGACTAATGAACTGAGAAAAGGCTGCTTTACATGTTTGACTTATATGCAGAAAATCCATAATTAGCATATTAAAATATAATTTCTCAGCACACTTAGAGCTTAAAAAATTCTACAGAGCACAGATGATTTTTTCAAATGAACTTTTTTTTCTTTTTAAAAAATGCTTCCCCTCTGTGCTCCCTTATGCCTTTAGGTTTTGCTGCAAGATTGTTTTTGCCCATCCCAGAACCCCAGTAAATAGGGTGACTATCACTGAAATACTCAAGCATCTTAATTATAGTGATTCAAATGGCTTCACTGTAATTCTCTATTTATCTCACCAAGCAAAATGTTGAGAAAACAATAAAAGATTCCTGAAATGAAAACATTAAAAAAAGGCAATTCAAAAAAGTACGTCAATGACTGCCTATATTTGGAAGTGGTTTTCTGATTCATACTAACCATACAATCTCCTAAGAGAATTCACTATACATTTATCCTCCAAGTTTCCTTCTCAGAAACAATGTGGGGTCCTTACAAAAAGTATCCTGGTTAGGTCTCTGGGCTAATCAAACAGGTTTTTCAATACAGCACAGCAAGCCAGGGCAAGACAGGAAATGAAAGACCAAGGCTCCTTGCAGTTAATTGGCTTTTACCAGCATTTTCCCAGCATAGTGCAAGAAGGAAAAAAAAAGGAAAAAAGGCTTTGTAAGCCAACAATAATCAAAAGGATTAGGAATGTGAAGAGTATTAATATTGTTGATAATTGTTAAAGATAATAACTATGTACAAGATTGAATTATATATTTGCCACTCCTTTATTCCCTCTCCCCAAGACAGAAAGATCCAGGAAAATGACAAAAGAGGGTAAATTGATCCGACCCTGCCCCAAGGAGATAGAGAAAATTTAACAGGAATTTATCCAAAAGAAAGGGAAAAGCTCTCACCAGTCAAAGGATTTGCCATCAGTGAACTATAATGTTAGGTCCTATGGAGGATACAGGGAAAGTAGATTTGTTCTCTGCCCTTAAGGAGTTTATAATAGAGCTTCAGAGTCAATTAATAAATCAAACAAGAAGCACTGATTAAGCCTTCTTGTGTGTAGGCACCATACTCAGCACTGGGGCCTACCAATACAAAGGAGAAACAATTCAGCCTTTCAAGGAATTTACATTTTCATGGGCAAGGAGACATGAACCTGTACATATGTCTATAAATAACGTGTACAAAGTCATTTTGAGTGGGAATACAGTAGCACCTTGGGGATCAGGAAATACAGGCTCATATAGTAAATGGTGTTTGGGCTGAGTCCTGACCAAATTGAGGGATTACAGTAAGACCCAGAGGTGAGGAAGTAGATTCTAAGCATGGAGAAGAGGGGACAGCAAGCAGGAAGGCATAGAGATACAGCTGAAAAAAAAAAACAGTGAATGATATAAGACAGTGAAGTAATTACTTCCAGTGAAGTAGTAGCTGGAACTATTCTAGTAGTTTAAAGGAGACAAGGCTCAATGTGAATGAAATAATAATAGTTTATATTTTACATGTGAAGGAAATCCTGAGTTCTTACTGGTTATGCCTGACATTGAATTATAAGTTTTGCAAAATGCTGTATGTGTATTAATGCATTTCTACCTTATAATAACCCTGGGAGGCAGTTGTTATTATTATCTCTATTTTACAGTTGAGCAAACTGAAGCAGACAAAGGTTAAGTGGTCACACAGCAAATAAGTGTCTGAGGCAAAATTTGAATTCAGCTCTTCTCAATCCCAAGTCCAGATCCACTATGCTACCTACATGCCCTATAGACTCAATAATAAAATGCAGAATATGCCTCCTGACCTTTACATCATCTGCCACTCAAAAACACGGCTTATCTTTCCAGTCATATTACCTATTACTCCCCTTCATGTGTTGTTTATTCGAGTCAGACTGGCCTACTCTCCTTCCATGTTTTTTCACAGGCTGTCCACCATGTCCAGAATGAATTTCTCCTCACTTCTGCCTAAAGCATGGTTCAGGGACCATCTCCAACATAAGATATCTTTCCCAGTCACTGGGGTTATTTGTCCTCTCTCCTTCTTAAATCTAATGCATGTATATATGCATGCTAGCATGGCAAAAATTGTCTGAGGATATGTGGTTAAGTGCTGCTGAAAATTATACAATCAAGAATTCAGAAATACAGAAAAAAACAGCCTATCATGCTAAGAGCAAAAGCATCCCCGTATACTAAAATCAATGAGTCCGGCACATCAGTTTCAGCAGCCTTATATAGATTTTGGTTACATAGGCAGGATGGGTGCAAGGAAATTTTACAGATAGCAGAGGGAAAGGGGATGAATTACACATCAAAGAACAGATGGCAGAAGGGGAAAATATATTTCAAGCAAACTGAGATACTAGCCAGTAAACACCAGAGCTATAGCTGATATCTAAGCTGAAATTCACAAAGACACAGAGCAGAAACTAACCAGTTAACACCCAGGCTATAGTTAATGTCTCAGCTTGATTCTACAGGCTCTAGCTAGTAATATGGTCTAATCATCTCAAAGGGTAGTAGAAAGTAGTACCAAATGCTATTATCACAATGTATGCATGTATACATGCATACACATATCTATTTATATGCATATACATATACACATGTACATGAATATATAATACACATTGTACCTGTATTTATAAGGCATATATTTATACATCAGTCAAAAAAATTTATTGCACACCTACTGTGTGCCAGACATTATGCTAAGCTTCGTATACACTATATTCATGTTTCTTCTGATTCCAAATACAGCCTATTTTAATAATGCAATAAAACCTTAAAAAGGAAAAAAATGCCAAGGCCAATGGTAATAAGCTTTAGTTATGAAGAATCACAGAATTTCAGAGTTGGAAAGAATTCTCTCAAGTTGATTGCAGAAGAAAGAGTATCTAATCTGTAATTGAAATACCATGATTCACACTCCAGATTTATCACTTATCGCTTCTCTGGGCCTCTGTTTCCTCATCTGTAAAATGAGACAATTGGACTAGAAAATTTTAAGGTGTCCTCCAGCCCTAAATTTTTGATATTATGATCTAGTCCAGCTCAAACTTGAACAAAAATTCCTTCTACCGTATCATTAATAAGGAATCGTCCAACCCCTGCTTAAAGACATGGTCTTCTCCTTCTGGAGTCATCCATTCAACTTTCAGGAAACTCTAGTTGTTTTCCAATAAGTTTTTCCTTACTTCAAGCCTAAATATGCCTCTCTCTGCACAGAACAAGTTTGACCACTCTTCCCTATGACAGCTACTTAAATATTTAAAAGACAATTATCATGTCTCCCCTAAGTCTTCTTTTCCGTAAGCTAAACACCGTCATTTGCCTCAATATCTCCTCATAAGAACTCCAGGGTTTTCAATATCTTATATCCCTTTTTCTGGAAGGTTTCAATTTTTCCATAGTCCTATCTAAAATGTGATGCATAAAACTCTGGGTGAACCAAAGCCAGTTCTACAAAGTTTGTGAGAGCTCGTTAAATTTTCACTGTGAGAATTTACAACACAGATATCAACAATCTCTACAAATTAGGATTTGATTTATTGTTTTGTTGATAGTCTAGATTTAAGAAAGTGTTAATAATTCAGATTAAACTTAAAAGTGTATGCACATACACACCATTCAGTTGATTTATTAAACATTTACCAGCACACTCCTTCTTGTATAATTTACTACATTATTCATTTATTTTAACATTCTCTCTTTTTAATTTTAATTTCAAATTTTCTGCCCTTCTCACCCTACCCCTTTCTTTGAGAAGGCAAACAGTATGATATCAATTACCCCTATGAAGTCATGAAAAACATTTCCATATTAGTCACATTGCAAAAGAGAAAAATAAAACAAGAAAAAGCAAAAAATATAAAGAAAGTAAAAAATATGCTTCGATCTGAACTCAGAGTTCATCTGTTCTTTCTCTGAAGCGGATAGCATTTTTCATCATGAATCCTTTGGAATTATCTTGAATCATTGCATTGATCAGAGTGGCTAAGTCTTTTTATAGTTGATCATCATTACAATATTGCTATTACTATGAACAATGTCCTGGTTTTGCTCATTTTACTTTGCATCCATTCATATAAGTTATCCTGGGATTTTCTGAAGCCATTCTGCTCATCATTTCTCATAGCACAATAGTATTCCACCACAATCATATTCCACACCTGCTTCAGCCATTCCCCAATTGATGGACATCCTATCATTTTCCAATCTTTGCCACCACAAAAAGGGCTGCTATAAATATTTTTGTACATTTAGGGTCTTTTCCTATTTCTTTGATCTCTTTAGGATAAAGAACTAATAGTGGTATTGCTAAGTCAAAGAAAGGGTATATACAGTTTTATCACCCTTTGGGCGTAGTTTCAAACTGTTCCCCAGAATGGTTAGACCACTTCTTCAGATGGAGCCAAGATAGTAGAAAAAACATTTAGCTGAGGTCTCCTGAAATTCCTGCCTTAAAAAACCAGCTTTTAAAATAATTCCTCAAATTGAATTCTGGAGTGGCAGAATCAACAAAATGTCAGAGTAAAACATTCTTCCAGGCCAAGACAACATAAGAGATTGGAAAGAGAGGTCTGTGACATGGGGGAGGAGGACGACTTGGAATCCATGTGGATTAAACACCAGTGGTGGGACTAGGTGGTGGTGAGAGAAGTAGCAGCAGCTTCAGGAGTTTTCAAGCCAGAGACAGTAAGAGGACCTGGCAACTGGTCAGAAAGGGATTTAAGGGGACCTGTGTTATAGCACTTGATGCAGTAAAAGATGATGTAAGCAACTCCATTGCCTATACCCACTTTTAAGTCATAGTTCAAGGGTGGAGAAGAACTCTTTCAGATAAGAGGGAATGAAAGCTCTGAGGAGAAATATTACTGACAGCACCTAGGGATAAGGGAACCTGAGGAACAATGTTGTTTCAGGTCTCAAAGGAGGAGGGATACTGAGAAGCAGTGTCAATTGCAAAAGGATTGGGGCCTTTCCTAGATAAGAATCATAAGACCAAGACAGCAGTGACCACACTTCTCCCCAGATTGCACCACCTTTGAAGCACCAAAAACTTCCAAAGCCTCAGAACTAACTCCAAAAATAGCACTGCAAAAAGCTTGAAGCTTGAAATAGTGCCCCTCCACCCATGCCACACTGGGAACAGAATCCAACATTAACAAAAGATTAAAAAAAATCAAGAAATAGTGTGAGAAAATGAAGAAAACACAAAAAGTAAACCTAACCTAACCTAAAAAAGGCAACTATGCTGACAGGGAGAATAAAGATACAAACTCAGAAGCCAATAAAGTCAAAACAGCTACAAGCCAAACCTCAAAGGAGAAAAAAAATGTGAGCTGGACACAAGCACAACAAAAATCCCTGGAAGAGCTAAGAATGATTTTCAAAATAAAATAAGAGTTGTAGAGGAAAATTAGGTAAAGAAATGAAAGCAAAAGAAGAAAATTATGAAAAGACAATTACCAGTTTAGAAAAAGAGACATACAAAAACAGTGAAGAAAATAATGTCTTAAAAAACAGAATTAGTCAAAAGAGAAAAAAGGTACAAAAGCTAATTCACAAAAATAATTCCTTAAAAATTTAAATTGGGCAAGTGGAAGCTAACAACTCTACAAGACATCAAGAAACAGTAAATGAAAATCAAAATCATGAAAAAATAGAAAAAAATGTGAAATATCTCATCAGAAGAAGAACTGACCTGGAAAATAGATCCAGGAGAATAAATTTAAGGATTATTTGAGTGCCAGAAAGTCATGATCAAGGAAAGAGCCAAGACATCATACTTAAAGAAATTATCAAGTAAAACTGCCTTAATATCAAAGAACCAGAGGCCAAAATACAAATTAAAAGACTCTACTCATTGCCTCCTAAAAAGACCCTAGAATTAAATTAAAACTCTCAGGAATATTGTAATTCCAGAGCTACCAAGCCAAAGAGACGCTACTATAAGCAGCCAGAAAGAAACTATTCAAATACCATGGAGTCACACAAGATTTAGCCACTATTCTGTTAAAGAGGCAGAAAATTTAGAATATGATATTTTGTAAGACAGAGGAGCTAGAATTTCAACCAAAAATAACCTACCCAACAAAAGTGAGTATAATGCTTCAGGGGAAAACATGGATATTTAATGAAATAGCAGACTTTCAAGCATTTCAAATGAAAAGATCAGACCTAATAGAAAATATGAAATTCAAATCAAAGACTCAGGAGAAGAATAAAAAGGGAAATGTGAATGAAAAATCATAAGAGGCTTAATATGTTTAAATTGTTTACATTCCTACATAGGAAAATGATACTATATATTCTGAGAACTTTATTATCACTAATAATTAGTAATATTATTAGTAATAATAATTAGAAGGACAGAGAAGACAGAGGACATGGGAATGAGTTGATTATGTAGGGATAATCTGGAAAAAATTGATGGGTGAAAAATAGAAATTCACTGGAAGAAAGGGGAAGGGATAGGTAGAACGGGAAAAGTTTTCTTAAAAAAGTTTATGCACTAAAGAGCTTTTACAGTGGAGGTAAAAATGGGGACAAGGTGGTGAGTAATGCTTAAATCTCTCATCAGTTGGTTCAAAGATAGAAGAAAAATATATATACATATATATGTATATATAATTATACACACTCAATTGAGTATAGAAACCTATCTGATTCAATAGGGAAATAGAAAGAGAAGGGGATAAAAGATATGGGGAATGATAAAAAGGGATGGAGGATTAAGGGAGGCAATAGTCTGAAACAAAACAGACCTTCAGGAAGGGACAAGATTAAAAGAGAGAAGAATAAACATAAGAAAACATGATGGAGGGAAATGCACAATTAGTAGTCATTACTGTGAATATGGATGAGATGAGCTCACTCACAGAACAAAAACAGATAGGAGAATAGATTAGAAACCAGAATCCAACAATATATTGTTTGTAAGAGACGCATAAAGTAGAAAAACACATGGAGAGTTCAAATAAAAAACTGGAGCAGAACCTATTATGCCTCAGCCAAAAAAGGCAGGGGCAGTAATCAAGATCTCAGACAAAGCAAAAGTAAAAACAGACCTAAAAGAGATAATCAAGGAAAGTATATTTTGCTAAAAAGCTATCATACCTAATAATATAATACAAAAATATCCAAGAAGTCCAAAAAATTACAAATACCCAAGGGGTGGAGGAAATTGGGTGTTCTAATAAACTTTTAGTGAAGGTATGAACTAATCTAGTTGTTCTGGAGAACAATTTGGAACTATCAACAAAGGACTATACAACTATGAATACCCTTTGGCTGAGCAATACCACTACTAGGTCTGTATCCCAAAGACATCAAAGAAAAAGGAAAAGAGCCCACATGTACAAAACTATTTAAAACAGCTCTTTTTGTGCCAGCAAAGAATTGGAAAGTAAGGGGATGCTTAGCAATTATGGCATCAATTAGGTTGTGGCATATGACTGGGATGAAATATATAGTATAAGAAATGACAGGGGCAGGAGTGGTTTCAGAAGGAAAGAAAACATAGCAAGATCTATATGAACTGGTCCAAAGTGAAGTAAGGAGAACTGGGAGATCGTTATGTACAGTAACAGCAAGGTCAATGACGATCACCTGTGAAAGACATGGCTACTCTGATCAATACAATTATCCAAGACAATTCCAAAGGACTCATGATGAAAAAATTCTACCCACTTCCAGAGAGAGAACTGATGAACTTTGAATGCTAATTGAAGTATAATTTTCTCACTTTCTTTATTGTTTTGGGATCGTTTATTTTTTTTAATACGGCCACAATGGACATTTGTTTTGCATGATTTCACATTTATAATTGATACAATTTTGCCTGCCTCCATCATGGTGAGTGGAGGATGGGTGAGACGGGAAGGCAGAGAATTTGGTAATCAAAATTTAAGAAGGAAAAAAATGTTATAAATAAGTAATAAAAAATATTTAAGTAAAAAGAAAGAAAATTGTATTCCAAATCCTTTTTGATTATAACATGCTTTCTCTTGTGAATATCAAAGACTAATTAGATTTGATATGCAATTTCTACTCAACATTAATACAAAATTCACTATGATCTAGTTAGACTTCATTGATCTTTTAGACATCATTCTTTCCTGCACAGGGAGACAGTGGCATCCTCTGAAACTGCTTTGGACACAGACTAACGGTGCTAGAAAATCATTTTTTATAAATCAGCATTAGTCGCAAAAATTGTCAAGGACTGATGTTAATCATATTTGGCTTTCATATTAAAAATCCAACATCTATTTCACATGGCATGCATCTAAATAGTCAATATTTATTGTGTATACATTCAGTACCTAATGCTCAATAATGAAAGTTCATGTTAAGCTTCCTCTCTCTTATCAGAAGCATGATTTATTGCTAGAATTACTGGAGTTTTTTTTTTAAAAATTCTAGAAACTCAAGAACTTATAGACAGCATATGCGAATTTAATAGAGGGAACATTATCCCATTCTATACAGGGTGTTCCTAAAGTCTAGACACATAGGCAAAAATGCATATTTTCAAGAAATGAAATGAATGATATTTTCAACATTTCATTTAATTGGAATATTAACAAATAACATCTTCAATATGATTTCCATCATTTGTGATGCAAAAGTCTATGTGCTTTGCCAGATCCACATGAACTCGATGCAATAACTGCACATTTCCTATACTTTGAGCTGATTTGAGACTAGTGAATCACCTTTGAGACTCGACCCTCTTTGCCATAATCTCTGACATTTTCCTATGCACTTTCTAGTGTTCGTAAAGGACTTCTATTAATGGGAATTTTTCCAGCATTTATTAAGTATATATAACTTGCCAGAGACTTTGCCAAGTCATGGACACAAAGAAAGGAAAAAACAAATCCCTACCCTCAATGATCTTATATTTTATTTATCTGTGATAATCTTGCTATATTCGAGCTCATTTATTACTGTGGTTGTGGTTGTTATAACAAGCATTTATATATACTATGTCCCACCTTCCCTTTAGCACCAGTCAGAACAATAAATCTTGGGAAAGGAAGTGGCTCTGGGCCATGTAACTGATTTGTGGAGGTAGATGTTCATTGGGATAGAATAGGAACTTCTTTATTCAAACCTAATCCACCCCTTAAAAGTGGGAGCATCCCATGTTTTTAAATGGTCAGCAGATACATATAGAATGTGATATGTAGTATGAAATGACTATTACCAGCCTGAGAGTGAGTGAAGAGATAAAGTAACTACTGGATGCGAGGACTCAAAAGCAAATTAGTCTTGTGGGGGAGGGATGTCATTTAGCATAAAGACAAATGGTCTTCCACGCTCCGTATTCCCTGAGAATTTCATTGCTCATAGATTCAAAGATCTAGGAGTTTCCTCAGAGGTTATCTAATCGTCTCATTTTACAGGTGAGGAAACAGAAGCCATGTATGTTAAGTCACTTGCCCAAGGTCAAACAAGGTCAGAGACAGGATTTGAACCTATTTCCTCTGACTACAAAATCAATGATCTTTTCGATGTAACTACGTTGTCTCCTCAATCCATAGAGTCATCCCATACAACAATGAACCAAAAATAAAACTTTGTAAATTTCAGCAAAATTAATTAACACTTCAATCAAGTCTGATAAAAAAAGATGTCTGAAAAAGTCTAAAAAAGATGACATTGCACATAAAACTGCAAATCTATTATATACAACTTGCTATTTCTATTAAACATATGATAAAATTATGTAACTTTCTTTTTTTTCTCCCCCCACCCTCTAAATCATAATTGATTGGAGAAATGTAAATTAAAATAACCTTGAGATATCATTTTACACCTATCAGCTTGGCTAAAATGATTGAAGGGAAATTGATAAATGTTGGAAGGGAAGTGCAAAAATTGAGACACTAATTCACTGTTAGTGGAACTGTTAACTGACCCTAACTTTGTGGTACAGAGGACCCTTCTTTCTATTTTTGACCTCTTTGTTGTGCCATCTCTGGGTCAAAAAGTGTAGATATTTTACTCACTTTTTTAAACCATAAATCCACATTGCTTTCCAAAATGATTGCACTGATTCATAATTCCAACAACTCAATTAATTAGTATGATTGTAGTTCCAAAGTCCTTCTAACATTGATGGCTGTCATCTTTTGTAACCTTTCCAATCTACTGAGTTTAAAATAAAATCACAAAGTAGCATTATTTGCATTTCTTTCATTATTAGTGATTTGAATACTTCCTATGTATGTTAATAGTTTGTGATTTTTTTTTGTTGGAACTCATTGTTCTTTTTTTTTTTTTTTACTATTTATCCATAGGGAATGGCTCTTGATTGAAATATTTTAGTTCCCTTTGTATCTTGATTATCAAAGCTTATCAGAGATGTTTGATTCAATGTTTTTTTAGTCCAACTATTTCTCTTTTGATACTAGCTATATTGCATTAACGTGAAGCTTTTCTATTTCATGTAATAAAAATAATATATGCATACATATGTACATACATATTCTCTTGTTATCAACTTGTTTAAGTATTCATCATTAGCTATATCTGAGAAATATACCTCATCTGCCTTTCTTCTTTTTATTTCATGGTGTGAGCTTTACTATTCAGAGTACATGCTCATTTTGAGTTTATTGTGTTACATGGTATAAGTCGCTAGTTCAAATGTAATTTCATCCAAATTTCTTTCCAGTTTCCCACAATGTTCTTGTTGAAGCAGAAATTCTTCCTGGAAGTAATTTATGTTTGGGAATTTATAAAACACTGAATAGAGTTAAATTGATTCTGATTCATCTTTATCACATATGTTCTACTGATCTACTTTTCCATGTTTTATTTTTAATTTTGGAGTCACATTACCAACAAGAAGGAGCAATAGACATTTTGTCTGAACCTCTCAGATCTATTCAAAATGGGAAATATAAGAGATTAAGCAATTTCAGCTGTCTCTATGGTCTAGGACACCAAGAGTGTTAAAGAGCTAAAAATCCAATGAACTAAAAATAAAGGAGGCTACCTCCTAAGTCACTTCAACACTTCCTTCCCCACCACTCACCATTCATGGGTAGAGCTGTATAAGCCAACCAATGGACTTACAGTGGAACCCAATTCTACCTCTACTCCTCCCAGTGCCAGAGAAAACAGAAACACAAAAGCTTGCTCTGATTTGTACTCCAAGAGAGCAATATCCTGTGCTGCAGTAGTACTTTCCTAGACAACTAAGTAACTAAGGGAACTCAGGAAGGGCATTAGAATGTGTGATGATCCACCATGCCTGACTGGAGTAAAGGGTCCAACACCAAGCTGGGACCAGTTCTGCCTCCTCAGAAGTCACTTGCTCCAGAGGATGAAACTGATAAACCATGAATTGTCTAGCATAGGAGGAGCCTGAGAAGGCTTTGAGGTCCAGCTCTCAGGAAAACTGTTATCAAAGAGGAACAAGTGAAACAATGAGCAACAGGTAAATAAAAGAAAAAAATCTCAACTTCTAAAATTCTAAATTCAAAGATTCTCAAAGCCCTGAGGAGGTAGAAAACTTAAAGGCTTTGGCCATAAGCAGATAAACTAACATAAGAAATATTAGTAATCAAAGAGAATATGGCTTCCAGGTATATCAGCAAGACAATGAACACAACATTAATGATAATCATGAATATGCCTATGTAGTTCTGTGTCACAAAATATGAGAGAATTTCCATATAGAAGGTAGAAGAAATAAAACATTTATTCAGACACCAGAAGACCAAATCCCACAACCAATAAGTCCAATCCATTCAAGCAGCAACCTACTCTCAAAACCAGTAAGACCACTTTATCATAACAGAAAAGAATTTAAAACACAATATCAGGGCATGGAGCCTCCCCATCCCATAACCTTCTGCACTCCTGCTGGGGCCTTCCCACAAACACACTCACAGCATAGTTAGCATGCCTGCATCTGCTCTCTCCTTCAACTCTAACTGCTCCACCCTTTCCTGTTCCTCTCCTTCAGCAAGCTCCTCCCACCACATGTGACTTAGGCTTCCTGTGATGTAAGCAGGTCACATGGGCCTATTAATGGGTGGGAAAGCTCTGCAAATTTACATTACCTTTACACCAGGTCAGCAAAATAAGTTCAAACATCTATGAATAAATGTTGTAAGATGAAGAAAAATGGATTAAGACATGATGAAGTAGAAGACCCTATAGATTACCAAGAAAGCAAAGAACTACTACAGAATCTTTCTGAATAGATTATAAGAGAAGGAAAAATGTTAAAAGAAGAATTTGTGGCCTCTGCTGCAGAAATAATTGGAAGAATAGAAAAACAAATCCATGGTAGCAAGTTGCACCAAAAAACAAACAAACAAATAATAGCAGATTGAGAAAGCAAACACACAAAAGTGAAAAATAATCTGGAAGAAGAAAATCACAAAAAGGAATAACATTAAAAGAAAAAGTGATCTCCATACAAAACAAAGATATTTATCCTGAAGACAGGGTGCACAAAGGCAATTTAGTGATTATAGGTATCCCAGGAGACAAAAAATAAACTCCAGATAAGAAACTTTTTTTTCTATTTTTAATCAGTAACAAATAGCTTATGATTGTGTGATTTATAGTATAATTTGGGAAGTGGAGGCATGAATTTTCCTCCTTTTCTCCCTTTTTTCATTATTTTCTTACAGAATTTAACCTTTACATTCCTTCAAATAAATTTTGCTACAATTTTGACTAGCTCTAAAATGTAGCCCCTTGATAGTTTAATTGGCATAGCATGGAATCCATAAATCAATTTAGACTATATTGTATTTTATTATTATTACATTGATGTGACTTAAATATGAATGCTGAATGGTCTTCTAATTATTCGTCTTTTTTTCTTACAAAAAAGTGTTTTATAATTGTACCTATATAGGTCTGAAATGTGCCTTTACAATGAAACTTCCAGATCCTTTATACATTTTGGAGTTGTTGTGAATGGGTCTTGCCTCTCTATTATTTCTTTCTCAGTTATATTATTCATATGAAGAAATTCTGTTGATTTGGATGCCATATGTATTATATAGAAAGTGTGGGTCTGCTCTTTCAGAAAGTTGTATGGCCCTCTCCATTGGTAAGTCATGAATTTCATCTGTGTACTAGCTTGTCTTTGATCCTCTGAGGACAAAGTGTTCTTGGAAATGAAGAAAGTCAAATTTAGAAAGAACTATTACATCTTTCTTTAGGGAAGACATTTTAGTGTACACAGCCTTCAAATATGAGATACACATAGTAAATATAATTTAATTTTAAAACCATTTTAGTCCTATGAATTGACTTTTCTAAATAGCAAATGGATTTTCAGAGAATAAACATCATGGTGTTTCATGTGGCTGAGTTAGTCCTGGAGTCTGATGGGTCTTTTATTCCTTCCAGACCATTTAATATTCTGGGGTGTCAATCTGGAGAGTATACCATTTCTCTTTCATGTGACTATGGTGAACATCCGCATTTGCTTCATGCACACAGTGTTTGAACATTTAAACAATTGGAAAATGAGGGAAACAATTTTATTTTCAATTAGGCTTGATTGTGACAAAAGCAAAAACTTGGTCTGAAAACTGCTTTTCATTGCCCCAACAAGCCTCGCCCTTGCCAGATTGTTCTGCGATAATTACAGCTTTTCAAAAGGTATTTCCATGGCTTCAAAAGCTCCCTTTTTCTGTGAACCTCCATGCATATTACAATAACTAGGAAACACAGCCAGCTTTGATATGTCTAAACCCAAACAAATCTATGGTGTAAAAATATCATTAATTTTCTTATTGATTTCTTACACTAGAAATTCAGAGTGCCACCTTCATCCAGTTCCTAATACAGAGGGCTCTCCGAGGCTACTGAACTCAGTTCATTGAAATTTCCATGCTGTTGATAGTGAATGCTGCCTGATTAAAGATACTTTCTTCCACATCCTCTTTAACATATTTATTCACAGAATAAGAATCATAGACTGCCAATGCATTTCAACAATTCACTAGCTATCCAGCATATGCAGAGGGGTAGTGCGCCATTCCTGAGATTAAGACACAAATGAAATAGTCCCTGATGTCAAGGATATTAGGAGGGGTGGGAAGCAATGTACAAACAAATAAGTAAACACAACATCATATGAAGTATTCAATATAAAATCATTTCAAGTGGTGAGAGACAGAGAATGCCAAAACCTGGGGAGATGAGGAAAACTTACATGTAGGAGGTGGTCCTAGAACTGAGCTTTGAAAAAGAGCCAGGGATTATAAGAGGCAGAGGGAAAAAAAGGAAGTGGATTTCAGATAGGAAAGAATAATAGCTGTGCAAGTGATATCTAGCATTTATATAGTGCTTAAGGCTTCTTAGATATTTTATATTGATATTTCTGTTGATCCTCACAACAACTCTGTGAAGTAGGCGCTATCATTACTCTCATTTCACAAATGAGGAAATTGACATTGAGAGAGTTTAAGTCAAGAAGCATCTAGTAAGTGCTTACATGTGCCAGGCACTGAGCTAAGTGCTGGGTAGGTCAATAAGCTCAAAGCCACAGTCAGTAAGAATGTGAGAGAGGATTTGTACATATCTTCCTGACTCCAAGTCTAGTACTCTATTCATTACACCACCTGACTGCTTTGTGAAGGCATGAAAGCAGGAACCAATAGATTAGCAGGTCAGTTTGATTGGATAACGGATGTTTAGAAGGATATTGATGTGAAATTAAAGGATAAATTCCATTTCTCTTATTATTAGCAATTTGGAGCCTTTCTCAGCATGGTGCAGCAGAAAGAGTGTTGGTTCTAGATTGGAAGACTAGGGATCAAATCCTGCCTCTTTCATTTATCATGAGTGTGATTTCGGGCAGATCACTCAATAACTCTGAGTTTTAGCTTCCTAGTATATAAATTGTCTATTTCCTAATTATGTAAAATGAGAAGGCTGGACTAGATGGCCTCTAAAATTCCTTATGGCTCCAGATTTCTGATCCTATGAGCTTATAATGGGCCTCTATCCACAAAGATATCAATGACAAAAAGACATCCCTCCCCCCAAACAAAGCAAATTAATTGTAGCAGAAATCTTTGTGGCAGCAAAAAAATGTGAAAAAATAGAATGTGTGCCTATTGATTAGAAAATGATTAATTGGTATTAGTAAGATATTGCTGCAATGGAATAATGCAAAGAAACAAAAGCATAAGTATAAAGAAAGATGGAAATCACATGAATTAATGAAGCATGAAAGTAGTAGAACCAAGACGGCATGATGTACAATGCTTAAAATTACATAAGGGAAAATTACAACAAAATGCTGCTGAACTCAGACTAATTAGAATAACCAAATTTAGTCCCAAAGAAAAGTGAAGGATGGACACACCTTTCAATACAGATGTGGCAGGCTATCAATGTGATATGATTCATATGCTAAATATTTGCAGTGGTCATTCCATTGGTTAGCTTTTTCTTGAATTTTTCTTTGACTACAAGGGAGGATTCAATGGGGCAAAGATTATACAGGCACATTGTTTTGGTTAGTTTAAAAAGGCATCAATAATACTTATTGATTGGGGGAAAAATAAAATTATAGAGGTAGGTCAGAGCCATACTGTGGTTGCTTTAAATTCCAAACAGTTAGGTTTGCCTTTTATTCTACAGAAATATGAAGACCGTGGAATAGGAGAGTAGCATGGTCAAACCTGTGCTTTGGGAAAATTATTTTGCTAGGAAGGGACTGAAAGCAGAGAAAACAATTGGGAGCTTTACTTCAATAGATCAGATATTATGAGTCCTGAATTAATGTGATGACTGTATAGACAAAAAGAAAGGAATGGATTCAAGAAAATGAGTGTAAAGCATCAATGAATTATGGAAGTTTATTGGATATAGAATATGAGCTAGAAGCATGAGTCAAAGATGACTTCAAGGTATGGAACCTGAGTGACTGAAGGATGATTGTTTCCTAAATAGAAATAGAGAAGTTTGTTGAAGGCTTAGGTTTTGAAGGAAATATCATGAATTTGGTTTTAGACATGTCAGGTTGAAGATGCTTTGGTAAATCCTAGTTGAGATGTTTGCATAGTCCTAGTACGGTAAAGCTGGAATTCAGAAGAGAGATTAGGAAGACATATATATATATATATATATACATACATACATATACATATACATACACAAATATTATATATATACACTTATATACATACACACATAAATATATGTGTGTATTTGGAGAGAAAGAAAAGGAGAGAGAGGGGAAAAGGAGAGAAGGGGAGAGGAGGGGAGGGAGATTACTATCTATATAGAGATAAATAGATAAGCAAACCTTTAAGAGCTCTTGAGATTATGAAGTGAGAGGCTATAAAGAGAAATGGGGAGAAAAAGGCCTTTTAGGGGATGTCTGCATTTCGTGGATAGAAATAGGATGACAATTCAGCAAAAAAGACTTAGAAGAAATTATCAGAAAAGTAGGAAGAGGACCAAAAGAGATCAGTGTCATGAAAACTGAAGCTGGAGAGAATATTGAAGAATTAATGGTCAAGACTGTCACTCAGAATGAGAATGCTTAAAAGGCCTTGTGATTTATTGGTGAAAAAAATGTTGGCAATGTTGGAGAAAGTGGTTTCTGTCAAGTGGCAGAATTGGAAGGCAGATTGCAAGTGGCTGAGAAGTAAGTGGGAGTTGAGAAAATGGAGGTAATAATTATAGACAACCAACCTTTTCTAGAAGTTTAGCTTTAAAAGAGATGATAGATATGGGATAATAGTGCGAGGATATGGCAGGTTTAAGGGAAGATTTTTTTAAGAATTGGGAGCTCTTATCATATTTGAATTTGGTACAGAATAAGCCAGTATACAAAAAGAGAATGAAGATGAGTAAATATCTTTTGTCAGGAAAATACTACTTTGGCATCCTCCCCCACTTCATACTTATGAAACATGTTTTATG
Organism: Phalanger gymnotis; assembly: GCA_028646595.1. NCBI lineage: Eukaryota > Metazoa > Chordata > Mammalia > Diprotodontia > Phalangeridae > Phalanger > Phalanger gymnotis. Next base: position 342,485,712 of record CM053624.1, read on the forward strand.
AACTTAAGCATAAGATTTTTCCTTTATGCTTATTAAATTTAATCTTGACAAATGCTGTTTCAAAATATGTGGTCCCAAGTTCCACTCAATGTTCTAATCTGTTTATTTTTAAGGACAGTGCCTAAAATTGCCCTTTATATTTTGATATCATTCATTTATTCTACCATCATGTATAATTTTATCCTCCCAACATCACATCAAAATTAATTCTTTGGAGACATCTTCATGATGCTCCCTGTTCTTCTCCACTAGAAAATGTCATATTTCCTAGACAATTAATCTGATGGTCATCTGTATTGGTTTCATGGTCATTATTAGACAACTCCATTGGTTATTGGCTCTGACTTTCTCTCTGCTACCAGATTCTGGGTTCCTTCCTTTCAGGACCACCTACTGGCCAGGGTGGCCACCATCTACAAGTTAGTGTGCCTAAAATGCTTCTCTCTGAAGCTTTTATCATCAAGCCTATGACTCACAATACACATCTAAAGGAAGGCAAACAAAAGAAAGGCAGGGAATTCTGACAGACATGTTTCCCTCAAAAATTTTAAATATCCCACAATGCTCTCATGGGTTACTGTAGTGTTCTGGGGCACCTGGGTACTTCATTTTGGTCTTCTTGCTATAGTCATTTCCTTATATACCTCTCCCTCATGGAATTTTCCTCTACAACAACAACAACAAAAATTTAACAAAATCAACAAACAGCCACCCTGTTTGGCAGTTTATTCCATAGACCATGCCCAAAGTCTCCACCAAAGGATTAAAAAGGGGACGCCTCCTCATTTGTTGCCTCAGGATAGATATTGATCATCACAATTAATTAGATTTTGGATGCTTTTTACAGGTATTTCATTTACATTATTTTATTCATTGTATAATATAACACATGACAATAAATATTTATCAAGTGCCTACTCCATGCCAGGTACTATGCTAAATACTGGGAATACAAATTGGGGGCAGGGGAAAACAATCTCTGTCTTTTGGGAGCTTACTACTTAATGCCAGAAGACAACATACAAAAAGAATCTACAACGCTTGGGGGAGGAGGGCAGAGACCAGCATGAGTACGTGCTGTTTCATGGAGTCCAAATCAATCAGAGTTGAAGATGGAAGGTGGAAATTAACCTGAAAAATTCATATCCCATCCTTCTATAAATGCAAACTTTGGGAAGAGTTTAGTGTTCTACCCCTCCAGCTCTCCAATGGGAGAGAGGAAGCTGAAGGAGGTGAGATGGTATTCAATATCCAAAAAAGAGTTGAATAGCAGGATGAAGAAATTTGTATACGTCACATGCCTTGTTCTTGTTCTGCCTGAATCAGTTCATACAGTTCTTCCCATGTTATTTTGCATTTTCAGTTATCATGTTTTTATGTTTATCTTTGATCTTAGCACCTTCCTCCCTACTCTTGGTATCTCCCCCTCCCCAGATTCTTAGTACATCCCTGTTGTTCTCTGCCATAAGAGGGCTCCATCTGCATCTCTTCTATTCCAACAATGACCCACTTCCAAATCTTTTCTCTTTATGCTTATGAATAATAAATTTTCCTATTATGCATTTTGTTCCATTAAAGATTTCCTATATTATTAATATTAATTATTATTATTAAACTAGCTATCTTATGGGAAGAAACCTAAAAATATTTTTAAATCTCACCCAGACTAAGATGTAAATGGTAGCTAAAACTTAATTGTTATCTTTTCCACAGGTATTTGCATTTTTAGTTATTCGTGTTCTTAATTACATAAAAGGATAAATCTATACTGGAAAAATTGAAGGCACCAATGACAGGGTAATAAAGGAGATGTATTTAAGCAAAATTTCTTCCAATTCTGTTAAATCACATCTTGTAATCAGCCACCTACTGATTCTGTGAATAAGACCAGCTCCACATAAAATAGCTCCAACTTTATGTAGGCCATGAAGCTTTGAAAGCATGTCCCATCTAGCAACAAGGATTTCTACTTAACTATTATGAAACTCTATTCTGTGGCTTTCAGTAGCATTCCATTCTATTACCCCATGGTCTTGGCTTTAGAGTCTCTGTAGACACTGGGAACAACTTACAGTGAAGCAATTATCCTTTATTGCAAGGACTGGACTAGTGCCTTCTATGCAGCCCCAAAAGGACCATGGCCATAAATTACTGGGGATGGTTGGCCAGGACCAGTTGAAATCAGAATGAGGAAGAAGCAGGAGGAGGAATGATAAAGTGCAGGAAACATAAGAAGGAAAGAGGAAGAGAATGAAAAAAAGAAGGGAAAGAGGTAGAAAATAGAGAAAGAAGCAGGAAGAGAAAGGAGAAAGAAAATAGTAGTAAGGACTCTTATTTTTCTAGAACTTTAAGGTTTCCAAAGCACTTTGCCTGTAACCCTGTTAGGTAGGTAGAGAAAACATTATTACACACATTTTACAGATAAGGAAACAGTATCAGTTTCACTGAATTACTGAGTCACACAGCCAGGTGGATCCAGTTTTCAAATCTTAAACCATGTTATTAGATTGCAGTCCTACAGGACATCACAGAAAAGAGGAAGAACACATCTAGTAAAGGCAGGAAAATAGTGAATTACCTTCATACAGTAGTGTGCTGGTAAATATTTAACAATCAGCTCTCTGAACATTCATGACACACTTCTAAAGGTTAATCTGCATCATTAACATTTCCTCCATCACTTTCTAAAGTGTAGACAATCAAGAAACAACAAAAACAGTAAATCAAGATCTGATTTGCAGCATTTGCCAATTTCTATGATATAAAAGGTCACACAGGAATTTAACAATCAATTCTCCTAAGCCTATACAAGCTGGCTCCAGGACAACTTCCCCTTTTCCAAGATTCTATTTAAGGGATTATTATTTCTATAATTCACAATATTAATAAAATTTATATATTTCACAAAGTGTTTTACATTCATTTTATATATTTACAACAACAGTATGAGGTAACTGCTATAGGTATTATTATCCACATTTCACAGTTGGTGAAAATGAGGCTCATAATATATTTGCCCATGGTCGCAAAAGCACTAAATGTCGGAGGCAGGATTTGAATACGTGCTTTTCCTTATACGAGTCCGATTCTTTTTCCACATTATGCTATACTGCTTTTCCCATTTGTCAGAGGAAGACACCAAGGCATGGAGAGCTAACACGAAGTATATTGATCCAGATAATTGCTAGATCTACATATCTGGCCCTACCCCTCTCCTGAGCTCCAATCTCACATCCCTGACTGGACTGTACACTTCTCAAACTGGATGGTCCAATCAAACTCATCTAAAATAGAACTCATAATTTTCCTAAACTCTCCCTTCTGAATGTTCCTATGACTGTTGAGGGCACTACCAAGCTCTCAGTCAGCCAGGCTAAAAAATTCAGGGTCTGATTCTTCATCCTCGGTCACCACCCATATCTGATCTATTTGTAGGTTTCATTGTTTCTACCTTCATGACATCTCTGCTACACATCCCCTTCTCTCCACTCATATAGCTGCCACCTCACATCTAGACTACTATGAGAACTTTCCAGTTAGTCTCCCTATCTTGTCTCCCTCCTCACCAATTCCAATCCAGCCTTCATTTAGCTGTCAAAGTGATTTTCCTAAAGCATATTTGACCTTTTCACCTCCTTACTCAATAAACTCCAGTGGCTCCCTATCACTTTAGGATTTAACATAAAATCCTGTATTTGACTTTTAAAGTCCTCCATAACCTAGCCCATTTCTACTCTTCCAGTCTGCATACACTTTACTCCACTCCATATATTCCACAATACAGGTTGGTCCTGCTGCCGCCACAGCTCGGCTCCACTCCCCTCTGCTCGGTGCGTGATAGACTTCATTCAGTGACCATCCAGGCTGTCCTGGGCTGGATCCCTGCTTCCCTCTGCTATTTTGTGGATTGTCCTTACTCTTCCTCCCACTCCACAATGCATCTCCCAACTCCTGGACTTCTCACTATCCATCCCCCATGCCAGGGATGTTTTCCTTCCTCACCTGTACTTCAGTCAGTAATTCAATGAAGTAGCGCCCACTGTGTGCTAGACATTAAGCGAAGTGCTAGACATTAAGCTAAGTGCTGGGGGTGCAAAGAAAGGCAAATGTCAGTCTCTGTTCTCAAGGAGATTACAGTCTAGT
>CM053624.1:342490354-342506203 GCA_028646595.1 Phalanger gymnotis
GGGAGGAGGGTAGAGATGAGGAGAAAATTTGTAACTCGAAATTTTGTGGAAATGAATGTTGAAAGCTAAAATAAATAATAGCAAATAAATAAATAAAAGCAAAAAAAAGAAAAAGAGAGAATTAAAAAAAAAGAAGAAATAATCATAAAATATTTGCTCTTGTCCAGTTCTGCAGTTGCTCTCACCTGCTCCAGTATCTTTCAAAAAACGATTGGCATTGATTCAATAAGTAATGTTAAAATTTGACTACCTTGCAACAGGGTTCACATCTAGTGAGGGCAGCCATGTGCTCTCTTATCACCCACTTACTTTAGCTTTAACCCCTTGTTAATTACAATCATTCCATTTCCATCTTCGGCCATGTCTTGGGTAAGTGGAGCTGGAAAGAATTGGTGACTGATGGCCAATAACCAAAACAAGAAACTAAAAAGGACAAACTGGTGAGGGGGGGAAGGTTGAGCTGGAGCAGAGAAGAGATAGATGGAAAGGGTCAATGGGCTTTACAGGCTCTAAACTGAGGAATTTAACTAAACCTATCAGGTGTTGTCACCTCTTCAAAAACTGAGGGAGATTCCCCCCAAAAAGTATGTTGTTTCCACAAATTTCCCATCTCCACACTATGCAGTAATGGACACTGTAATAAGAACCACTTGTTTCTTTTACCCAAATGTTTCCTTCATAATTTACCTCAAATATAAAAAGACCAAGACTTAGCTAGAGGTAAACAAAACTATTAAGACAAAGAAGAAAACTTTTATCTGAATTTCAGGAAGTTTCCTAACTTAAAGCTCCAACTGTTGTGATTGTATCTTTTCATTTCTTACAAACTCCATAAAACAACAAAGAAAGGGGTCATGTGTACTTGAGGTTCATACCTCCCAAGGTTGTTAGGAGGATCAAATGAATCATATTTGTAAAGTGCTTAGGCACATTGCCTGGAACGTAATAGTCATTACATAAATACCAATGATCACTATTACTGTTGCTGACTCTCAACTTGAAAATTTATTCATGTCAATTACTGGTTTCTGCTTCTTTTCTTCTGCTTCTGTACCCACTGATTTCTATGGCATTTGATTTGGAAAACATATATGAACAGTTTTTTCTTTATCAGTTTAAGATTCCTTAGACTCCATGGAGAGAGAGAGAGAGAGTGAAAGGGGAGGGGGAGGGAGGGAGAAGTAGATATAGATGAAATGTATATCTATACATACACATAGATAGGCAATACACATATACATACAGATTCACCCACACATATACATATACATCCCTGTTAGGTAGAACATTTCTGGACAATATATGAAATGTAATACCTGCAGCCAAGGGACCAATCGTAAATGACTATGTTTTAAGCCACTGCCTAGAAATCTAAATCCTATTCTCTGGATTTCAAATATTATTATTAGGGGCAGCTAGGTGGTGCAGTGAGTAGAGCACCGGCCCTGGAGTCAGGAGGACCTCAGTTCAACTCCAGCCTCAGACATTTGACACACTTGCTAGCTGTGTGACCTTGGGCAAGTCACTTAACCCCAATTGCCCTGCCAAAAAACAAAAAAAAAATTAGTCTCTCAAATATTATTATCTATTCTAAATCCTCTAGCTTTAATACATGCCCCCAAGAAGACAGCTATCTTCTTTCTCTTTAGGCCATGTTCATAAATCGCAATCCCCTTACCCATCAGCAGGTATCACCAATCATTACTGCTCATTTTTCTCCATTTAACCAATATTGCACGACCTGTGGCAGCTTGGGTCCACATCATCATTTCTTAAAACACTAGAAGCGGCTTTACTCTAACTCCATCCTCCATAAGAGGAGTCTCATACCTATTGCACACGTATAAATGTTTAGTGGTATTTCCTCCCTTTTCTCTTATATTGCGTTCTTTCACCCTCTAGCTAGCACCTCTGCTGTAAGGGTTTGTTGAGCTTTTGTTCAGCGCTGGCCATATACCTTTGGTGTTCACCTTCACCCAACTCTCACATGTGGCTCCCAGAAGCTATAGGATGCACAGTGGCCACATCCCAATAAACCATCTCAGCAGATGGGCTAAGCCAGGTTGAAGGTAACCAACAAACCTCAAACCTGTGGGTGAGTTAGGGAGCTATCTACCCCAAGCATATGAAGATTTCCCCTGGAGGAATGGATGAACGAGAACAATTCATTCCAATGGCCAGGTGCTGTGGAGTGCGAGGAGCTTAGTCCTATTTGAAGATGCCAAGGTCATCCTGCATCATTTCCAGTCATCTTGATTTTTGTCCTGCCACTGGACTTCAGTGACTTAGGAAAGAGAGTGGGCCTGACGACTGTGCTATTCTGCCTCACTTAAATCCAATTTGTGCAGAAGCCATCACTTATAACGTCATAGGTCATCTTCTAAAACAAAGAACGAACAACAACAACAAGTTAGCATTCTGTTCTTGTTCTTCTCACCCTTTTCTTCCTTATTTCTTCTATGGAGCATTTCTTCCTTTACCTCAAGGAAAGCTTTATTCTCTCTGGTAACCTGAAGAGTAGAAGGGAGTTCCTTCAGTCCTTTTACCTTCTCCCACAGGATAGAAGACAACAGGCACTTTGCACTTAGTTGTCATTCGATTGTTTCAGTCATGTCCAACTCTTCGTGACCCATCTGGGGACCCTATTCTTGGCAAAGGTCTTGGAGTGGTTTGCCATTTTCTCTCTCCAGCTCATTTTATAGAGGAGGAACCAAGGTAAACAGGGTCATGTGACTTGCCCAGGGTTACCAAGTGAGTAAGCATCTGAGGATAGATTTCAACTAAGGAAGATTAGTCCTCCTAACTTGATGCCCAGAACTCTATCCACTGTACCTACCAATATAACTTTTTTCATTATAATTGGTTTCCGTTGTAATCTTATTAGTTTTATTTGATTTCTAGAATGGCTTGATCAGACTGCTTAAGGCATCCATGACACAAAAATGTTTAAGAATCCCTGTTCTCAATAATTTAAGGGCTCGTCTATGTTATTACACAATTTATGAGGTATTCTTTATAATTAGTCATTTTCTGCAGCCTCTGGGAGGCAACATTTCCTTCTAAAGCAAATTCCTATAAAAATTCAATAAAATTATATAAAAGTAATTTTATTAAGTGTTTTATTTAGAGCATTAGTTGATTTTGAGCCTGGGTACAAGCTCCCTGAACAAAGACACAGATGTTGAAACAAGCAGTTCATCTGTGAGAAGACTGGTCTTGTCTCTCTGTGTCTTACGATAGTGCTTATCACTCAGGAGCAAGTGAGTTGCTATTCATAAGCAAAAATCATACTCCAGACCCTCTGTTAGAAGAACATTCACTTTGAGTGACTTCTTCAAGGGTGAAGATGGATAGATTTGTACTGATTCATCCATACTTTCTTATCCAGGATCCTTTTCAACCAAAAACTCGTATTTGAAAAACAACTACCCAGGGTTAGTGGTATTATCTCTGTTCACAGATTAAAACTAACTGGACCAAAAGAGAGTGGGATTCATGACTTTAGCTTCATTAGAACCATGTTCTAACCAAATTAGTTAATTGCCAAGGACATGATTAATGAATTAACAACCCTTGGCATAGGGTTTGATAGATTTGTGCCTCTAAACTCAATTGGGACCACTGGAACTAGATGACATCTGTTCTAGTATATAACTCCATCTAGTACTGTGGAAATCCCCAAGGGCATTTTTGTTCCTGGTTAATTCTTTGGTAAAGCAATACTTAGGTTGGAGGGAGGGGGATGTGTTAAAATTCAGCTGATGCTCTATAAAAATGACCTTTATGTTCTCTTTTGACGTGCATATTTCTCAGGAAAAGTTTCCTCTACTTTGAATCACAGGAGAAGCAATTTCTGTGATTTCCCCAAAGAGAGGAGGAACAGGTGTTAATCTTCCAGCAAATATCACGCTGAGGCTTGAGAATTCACAACATTTCCTGAATTTGCATAGAGTGGCCCTGAGTTTGGATGACTAGGAGTAAGAAAATTAGGTTAGGCAAATATGGGTGAGCTAGATGCTGGTTCCCAAGAGAATAATTCCCCAATAATTCCTGATGGCAAGACTACTTGAGGGACACTGTAATTAGTCATGAATCAAATAAACCTGGCAGTTAAGAAGAACGGGAATTTATTATCACTATTGCTGGTAGACATTATTGAATTGCCTAACATTTGAAATATAAACAAGTGCATGGCACCATACAAGGTATTATAATTACTAATAGAGATGGCTCCTGACTTCAGGAAGCTAATACTCTAATGATTCAATAAGGAGAAGGGAGCAAGGGGGGTCTAGACCAGTGATTGCATTAGAATGAGAAATTCCTGAATATAGAAATTCTACCAATTCAGGTTATGCAATTTATAGCATTAGAGAATTGCCCCAAACACTTAGAGGTGAAATAATTCTCTGAACATCACACAAGTGTATCTCAGAATGGCCCCAAGATCAGATCTCGATCCACCACACCAAACTGCCTCTCTAATACACATGATACATAGTGATTTTGTTTCTTAAATCTAACATCTCAGTCTGGAAATGAGCAGTTGTCTGGGGACCAGCCTAGCTAAGTACAGAGAGGTTAATCACCAAGTTGGGCACAACAACTCTTAAAGACCAGCTATTACGTTAAAGAGGGTTGCAATCTACATAGGTGGGAGAATTACGCTCATGGATAAAATTACAAATGTGTGTAGTATTGAAGTACAAAGAAATGAAGGGTATAGAGCAGAGGAATTTCATGCACACTCATAATTTCACAAACAATTATAGCAGGTTTGGCGGGCACCTTTATTATCATGCAGAGTAAACTATTGTGAGAAAAGGGAGGAGAGTTTCTGGAAACAAGAAGAAAAGGATTTTGTGAAACAGCTATACAAATTACGGTAGATAAATATAACGGAATATTACTGCATTCTAAGAAGTGATGAATACATATATACACACACATAGAGAGAGAGAAAGTTATATATAGATATATGTGTATATATACTCATGTATATATGTAAATACCCTGTGTATCTACATATACATCCTTATATAAGTGAATGTATACATGTATATACATGTATAGATACATATGCAATATGGGGAGTATGGAAAGATGTAAACCAAATGGTAAAAGCAATAGCTAAGGTGTCTACAACAATGTAAATGAAACAATAAAAATAGAAACGGTATAATTTGTAACTATAATGATCAAGTTTGACCCCAAAGAATACTATGGGGATGAGCCTCCTTCCCTCCATTCTTTGCAGAGGGGACATACACTGGGGATAGAACATAATATATACTTTCAGACTTGATTGGCTTGCTGATTAGAAACTTTAATGAAAAATCTTTCTCTTTAGACTTTGTTGTAAAGGATTTTTTTTTTCTGAGCAGGAAATAAGGGAGAGATATTGGGAACTAAAGGTAATACAAAAAACCAAAGATAGTAATTTTTGAAAAAAGGGAAGGGAATAAGCATTTCTGTAGAGCCTACTGTGTACCAGGCATTATGCTGAGCATTTACAAGTATTATCTCATTCTATTCTTACAACAACCCTGTGATGTAGCTGCTATTATGATACCATTTTACATTTAGGGAAACTGAGACAAACAGATTTTTTTAAATGCTTTGCCAAGGGTCACACAGCTAGTCAGTGTTTGAGGCTGGATTTGAACTCATGTATTCCTGACTCCAGGCCCAAGGCTCTATCCACTGTGCCACCTAGCTGCCTCTAAATCATAGGATCATAGAATCTAGAAAGAGCATTTGAAACATTCTAGTCCTCTTCATTTTATACATGAGCAAAATAAAATCTTAACTCAAGGTCACATTATAATGTGTGATTTACCCAAGGTTATGTTATAGTAAGTAGCTGAGCCAGGATTTGAACCCAGGTTATCTTATTTCAAATCCAGGAGCTCTTTTCATAGTTTCTTGTTGCCTGAGTACAGAGACAAGAAGGATGGCAGTGAATGACAGCAGAAGAGAGGGTCCAGGGATATTAAGGAAATAGCATAAAAGCAGCAACAAAAAAAAGGTAAACAAAAATGCCCAATAGGAAGCTCACTGCATTGGTCTTCCTGGCTTAGAAGTTTTGTTTTCACAGCTTTCTTATACCCAAATCCATATGAGTTGGCCACTTTCTATTTTTGTAAATTTCCTAATATGCTGTCATTGGCACCACCATGGAGAATAGTCAACATTTTAACAATATGATAACAGGAGGGTCGGTGGATATTTTAGATCACTGACATCAAGAATTCCTGGTGAAGAAAATTCTACCATTAATGCAGATTGATACCTGCTCTGCAACTTAGATTGCCTTAGATTGTTGTCTGGGACATTGGGAGGTGAAGGAGTTGCCCGGGGTCACACGGGAGAATTTGACACAAATAGAATTTGAAGCCAAACATTCTCCTTTCCCAGGCCAGCTTTCTATCTACTCTACCACCCTAGAGATCCTACCTTGCAGTAGGGTATTAAGTGATGGCAACTTACTATTTCTACACCAACAAAATTACAATTAATTGCCCTGAAAATTTGCATTAATTTGCTGCTACATTTATTTTCTGCTTTTCGCCAAATCTAGGCTGGTGGTTTCCATAGCCTTCTACTCTGCTTTAAAGCTAGAATTACCAAGATAGATTTATGACATATTCTAGAGTCTATGCTGAAGTCCAGTCACCAGTGCACAAAGATTGGGTGTTCTGACTTGTGTTTTGTCCTTGTTTTCAAAGAGGACCATGACATCAGGGAAATGATGACTTGACTTTGAGTGAGAGAGGTCACCAGCCTCACTTTCTCCTCCAGAGCCATCTGGATCCAGTGACCTGATATTCACCAGGGTGACTGGAGATGTCTCAGCATGCATTGGGAGACCTTGGCCATTTTGGGCTAAGTTCTTTTCAGGTTCTCATTTTGAGTGAGGTAATGCCTGGTCAGTGAATAGGCCTCATTAAGAAGCTAATCAACGGGTGGCCCCTTTAATCAAAACTCAAAAAATGTTTAAAGAAACTGAAATCTTGCCACTTGCCCTCACCCCATACTCATTATCCAAGGTCTGGGTGAGGGACCTGCAGCTTTGAGGCCACATGTGGCCTTCCAGGTCCTTGGGTGCAGCCTTTTGACTAAGTCCAAGTTTTAAAGGACAAATCCTTTTATTAAGGGGATTTGTTCTGTGAAGTTTGGATTCAGTCAAAGGGACATTCTTCAGGACCTAGAGAGCCACATGTGGCCTTGAAGTCGCTGGTTCCCCACCCCTGTTCTAGATGATCACAGGATCATAGAGTTAGAGCTGGAAGATATCTTAAATGGCAGAAATTCCAACTCTCTTATTTTAGAAATGAGTAAACCGAGTACATAAGGCTACACAACTAGTAAGTATCTTAGCAGCAATTTGAAACCAAGACTTCTTGACTCCAAGGCCAAGGTCCTTCCCACTATACCTCATTTCTCTCATGATCTAAAATTGTTTCCCAACCACTGCATATGTGAATATACCCATGAAGTTATACACTAATGAGATGTTTGGTATACCCTGCATTTCTCGTTCTCCCCAATCAATGTCTAAATAGTGGGGAAGAAGATAGATGTGGAAATGAGAAAGAAGTATTGGAGGTGTGAGGGAAGGGAGAGGAAAAGAAGTGGAAGGGGGTGTTTTGTGATGAAGTATATGTGTATACATATGGATAAAGGGGTAGAGACAGGTAAACAGTGTCAAGATCCTGGAACACCATCTAGAATGTGTCCTTGTATGTCCCAAACAATTTCCCAAATACATTAAAAGAATTTGGGGCGGGGAAACCACAGTGACATCATAAAATCTTATGACAGATAAGATCCATTTTTCATTCATGCAAAAAAGGAGATACTTCTTTTGTAAAAAGTAGAAAAGGTGGGATGAATTTATCATGGCAGCCCACTCTTTAGCTTTTTGTATTGTTTTTTTTTCTTTGCAAATCATCTTTTAGTTCAAGTTAGCTGCTAGATGGTGCAGGGAACAGAAGATGGGGCTTGAAGGCAGAAAGACCTCAGTTCCAATCCTGCCCAAGTTGTTTACTGGTCATGTGACCCTAAGGAAGTCATTTGTCTCAGTTTACTCATTTGTAAATTGGGGATAGTAATAGCACTTCCCTCCAATAGTTGTCATGAGGATCGAATAAGAAAACCAATATAAATTCTGTGAACTCCACAAAGTGCTAGATAAATACTAGCTATTATCATTGGTGTTACTCAAGCAAGCTATTGTCAGAAAATATTTTTCAACTGACTTTGTTCATTAGGAATATACAGGAAAGAGTTAGAGTTAGCTGTGTCTCTAATTAAATAGGAGTGAAGGAATGCAAAGGGCTTTTAAAAAATTCAGTGCTAATAAACAGTTGATCATATTCTTTCCCACCTCTCCATTATCTGCTATTCTTTTATTCTGTTCATAATTTACATATGCACTTTGTCATTTGTGCTCCATTCTGACTCATGGATATTAATGTGATGTCTTTAAAGGTTGGGGACATTTACAAGAAAGTCTTCCCTGAATCTCATCAAGTAGAAGCACTTGGCATACCTGGGTGATAGGGAATAAAGTTCAGGGGGAAAAAAGGAAGTAAAAAGATGTATCTGAGGGAAACAGTGTGGCTCAGTGATGAGGGCACTGGACCTGGAGTCAGAAGGTAGGAGTTCAGATCCATCTCTACTACACACTAGCGATGTATACAACTTTACTGAACCTCTCCGCACCTATGATCTTTCAGTGAGAAAAGGAGGATCTCTTGCTCAAAATCCTTGTAGGATAGAATGTATTGAAGAATGACAGCTCTCCAGGCTACTTTCTATCTGTAGCAGGAGTTAGATATTTGATTCAATTTATTCCTTCTGATTGCAATGTTGAAGAATGATTGGACTATGAAAGGAGCTGCTGTGGTGTCCAACATTTCCCCCATGGCATGTATTGTTAGGAAGACCTGGGTTTGAATTCTTCCTCTGACATATACTAACAATATAACCACAAGCAAGTCACTAAAGCTTGAATTTTAGAGTTTCTTCACCTGTAAAACAGGGTTGATAGCTGTAGTCCCAACTTCACAGGATTGTTATGAGGTTCAGATGAAACAATGAATTTGTGGAAGCATAGTAAAATCTCCTTTGTGGTTTAAATATTAAGTAATAAATATTTCTTTGACCTAAATCAAACTTGTGGGGAAACAGTACCCTCTACTAAAATCCTTTCACTTTTTCTCTTAGGAAATTGTGTAAAGGAAGAAATTTAAGGTCCCTGAAAATGTATTAAAGGTCCCAACCAAATTTAGAACAAGAAATAGCTCCTATCTACTTAAAATCATTGCATCCAGCCTTCCCATAAAGAGGTTAGGGTACTGACCAAAAGGAGCATGTCTCTTAATTACTTCAGCAACCAGCTAGGGAGAGAGTCCTTGAGAGAATGGTCAAAGAGGGATCAAGCGCTTTTTCATAAGTTCTTTCTGTGCTTGAGACCACTTCCCATTTTTCTTTGGGGTTTTGCTCATAGGTGTCTTGACATTGTTGTTCTCTTCTGAATTTGTGTCTTCGTCTTTTCTGTCACTATGATAACTCTCTATGATAAGATTCTTTTTTTGTTATTTTTGTTCATCTTTTGGGGGGGGGTATTTTCTTTTAAATTTGATTTCTAGTCCCAGGATGTAAGGGGCACTGTCTAAGGCTTCTTATGTCAGTGGCTGCAGGCTCTGGCTATTTACCTCGTGCTACGATGATGTTGTCCTGAGGGCCGCAGAAGACTCTCATATCTGGTGCTAGGTTGAGGGAGTGGGCTGAGGGGGGCTGCTGCTGGAGAGTTTAGAGGTCCAACAGTTTACCTGACACTGAGCTGCAGTCCTAGTACTGGTTTCTGGCATGTGCTAAGGCCCAGTGACGTGTTTCTGCTTTTCCCTGGGGCTATACTGAAGCCCATGGAGGTGTGGCCACTGGAGGGTGCCTGTTTTCTCTGGGCTTTGCTGAAGCATGTGGAAGTCCAAATGCTGGAGGTCCAGCCTCTTCAGGCTGCCTGTTTGCCCAGGGCTATGCTGAAGCACATGGTAGTTCTTGGAGCTGGGATCTGCCAGTTCCCCATGCTATGCTAAGGCACGTGGAGGTCCTGGTGTTGATGTTTGCCTGCTGTACCACACTGGGTCTAAGGATCTCCCACTAGTTTACTGAGGTGAGGTTTGCTGCTGGTTGGCTGGGATGCTTCCTGTCCTGGAATATGCTCCCCTTTTACCCAAGTGAAACATACCTTTCTTGTCAATCCTCCAAGTCTCCTGGGATAAAAGAATATCTCTCCTTCATCTTTTCACTGGCTCTGCTTTTTCAGGATTTGTTTGGGGGCACTATTTTATGGTTACTAGGAGGTGAATATGGGAGAGCTACAACAATTTACTGCTTACTCTCCCATCTTGCCTCCTGGAACCACGTCCACATTTTTGGTGACTATTGTTTGGGATTGGTAAAACAGATTGTTGAGGTTTCATGATGTGTTGTGGCAGAACCGTCTCTAAGAACTCAGAGTCAGGCTGCCTCTAATCCAAGTATAGGCATTTATTGAGATTGACACCTCTCATGAAGCAGGCTAAGTTCCAAGAGGAACCAGCAACTTCAGAGAAAGCAAATTGGATTTTTATAGGTAAAGATGCTGATTACACAATGAAAATTTACATAGAATATAGGAATATGGTTGATATTAAAACAGCAGGAGGAGTTTGTCAAGGGATTAGGTAATAGAAGAGAAGTCCCTTCTATGGTTTGGTGGTTAAACATTCTGGTCATGCCACCCTCCAATTGGCTAGTTGTTGCGGTCCTGTCTGGTCAAGATGGATAGTTAGGTATTGTGGTCCTATTGTGGGCTAGATGGATGATGTGACTGTGGTTAAGTATAAGAATACACCTGTTCAAATATGTGGAAGAGGTCTGGGGGCAGTAGCCAGCTAAAGGCAGTGGCTAGGACATGGCTGCTATACTAGTGAGCAGCGAGGCATATATGAAGAAGTTAGGACATTGGTGGGGGGAGCTTGATAGGTACAGTGGACCTGCTGTTCAGTGGGGCCTACAAGGATGTTAGAATATTGGGGCTAGGGTCAGCTTTCTTAGGATTCCATCAAGATCACTAATTGTTATTTCATTGTGCATTATATAACTACATTTTATCAGATTGTGATATTTTCCTTGTTCAAAATTCATTTCAGTGTTACTTCAAAACGTCTTGTGAGCTTAGAGACATGTCCAAGGGCTTGAGGGAACTACCAGTTTGGACATTTCTCTCTTAAGCAACTTGTGAAAGGATATTTTTTAAAAAAAACTTATTTTTAATTTTTCTAGAAATATTATTTCTCTAGCCTAAAACCTTTCCCAAACCTTTCCCTTTAGTAAAGGCAGAAAAAAAATTCTGGAGTCTTCCTTTGAAATAGTTAAGAGTGATAAATAAACTTAACCCTTGCCCAGATGAGATCATCTCACTCCTACCCACCCAAAATGATTGGTGCCATGACCCACCTTGGGACAGTGTCTTCTCTTTTGAAATTCAAAGTTAAGATACTGATCACAAAATCACAGAAAGGAATTACTAAAAGGAAATGGCCAAGGGAAAAACATAGATGACTATTAAACCAAACTGTATTTTAACATATTACAAATTGTACTTGTTCAAGATTCCTACAAATGTAACCTGAAATTGCCGTGGAGCTGAAAGTCATGATGGAGTGCATGGGGAACTATACCCATTTGGGCATCTCTCCAAGTTGGAAATTGTTTGGATATGGATGTGTACATATGTATATATATATATATATATACATATATATGTATATATATATATATATAAAATATGTATTTACATATATACACACATAAATATTCAATAAAATTGTCTCTGGCAGACTTGAGCCTAAAGTCTCAGAGTACATAATTAGTGTTTTATTTCATTTACAATAATGTTTAAATTTAGATTAATGATAAATTCATTTTGAAAATTTTCTGGGTAACTTCTGACTAAAATGCAGAATATAATGTTACATTTTTTTCCCCTGACATATGTAAAGACCTTTGTCAACCTTATAGGTTTATATAAATACTACCTAATTATTTTTATTAGGATAATAAAATGTGAGTTAGCAGAGAACTTACAGATGATAGAATCCAATCTTGCTACCCTCAATTTCAGAGATGAGACAATGAAGGAGGCTAAGCAATTTGCACAGATTCACATAGGTAGTAGGAGGCAGAGTCAAGGTTTGAATCCATATCCTCTGACTCTAGTTCCAGTCTTTTTTCCATTAAGAATTAACATCCAAGAGGCTTCTGGGAGCCATGACAGCAAAGTAAGCAGTACATTGCCTTAACTTTCCCATATTCACCTCCAAATACCATAAAATAGCACCCCCAAACAAATCCTAGAACAGTAGAACAAGCAAAAAGGTGGAGTGAAACAATCTTTTAGCTCAAAAAACTTGGAAGATCAGCAAGCAACATCTATCTCACTCAGGTAAAAGAGGAACACAGCCCAGTAAAGGAAGCATCCCAAAAAGCTAGCAGCAAACTCCACCTCAGAAAGTAAACAGGAGATCCTGAGCTCCAGTACAGTAGAAGAAGGAAAAACCAACACCACGATCCCCCTATGTGCCTCAACATAGCCAGGGGAACACACAGCTTCCAGTGCCCAGACCTCCACATACTTCATTGTAACCCTGGGGAAATGTAGAATCACCCCTCTGGCCCTCAGAGCATGCCAGACACCAGTACTAGGACCCCAGCTCAGCACCAGGCAAACTGCCAGACCCCTACAGCCTCTAAAAGCACCAGTCACCCCCCACCACCACACCTCCTCAGCTCACCACTAGACATGAGGATCCCCATGGACCTCAAGGCAACATCAGTGCAGCACAAGGTAAACAGCCAGGGCCTGCAGCCCCTGGCACAAGAAGCATGAGACAGTGCTCCCACCCTGGGAGCAGAGCTCAAATTTAAAAGAAAGAAAAAGCCCAAAATAAGATGAACAAAAAACAACAGCAAAAAAATCTGACCATAGAAATTTATTATGGTGACATGGAAGATCAAGATACAAACTCAGAAAAGGACAACAATATTAAAACTCCTGTGGCCAAAAACCAAAGAAAAATGGGAAGTGGTCTCAAACTCAGAAAAAAACTCATGAAGGGAACAAAAAGGAACTTAAAAATCATATAAGAGAGGTAGAAGAAGAATTGGGAAAAGGCTGAGAGCGATGCAAGAGAATTACGAAAAAAAGAGATAAAGAATTGATGGACTCAATTCAGGAGCATATTTTTTTTTCTTTTTCATGTTTTCATTTCCTTTTATCCTACTGGATTTAAGTAGATCTTTTGATCATTAGTTAGCCTTCTGGGATACTAATCAAATTACAAAGGCAGTACAAGTTCCCCTTTTAAGACTATCAGATGCAGATATCAGTGGTTAAAGAGTGAACTTTTCTCTGTATTCTACTGCCGCAATGCCCAAAGAATGTGAGTGGCAAGGAAACTCCAGGCCCAATTAGCACCATCCATACCTGAACAAGACTCCCTGCTACAATATTCATGACAAGTGGTCTTTTAGCTTCTGTTGGGTTTTAATTCTTTTTTAATACTTTTTTGTATTTTTATTTCCTTTTGATCTGTTTCTTCTCTCACAACTGTGACTAATATGGAAGTATGTTTTAAATGATAGCACTAAAAACTAATAAAGTAATAGATTAAATTATAATATGTATATTGATATATAACCTATATCAAATATATATATATATCAAATTGATATATATCCTAGACCAAATAGCCTACCATTTTTGGAAGAGAGGAGGGTAGTGAGGAAGTGAGGAAGAAAAACTTAGAGCTCAAAATCTTGTAAAATAAATGCTAAAAATTGTCTTGACATGTAATTGGGGAAAAAATAAAATAGCATTCAAAAAAAATTAAAACCCAGTAGAAGGTGAGGAGAGAAGGGAAAAGAATCTTATTTTTCTTGTTTATTAGTAATGTTTGAACAATTTTCACTTTCTAAAATTAAAACAGATCCCAAAGCAAAAATTCAGTTGTAGATTTTTTTTTCTAATTAGAGGAGAATTGGGGTTAATCTGATAAATATTCATCACTGTCTTTATTTTTAGATGGCCAAATCTGTTATTGGTGGAATAGACTGTGAGTGAGAACACAAGTGAAAGGAAGAAAGCATAATACATGATAGACTATTAAAATGTACATAAAAATTAACCTGGAAGCCAATGAGGTCTGACAGCTAAACAGTGTCTGAGCACAGGCAAGTTGCTATTGGATTTAGAAGAGAAATGAATTTTTTTCCTGACATGTGACTAGCTGGTAGGCAGCCCTTACCAAAGTCCTTATGCCAGGTAGTCAATTGATAAATTTTTCAATGCCTACTGTGTGCCAAGAACCATGATAAGGGCTGGAAATTCAAAGCAAAAGAAAGTCCCGGTCTTTAAGGAGCACACAATCTAACGGGGGAGACAACAAGCAAAGAAATATATAAAAACAAGCTATATATAAGATACATAGAAAAGGATTAACAGAAGAGGGGGCAGCAGAATTAAGAGAAGTAGGGAAAGACTTCCTGTTAAAGAAGACATTTTATCTGAGACTTAAAGAGAATCAGGATGTTAATAGAAGCAGATGAGGAGAGATAACATTCTGAGCATGGAGAACCACCATAAAAAAAGTGCCCAAAGCTGAAAGATGGGATGTCTTGTTCACAGAAATGACCAGGGAGCCAGTGCTACTGGATCAAACAGTACTTGGAAAGGCTAAGGTCTAAGAAGACTAAAATTATAAGGGGCAGCCAGGTGATGATAAGGGCTTTGAACTCCGAACAAAGAATTTTCTATCTGATCTTGGAGATGATATGGAGCCTCTACAGTTCATTGAGTATAACCTTGCAACATAGATCAGTGCTTCAGGAAAATTGCTTGGGGGTGGGGGGCGAATAGAGGATAGACTGGAGTAAGGAGAGACCTGAGGAGGGTGGAGCCAAGATGGTGGCTGAAAAGCAGGGACTTGCCTAAATCTCTCCTGCAGGACCCTCCAAACACCTATAAAAATGGCTCTAAACAAATTCTAGAACTGCAGAATGCACGAAATAGCAGAGGGAAGCAGGGCTCCAACCCAGGACAGGCGAGAGGTCGCTGGGTAAAGTCTATCCCATGGACCTGGGAGCAGAATGTAGCAGAGCCCAGTGTGGACCACGCCCAGACCAACCAGACTGGGAACTGGGCAGAACAAACCACAAATGCCAAAGACAACAGAGCAGGTTAGTGGGGAAAAAACTGCTGGACAGAGTGAAAGGAGTTCGAGGTTTGGCCACCACCCCTGGGGCAGCAGAGGTAGTGCAACTCTGAGACTGCTTACAGAGCTACAGCTGCAGTTGCTACTGGCCCCAGGCCCCAGGCTCACCTGGTGGGAGGAATTAAATGGTGGATCTGAGCAGGAGTGCAGTGTCTGCTTAGATCTGAGTCAAGGTCCAGGTTGGCAGTTCTTGGGGAAGGAGGAGCATCAGTGTGGCAGAGAAATAGCTGTGAAAACAACAGCAAAGCCCCTCAGGCTTAGGACAAAGTACGCTATACTCTACAAGCAGTCATACCCCAATGAAAAACTCAAGGGTCAAGTAATTGGCTGAGAACATGGCAAGGCAGTGAAAACACTCTCAGATTCAGACTCAGACTTTGGAATCTTTCCTTGGTAACAAAGAAGACCAAAACATACAGCCAGAAGAAATCAACAAAGTCAAAGATCCTACATCAAAAGTCTCCAATAAAAACATGAACTGGTCTCAGGCCATGGAAGATCTCAAAAAGGATTTGGAAAAGCAAGT
>CM053624.1:342506703-342524563 GCA_028646595.1 Phalanger gymnotis
GCCTGTCTCCCACGTGGGTTTTCCCGGCCAGCCGCTTCTGCTTTGGTCCAGTCTGGGGCAGCTCCGCAGGCTGAGCGCTTTCCTAGCCTACAGAATCGTTCCTTCAGCCTTTTAGATTCTCCCGGCTGGGAAATTTGCCCCAGTCAGAGTGCTCGCGATTTCTAACTCTCTCAAATCTGCTCAGATTCACTTTTTTTATAGGAATCCAACAGAACTTGTGAGAGAGCTCCGGCAAGACGCTGTTTTCATGCGGCCATCTTGGCTCCGCCCCCCCAAGAGGTGAACTTTTCTGATAGGAAGTGGAAAGCAAATTTTAAATGCCTGAACGTGTCATATTCAACCTTCATAAGCCTTCGGAGGCAGACCGGCATCTCTGACCACAAACCCTTTACATCAGGAGTTAAAGAGAGAAGCAAGAGTCTGGGGCTGGGGTGGGGGGGCGGTGCGGAATTTCAGATGAAAGACTTCTGAGGGCTGTTGCACAACGTTTAAATGTTTCAGCAGCATCATTTAGGACCTAAAATGTCTTCACTGAACTTTAATTCAGCGTTCTGTCCATTGCACTGTGAGAAATGGGAGTCAAATTCTAGTCACGTTGTTCAAATTTAAATGTTATTGTTGTTCCAGCATGGAGAGAAGAGAATTTTTATAAGTGCTATCTGAGAAAGACTCTCAGAAACATTGAAACTGAAAGGCATCTGGATGTGTATTTGCAGGTGCATATGTGTGGTCTTCAGGCAGCAGAACTGGCCGTAATCAACAGCAAATATTGTCTATTGGGTACAAAGCACTATCCTAAGCAATGCTTGAGATACAAGGGTGAGATAAGACACAGTCTCTGCCCTTAGGGAGATGATATGCAAAGATATTACACATGCACCAGTTATTATAATACATGATGTATTCAAGCAACACATTGTACCTATATGGGGACTGAGAAGGAAAGGTCATTATTAAGGGAAGTATAAAAGGAGAGTGTGGGAGAAACATCCAACAGGCAAAGGAGGAAGAGAAGGTATTCTAGGCCTAGGAAACAGCATGAGCAGTGGCAAGGTTTGGAAAACTGACATGCCATATATAGTAAAAAATGAAATTACTTTGATTTCATAACTTACTCCAGTGATGCTAAGTAGACTAGGAACAAGAACTGAGAAATTTTACAGCAGGAGCTTCACAGGGATGAGGTTTAGCAGGTCACTGGGGAGGTGGAGGGTCACTGGGGTTTGGGCTGCCAGGCTGACCCCCTAGTGAGTGATTAAAGTTGGAGCACAGAGGAAATCACAGCTGGCAACGGAGGAAAATGAAGGTGAGTTTGAGGGGGAAAAGGACAGTGGTTTAATTTTCAGAATAGCCCTCAGAAGCCTTTCATCTGAAATTCCCTCCCCCTGCACCAGACTCTTGCTTCTCTCTTTAACTCTTGATGTAAAGGGTTCATGGTCAGAGATGCTGGTCTGCCTCCGAAGGCTGATGAAGGTTGAATATGACACGTTCAGGCATTTAAAATTTGCTTTCCACTTCCTATCAGAAAAGTTCACCTCTTGTTCTTGTTTTTCTCATGGCAGTAATAGTCAGCTTTTATTGGAGAAGAGCCCCAATCTTCCTGTTTTCTATGTTTCTTGCTCACACCCTCAGTTCTGTCTTCTCCCTTTTTCTTTCTGCTTATTGACATGTGCTCTCAATACACTGACCATGGAGAATCAGAAGCTATCAGAGCTAAAGCTCGTATGTGAGGGATGAACATGATGTGAAAATGAAGGCATTGGAGATCATAGGGTAGTCTGCCTCTATCGTTAGTGTTTTGGTCTCCTTTCACAGGCCCTTCCTTTCTTCCAGGCAGCCGGAATCCTCATTCTCCATTGTAATTTCATCTGAGATACCTTGTGCCTTGTGGTCTTACGTGTGACTGGCCTTGCTGTGTTCGGGAAGATTCTCGGATCAATCCAGAATTATACTTGTGTGGACAACAGTGCCTCTTCTATGTGATTTAGGACCATAGGGAATCTTGAAGATCATCTAGTCTGATCCATTCATTTTAAAGATGAATAATCTGAGGCCTAGAGACTTGTCCAAGAAAGCACGTCTTAGACAAGGAGAGAATAAGGTAAGATAAAAAGAATACTGAGCAATCTGAGGTCTTTTTCTCATCTTGACAACTAGATAGTATGACCATAAGCAAGTTAATTCACCTCTCATGGCCCTAGTTCATTCATTTGTAAAGAATAGCTTAGGAAAGATGGTCTATAAAGTCCCTTTGCCTTTAAAAAAATATATATTTCTGTGATTCTTTGGATGATATAGTATATACTGCTGTTAGGACCAAATTAGTATTTCAATATGTTTGGCCCATTTGGCCCTAAGTCCTTTACAGAAAATAGAGTTGTCCTATGATGGAGGTCATTGGTCCATCTTACCTTCAGAGTAGCCTCATTCTCTTCTTATGGGTGTCCAGTAAGCAAGGTCTCTGCTACTCCCCTAATCACATCTCAGTGATATCCCATCATGTCACCAACTCCTTGAAATTCTGTCTAACAGCCTGAGACCATGAAAATTTCCCCTTTGGGTCAGCAGCAGCCAACCCAGCCTTACAATCAAACCAACATTTAAGCATCAAAGCATTGCTATGCATATTGCTTTCTAAAAACTATGGGTAGGGCAAAGGGCAAAGCATTATCCATGATCTCAAAGAGTTAACAAATTGACAAAATGCTGTCAGAGAAAATATAGAGCCAAATATGATCAGGGTCGGTTAAGTGGCATTGTCAAATGCAGAAGAGAGAGATCACTGTGTGTTGGGATATAGAAGGCAGGGTTCATGGAGGACATAGGTCTTGAGCTGAAACCTAATGGTTAGGAAAATCCATAGTTAGAAATTCTGAGGTCTCAACAAGTACCAGACAATATGTCCCAATATAAGAAGCATGAAAGCTGGGGCAGCTGGGTGGTGCAGTGAGTAGAGCACCGGCCCTGGAGTCAGGAGAACTTGAGTTCAAATCCAACCTCAGACACTTGACACATGTACTAGCTGTGTGACCTTGGGCAAGTCACTTAACCCCAGTTGCCCTGCCAAAAACAAAAAACAAAACAAAAAAAAAGAAGCATGAAAGCCCCCTCAAACCAAAATTGTAAGATAAATCCATGTAGGGGCAGAGTTGGGGAAAAGACACAAGGTTCCCTTTCTACCTCTAACTACCATGGAAGAGAAGTGAAAGAGAAAGACCTCCAGGGAGAAGAAACCAATACTAAGGAGTCTACCCCACCAGAGTTAGATACCATGATGGAGCCATGTCATGGAGGAGTTCACATGAGGTCTGGCACTCAGTAGTGGAGTAAAGAAGGGATTGCGCCAAGCCAGGACCGAAGTGGAGGGAGTATTGGTGCATGATTTTCTGTTTGCAGATGATTGTACACTCGTTGCAGGCTCTGAAACTGAGATGCAACGAAGTATGGAACAATTCTCTGCTGCTTGTGCTAATTTTGGCCTAACAATTAACACCAAGGAAACACGGGTGCTGTATCAGCCACCAGCACACCATCCATATGTGGAACCATAATTTACAGCAAATGGAGGAGTTTTCAATGCTGTGGATACATTCACTTACCTTGGTGGTGTGCTTTCCAGAGATGTACACATTGATAACGAGGTTGATGTACACAATGCCAGAGCTAGCTCTGTTTTTGGGAAGCTCTGAAGGAAAAATATGGGAGAGAAGAGGTATTAGATGGATTACCAAACTGAAGGTCTACAGAGCTGTTAGGCTGACCTCCTTGTTGAATACCTGTGAAACCTGGACAGTCCACCAGCACCATGCCAGAAAACTGAATCGCTTTCATATGAATTGTCTTAGGAAGATTCTGAAGATCACCTGGCAGGATAAGATACCAGACACTGAGGTCCTTACTCAAACTAAACCACCAAGCATTCAGACTCTGCTTCAGAGAGCACAACTCTGATGGTGTGGCCATGTTGTTTGAATGCAAAATGTACACTTGCCAAAAAGACTATTTTATGGAGAACTCATGCAGAGCAAGTGTTCACATGGTGGTCAGAAGAAGCAATACGGGGACATTATCAAGGTCTCTCTCAAGAACTTTGGAACTGATTTGTGACATGGGAGACATTAGCACAGGACCACTCAGCATTTCATGCCCTCAGAGAAGGCGCTGTGCTCTATGAGCAAAGCAGAATTGAAACAGCTCAAAGGAAACGCAGGATGTGCAAGTTTGGAGAATCCACCGCAAATGTTCATGTGAACTATTTGTTCCCAACCTGTGGTAGAGAGTTCTAAGCTCATATTGACCTAATCAGCCACAGTCGGACACATTGAATCTTGCATTGAATCAAACATAGTGATGTCATTTTTGGTCCTCTTTGAGAATGAAGGACAACAACCAACAAATCTTTTGACATTCTAGGACAAAACCTCAGTTGCCTCACCATGTTTACAGCTCTGAGTTACAATTTAGATCAAGAGAAAGTAACAGAGAGGAGAAAGAGTCGGGGGGGGGGGCAAAAATGTGCAAAGGAACCACTGTGTTTAATATGTAGAAATCTTTTTTGTAGATATTAAAAGATCAACATCTGAGTCGAGAATGCCAAAGTGTACAATAGTAAGATTCCACAGCATCTACTCTAACCCTGTTAAGTGTCCCCTAGAAAACTAGTTCAAATTTATGAGATGCAAAAGCGCTTTTGGACAGCTGAGCATTATCCATTTTTAAAGTCTCAGGTTAACAGGTAAAAAGTGATGATGTGCTGTGGAATAAAAGAAAAGTGATGCTGAACTCTGATTTGATTTCCTTATGCTTCACTTCACATCTTTATTCATCCCTGAAGAAAGAATGAGCAGCCCAACACAAAGCTGTTGTTCCCATGAGCATAACACCATAAGTATAAATGTGAAAAGGCATTAATAAAAGATTTTTATCAGGTTAAAAAAGGCCCATTTTTCCCTTTTTTTAAAAAAAAAATATGTTGTTAGATAGCTACAAGTCATAGAATATAATGTCTCCAAAGTATTAAAGCTAAGGGTCACTCAAAAGGCAACGGAGATACATGTAATAGGAGTGAGCAAGCTGCAATGCATTTCAGTTTTGTAGTGGCATAAAACCAGTCATCAGAGTGATGGTGGACAAGAATGCTGGTTTGTGATATAACAAGAAAGAGAGATCATTAAAAACCAAGCTGCATGCACCTTTGGTACCCACTCAACTTTCAGAGATGGCAAGGAAGACTACTTACACACTCAGAGACCCCTGTGGAAAATTAGAATCTGCATCACTAGGTGGATCACTGACAAATGAAAATGCCCACTTCTATTTCTCAACAACCATAGGAAATGTCTTACTCTACAGGCAAAACGGTGTATAAATGGATATTTCTAGGAATTTATGATAATAAAAATTGGATGTGAAAGAGATTTCCCCTTCCCCCTCCCCTTCATTTCATAAAGGAAGAAACTGAGACTCAGGGAGAAATTAAGTGAATTGCCAAACCAAGGTCATAAGAAGAAATAACAAGGCTGGAACTGGAAGCTGTATTTCCAGTGTTCTTGCCTCTTCACTGTGTTTAAATTATATTTTAATTTCAGATTTTTCTCTTGAGTTATCAGACAGGGAGTAGAATAACTTAATGATAAAAATGTTCAACTGACCAGATATATTATGCTGGTCAAGTGAACTAGTGTCTTTGGGTCTTAGCTTAACTCATCTGGAATAGAAGAGGGTAGGCACAGCCAGATTAAAAATGACATCAGGAGTGCTAAAGCACAAAAATGAACTGAGGCTGGCAAGAGAAGCTAAGAACAAAAGATTTGTTTTGTTTTTTAAGCTATATTAGGAGAAGAGGGATGATAGAAGGTGGAAAACAGTACTTCTTAGAGTGGGTGCAGCATTGATAACTGACAAGAAAGAGAAGGCAAAGCTGCAACTTTTTGTTTTGTTCCTGGTTTCTCTGTCAAAGAGAATGAACACCACACCAAAAAAGGAAGAACAAGATGATCAGATACCCACAATGAGTAAGATGACAATAAGAAAGCACTTAGTTACACTTGATGAATTCAAGTCACCTAATTCAGATGAACTACATCCTTCATCACTGAAAGAATTGGCAGATGGAGTTGCAGAGCCCTAGTCGGTAATAATTACCAGAAAAATGGGAAAAGGCAAATATTCTGATTTTTCAAAAAATGAAAGAGAATAGAGTGTATATATAAAAATATAATCTATATACATGGGTATATACACATATATGTATATATGTGTGTATAAATTCCATAAAAGATTATTAAATAGATGATTGGTGAATATCTAGAATAGAAAGCAATAATTACAAAGAGATACTTGATTTCATCAAGAGCAAGTCTTGCCCAATTTAGTCTCACTTCCTTTTTTGATCTAGTTAATGAATAATTATGTAGTTTCTTCCAGATTTTATACTTGATAAAGTATTTTGTGCTCTTCTTATGGGAAAAATAGATAGATGCAGTTGAGAGTTGTTACTGCAGATAGATTCAGAGCTGTTTAGATAAATACAGCTAAAAGGTAGTTAATAATGGCACAATGGCAATGTGGCAAGGGGTATTCAGCAGAGAAGCTCAATAATCTGGGCTTGGTCATGTGCTGTGCAATATTTTTATTAATGATTTGGATGAAGGATCAAATTAGCAGATGACGTGAAGCTGAGAAGGAAAACTAACAAACTGAAAAAGTGTCAGATTCAAAAAGATCTTGAAAGGTTAGAGCAGAAATATCTAATACATGGCCTACAAGCCACATGCAGCCCACAACATTCCTGAGTATGGTTTGACCCAGACTGAAATATCATTGAGAAACATTCAACAAAAGAAATAAAAATGCAATGAAATAAAGATAATATTAATATGTGGTTTACTAAATCAATATACAACCCCAAGAGATCCTTATCTGTGGTTTATATGCCCCCATTTCTATTTGAGTTTGATATCATTGTGAATATAAGATAAAATTCATTAGGGATAAATGTAAATTCTTGGTTATAATGGTTATTAAAATGATTTTTAGATGGTTATCAAAATCAACTTTACAAGTACAAAGTAGGGGAGACATACTTAGAGAACCATTTGTCTGAAATTGATTTGGGGTTTTCAGTGGACTACAAGCTCGTCCAAACAAATGACAATTTGTGCTTTGGCTTTTTGAAGAATCATAACTTTCAGGGATAAGGAGATGATAGTCACACTACACACTGCCCCCTTCATTACTAATCAGAAGCATGGTGTTCAATTCCAGGTGCCACAGATTAAAAAGAACATTGACTGGTTGGAAGGCACTCAAAGGAGGGCAACCAGAACAGTGAAGGATCTTGAGTCCATATGAAGAGCTGTTGAAAGAATTCATTAAATTAACATGTAATGTGCAGTGGAGAAGACTCAGGAGGGATATGATAGCTGTCTTCTAATATCTGAACAATTTTCATGTGAAATAGCAATTAAACTTGTTCTATTTAACCTCAAAAGTTAAAATCAGGAAAAATGGGTAAATGTTAATGAATGGAAGCTTAATATAAAAAAAAAACTTTTGTAACAATTAGAGATATCTGAAACTAGACTGAGCCGCCATAGGCAGCAGCAGATTCCCTTTCTTCATATATCTCCAAGCAGAATCAGGAGGGCTCCTTTTCAGGTATGGGGATTCCTGCCATGTGTAAGTTCTGGGTTAGGTGAGGTGGCTGCTGACATCCTTGCCAAATTTCGGGTTCTATGATTCTGCAACTGGAGGAAATCAAAAGCCTAAGTCCCCCACCATTTCTACCACTTGTGGATTCATGGAATCTATCCTAGTGTGTACAGTCTGGCAGATAATAATCCATCCTAGAAGATCTCACTATTTGAAAAAGTGCTCTAAAATACAAAATTTTTTGTTATCGCATAACTATATTTCCTAATGTAGCTATACAGGCGGCATAGCTTAGTAGCTAAGATCTAGATTTGGATGTCAGATATTCCTAGGTTCATGTCTTTCCTCTGATACACACCAGCTTGGTAGCAGTGGCCAAGTCACTTAAGCTTTCAGTGTCATGGGAGAATCTCCCTAAATTATGGGGGAGCCATTAATAAACATCAGTGTCAATTTCCACACCAAGATTTCCCTATATTGATTAAATCGTATTGATTTAATTTAAAAATATTGATTAAATCATCTGAAAACATATTTTGGAGTTTGGGGTTTCCTTCAAACAAATGCACATGTAACCCTGAAGATTTTGCTTTGTCATTGCTGCAAGGGAGAAGTGTAGAACTATGAAATCATGGTACTTGGAAAATTATTCCCAAGACTGACATCTTCCCACATGCTAGCATTTAGGTTTCTTGAAGTTACCTCTTGTCAGGAAAGCATTACAGCTACTTGCTAAACAGATGGAATTGAAAATAGAATTGAAATTCTGGAACCTGATGTTTCCTAGATGAGAGATTTTTTAAATCATATACAAATTCTCCAAAGTCACTGACAGGCAGAATACATTGGATTACTTTATGAGAGAGAGAGCACACAGTGTAATGTTTCAGAATGCCATTTTCTTTGGTGAGCTCATATAAGTCCTATTTATTTCTGCTTATTACTGATTATTTATTGTTTTACAGCAGTATATGTGGTACTGTGGGGAAATAGGGAGAGAGAGAGAGAGAGAGAGAGAGAAAAAGAGAGAGAGAGAGAGAGAGAGAGAGAGAGAGAGAGAGAGAGAGAGAGAAAGAGAGAGAGTATTAGGAAGGGGCTGTGTCTGTGGACTTGAGTTTCAAACATATGGATAAGAAAAAAGAGACAAGCAGGTGGGTCACAAATGAGTGAGAAGAAGAACGCATAACAGGTGAGATGCTGTAAATGAAAATAATCACTGGCAAGCTGAGTTGGACTGAGTCCAATAAAGAGTGATAGATAAAAGGAGCCGACATGAGGGCTGGGTAAACTGAGAAATAGATAACAGGGATACATAAGCTAAATGTGAGCACTGCTTTGTGCATTGTAGGTACTCGACACATGTTTGCTGAAATTCTTAAGTAGGGTATGTGGGGGAAGTTATGGAAGATAAACTGAGGACCTCCCTTCTGATGGCATGTTTCTATTTTTTAGCTCAATTCAACAAACACTTTTTAAATAACTACTGTATTTCAGAAAGTGAGGACATACAAGATTTTTGACAGCACTGAAATCAGTAAATTGTAATCAATCATATTCACTTTATGTGCAAGATGAAGTCTTTGCCCTCAAAGAACTTATGGTCTAGTTGATTATATAATTCGGCATTTGGGAAGGAGCAATGCAGAAAACCACTTGTGAGAAAGAGTCAGGACATAAAAGGCATCTGAGAAAAGGATTGTCAACAGTATTGGAATGCATAAGCTTATGGATAGAATGATGTACTTAGAGTCGACTAGCATTCCAATGCACTGCTAACACTAGCTACGTGACCACAGTCAAGTTATTTATGTATTAACCAGTCTGAGGTTCAGTTTCCACATCTACAAAATGAGCATTATAAGAATCACAGGTGGTACCTATTTCAGAGTGCTATTTTGATACTCAATAAGATAATATGCATAGAAACTTCAAAGAACTATGGAAATGACATTTACCAATATTGGTACTGTTAGAGCAAGTGTAAACTGAGGCCAGCTTAGGAAGTGAGAAGAATGGGAAGTAAAATGTATAGGTTGTCATGCCATTCAGCCACTAATCAGCACTGTCACCTTGAGCATTTCAATCAACTTTTCTGGGCCTCAGGTTATTTACATGGATAGATTTTTATTCAAGACTGTGCTTTGATTTGAGATTGGTTGTTGCAGTCCTTAGACCTCTAGAAATTCCTTAAGGTTTAAAGCTAGAAATAATGCAACCTTTAATAAATTAATATATGAAATTTTTTTACTAGACTTGTGATTTCATTGATGGGAAAACTCCTAGAAAAGAAGACCAGCCCTTGATCTGCAATTTGTAATCTTAGGGAAATGGCCCAGAGCACTGAGAGGTTAAGTAATTTGCCCAGGTTCACCATAGATGGTGTCATAATCAGCATTTGAACCCAGTACTTCCTGGCTAGCTTTTATTTACTTTTCCATAAAAAAATTCTTGGTTTATTTAAGTTCAGAATAAAAAACAGAAAAATAATTTACTTTGCCGTATTTCCATAATAACAATAATTTCTATTTTTAAAACAATTTAGTTTATAAGGTTTCTCTATAACTCTACAACTTCATTAGGACAAGTATTATAACCTCATTTTGCATACAAGAAAAATGAGGCATCAAAGAACATAAATGACTTGCTCAGGGACAGCCTGGTAGTATTTGGTAGAGCCAGAACTCAAAACCAGATTTTGTAGCTATCAATCCAGGGTGCTTTTCCATCTCAAAAAGAAAAGAAAAGAAATGCACTGTACACTGGGAAGAATGTGAGTTACTTTACTAGGTAACCAATTATAGAACACATCTCTACTTTGAACCTAGCCTCAGTCATGTATGAAGCCTCCAAGTCTAAAATTACATTCTTCCTGATGTTGTATTATTCATCTCACACTGCTTATTCACACATGCAGCAGAAAAAATAATAATATCTTGTATTGAGGTTGTTCAAGGATTTTTTTAATTTTTTTTTTTTTTGGTGTCAGAGACCACCACTTTGACAGTCTGACGAAGTCTCAGAAGCGCTTCCCATGATATTTTAGATGCATAAAATAAAACACGTAGATCGTAAAAGAAATCAATTACATTGAAATGATAATGAAAATATAAAAATAAATTCATGGATCCCAGCTTTGGAACCCCTGATATGTTTCTTTTAAGTTTACAAAGCACTTTACAGACACGATTTCAAGTAATACTCACAAAACCATGAATTAGATGCTATTTTTAATCTACATTTTTTAATGTGGACACTGAGGCTCAGGAGATTAAGAGATTTGCCCAGGATCACAAACTAGTTCTTGTCAGAGGTGAGATTTGAACTTATATCTTCTAGACTATAAATCCAATACTCCACTATACTGTGTTGCCTTCCTACATTATTCAGTGAGATTTTGTGCTGAAATTTTCTGAAGGGAATTCAGCATTCTTACCCTTCTATATTAAACAACTATTAAGGACCAGGGTTCAATGTGACCAATGAACCTCACAACCCAATAAGTCTAACATGAAGGCCTTTGGTGTTGAAGACTGGCAACATATATTAATGATATGTTACTTCTACAGATTAGGGAAAACACAACGTCAAAACCTCCCTTCACCAAACTGTATTACAACCCACCTATGACTTAGCATGTAACTTGTAGGGGGTATACTGAGACATATGAAGGACAACTGACTTACCCAGAGTCACAATTACTAAGGTTAAAAGGACAGAAGTAGCTTTGGAAGCTAGGATTCCCACATTCCTATTCTATCACCCAATCGATTACATCCTTCCCTTCTCGGGCGTATGACAAAAACTTGTCTCAAACATATCTTTCAAAAGAAGTCCTTTGAGGCAATAATAAAAGTCTCCTAGAAAAGAAATTTGGAAAAGGAGCAGCTGAAATGTCAGACAGATAGAGTGTGGCTTGCCATGCAGAGGTTTGTAATTTATTTAACATCAAAAATCTCAAAATCAATTTTATACTTTATTGAGAATTAGCAGAGTTATCACAGCATAGGGGCACAGTATTGGAAAAGCTTCAGTCACTAAGTACTGTAATTTACCTACCAAATACTGAACTAATAGCAGAGGAACAGCAAGAGGCAATGCAGACAAGGATATTAGAGTAATAAAGGCATGGGGAACCGAAGTGTTTGGGAGCCCCGGCTGAGAAGGCAGCCCAGGATGGCTGAGTGTGTGATGAAAGCAGCATACTTATAACCTCTTAATAGGAGTCAGGAGAAAGTGCCCAGTTATAATCACCTGCAAGAGACTTGCCAGTGGAGAAGTACTCAATCGATATACATTGGCTAAATCAGAGATTCTCAGAGAGCTCTGAGCCTGGACACAGGAAGACTTGAGTTCCAATCTGGCCTCAGATGCTTCTTAGCTGTGTGACATTGGTCAGATTGTTTAACTTCTTTTTCTCTCAGTTTCCTCAACTGTGAAATGGGGATAATAATAGCACCTACCTCAGGGGGTTGTTGTGGGAACTAAATGAGACAATATTGACAAAGTGCTTAATAAAGGTCCTGGCACATTTTTGTTTTTGTTGTTGTTTGGTCATTTTAGTCATGACCAACTCTCTGTGACCCCACTTAAGGCTTTTCTTGGCAAAGATAATGGAGCAGTTGGCCATTTCCTTCTCCGGATCATTTTGTAAATGAAGAAACTAAGGCAAACAGGGTTAAGGGATTTACCCAGGATCACACAGCTAGTAACTATCTAAAGCTGGATGTGAACTCATAAAGATGAATCTTCCTGATTCCAAGCCCAGTTCTCTATCCACTGTGGCATCAAGCTGCCCCTCCTGATGCATAATAAGTGTTTAGCAAACATTTTTCTCGTTCCTTCAGGATCTAAGAGAACCCTAAAAAACAATACCTTCCCCTCTGATCTCAATTTCAGAGGCTTATATTGATTAAATGATGAGCACAGAAACACAGGCTGAGAGATCCCCTTTGCAGATTATTTAGCCCATATTCTTGCCTTCAATGGTAGAAGGATCATCCAGCGTTCGACACTGTCCTCCTCGTGGCTGTCTACCATTTTATTTGTCCCTGAGGAGAAAAAAAGGGCCAAGGTCTCCCACTGCATCCTGGACCATCTCCAGTTATCCTAATCAGTATCTGGCCACAGGACCCAGATGGCTCTAGAGGAGAAAGCGAGGCTGGTGACTTTACACAGCCCTCCCTCACTTGAATCAAAGTCAATTGCAAGTCATGTCATCACCTACCTGATGTCACGGTCCTCTTCAAGAACAAATGACAAACTAAGATAGAATCCTGTGGAGAAATAGTTCACAAGTCCTCTTAGAAACTCATCTCCATTGACAGCTAGGTGGTGCAGTGGATAGAGTACCGGACCTATGTTCAAATCCACCCTCAGACATTTGATACTTACTAGCAGTGTGACCCTGGGCAAATCACTTAACCCCAATTGCCTCACACAAAAAAGAAAGAAAAGGAAAAAAAGAAACTTATTTCCATTTGCTTACATTGATGTAATCTTTTATATCTAATCAAAAAGCTTCCAGTATACTTAAATATCATTTCATCTTTACCATCTTCACAGAGAACAGATTCTCTTCCAAGATAACTTTCCCTAGTCTTGAAGACTCACTAAAGCATTCTTCAGAGTTCTCACATCCATATTAAACAATCTATAATAATGACACATTTATACAATGCTTCAGGGTTTGTAAAGTGCTTACCTCAAAAACACCTCAAGAAGTAGCTATGCAAGTATTATTATTCCCATTTTTATAAGCAGTGAAACTGAGCTTCAGAAAAGCTAAAGCAGATAATGGAAGAATTTCAGAGTTGGTAGCAACCTCGGTAGCCCTCTAATCTCACTCTTACCTGAAAAAGAATCCCCTCTGCCACATGTCTGACAAATAACCATTCACCCTTTGCTTGAAGGCCTCTTGTAGGAGAGAACATACTACCTGCCAAAGTAGTCTCCAGTTTGTATAGATCTTCATATATACTTTAGGATAGCTCTTGTGAGAGGAGTATTTCCTTATACCAAGTCTAAATTCACATCTTATCAAATGCCATTCATCACTCCTAATTCCATCTTCTGGGGCCAAATGGAAAAAGTCTGATGCCTCTTCTAGACAATATCCATCAAATATGTGAATATGATTGTTTCCCATGCAAGTCTTCTCTTCTCCAGATGAAACAGCCGTGATTTTTTTCAATCTGTCCTCATTTGGAACAAATTAGAGGACCTTCTCCCCAGCTCACCCAAGATCTCACAGCTCATAGAGTGGGTCAGGAGGTCAAGAGAACAGTATTCTAGCCTCAACTCTAGAATTAACTAATCCTAAGTCATCTACGTATTTTGTTTTAGAGGAAAGTGACTGATAAGAAGAAATTGCATACTTAAGTTAATAAGAGAGTACCTAACTACCCAGAGTTCAAGGCATCAGGCCTATGCAAAGCATATCCCAGAGTATAAAAAGACTAGGCAAGTGGGATTGCTAAGCTACTGTCACTGATTACCAAAGAAGCATGAAGAACAAAAGAGATGTGGTATTGACCAGATAAACAGTGGTCAAATTGCCAAAACACAGAAGTATACAAACTATAGGCCAGAAAACTTGACTGTGGCCCCTGGAAAATTTCTGTAACAAGTTATTGAAAAGGACTGTTTGTGAATATCTGGATAAGGAAATGAATTGGTATCAGTAAGAACAGATTGTGCAAATTTTGCTCTTTTTTGAGGGGATTATTAGATTGGTAGATAAGAGGAATGCTATAGGTATAGTGAACAGATTTTAGCAAACTATTTGGCAATACAGTACCTCTTACACAGTCATTATTGAGAAGATAGAGAGATATGGGCTAAGTAAAGGTACAGTTGAGAAGTGTTGGAAAGGTTAAACCCAAACAGTCACCATTAATCTGATGATGTCATCTTGGATGGAGGCCTGTAGCAAAATTCCCCTGGAATGTTTCTTTTTTTAATGTTATATGTTATTAACATTAAATTAATTATAATTAGATATTAATATTAAATATTATTTATTTTGTTAAATTTTTCCAACTATATCTTATTCTGACCCATACATGTTTGATAACTCTACATTATGCTATATATTATATTGTTCCAAAACACTAATAAAAAGAGAAATGCAGAATAAAACTTCTCTGAGGTGTCACCTCACACCCAAAGAATCAACAGAAATGACAAAAGATAGAAAGTCAAAATTGAAGGAGCTACAGGAAACAGACATGCTCATATATTGCCGACAGAACTCTTAATTAGGCAAATTATGAGCAATACTTTCAGATTAAAAGAAAAAGGTAACTACCAAGTCTTCATTGTTGCTGGGTTGTTTTCATTTTGTTTTTTGCTTTTAGACTGGTTTAGACTGAAGCATTTTTACTGAATGGAATTGAAAATAAAATACAACATTCAAATTCCTGGTACTTGAGCAGTTCCTCATGATGGGATCTGAAATCCCTATGTCCAAGCTGTGGCAGCCCCTCAGCTTAAGATAAGAGTTAGAGAAAGCTCACAATCCTCTGATCTAATCATCCCATTAGTGGCCATAGGCTCCAAGGTGCTAGATGAATATATTTTACCATAAAATATTGTTGCAACATTAGAAATTTTAAAAAAAATTAGGAGCTCAAAGAATCATGGGAAGATTTGTACAAACTGATGTAGAATGAAATCACCAGAGCCAGGAAATCATAAATGTGCAAAGACTACAACAAAGTAAACAGAATGAATAGTAAAAAGAAACAACATTTTGTAGTTAGGATGACCAAATTTGGCTCCAGAGAAAATAAAATAAAATGTACTTTGTCGATAGAGACTTCTGGGAGCCAAGATGGAAGAGGAAGCAGTAAATTACCTTAGTTCTCCCATACTCACCTCCAAACAACCAGAAAATAGTGCCTTAAAACAAATTCTGGAACAGCAGAACCAATAAAAAGATGGGGTGAAACAATATTTGAGCCCATGAAACTTGGAAGATTGGTAGGGAAGATCTGTTTCATTTCAGTAAAGAGTGCAGTACAGGGCATAGAGCATCCCAGCAAGCCAGCAGCAAGCCACACTTCAGCAAACCAGTGGGAGATCCTGAGCCCCACTGAGGTACAGCAGGCAAATGCCAACACCAGGACCCCTCCCCCGCATTTGCCTCAACACAGCCAAGTGAAGAGGGAGACACCAAGTCTGAGAACTGCCACTTAATTCAGTGTAGCCCTGGTCCAAACAGGCAACGTCCAGCACCCAGACTTCTATGTGCTTCAGTGTAGCCCTGGGTAAATGCAGAAACACCCCACTGGCCTCAGCACACACCAGACACCAGAACTAGGACCCTGCCTTAGCACCAGGTAAGCTGCCAGACTCATACTGCCTCCAGCTGTGCTAGCCATTCCCCTCCACACCCCTCAGGACAACACTAGACATGAGAGTCCCCTGTGGGCCTCAGGTTAACATCAGTGAAGCACCAGGTAAACATCTAGGACCTGAAGCCCCTCGCACAAGAAGCCTAAGACAGTACCCCTTCCACTCTGGAAGCATAGCTCAAACTTAAAAGAAGGGGAAAAGGCCAAAAAAGATGAACAAAAAAAGAATTTGACAAAAACAAGTTATTATAGTGCCAGGGCAGACCAAAACACAAATTCAGAAGACAATAATTTCAAAACACCTGTGGGCAAAACCTAAAAGAAAAAAGGGAAGTGGTCTCAAGCCCAGAAGAATCTCATGGAAGGGATCAAAAAGGAGCTTAAAAATCATATCTGAGAAGTTGAAGAAAAATTGGGAAAAGAAATTAGGGTGATGCAAGAGAATTATGGAGAAAAGAGTCAATGGTTTGGAAAAAGAAAACAATTGCTTAAAAAATAGAATTGGCCAAATAGAAAAAAGACATACAACAATCTACTAAAGAAAACAATTCCTTAAAAAGTAGAATTGGCTAAATAAAAAAGTAAAAAACTCAATTGATGAAAACAAGTCCTTAAAAGTTAGAATTGTGCAAGTGGAAGCTCATGACCCTCTGAGACATCATGAATCAATCAAATAAATTTGAAAGAATGAAAAAATAGAAGAAAATGTAATATACTTCATGAGAAAAACAACTGACCTGGGAAATAGATCCGGGAGAGACAATGTGAGAGTTATTGGACTACAGCATCTTGAAAGAAATTATCAAGGAAAACCTCCTCGATATCCTGGAACCAGAGGTCAAAACAAGTATTGAAAAAATCCACCAATCACCTCAAGAAAGAGATCCCAAAATAATAACTCTAAGGAATATTATAGTCAAATTACAGAACCATCAAGTCAAGGAAAAAGTACTGCAATACAGAACCATCAAGTCAAGGAAAAAGTACTGCAACTGGCTGGAAAGAAAAAAAATTCAAATATCTGGGAGCAACAATCAGAATTACACAGGACTGGGGGCAGAGCCAAGATAGGGGCTGGAAAGCAGGTACTAGCATGAGCTCCCTGCCAAGTCCCTCCAAAAACCTATAAAAAATGGCTCTGAACCAATTCTAGAACTGCAGAGCACACAAAACAGCATAGGGAAGCAGGGCTCTAGCCCAGGACAGCCTGGATGGTCTCTGGGTAAGGTCTATCCCACACAGAGCTGGGAGCAGAGGGGAGCGGAGCTGAGCGGAGTGGAGCCCACGTGACCGGCGTGGACCGACCATACCGGGAGCTGGGCGGAGTGGGCCCTAGCGCCCTGAATCAGTGAGCTGTGGCAGGTACCAGACTTCTCAACCAACAAATACCAAGGACAACAGAGAAGGTTAGTGAGAGAAGCTGCTGGGAACTGGTATAGAGTTTGCAGTTCGGCCACCGCCCCAGGGGCAGAGGAAATGGGACAGCCACAGAACTACAGCTGCAGTTGCTTCTGGCCCCAGGCCCACACGGTGGGAGGAATTAAGTGGCAGATCAGAGCAGGAATGAAGAGCCTGCTGAAGATCAAAGTCCAGTCCAGGTTGGGGGTTCTTGGGGAAGAAGGAGTGCTGGTGTGGCAGAGCTGGTGCATCCCCCCAGGCTTGGAACATAGAACTCTTTAGTCTACAAGCAGTCATACCCCACTGAAAAACTCAAGGGTCAAGTGAGTTGGCTGGGAACATGGCCAGGCAGTGAAAACATACCCAGATTCAGTCTCAGACTCTGGAACCTTTCTTTGGTGACAAAGAAGACCAAAACATACAGCCAGAAGAAGTCAACAAAGTCAAAGAGCCTA
>CM053624.1:342525063-342589604 GCA_028646595.1 Phalanger gymnotis
AGGGAAAAAGGGAGAGATAGAATGGGTAAATTATCTCACATAAAAGTGGCAAGAAAAAGAAGTTCTGTAGGAAGAGAAGGCATGTGAGGGGGAATGAGTGAATCTTGCTCTCATCAGATTTGACCTGAGGAGGGAATACCATACACACTCAATTGGGTATCTTACCTCACAGGAAAGAAGGAGGAAGAAGATTTTAAAAAAGAGGAGATGATGGAAGGGCAGATGGGGAGGAGGTAATCAAAAGCAAATACTTTTGAAAAGGGACAGGGTCAAGGGAGAAAATTGGATAAAGAGGGATAGGTTAGGAAGGAGCAAAATATAGTTAGTCTTTCACAACATGAATATTATGGAAGGGTTTTACATAATGATATGCATGTGGCCTATGTTGAATTGCTTACCTTCTTAGGGAGGTGGGTGGGAAAGGAAGAGGGGATAGAATTTGGAACTCAAAATTTTAAAAAAAGATGTTCAAAAACAAAAAAAAAGTTTTTGCATGCAACTAGAAAATAAGATTCACAGGCAATGGGGCATAGAAATTTATCTTGCCCTTCAAGAAAGGAAGGAAAAAAGGGATGGGAGGGGAGTGGGGTGACAGAAGGGATGACTGACTGGGGAACAGGGCAACCAGAATATACGCCATCTTGGAGTGGCAGGGAGGGTAGAAATGGAGAGAAAATTTGTAATTCAAACTTGTGAAAATCAATGCTGAAAACTAAATATATTAAATAATTTTTTTTTTAAAAAAAGGAGAGCTGCAGGTAAGTCATTTATTTCTGAATAGTTCATAGATCATAAATTTAGATCTGGAAAAGACCTTACAGATAACATAGTCCAATCCCCTCATTTTACAAATAAGGAAACAAAGGCCCAGAGGGGTCAAGACCTTTACCAAGGTCACACAGGTACAGACAAGTAGAGCTACTATTTGAACCCAGGTTCTCTGGCTCCAAGTCCAATGCACATTTCACTTCATGAAGTAGATTTTACACAATTAATTAGGACTAATTAGTTAAAACACATTTCTATTATTTTCATGCTTTAATGAAATAATAGATGATGTCACATTCTTAGAAAATTCACTCCATTGATAAAGACGAAAATTTTCACCAATTGAATTTTCCAAAAGACTAGAATTGAAGTTTCTGTTACATTTCAAGATGTTTCCTTCATTGAGTCCTATCATGCTTTTATAATATATCACATTTTAGGAATTCCCTTAATTGACTCCTATGTATCCAAGGTTGTATAAAGAACTAGAATATTTTCATAAGCCTATTCTAAATTTAAAAGACAAGCCACAAAGATGGAAAGACTCGCTTTTCTTCTATAGCCTATACAAACTGTAGGGATTTTATCTCAACTCTACTGTCACTGATAAACTGAGTCTCTCTGAGTGAAGCTGACCAGTCACAGTTTCCCCTCAAGATTCTAGGAGAATCCTTAAGGGGTTGGGATATCTTTTCTAATAGAATTTTTCAAGTCTCTGGTCTAATATATTGTTAGATGCAATATCAATCACAGGTTACAGTTAGTATCTCCCCATATCATCAATACTATCCAAAGATTAGCATCATTGTCATTTATCCAATTAACATTAACTTTTTAGAAAAGGATTATTAGGCAAATATAGGAAGAGCTAAATGCCATAAACCCAATGAACATTTTTTTTTCCTTTCTTGAAGAAAGTAGTGTCTATGTCTTGGCTGCTAAGTTCAATTCCCTGCCAGATTGGATCCCATAGATAGTTCCCCACTTGTTACAGCTTCCAGAAAATTCTGGAATGGACCCGCATTCCTTGACTCTCCTAACCTTTCAAAGCTCAAAGGTCACAGTCCAATGTGTTCCATCTTCCTGCACCTAAGATCAGGAAAGAACAAACACAAAAAGGTAAAGAACAGAGACACTACATATTCGTGGCAAAGTGTGAAAACACGTGATGAGTTAGGAGGCTGGCCACCGAAGGGTGACCTATGCTGCTGCTATTTCTCTCTCCACCTGAAGGTTTATAACCCTCCTTCTCTGAATAACAAACGGGAAAAAGAGCATGAGTTGGCAACATGAGACATTTAAAGGCATACCCAATTCTGTCTCAGCAGGCAATCAAAAAGGCAAACAATAAATATGTAGGAATCAGTCACAGAATAACTCTCCTACTTTCAATTGGAGAACAGTGGTCTCTGTTGCACATTCCTGGAAGATGACTGACAAAATAGCCACATACATACTTCCAGGACTGAACCAGCCTCCCATTACATTTCAATTTCTGGAAGAGGAGCTAATTCTGAGAATCAGAAAAGTAACCCACCCCTTGTCCTCAGCCATTACCTTTCTGATCATCTTTCACTTCTTTTTTTTTAATTTCTTTAAATTAAATCTTACTTTATTTGATCAACAAAAATCCTCATGCTTTTCCTTTCATCTCTCCTTCCTCCAAATTTCAGAAAAGAAAAGCAAAACCCATTTACTAACACTAATAATAATTCCCACATTGCCCAAAAAAAATACCTCATTCTACACCTGAGTCCAATATTTCTCTATCATGAAATGAGAAGTATGTTGCAACATGATTCCTATAGAATGAAGGTGTCAAGCACACATTCTGTGGGCTACACATGGCCCACAACACTCCTGAGTGTGACCCAAACCAGATTAAAATGTAATTTGGAAATACTTAACGAAATAAGTAAAATGCAATAAAAGCTGAATAATATAACATTTTAAAACTAAGTCAATAGGCAATCCACATGGATGCTGATATATACACATTAGGGAGCCCCATTTCTATTTGAGTTTGACACCATTACTCTAGAAATTACCATTGATCATTTCTCTTATGACAGTTCCCAAATCTTTCAAAGTTGTGTGTCTTTATTCTATTGTCCATCATGGTATAACTTATCCTTCTAGTTCTGCTCACTTTATTCTGGATCAGTTCATATAAGTCTTTCCAGGTTTCACTAAAACCATACCTCTCATAATGTATTATACAACAATAATATTCATTACATTTATATACCATAACTTGCTCAATCATTCCCCAATTGGTGGATACCCTCTCAGTTTCCAATTCTTTGCCACCACAAAAAGAGTTGCTCTAAGTGTTTTTGTACATCCTTAGTGTTTGTTTTGCTTAGGACCAACACTTCCCTGAATCTGCCTTCCCTGTCATCTTCCCTGCGCCCTTTTCCCTCCTGTCTCCCTGTTAAATGAAATGTATTTTTATACCCATTTATGTATGTTTTTTTTCATCCTTTGACCAGTTCAGATGAAAGTGAGGTAAAAGTATTAATCGGTCTTCCCATCTTCTCTTTCTTGCTTGTATAGACTTCTGCTTCCACACTCCAGTTACGAGAGAAAATTATAACCATCTTCACTCTCTTCCTTAGCCCCCCCAATTTATTCCTCTTCCTTCTCTTTCCATTCTTCTTTTAAAATATCAAAATTTCTTAGCAAGAACAGCAATGTAATTACACTTCATGTATACAAATAGAAATTACTTACTGCATTCCTTGGACAATGCATGCTTTTCTAAATGCCAAGAAAAGTCAGTCAAAAACTTAGAGGAAAGCATAATTATCCTCCAAGAAATAAAGGTCAACAATCAATATATAGATATTTCTAGTTCAAAGCAATACATTGGTGTTAAGTTAAAAGCAAGAGCAGGAAATGCTGCATGCAATCACAGGTTATGATTGACATTTCCAGGGACCTATAGGAGAGAAGTGATTAGTCAAATCAGTCAGTCTTGTTTGTAACTGTTGCCAGGTTATAAGTATAAATTATTTTCAAATAAAATTAATATTAACATTTGTATGCATAGCATATGTGACATAAATCATATAAATGAGGTTCCAAGAAATGATGTTTTGGAAGCAAATTAAACCTTTAAATCAGCAATTGTCACATGTGATGCTATGTAGTGCTATTAACGTTACTAACATGTTATGTCATTTGATGTAAATTTAATTTTGGCTGTTCAGTCAATTTTCAGTCATTTCTAACCCTTTGTAATCCCATTTGGGGGTTTCTTGGAAAAAGATCCTAGATTCGTTTACTATTTTCTTCTCTAGCTCATTTTACAGATGAGGAAACTGAGGCAAACAGGATTGAGAGATTTTCCCAGGGTCACTCAGCTAGTTAGTGTCCGAGACCAGATTTGAACTCAGGAAGATGAGTCTTCCTGACTGAAGGCCCAGCACCCTATCCACTAAGCCACCTACCCACTCAAATTAATTAATATTAAATTATTTAATGTATATCATTTGAATATTATCCTGTAATGTTTGCTGCTATTTTTCTAGTGTTTGAATATTCTCTATTGGATACAGTTCTTTATAAATACTACTCAATTTAATGTCGCTTATTTATTGAACAATTTTTAAAACACCCATAATAATGAATAAAGAGTTTAAAGAATATCAGAAGTATTTAAGAAAAATAAAGGAAATCAGTCAGCTTATTGCCATATAGGTTTTAAATCACTGTTACCATCTGTTTGTTGGTTCATAAAAATAATAAACTATGCATTTACCTCTGAAACTTTTAGTATAATCCTTTCACAGAAAAAATGATTGCTTATTATTGTAGTCACTCATTACTATTTAAAAACATGTAAACAAAATGTTTTGAAAACTACAGAGTACCATGAATTCAGGATTCTTAGAAATTGTGGTTTTTCATTCCAAATCCCAAAGATTTATATGAGTTGGAAATTTGGAAACTCTAATTGCACCACATTAAAAAGTATTCTTTTCCCTACTTTGAGTTACTCAAGGTCTCTGAATCCAGAATCTCTAACATTTAGTTGCCATAGAATCCAATACAGATCCAAGAAACTAACAGTTGATGAGGCTTTCCTGCCCAGTAGCTAAATAATACAGTACAATCCAACAGGCATTGATTAAGCACCAGTTATGTGAAAGACACTATGCTAGGAGCTGAGAATACAAAGATAAATGAAAAACAGTGCCTGCTCTCAACAAATATGCCTTTTACTGGTATAGATCTATGGCTATTTATGTGGAAAGTACTGACTCCTAGACTTCTGCTGAGATTGAGGTGAATTCCCAGATGTTTCTACTTTTAAAGCCCCCATACCACTGCAGCCTGGCCATCACCAGTTATTTTGACTTTTCTGTTGCCACTGGACTTCAATAACTCTGGAAAAGAAAATGAGGCTGATAACTTTGGGCAACACTGCCTCACTCAAATCTAATTCACATGCAAATTGAGACATCACCCCATGGTGTCATTGGTCCTCTTCAGAAATAAAGGATGGACAACAATCACTGCCACCACTCATGACCAAACACTTATTAGGGAAGCAACTTTACCTGCTGGGGGAAGACTCCAACATCTCTAGAGAACATAAGAGCTGAAAGGGACCTCGATCAATAGAGCATGCTAGATTCTGATACAGAGAGGACTTCAGAAATCATCTAATCTAACACCTATATTTTAGAAATAAGGAAATGAGGCTCAAAAGGATCAAATGCTTCCCAAAGGGCAGAAAGGTCACTGAATGAGGTGGAATTGGACCCCAGGTTCCAGATGCTCCTTCCACCGCATCAAGCAAGCTCTATTCCATCTTCCTTCTGGAAGAAAACAGGGATGAAAAATTATCTCCTTGTGACTACTCTCAGTATTGTCTCCTACAAACTAGAAATACCTAATAGTTTTGTTTCGCTTTTGAATAGAGAAAACCTTTGGATCCTTTTAATTTAGTTGAGATTATCTACCCCTGACTTCAACTTGTGAAGAGTACAGGGTTGGAAATTTTCTTTACATGTAACTGGGAAAAAATTAAATGCTATTTATATTTTTTAAAGAGCATAGGGCTGACAAAGCATGGTTATGAGTGTGATCTTTCTGTGCCTGTCCAGAAGTACCAAATTAAGCAAGTATTTATAAGCCTACAATGCATTAGACATTTTGTTAGGCGGTGGGGATGAAAAGACAAAAATGAAATAGTCCCTATCTTCCTTCGGGGAGCTTATATTCTACTGGGGGAAAAGCATCATCAACAGAGATAACTAAGTGTACAATAAACACAAAATGTTATTTGGTTTCATTTTGAGGTGAGGAGAACAAGGAAAGTCTTAACTCTCAGAGATAGTTGTGTTTGAGCCAAGCCTAGAATAACAACAAATAACTAACATTTATAGAGCCCTTTCAAGTTTACAAAACACTTCATATATATATGTGTGTATATATATATGTTTATGTATATATATATGTGTGTATATATATATATGTGTGTGTATATATATATGTTTATGTATATATATATGTGTGTATATATATGTGTATGTATGTATATTATATATATATATATATGTCATCTGATTTGATCTTCACAACAAGTTCATGAAGTTGGTGCTATAATTATCCCCATTTTATAGTGGAGGAAACTAAGTCTGGGAGAGATTAAATGATTTGCACAGGGTCATACATCTATAATAGTTAATTCCTGAGGCAGCTAGGTGGCTCAATGGATAGAGTTCAGAACCTGGAGTCAGGAAGATTAATTTTCCTGAGTTCAAATCTGGACTCAGACACTTACTAGCTGGGTGACCCTGGACAAATCACTTACTCCTGTTTGCCTCAGTTTCCTTGTCTGTAAAATGAGCT
This sequence comes from Phalanger gymnotis, assembly GCA_028646595.1. Lineage (NCBI taxonomy): Eukaryota > Metazoa > Chordata > Mammalia > Diprotodontia > Phalangeridae > Phalanger > Phalanger gymnotis. Next base: position 342,531,694 of record CM053624.1, read on the forward strand.
GGAGAAGGAAACGGCAAACCACTTCAGCATCTTTGCCAAGAAAATGCCAGATGGGGTCATGAAGAGTCTGACACCACTGAAAATGACTGAGTAACAACAATAAAGGTCAGTGATTTTGATCTCCCCCACCGCTGCAGGAAGCCTAGCATGGAAATGAGCCATTTCTACAATTAAATACTGACAAATCTCTATTATATACTAACCTATGGGAAAGGGATGAGATCACAGTCAGATTCTGAGAGGGATCATTACATTGCTTGAAATGACTGAACAACAAGAGACAGAATTCCAACTCAAGTCTTCCTGACACAAAACCCAGCACTCTATCTACTTCAGCCCAGTGCTGCCTGAATAAATCATATTTGTATTTCTGACCCTAGACTAAAAACCCTTACTATATTTAACCCAGCTATAATAACTGAAAAAGAAGAATAAAGTCCTCCTCATTATATCTTTTCACCATTGTATCCAAGAAGCGCACGATTTGACCTGTAGGACTCCATTTGCTTTTTAAAAAATCATTTAAAAAGGTTAAAAAATGTCTTTAACTGTACCCCTTAATGAAAGTTCTACTCCATATTCAACAAGTGCAGCATTTAATTCTGAATGAGCTGATAATTTGGCTACTTGACACATTTCTCCAGAACCTACTATTTATGGTGTCAATTAAAAAAAATACCAACTTGTTCTAATGTGATTCACTTTCTGAAAAGACTGAATATTTTTGAATGGCAGTCTGTTAATGTTTCAGTGTGTTAAGACAATAATGCATGATTGGGGTTTCACTAATGAATACAATCTGTTTTAAATGACTTGAGGAAGTTTACGGATTGCACCAAACCAAAGTTTATCATTGCAGTAGGAAGAACTCAGGTTAGACAAAGTTTGCAAATGTAAAGTTTAGGAAACATGAGGATATGTGACCAAAGGAAGCAGGTTGTTTAACATTCTTTTCCAAAGGTTTAAGATCATCAACCTCTGGAATGACCTGTGGCATTTCTAGAGCACTTTAAGGTTTGAAGAATACTTTACATACATGATCTCATTTGATCCTCACAACAACCTTGCAAGGAAAACAATATTATTATCCCCATTGTGCAGATGACAAAACTGAGGCAGAGTGACTTGACCAGGATCATACCATAAGTGTCTGAGGCTGGATTTGAATTCAGGCCTCCTTGAATTGAAGTCCTCCATTCTAAGCACTTCACCACCTAGCAACCTAGGAATGGCTGAAATCCTATGGTGCTTTAGAAAGAGTGTTGACTTTGTCATGAGAAAGTGGACTTTTGAAAGTGAATCCCAGCTTTTCAACTCATTGCCTGTGAGACCTTGTGCAAAGTTTATTAAGCTCTCTAGCCTTCCATACACTCACCTCCAAATAAGCAATGTGCTAGAAAGGAAGGAGAACTAGAACACAAATAAGAGAATCTCTTAGTTGAAAAGGGAAGCAAAAGTCATTGACATCAATGGGCATTTGAAGAGAAATCACCTTTAAATTACTGCCTGCCAGTGGTCAGCTAGTCTCAACCTGAAGACTTACAATGATATTGAGCTCACTACCACCTCAGGCAACCCATCCCACATTTGGCTAGATCTTATTAGATGTAGCCCAACCTCCTAGCCTGTTAAAATCCCTTCCCTAAATCCTGTAATATAAAACGTTCGACTTCTGACTTCATCCAAGTCACTGATAAATATGTATGTGTGTGTGTATGTGTGTGTGTATGTGTGTGTGGAGAGAGAGAGAGAGAGAGAGAGAGAGAGAGAGAGAGAGAGAAACTATTACAATACATTGGCTTGCCTTACATTCCTATGCATTTTATTTTATCCATTTAAAAACACAATTCTGAGAAAAGGTTGCTAGGCTTCACATGACTGCCAAAGGAGTCCATAACATTAAAAATTAAATAAAGACCTCTTTTTAAAGAGCTGCCTGGAGTACCATGAGCTTAAGTTACATAGCAAGTATGTGTCAGGGGTAAACTTTGAACCCAGGACTCCCTACGTCTGAGATCAGTTCTCTAGTCATTATGTAAATTCAAAAATTTAGTAGAAACAAAAGATTAGAATTTAGGAGATTACAAAGACAGCTTTTTTAAAAAAGGCAATGCTGGTGGGAAACCCCCAAGAGTTAGAAACACTTGGTGGCAAACAACAATGACATGTGAAGAATTTCCTTCTCTCTTTGTCACTTATGGCATGGGGTAGACAATAAATCACATATCAGGGGGACTGTGGGACTCTGTAACTGCATGTCAGAGACACAAGCCCAGATTAATGGCATTTTGGGAAGTGGGCTAATTAAATCAATGCAGCTCCAACAGTCACAGGAAGTCCTTCCAGTTTTGTCATCTGGGAGAAAAGGTACCCAAGATGACCAGTGAAAAACAACAGCAGCCAACAGCAAAAACTGTGTTTTTGATCTTTCGTCAGCTAGGAGACCATTTGTTTCAATGACTGAATTGTATTAAGTGCTTTTTCCAAGGGATTTGTGATTTATCTCCCCTTCTCCTCTCTAGTTGACATCAAGACTCGTTTTCCATTGAACAGTTCAACACTATTCTAGTTTCTTCTACCATAATACTGGGGATCTGGAAAAGGAAGGAACATTCATCTATTTCACAAAGATCTATAGCTGAGTTTTCCACCCCAGGTGAGAGAAAAAATTTAGACAAATAGGCCCTAGCTCCTGGCTCCAGGTAATGATCTTAAAGAAAGCATCCATGAAGAAAATAGCCAGCTTTGAAGCGGCCCACCTCAGTCACCCTGCAAGAAAATGCCCAATCATCATTAATGGATGGTGATTATAACCCAGATGTAAGAAATGGAGACATCTTCATTACATTCACATTCATGAATTAATTGCCATAATTCTCATACTTCAGAAATTAACCTCTTGTCCAAGAGAGGTCATGTTAAATGTCAGCCCCAGATGGAATGTAGAGGGGCATTCAGATGAGAGATCATCAACACAGGTGGCTAAACAGCTGTGCCTCCTTTCTTCAAAGAAAAAAACAATTTATTGAAAACCATTGTCCTAAAGCTGGGCTCCATGGACCCTAAAGGAATTTGTGGAGAGATTCATCTTGGAGCTTTTAGTATTTTAATATTTCATTATCATTTATTTCCTTTGCAATCCTCTTCATTTCATTTTATGTATTTAAAAATATTTTTCTGAGGAGTACATATGCTTCACCAGACTGCCAAAGGGGTCCATAACACAAGAAAGGATAAGAGCCCCCACCCTAAAGAAAGAGAAATCATGTCCAGGGGAAAACCCATTTCTATCTTTGAAAGATTCTCCATCAACAGGCTTGGTAATAGCTGAACCACAAGTCAGAATGTGAATGTTGGAAATGACATAATGGTTTGCCTTCTCACACTGCCAAACACCAAATAGCAGGTCCTGATTGAACATGGAATTCAACTTGTTCAGGTTTAAGGCAGAAAAGGCTTCCCTAATAATTAAAACAAAAACATCCATGGAAAGTCAACTATGTTCTTTCTCAGGTCAACAGTGGTCAATCCCACACAGGCTCACCCTGACTCAGTAACTTAACCTCAAGTAAGCTCTCCTTTTGTCTTCAGTAAGCCAATATGTTCTCCTGAGCACTCTGACATAGGAGCAGTAAGAGCAATGGAAATAAGGATAAGTGGGTTCAAATTTTGACTCTGTTACTTAGTCTCTCTAGGAACTCAAGCAAGTCACCTCATTTCTCTGGAACTCAGTTTCTTACTCAGAAAAATGAGGGGGTTGGATTGGGTGACTTCCAAAGTCTCTTGCATATCTCTGATCCTATAAACTTCCACCAAATGGTGCAGCCAGGATCTGATATTAGAGACAAAGTAATTTTTTTTTGAGAAGCTGTGTGGTATAATGGCCAGAAAGCTGGTCTAGAACCCAAAAAGGCCAGTTTCTAATCTCTCTTCAGACATATAATATCTGTGTCATCCAGATCAAATCACTTAACCTCTCAATGTTTGAGATAACTTTAAGAATATCAATGGCAGAGGACATATTGACCCACACGAATAGAAAGAAGCCCTTCCCTACACCAAGAAAATCAGAGATTTAGTCACTCTATTTTCTAAAGCATTAAAGTTCAAAATTGATTAGTGAAACGAACCAGGATTTTATAAATGATTAATCTGTCAGAAGGAAAATGTAAATGCAGTTCATGGGCAACAGTCAGCAGAAGGAACCTTTTAGAAATAAACTAATCATCAGGGCAATGAGGAGTAACTCAAAAATAAAGGTGTCATAGAGGTGTGATACTATGGGAATAGAACACTGCATACAAAATCAGACTTAGTCAATGCGTTGATTATTTTTGCTGAATTGCATTTTTCCCCTTTTTTATACTTTCTCATAAGGGACGGGGAAGGAGAGGGATATAATGGGAAATGCTGGTGATGTAAAGGCCAAAAAGATCAATAATTTAAAAAAACAACAGCTAAAGATGAGTTCTGGGTTCTACTGCCCACTCCCATTATCATATGACTGAATTCTATAGCAAGCTTTAGAAGAAATAGTTTATCATACTCACTCCAGGGAAAAATTTAGCCTTTAATTGTGACCAATCAGCCCTTACTTTACAAATCCGAATTATAATTCTTTTCAGATTTAGGAGAGCTTGAACAGTCACTGAGGCCAACTCAGTGATGTTTCTCTGAACTTCTGACTGATCCTCAAGTGGTAGACATACAACCCATCAAAAAACTTGAACCCGAGGCTGAGAACCAAAGTTAGGAATTGGTGCACTTGGGGCAGTATCAAACAGCCCACCTGAGGAAGTAACCCAGTGAATGCCCTCAGTTAATGGTCAAAGGAGGACGGTACAGGGCAGATAAAGAGCTCACAGTCACTCGACATCGGATAACATTGTTTATAACTTATTAGCCATTCCAAATGTTGAGCTCTGTGGTTTCTGTGCCACTGGACTACAAGTAATGTCAGCATCCTCTAAATCCTACACCCTGGAACAAATCCCCAGTCATTTCTTTGTAATTATGGCTCTGTGAAGGCTTCTTCAGTTTGGCATAGACCTGCCAGAACTGTGGGCATCGCCTCCAAAAATCGAGTCATCTCCACCCCACAATGAGGCATCAGAGTAAGACTTTAGAAGGGACTGTAGGAATAAATTATCCAGACTCAGTCCTTTTGTTCTATGAATTGGAAACAAAAAATATGCATGAGTGTTTAAACCAAGAGACTTCCACAGGCTATTTTCAGATACCTTCCTACCCAACAAGGCATGTAAACATCCTCTTGATCTGCATTTCACCACCTCTGGAACAGAAATAGAGAGAACTAGCATGACGCAGTTGGCAGGGAACTGGTAATGAATGAAGCTATGCCACTCATACCCAAATGTAATCAAATTCTGCTTCTGACATGCTGTATGTATAACCCCGGGCAAGTCATTTAAGTTCTTAGTGCCCTGGGAAAATATCTGAGAAAGTAAGTTGGAGAGCATGGATCTAATCTACATTGGTAGAGGGGGTTTCTTCACTGGGAATTCTCTATATCAGTGATAATACAAGTCAGGTCCAAAATTTCAAAAATAAACATGTTCCTATACAACTCTAATCTATGTCCTTCAACAATGCAGATGTATGCTGGAGACTGGCCTCTAGGTCTGCTGACCTTATGCGGGTACCAGTGAACTCCCATGGGACCTGCCCCAGAGGGCAGGTAAAGAGCTCACAGTCACCTGACACTGGATAACATTATTTATAACTAATTAGCCATTCCAAGTGTTGAGCTCAGTGGTTTCTGTGATGCTGGACTACAAGTAATGTCAGCATCCTCTAAATTCTACACCTTGGAACAAATTCCCAATCATCTCTGTGTAATTGTGGCTTAGAAGTCATAGAAGTCTTTGATAGTGATTGTAATTCCCTATTGCTCCAAGGAAACTCTCAGGGATTATAACTTGGATGGAGTCATCTGTACTGTCAGAGGGAGATTCCTCACTCGGATTTGCCTTTATCAATGAGATCACAAATATGATCCTCCCCTCCAAAAAATTCATATAACAATTTAAGATTTGCTACACCCTTTCCTTTTTAAGTACCTATGAGGTAGGTAGTGTGAACATCATTACCTCCATTTTACAGTCTCAAGGGTTATGTAACTTGCCTGTAGACACTCAGCTAGAAAGCGTCTGAGACCTCCAGGCTAAACTCAGTACACATTTCCCTAAGTTATGCTGTCTCTCCGCCGGGGCATTGCACTATAAAAAACTGGAAGAGACTCACTATCATCACCATCTTCTTCGAGAATTAATAGAAGGTCAAGGTTAGCATAAAAAGACCAAAAAAACAGTGGGAGAGAATCTCAAGAGACACCATAAAGAAGAAATATGAAATAAAACAATCCTTCAACTGAGAGTAGAAGGGAGAGAGATGAAGAGTCATTGTTATTTTTGTTATTAATATAAATTGATATTTCATTTAGAATTGGGCAAAAAACCACTCTTTGGGATACGGAAGGCCCAAATGCAATTTGCCAACTGATTGAATGGTATTGAATGAAGCTATGCCACTCAGATCCAAATGTAGGCTTGTTATATCAGTTTCTTTCTCAATATCACATTATTTGAATGAATTATTTTCAGATAAATATCACATTTCAGCAGGATTCTCATGAACGGTAGCTGATAAAAAATGTTAAATAAACATTTTAGTGGAATTTACTTGGCTTAGAGATAGGACTATCTTTTGACAGTTCCATGATTCAAAAGCTAGTAAAGACCTCTGGTACTATATATATATCCAAACTTTACAGTACAAAGTCCCTTAATAAAAGGATTTGTTCTGTAAAACTTGGATTCAATCAAAAGACCTCACCCGAGGACCTAGAAGGCCACGTGTGGCCTGGAATCCACAGGTTAGCCACCCCTAGATTAAAGAAATGCAAATTAAAAAAACTCTGAGGTACCACCTCATACCCATCCATTTAGCTAATATGACAGACAAGGAAAATGATAAATGTTGGAGAAGACGTGGGAAAATTAGAACACTAATGCATTGTTGGTGGAGTTGTGAACTGATCCAACCATTTTGGAGAGCAATTTGGAACTACGCCCAAAGGGCTATAAAACTGTGCATATCCTTTGATCGAGAAATATCACTACTAGGTGTATATCCCAAAGAGATCATCGAAAAAGGGGAAAGGATGCACATGTACGAAAATATTTACGGCGGCTATTTTTGTAGTAGCAAAGAATTGGAAATCGAGGGGTTGTCCATCAATCGAAGAATGGCTGAAGAAGTTATGGTATATGAATGTAATGCAACTTTGCTGCTCTATAAGAAATGATGATCAGGTAGATTTCAGAAAGAGTCAAACGAACTGATGTTGATGGGGAGTGAAGTGAGCAGGACCAAGACAACACTGTATACAGTAACAGCAACATTGTGCAATGATCAACTATTATAGATTTAGCTCTTCTCAGCAATATAATGATCCAAGACAATTCTAAAAGAGTCATGGTGGAAAAGGCTAACCGTATCCAGAGAAAGAACTATAAAGTCTGAATGCAGAGCAAAGCATATTATTTTCACTTTTCTTTTGTTTTTTTTTTCTTTCTTGTGGTTTTTCGTTTTTGTTCTGATTCTTCTTTCACAGCGTGACTAATGTGGAAATGTGTTTAACATAACTGTATATGTATAACCTAAATGAGATTGTTTGCTCTCTTGGGGAAGGGGTAGGGAAGGGAATAAAGGAGAAAATTTGGCACTCAAAATCTTACAAAAATCAAGGTTGAAAATTATCTTCATATGTAATTGGAAAAAAATGAAATACTAGTAAGAAAAAAATAAGAAAAGGGAAAAATAATAAAAAAGAAAAGAGAAGAAAAGCATTGGACTTGGAGTTAAAAAATTGCATTTGAATCTCAGCTTCAGCACCTACCTGTCTGAGCCTCAGTTTCCACATCTGTAAAAATGTAAATAATTTTAGGTAGCTAGGTTGTAAAGTGCAAGACTTGGAATTAGGAAGACCTCAATTCAAATCCTAACTGTTTCATCCAGGGCAAGTCATTTAACCCATCTGCCTTGGTTTCTTTGTCTGTAAAATGGGGTAATTATAGCACCCAATTCACAGGGTCATCTTGAAGATCACATGAGATAATATATGTGAAGTGCTCGGTAAACCTTAAAGCCTTGAAGGTGGGCCTGGGGGAAAGATATTCCTGGTAAGGCAAACCACAGGGATGGTAGGCTCTCCAAAGCAAGGAAGCCCCAGGAGTTGAGGGAAGTTTCAGAATGACCCAGTAGCAGACATCCACTCTGTCACATGCCATGCAGCTCAAGCAGCAACGCAACACTGAGGCAGCCAGTGGCTTTGGTCAATGCTGGAGGTCACAATTGTACTTTTGCTCTTATCTTTCCCTTATTCAATATAATATTCAATCCCAGTTTCTCCTGGACATTTTTTTAACAGGGGGAATGGATTCTTTATTGGACAGCCAGGAGCCAGGTTTCTAAATCTGAGGTTCAAAGATATTGGATCTACTTTCTGCAGTGTATTCAAAGATTCAAAAACAGGTAGGTCATTAGCCAAAGAAGGTCAATCTTTCAATTGTGGAATGCAGTGTACAGCACAATGGGTTTGGATTCAGAAAGACCTAAGTTGAAATCCAGCCTCAGATACTTACTATGACTCTGGACAAATAATTTAACCTTTGTTTGCCTCAGTTTCCTCAACTGTAAAATGGGGATTATAATAGCACTTATTTCACGGGATTGTGAGGATCAAATGCAATAATAATTATAAAGTGCTTAATGTAGTGCCTGCCACATAGTTGTTCAATCATTTCAGTCATGTCTGATTCTCTGTGCCCCCATTTGGGGTTTTCTTGGCAAAGATACTAGACTGGTTTGCCATTTTATTCTCCAGATCATTTTACAGATGAGGAATTGGGGGTAGTGGAGTTAAGTGACTAGCCCAGGGTTCACACAGCTAGTAAATGTATGGATTTGAACTCACGAAAATGAGCCTCATGATTCCAAGCCCAGGGCTCTATGCACTGAGCCATCTAGCCACTCCAGATAAAGTAGTAAATGTTTGCTTCGTCCCTGCCCCCAACCATTGCAGGATAAATTTAAGAAAAGTATTAAATTTGCAGATCTGAATGATTACATCCTTGAGAGACTAATTAAGACTTTGCATGACTGAAAATACTGTGGAAAGATGACAAACTAATCTCAAGGATTAGCCAACAAAAGGTAATAAGAACTTTAGCTATGCAAGAAAAACCATAGGGATCTGAAATTCCTACCACCTTAATTTACAAAAGTACTTATAGAGGTTAGTTCAAATCACAGACTAAAGATTTATATGTACATATATATATACATATATATATATATATATATACAGAGAGAGCGTGAGAGATAGGTACAGTGTTCCAAATGTCTATACAAATTAAGCTAGTAAAGCTTTAAATTATTATAATATATAGATAATATATAATTACACATTGATATATAATTCTATACATGTAAATGTATATGTATATAGGTATATGTGTATATATAAATTCATATACATGTATATGTCTAGATAAACAGACAGACAAACAGATAGATGGATGGATGGATGGATGGATGGATGGATGGATGGATGGATGGATAGATCCTGAGCTGCTTCTTAAAGAAAGAGAGGAACTCTATAAGATAGAGGTAAGGAGTGGACACATTCCATACATGGGGGATAGCACGTGCAAAGACAGAGATGGGAGGTTCACCATGAATGGGAACAGAGAGAAGACCAATAGGCTGGATTGCAGAGTGATTTGTAATCTGCCAAAAGGAGGAGTCATGCGCAATGTGAGATGAGGCTGGGAAGATCAGTTGGGACCATCTTATATAGGGATTTTAAAGCTAAACAGAGGAGTTCATATTTTATTCAAGAAGCCACTGGAGGTGACTAAGGGAGGGAGTCACATGGTCAGAGCTGCATTTGAAGAAAGTCACTTTAGCAGCAGTGTGGAGGATGAACAGGAATGATGAGAGACTTGAGGCAAGAAAACCAATTAGGAGGTTGTTGTAATACTTTAGGCCTGAACCCTGTGAATGGAAAGATGATGTCCAATATGAGGGTTATTGGGAAGGTAGAAACAGGCAAAAATTTGGCAACTGATAAAATATTGGGGTGAGAAGTCAAGGATAATGCCAAGAGCTGGAAAATGAGACACTAGAAGGATGGTGTTTCCTTCAACTGAAACAGGAAAGTTTAGAAGAAGAGAATATTCCCCAACCTAGGGCTCTCTAGGGGGTTATTCTACACATCTATAAAAAGCAAAAAATCTACAGTAGACTGAATAAATAATTTGTCTCCACATATACATACATTTTGGGGGCTGAAGGGGATACCACATCTCAGATCTCACACATACTTCTAGAGAGAAACTCCTTCTACCAATGCAGATGAACAACCCTTCTGCCATTTAGAGAATTGTCTGGGGCACTCAAAAGTTAAATGACTTGACAAGGGTCACATAGCCACTGTATATCAGAGGTAGGAGATGAACACAATCCTGACTTTGAGGTCAGTTCTCTATTGTCTAAGCCATGTGGCCACAATTATTATTTTTCAAAATTATACCCTGAAGTCCTGATTCATCACTGCCTCCATTGCCTGAGTCTGAGTTGCCTCAGACTCACTACATCTAAAGGTAGTCCCCACTTCACTTTCCAATCATCTGCTCCCCAGCCTCCCTGCCCCCAACCAGAAACCAAGCCCTGGAGAACTGAACACTTTCATCCTATCCTAGGGTCCTGATGCCCTGATCTGCATTTGCATCAGTTGCTCAATACATCTAGGGTCAGCCTTCAACCATGTTTCATTTCACTCACTCCCCATCCATCTCCAACTCAGCCAATGTGTTGCCTGGGCATCCCCTCTTCCGCCTCCTCCCACTCTTCCACCTCCACTTTCCAGTTCAGGAAAAATTAGCAAATCAACTGTGTCATTGCTCCAAGAACACTCCTTGATGTTTGTTCTCACCTTCCCTATAATTTTCCAACCCAAATTAGCCCTCCCTAACCACCTCTAAGTACTCTCACCTTCTATTTTAATGTAATCTCCTTAAGGATAGTCTTCAATATTTATTTGTATACTCATCATTTAGCGTAAAGCTAAATTCTTAATAAATGTAAATTTATTAATTATTCTTAATAAATGCCTTTTCGTTCCTGCATGCATTCACTCATACTTCTATCCAAGACATCGGTAAAAATATTAAATTTCATAGGACCCAGGGCTCCACTTGATACTGCCTTTCAAGCTGTCAGTAAGCCACTGATGACTATTCCTTGGATCTGGTCAATCGACCAACTCCAAATATACTTACAACTGTACTTACTAATCCACACCTCTCCACTTTGTCTACAATGGCAAGGGAGACTTTGGCAAATGTATCATTACCATCACCAGAGCATTGATGAGATCTGCCAACTCAAGAGCAGGTCAAAAATGAGTCAAAGTTACCTTGTCTTAAGAGCTGGGTTGTTATCTATATTTTGTATATTTGTTGTTCCCTTCTTGGATTTTATCTCCTGTGAATTTCAGGGCATCTTCACTGTTATTCTTTTTTCTACATTATAACTAGTCTCTCTGTGATTTATATTGGTAGATACACCTGGGCAGATTACTCCCTCATCTAGTGATTAGATTTATAAGATGACAGTAAAGTATAACATAATAGTTTAACCAGCCTTTGTTAGATATGCTATGTAGCTAATAATCCATCATTCCCATATTTTGGTCTAGAAATACAAAATCTGCTCTTGGATACCATGTTTTTAACCATTCACTTCCCAAATCTGCCTGTCTCTTCTGAAGCCTTTGTGTTCAATCAACAGTAATGATGAAAATGCAATCCATGCCCCCCATGCTGCTTGATTTCTTGTCCAATATTTCATCATTATTAGTAATACTTTCTATATTTCTTCTGGCAGAATACTTGGCTCCAATCTACATTAATAGAAGTAGTATTCATCAGTTTGACAGGTCTGGGAAATTTTCCTATATTCATGGCCTCCCAGAAATACAGCAGACCTCTCCATTGTTAATGTAAAGTTGAGAAATAGTTGCTTCAGTTTCACTCAGTGGGAAGTTACCAACCCCTTCTATTTAGCTCTTCTTCCTCTGACACTGGATGACCTCTCACCTGATGGCACATGTGTTCCAAGGCATCATGCTCAGAGGTCAAGTAATTCCTTCATCTTGAGGTTCAGCTCACTGCTCTCAGGAAGAACCCTGTAGCTGTTACCTAGTTATGTGTTCAGTGGTCCTTTCCCCACTTCTCTGTATCACATTATTCCACCTTTAAGCCTCTTGACACAAGTGAGGATTCATTTCTACTTCTTTAGAACCTTTTCCCCTTCTTTGTTTCATATACATTGAACACCATTTTAAAATTTTATTTATGAGGAAATAATTCATTCTCCTGATAACATAGAGAATGAAGAATCATTCTTTCAGTCCCTTTTATCTTCTCTTCATAAAGGAAAATTCACCTGTACTTTAACCTTAGATAACAGTTATTTGCTCATGGCAGAAAAGCAAAAATGACATTCTATATATGCCACTGCAAAATCCTCCCTTCTTTCCATATTTTTATAGTATTTTTTTCAATTAAATGTGAGGACAATTTTTGTAGCATTCATTTCTACAAGATTTTGACTTCTGACTTTCTCTCCCTCACTCTTTTCCCTCCCCTCTTCCTAAAATGGTAATGAATTAGATACAGGTTATATATGTGCTATCATGTAAAATATATCTCCATATTAGCTACAGTCATGAAAGAAGAAACAGACCAAAAAGAGAAAACATGAAAAAATAAAGTGAAAATAGTATATTTCAATCTGTATTTAGAGTCTATCAGTTTCCATGTTTTCTTATAATATTCCCCACTCTTTTGGTGGTTTTACCCCCATTTTACAGATGAGGAAACTGAGCCTCATAAAATTTCAATTATTTGTCATGGTTTGCATTACTGGTAAGCATATGAATTGGGATCCAAAACCAAGTCTTGACTTGGTTGACTTGACAAAAGCAAGTCCAGCAATCGAGTCATCAACTCCTCTAGACCTGGGAATTTCCAGTTGTGGAAATTTTTGGTTTGGGAAATAATGATTTCAATATATCAGTGTCTCTTACCTTCATAGATGCTGATGCCAACTCCCTTGCCATTTGCAATGGCATAAAAATCATCACCCAGACTGTAGGGGATAAGATAGCTTAGCTCTCAGACAAATGATGCACACTTTAGCCACTGGGGAATACTCAAACATTTTCCAGCTGATGACATTCTCATGTTACTTATAGTCCAATGATACAACTTTCAAGAATCCCAGATTGCTTCCAAGAATACCAATGAGGCAGGTAACTAGAACTTTCCATCAAACAAAAGTGATGATGGTCAATTTTGTTTTGAAAAAAATAATAAATTTCCTTGAGGACTTACTCAGAAACCTACAGCTAGGATATGTCTTGGATATGTATTCTATCAAGGCTTAACATTTATAGCACATGTTAAGATTTGCAAAGAGCTTTTACAAAAATACATTATCTCGTGGGATACTTGCAACAATACTAAGCATGAGGAAAATATTAAAGAGATATTATTATCTCCATGTTTCAGATGAGAAAATTGAACATCAGAAATTAAGATTATTTGACCACAGTCCTACAACCAGTAAGTATCTAGACTGAGATTTGAATCCATGATTCTTCTTAGATTAGCATTCTGTCCGCCACACCATGTTGCCTCTATAGATGCACAAGGAGTTCAGATGTTCAGATGATAATGATAATGTTCAGAGAGGATGCTTCCATTATTCATTAGGAAGTCACAAAAGAATTATTCAATCACATTCTGTATATTCTATTTACTAAGGCAGGTACACATAGGCACTCAATGCTAGCTGAATCCGAAGTGTTAGGATAAATGCCTTTAAACGAAACCAGGTGACTAATGATATCAATTTGCCATCATCACTTTATTCCTTGCAAGTATAACTTGATCCTAGAAGCATAAGATCACAGATCTTGAACTAGAAGGGACCTGAGAGTACATCTCATCTGAGCGCTTCATTTTAAATATAAAGAAATTGATGCCAAAGGAAGTTAAATGACTTGACCAAAATAAAACAGGTTTTTAGAATCAGAAGAGGAATTTGAAAGCAGGTCCTCTGACTCCTCTGTACTTTCTACAGTAACAAAAGTCAGCTATAATGAAAATTACAACAATGATAGAAACAAATAAATCAAATGCTATTTGTTTTCAGCACCTACTTCTTCATCTCTCTTCTCTACCAAATAGACAAGTATTCTTAGAACATGAAAAAAAAAAAGTCAAATTAACACACAGGAAGGCACAGATGTTCCTGGCTCAGAATATTCCATTTTCTTTCATTCCCATGGTCTTCAAATCTAAATTGCAAGACTTGCAAAGACCTGGTCTTTTATGTATAAAGCCATTTTAAACTTTTCAGGACTGAGTACAATAGAATTTGTCTATATCTGTGATCAATGCATTTAAGCAATTAATGCATAATATGACAAAGCTGACATGAGAACCAACTCATGGCTTATTTTTAATAAGTGCTAATACAGTTACACTGTTCTTGCCAGAATACTCTTCCACAAACATTTGGCTTGCCAGATTATATCCATGAAAATTAATGATCTGTCACTGGGCTTGCGTATGGTCTAATGAAGTAGTTAGTCAATGTGATTGAAGTCAGGGGTGAGAAGCGGGCTTCTTCCATTCTCAATAAAACTCTTTCCTCCTCACTTGCACAAATTCAATTAGGTGAAAGTAAAAAGAAAAAATTAATTACTGCAGCACACCAATTTTGTATTTGTGAGCAATTGAAAAGGGCTTTGTTGGTGTTCAAATCCTTTCCTACAATGAAATAGAGATAAATAGAAGACATAACAAGAAGGAAAAATGCATTTATAATTATTTTGGCTTTGTCAAAAGCAAAATTCATAATTCACAAAAGAGCTATCTACATAAGGAAATAAATAATTCTCAGCAAGCAAGTTGCAAGAGCTATATACGAGTTGATTTTCTTCACCTACCATAGTCTAAAAGGGAGGGCAACAAAGAAGAAAGAGGGTTGGCCTTGGACCAGGAAAACCTGGGTCTGAGTCTTGCCTCTGACACATACTAAAAGTATGACCAAGAATGATCAAGTCGCTTAATCTCTCAGTGGTCCAGGCATTTTCCTAGGAATATGGGCGGTAGAAGAGTTGTTAATCTGTACTGATGGAAGGAGTTTCCATAATGAGTTTCCCAATCACAGGTCTAGACCTCCATTCCCAAAAGTTGTTTAAACAGAATGCATTAAATCAATCAAAAAACTATTGTGAAGCTTCTGGCTGTATGCCAGGCCCCATGTTAGGCACTAGGCAGATAAAGATATAAATGAAATTCTCCTGGCCCTCAAATAGATTATGTTCTATTAAATATGTGGGAGAAGGAATAAGTATAAGAGACAGTTCCTGCCTTTAGGAATCTTGAAAATTTTGTGGAAAACATGACAGATATATACATATATATATACGTATATATGTATATATATGTATGCATGTGTATATATATATGTATATATAAAACAATAATGTACCATCTTGAAAATTTTGTGGAAAACGTGACATATATATATATGTTATATATATATGTATATATATATAACAATAATGTACCATGGAATACTAGTTTCCACTGTCCTAAAGGAGCAACTAGTCAATACACTTTCTCTATCCCATCCTCCTCACCATCTCTGTCAATTTCCAAATGGATAACACTTCTGACTCCTTGAAACTATAATTCCTCACACTCCTTAGCCACATACCAGGATGCTTCCTGCACCCATCAATTCAAGGAATTACTCCTCCTCTTCAGTTTCTAACTTGTGATTCTCCCCACCCACTCATCCTTACCTCTTGACTCAGCCACAACAAACATACAAACAAAATTATGATAAGCAGGTTTATAAAGCATTTTTCTCATGATGGACCTGGGTGGTTGGTTGGACTTGCATTGCCATTTCCATTTTGTAACTGAAGAAATTATGGCTCTGAGAGATTAATTGACATGGCATTTGAACCAGAAGACTTGGGTTCAAGTTCCACTGGATTGTTCAGTCTTTTTTAATGATGTAAGGGCCTGGAGGCCAGGAACTGGTTTTCAGTTTGTCTCTACATTCCCATTGCACTTAGCACGGTGCCTTCTTTATAGCAAATGTTTAAAAATCCTTGTTGGATTAGCTTGAATTAGCATCGATAAAAAGGCTCTCAGTGCTCCCAATGACAGATAATGTGTCTCTCATCTGAAGAACAGCCTAGGAAAGACTGGTTAGGCTGGCCACCAGGCATTGATTTCATTTAATGGAGGTAAAGAGTGACCCTGCTTTGTGGAGTCCAAAGAAATGATAGATTTTTTGAAGAAAATATAAAATCCGCATGAGTAAGTCACAATCATGTCATAGCTCTCATAAAGAAAAGGTTAATGGTTTTATGATATCATTCCTGGAAGAATTCATTCTTAAAAAGCCATATTTATTTTTAGCAGGTTTACAAAGTTGTCATTTAGACTTAGTCACCATCCTCCAGAGAATGGCTATTTTTCTAAAATGGTTTTTGGGGTGCTTTGATTAATTTATCAACTTATCCCATCCCTTTTGTCCAGCAGACCACTTAGAATGTATAGAATCAGAGTAAAACTATGTGAAAACATACATACTCATGATGTACTTAGGAAACAGCTGGTATGAATAATATGTGAAGGAGCTGTGATTGTGGGAATGAGTGGAATCTCTCCACCAAGTATATCTCCTCAATAAGCCTTGGTAGATAAATCCAGATGAGTTATCTGAGGCATCGAGCAGTTAAATTATTTTCTGAAATTCAAGCCTGGGTCTTCCTTACTTTAAGTGCAGCATTCTCTCCACAGTGTGAGGTTGTCTCTCAAAGTTTTAACATTTGGAGAGAAAGTAGACAGAGAAGGAGAAAAGGAAAAGAGAAAGCAAGAGAGAAGAGGACAGGAGAAGGAAGAGAGGAGAGGAGGAGAGGAGAAAGAAAAGAGACAAGGAAAAGGGAGGAAGGAAGGAAGGAAGGAAGAAAGGAAGGAAGGAAGGAAAGAAGGAAGGAAGGAGGGAAGGAAGGAAGGAGGGAAGGAAGGAAGGAAGGAAAGGAGGGAGGAAGGAAGGAAGGAAGGAGGGAGGGAGGGAAGGAGGGAAAGAAGGAGGGAAGGATGGAAGGAAGGAAGGAAGAAAGGAAGGAAGGGAGGGAGGGAGGGAGGAGGGAGGGAAAGAGAGAAGGAAGAAAGGAAGGCTAATCAAAGTGGGCTTATGTATCCCAGTCATGGAAGCTGAGAAAGGACTGCTAGCCTGGAAGTATAGGAAAGGAAATGTCTTAGGTCTTAGTGCTTAGCAATTCTTTCCAAAAAGAAGAGGATAAGGAAGAGTGGGCTTAAATTGCAGGAAATTGAATCAGCGCATTATACCACACAGATAACCCTTTAGTACATGGGTTCAAAATATTAGGCCAAGTTCACAGTAGAGCCTGTGGTATGCCCATGTCAAAAAAAAATTAAGAGAAACTTATATAAAATGAGTAACTAACTGAAATGGCTCAATTGCCATCCTCCTCAAAGAGAAAGTGATGGAGAGGGTGACCTCCCAGCATCCTTTTCAGTCTATCAGCTCCCTTTCATGTGTTCAGGCTGTGATTTTTAGCCTCACTTCCATCATAAGGCATTAATGTCAGATCAGGAGTTATCTATAGAGCCCCAGCCATCTTTCTTCTGTGTCCTCTGCCTCACTATGCCCTTCACTATCAAGATTGCCAGACATGGCTGTTTCTATTCATTTTTCTTAGTAAAAGCCAGTCATCAGGAGGCACAACAAAAGGAGATGAGACACTCTGTAGGCAACAGAGGACAGAGTGCTGTTTCAAGTTTAAGAGTGTCAAGCAGCAGTACGCCTAGCTCTGTCACCAGCACAAACATATTTCCTAATAACAGAAAGTGGTGTCGGCTCCCTGTGGGCAGTGCTGGTGGCACTTTAGACAGTAATAAGCAGAATATGATTTAGATAGAAATAGATTCAAAATAGCATGAATAATAGAATGATGATAGTGTTAAGTGTACATTTATTTTGCTCTTCAGCATGTATCAACCTAAAAGAAAAATAAGCAGTATTCAAAAACTCTTAATCATCTATCAATTCTAATTATATTTCTGGGCTGTCAGAGCAGGAAAAGCCATGTACACGTACATATGTGTGTGCATGTGTGTGTGTGTGTGTGCACGCGCGCGTACACGGGCAGGAGCACGTGTACTCCTCTAGCATCTTGTTGGACAGATCATCATCACATAAACATTCCAAAGACAAGAAGAGAAATGTTCTTTAGTTCAACATCTAAAGTACCTGGGGAAGTTTGGGGCTAGTCACAGAAAGGATGTTTCCCAGGAGAGTTTTGGACTGAACCCAAAATAGACCAGATTAAGCATATTTGCAGCATCTATTTCACTTAGTTTGAAATTGACTCAGACCTTGCACTGCTGCGGATGAGTAGCAATAATGACTAACATTATACATCGTGTCCCAAAAGTCTATCTGCAGTTTCAAGCTTTAATAGCTTAACCAGCTTTGTTCATTTAAAACCACACTAAGATTTTTGAGACACCCTATAAAGTGTTTTCAGGCTCACAAAGCATTTTGTATATATCTGACCCTCATCATCATTTTATAAGACCTATAGGCAGCACTAACCATATCTTATGGACATGAAAAGAGGCCTAGAGAACTTAACTGGCTTACCCAGTCATACAAGTAATAAGTGTCAGAGTCAGGATTTGAAAAAATTCCTTTCTACTTCAGGCCCAACAGGCCCTCCACTTTGCTAGGAGTTCTTAACCTGACATCTATGATTTTATTTTTCATTCTGACAACTGTATTTTGATATAATTTATTTCCTTCATAATATTTTATGAATTAAAAAAACACTATTCTGAAAAAGGGTTCTAAAGCTTTACCAGACTACCAATATGGTCCATGATAGAAAAATAGTTTAAGGCCACCTCTACTATATAACATGCTGCCTCTCTAATAGCCAGAGAACTCTAGGATGTATGCTAAAAACAGCAGAAACTGTAGGTCCACATAAAAATATATGTTATGGACCCACTAATATGCTCATTACTCTGAAGCTTACGCCCTATCAGGGCTGGGGAACCTGTGGCATCAAGGCCACATGAGGCCCTCTAGATCCTTGGGTGCAGCCTTTTGACTGAGTCTAAGTTTTACAGAATAAATCCTTTTAATGAGGAGATTTATTCTGTGAAGTTTGGATTCAGTCAAAGGGCCACACTTGAGGACCTAGAGGGCCACATGTGGCCTTGAAGCTACAGATTCCCCACCTCTGGGTATTCTTTTCTCATTTGGAGACAATTGGAGGCTTAGTGCTATTTCAGATAAAGCACATACTGGGGCGCTCTCCTCATTACTCCCAAAATGTTCATGCCACCATGGGTATCCACACTAGAGGGGTCAAATCTATGCATAACTTTCAGGAACCTGGCACACCAGACTCTGCCAGCCCCAGGAGCTGTTGTTTCACTGCTCCCACAAGTGCAGGCACTGACCTTCTCTACCCAGTCACTCTTTCTGCTGACACACGCTGCATTGATTCACTGTTATGCTACATGCTGTCATATTCTCATCTCTAATCCATTAACTCTGTATCAGTTTCTTGTTTTTGTTGTTATTTGTCCTTCATTCTCAGAGAAGACCAATGACATCACCAGGATGATGTCTTGACTTGTGCATGGATTGGATTGAAGTGAGGAAAAGCTGAGCAAAGCCATCAATTTCACTCTCTTCTCCAGAATCATTGGAATCTAGTGGCAAGACAAAAGTCAAAACAGCTGGCAATAGCCCAGGATGCAGTGCATGACCTTGGCCTTTCCAAATTAAAGTCTTCTACAGGCTTCAGTTTGTCTGAGGCAATGCCCATTCAATGACTATATTGATGGCACTTATGCTCTGTTATTTCCATCTCAAATACATTTTGTCACTAGCATCTAAAATGTATATAAGTATTCTTTAAGGAGTCAAATAATTTACAAACAAGTCTGAACATCCCTGAAGATACTGACCTTGTGCCACCTTCTTCCATCAGCTGTCTACCTCTTGAGGGAGTGTCCATTGAGCCTATCAAAAAACATGGTAGAAGGGTCAAGCATGAAGTTTTTCTAACACCTCCATAGTGAAGATATATTTGATTTTATTTGATTTAAATATTTGATGGGAGTTTATCTTGCTATCTCAATTTGCCTGCAAACTCTTGGAGGACAGATACCTGTCTCAATTAGCACCCAACCAACTTCTCTCTCCTCCTCTATACCTAAGGCCAATATGTGGTGTAGTAGATATGGTGCTATTTTTTTTGAGTCAGGCTGAGTTGGGTTCCAGTCCTGCCCCAGATACTTACTAGCTCTATAAACCTGGGTAAGGCATTTAGTATCTCTCAGCCTCAATTTCCTCATCTGTAAAATGGGATAGTATCTGTGGCACTTAGCTCACAAGTTTGTCATGATAATCAAATGAGATAATATATCAACTCACCTTAAAGTGCTATATTCATGTTAGTTGTAGCTATTGTTACTCTATTCAGGGTTGCAAAATAGAATAACAGAGAGCTGGCCTCAGAACCAGGAAGATCTGGGTTCAAGTCTTATCAATGGCATATCCTGCCTGTACCATTTTGGGCAAGTCACTTAACATCTCAGTGCTATAGGCAATTCTCTCAGACTGTAAGTTGCGGAGAAGGTACCAACCTGCATTGGTACAGGGAATTTTCTCATCCACTAATATCCTATATCAGTGAAATCACATGTCCAGTTCCTATTACAATAGAATGAGTTAATAAATCTGCTGCAGCAATGAAGGAGGTTGAGCACATTCCCACAAGGTCTGGCTATAAGCCTTAATTTCCAGGAGTGCCACAGCCCACTGCCATTTCTTCCTTCACCATCTCAAAAGGATCAAATGAATAGGTTATTCCACGGACCAGTGGGCAATTGCCTCACTGCCCAACCCTAGAGCCTGGCCAGAGGGATGATGCTCAGATCCCCAGTCCATCTTTAAGAGATTCTGAGTTATTCAGACACTACCGAAATATCCCCCTAAGCCCTATGATCAGGGATAGGGCTGCAGTCTTTGGCTAGTAAGCACTGCAAATGATAATCAGGAGACACAGGAATGAACTCAGTGACCCCCTGAGGTTCCCGCCTCTCCTCCAATTCTCTGCTTCAACAAACTCGGCTGCCAGAAAACCACCACTAATGAGATTTCACTGTGGATGGAACTCACCAAGCTTTCCTGTCAATGCTCCTTGCCAGTTGTTGTCTCATTTCTCCTGTAGTTTTGAAGCAAAATTTTCAGACAAATAAATATTACTCCAGCATGAAAGGGAAATAGAGAGGTACCCAGATTAGACTGTAAAAAAACCAAAATAACACTTGTTTTTCATGTTTCTTATCTGCCTTTGTTGGGATACATTTTCTAGACCAATATTTGCAAAACACTTAGTTTGGTGCCTGGAACTAAGTAGGCATCATATAAATGTATATTCTCTTCCCTTCCCAGTTGAACGGAATTCACCATTTATTAGAGGCTTACCTACCATGTATGTGTAAAGTTTTCTGCTAGGCATCAAGTCACTAATTCTGCGCTTAGCAGGCACTAGGTATGGTGAAACAAATCAATCAATCAAAAAATTTATTTAGCACCTACTATGTGGTAGAAACTGCACTAGACACACAAATCAAGAACAGTGAAAGAAAAAAATGTATCTACAAAAGTTTTACCAAAAATATGACAGGGAACATTCTTTAGAATCACTCAGGCCTTTGCTTTATCTCAGCTGGAAGCAAAATAGGGTCTGAACAAAGTATGGGATGGGAAATGTTTCCAGAACAAGCTGTAGTGAAGAGAAGAAATTCCTTTATTTTCAATTTGATCACTGGCCAGTGACTATTCACCAACATTTAGGAAGTTCACGGATATTGATTTCAATTTCTATTTCACCTACAAAAATTTCTACTTTCCCCAACAGCAGGAGTGAGAGGACACCAACCAAGGAGAAATAGCTGAGCCAGCAGGAGGCAGGAGAGCTGCCTGGAACTATAGGAGGTGAGACATTTTTTCCCTCCTTCTGGACCTAGGGTTTCATTAGTGGGAAAAACTCCAGGTGTGGACACTCCCTCTATCACACAGCTTAGCATATCATCTATAACTTATAGTCATAGAGTAGGAAGTCTCGACCATTTTCTTTTTAGTCATAGACACCTTGGGCAATCTGGTAAAGCCTATGAACCCTTTCTCAGAATAATCCTTTTAAATGAAAATAAAATACCTAAGGCTACAAAGAAAACCAACCAAGAAAACACAGTCATCAAAATATATTTTTTAAAAGTTCACAGACTCCAGGTTAAGTACTTCTAGTCTTACAAAGTTTCCTGGCACTGAAAAATGAGATGACTTACCCATTGTCACACAGGTAGTATGAGTCAGAAGCAAGGCTTGAATTCAGGTCTTCCTGACTCCACCTAAGTAAAACTGCCTCACTGAAGGGGAATGGGAATGGGCACACAGGCTGCTTAAACAAAAAGACCTAAGCTTCTACTTCTCAAAGAATTTTGACTTCACCTTTGACAGGAGAGGCAGGGTGGCATGGTGGATAGAGGCCAGTGTCAGGAAGATGGGTTCAAGTCTTGATATTGACACATAATGACTGTGGGATATTGGGTGTCCTAGGCAGCTGTTGAAGATCATGAATCCCAGAACAGGCGACAAATGGCATTGGGAGAGGGAGATACTTCTCTATAATGAGAAGGAAAGTAGTGGAATCCTGGACCTGAACTCAGTTCTCCTGATGCTTAGTTGTCATCTGTATCACAGACCATCAGTGGGTGAAACTATGGCCAATCATTTAACAAGTCATAACATAGTCAAATACTGAGGCTCATAATTAATTAGATTAGAAAACAACCAGAAGTATTTTTTTTTCTTTTCTCAGTATGAGTTCATCTAAAGTAAACAATTGTTCTGTTCCTAAAGTATTTGGCATTAGGAGGCTAAAGAAATGGAAGACATTTGGAAATGGAAAGGGAAGACGAATGGAAGAAATGGAGAATGTATACATGTATATGTCTGTAAATGTATGTGTGTATCCACATATAATGTATAAATACATAAATAATATTCACATATAAATAATGCCCTCACATGAAGATAATAATTATTGGCATTTGTCCAGCACATTAAGATTTGAAAAACTCTGTATACATTATCTTATTGAGCCTCAGAAACTCAATTTGCCAGTAAAACTCCCTGAACAAAGTCCACGGGGTCACATAGATTCAGACATGACTGAATGACTGAGTGAGGCTTTATAAATGAGATATGGATATTGCGTCCTAGATTATCATCTGTCTTCATTGTAGCTGATACAGTGGAGGGAAAATCCACAGAATTTGGAGTTAGAGAACCTAGGTTTGAGTTGTCTTCTTTCGTGACTCAATGGTTTGGGTCAAGGCACTTATACTTTCTGAGCTTCAATTTCCTCTTTGAAAAATGTAAATGTAGTGTATTGGACAGAGTGCTACATTTGAGAGTCAAGAATATCTTACATGGGAATTTTAACACTGTTCAAGTGTGGCGTTGGATAAGTCACTAACTTCCTCTGAATATCAGATCATCCATGAAATAATGCCTTGTGCTACACACACTTGTTATAACAAAAGTGTTTTGCAAACCTTTGCTATATAAATGTAAGTTATTAAGGGAATGTTATGTAAAGAAACAAGTAAAGATTTAGGTTTCAGTATGATCTCAGACATACAATAGCTGATGGACTCCAAGCAACAAGTCCATTTAAGATCTCAGTTCTCTGTAAAACTCTAAGAAGCTGAGCAGTTAGTAATCTGCATGGTTTTTTTTGGGGGGTGGGGGAAGCTCTCCTCTCCAAGGAGTTCCCTATAGAGATGAAATAATAAATCTGGAGAAAAGATGCCTACCCACCATCACTACCTCTTTAAAAGTAAAGACTTTTAAAGAGTAATGAAATAATTATTTTAAAAGACTAACAAAAATGTTCTTTTCTATTTGATTGTTTTTCTGTAACTCAGCAATAATATATTTTAAATGTTTCGAGGATATCTGCCTGTCATTCTTTTTTTTTCTTCTTTTGGAAGCAATCGGGGTTAAGTGACTTGGCCAGGATCACACAGCTAATAAGCATCTGAGGTCATATTTGAACTCAGATCCTCCTGACTAGAGGGCCAATGCTCTATCCATCGTGTCACCTATCTGCCCTACCCACCTGTCATTTTAACATTTAACACTGACTAACTTATCACATGGTCAATATGTTCAGAGTCAGGTCTTCGTGACCAACCTCTATCCACAGTATCACCCTACATCTCAGTGTGTACATCTCAGTACATCTCTGGGACTGCAAGTTCCAGAGGACTTGCTTATCAGCATCAGTACACACTAGGAGCTCTCCCATCGAGATGAAATGAAATCACATATATAATATATAATCATATATATGTGTATGTATGTATGTGCATGTATGCGTATGTTTATGTATATATACACATATGTATATACATATATACATACACACATCATTTCACAAGGTTTAACGAAGATAACACAATGTATATAAATTATTTTATGTCAAATCACATTATGTAAATGTGATTTATTATTACCCAATTTGAATGGCCCCATGCTTATCTTCAGAGTGATCAGGCCTAATGATTCATAAAAATTATGAGCCATAGAAAGGAATTAACTTCAAGTAAATGGAAAACTCTAATGGGGCTATAAAATCTATTCTCACTTGGCAAGGTGTTCTACAAACCCTATTGTGTTTTTATTTTAGTTCTGCTAAGGCTTCTCCACCCTCCATGCTTACTCAACAATCATTGAAACTACAAATTGGTGCAGTTTATGATGGTAATGGTGGAAGTCCAGACAGGCAGCAGCTCATTTATTCCAAGTCCGTTTGACAATGATGGTGCTTTTTGGCTAGATGCCTTAAAATACCCTCATCCAACTCGACTATCACACCAACCTCTATATTGAGCAAGACAAGTTGACCAAGAGGCATGACTCCTTCCAAGTTGATTTTTTATTACTATTATGGTACCATTCAGCCTTATTCCACATTATTATATTAGATACCTGTCATAAAGCTGAAATCATCAGCTTTTGATGTCAGTGCAAAAAATCACTCCTCAGGCCAAATCATGCCGGACACAATAGACAACCTCATGTTAACTTCCCTCTCTGTGTACATACAACTACACGTGTGGGGCATCTTTTTCTAAAACTTAAAGAACTTAGACATATGTTTATCTCTTCCTAGAGTCCATAAGAAACACACCACTATCAACCTCTCTTTGAAAGGAAGGCATACAATTATTTTTTTAAATTAACTTTGCTCTGTATTTGATTCCTGGTTTTTCAGTAGCTCAGTGGTAATATATTTCAAATATCTAGAGGCTGCTCACCATCGTAACCATTTGGGGAAACTGTTTTTGATCCTTAGTTTCTTGAAAAATCGAGAAGTCAAGGTTAGGTTCACTGAGGTGAAGTATTCAATTCAAATCAGCCTTTTTGTTCTTGCCGTTCAGTCATTTTTCAATCATGTCCAATTCTTTGTGACCTTATTTGTTTTTTTTTTTTTTGGCAAAGATATTGGAGTGTTTGCCATTTCCTTCTCTAGCTCATTTTGCAGATGAGGAAACTGAGGCAAACAGGGTCAAGTAACTTGTCCAGATTCATACAGTGAGTAAGTGTCTGAGGCCAGATTCGAACTTGTAAAGACGAGTCACCTACTCTGGCTGGGCACTCTGCCTACTCCACCATTGAATCAGCCTAGCAAACTATATTAAGAGCTTACTCTGTGTAAGATCCTATGTTTTTCACTGATGGTACAAAGATGAAAATCAACACAGTCTCTGGTTTCAGAAGCCTTATGGTCTGGTAGGTGGAATCAGAAAAGGATGCAAATTACTATACTAGAAATTAGAATATACTGAATATATACAAAAGGTAGATCCAGGTAGTGTATGTAGTAGTCTATTCAAGACCTGCCTCTGATATAAACCAACTTTCATCCTGGGAAAGTCACATGATTTTCCAAAGCAAGAAGTGACTCTCTATGAATTTAAGTTGCAGAATTGGAATTGGAGTCAGGAGAGACTTGAGGTAGGCAGACCCACCAGCAGCTATTACAATAGTCCAGATGTGAAGAGACAAATATCTGCACTAAAGTGGGAATAGTGTCAAAGGACAGAAGCTGGTCTATTTGTGAGATGTTGCAAAAGGCAAATTGACAGGCCTTGACAACAGCTTGGATGGGGCAAGGAAGGCGTGGTAATCCTAGGTTGCAAGCCTTGAGGCCTGGGAGGAAATTTTTGCCTTCTACAGTAACAGAGAATGTAGGATAGGGAGGGTTTGGGAGAAAGAGAATGAGTTTTGTTTTAGATATTCTGGAAATTGCAGGGATCCCCACCAATAGAGAATGGCTGAACAACTTGTGGTATTTTATTGTGATGGAATATCATGCTATAAGAAATGATGAGCTCAGTGATCTCAGAAAAAAAAACGTGGAAAGACTTGCATGAAATAATGAAGAGTGAAGTGAGCAGAACGAAGAGAACATTGTATCCAGTAACAGCAATACTGTTTTAAGAATGACTTTGAGCAAATAAGTTATTTTGACTATTATAAATACCCAGATTAACTATAAAGGACATATGAAGAAAGATGCTATCTGTAGCCAGAGAAAGAACTGATAAACAAAAGTACAAATAAATTTATGTATGTAAAATTATTCTATACATGCTTCTATTTGTATATATATACATATATAATACACACAGAGACATATATATATATACATATATACTTATCTGTGTCTATACTAACCATCTCTAAGGTGAGGGGGGTAGGTAAGAAAAAAGGAATAAAAAGAAATTTACATGATAATTTTGTTTTATATTTGAAAGGAATAACAAGCATAGTTGATTTGCAGTTTCATGTGCAATCATCTTTTTTATTGCACTGTTATGGAAATGCTTGTTTTATGTTCAAGTTTTTTTAAAAAAAAATATGTCTAGTGGACATCCAGTTCAAACTATCTGAAAGGCAGTTGGAGAATCAAGATCGAAGGACAGCAGAGGTAACTCTGTCTGTCTAATCTGAGTTAGATTTGAGAATCATTAGCAAAGAAATGTAATTAAATTCATGGTAGCTGATGAGATCACTAAGTGAAGTACTACAAAAAAAGAAGAGGGCCCTAGACACCCATGCTTGTGGGACACCTACTGTTAAAGGGTGTGATCTAGGAAAGGATCCAACAAAGGAGGCAGAGAAGGGTAGGTCAGATAGGTAGGAGGAAAACTAGAAAAGAGTGGTGTCCCCAAAACCTAGAGAGACGAGAGTATTAAAGAGCAGAGGGTGATCAACAGTGGCAAAGGCTGTCCAGAGGTGAAGGAAAAAGAGAACGTAGAAGAGATACCAAATGTTATAGAATCTGGAGGAGGGAAGAACTCTCCTAGCCACGAGGATGAAGGGAAGGCTTAGTGAAGGAGGCAAATGGGAAGGATTTCAATAGAATTATATCATAACAATGGAAGAAGTTTGTAGACATAGGGGATAGAGTGAGCAACTGACATAGCAAAGGCCAGAAAGAATTTAGCAAGTGCATTACCTTTTACTGTTGGGCTCCACAATGCTTTCCTAGATTTAATTCATTTGACTTTCCTTCATACACTCTATATTCCAGCCAAAATGACTGACTTGTTGCTCCCCAAACTCAGAATCTCATTTCTCATCTATACCTTTGCACAAACTAAATCTTCTACCTGGAGAGTGTTTCCTTATCTCTACCTCTTAGAGACCTCCATCGGCCCACTCCCACTTACTTCAGTTTAATGTCTTCTCTCCTCAAATGACTTAGTATTTACTTCCCTGATACATAATCTATTCTCCAGTATAAGTTCCTTGATGGCAAAAATTATTTAGCATTTTGTCTTAATATCCCCAGCATTTAGCAGGTGCTTAATAAATACAAATTGAATTCGATTCTATTGAATTCAATTCAATCAAACTTTTTTTTGGTTTGATTTGGTTTGGTTTGTTTGGTTAAAACTTAGTTTTAATGCTAGAGTGTGTGATAAGGAATGGTGTCAGATATGTCTTAAATGGGAAGCTGGACCCATATTGTAAAAGAAATTGAAATCTAGGTTAAGAAGTTGGCTCTTTAAAAGAATTATGGGAATTACTCATTTATATAACACAAAACTGTTTGCTCGCAAGGGTCTTGTCGAAATACAGGTATTACTCACTCTCCTTTTATAGATAAGGAAACTGAGACTCTCAGAGAAGCTAAACAACATTCTCATAGTCGCATAGCTAGTAAAGGCTGGGATTTGAACCATGTCTCCTGACTCTTAGCCCGCTGATCTCTCCACTAATGTATCGCTTCCTCTCTAGGCAGCAACAATAGTACTAATAAGGCCATAGCCATTGGCTTAGTTCCCATGCAGGCCAGTAAGCCATTCTCAGAGATAATGTCTGTTCCAAAGCACTAATTACTGCCTTAACCCTGCCTTGGCTTCTTACAAATTCACACTGCCAATTACAAAAGAGAACCATGCTAGACCATAGATGAATACAAATTCACACTGCCAATTACAAAAGAGAACCATGCTAGACCATAGATGAATCTCCTATCTCAGTACCTTGGCACCATGCCCAAAATGCATTCTTTCCTCACACACATCTCTTAGAACTCAGTTTTTATCAAAACCAAGCATCAAGGTTCCTAATACCTACCTCTTCCCTCTCCCCCACTAGTGCCTTCTCTCCAAAAAATTAACTTATATTTAGTTTGTATATATAATGTGTGTCTATGTATGTGTACATACATACATATACATGTATACATATGTGTACACATACACACATCTACCCAGTAGAATGTAAGCTTGAGGTTAGGAAGGATTTCATTTTGTCTCCATATCCCCAGTACCTAGTGTAAAACCTAGTGTTTTGCAGATAGCAGGCACTTAATAAATTATCATTGATTGAGAAATTAATTTTATGTCAGTTGGGGGGGGACTACATATTTTACTCAAAAATGACATTTTTCTCCCCTCTGCTGAAAAACTTTTTCTATTTGTAGAAAACACAGCATTGTTATGTCCTAGATAAATGTATTAGCAACTTTAAGTTACAAGTCTGGAACCCCATACCAAGAAAAAGGAAGAAAGATAATTGATTTCCTTCCCTCTGTACAAATGAATCACTTTGGCAATCATTCATTAAATCACTTCTGTCTGTCTCTGCTTGTCTCAGTGGAAGATACACCAAATATCAGAATAGATAACTTTATCTTCATTATTTTCATGGCCTGAACGCCATGAGCACTGGCTTATCACACACTTTCAAACATTTGTAGCCCCACTATTGACTATTTGTAGTGCCAATGAGATCCAGTCTAGAAATCAGAATTTGTTTTCCTCAGAATACTCAGAAAGATTTAGTGAACTTATATGAATCCAATCTTTCTATGTAAAAGTCTTTCAAATATTTGAAGACAGCTATCATGGCTTCAGATACTCATAGTTTACATACTGAATAAGTGTTTACTGTATGCTAAGTACTAGTTATGCAGCTGTGGATATAAATACAAAAACAAGATACTCTCTGAGATCAAGGAGCTTCCATTCTAATGAAAATACTAACAATAAAGTTTAGAAAGATAGAGATATGCATAGAAGGTATATGTATGTGTATGTGTATATGTATACATCTGTATAAGTATGTATGTGTACGTGGAAGAGATGGCCAGAGAAGGCAATTATGATTTAGGAAGACTTTGGGCTGATGAGTAAAACCAGCAATCCATTACAATATTATTTCCACTTCCATTAATAGTAGCAATGATTTGACTACATTTCTCAGAGAAAGAGGTGGAACGGGAGGATATGAGGGAGGTTTATAAGCTATAGACATGGAAAAAATGGCCAGGGTGAAGAGGAGGATGCATGATGCTGGGGAAAGCAGAGATCAAGAGTTTAAACCCTCTGGTAGACAGATGGATGGATAGATAGATAGATAGATAGATAGATAGATAGATAGATAGATAGGTATAGCGACAAAAAGAAGTGTGTGTTTATATATACACGTATATGTATAAATATGCATGTGTCTGGACATATATATTCATATCTATGTATTAGGTAACAAATACACAAAGTTTAAACATTTAGTGTTTTGCATAATATTTCATTAGATCATGCATTCACATATGCATGTGTTTATGTGTATGTATTTGTATATATTAAAAACTGTGACTATTAGGGAAGGTCAAAGATCTCCTACAGAAGCTAGCATTTGAACTAAGCTTTGGAGGGAACCAAAGTTTGAATCTCTCTTTTGATCATAGCACTGATTCTTGTCTCAAAGCAGGAATGTATTCATTCTGAAAGCTAAACTTTTATGGTCCAGAGACACCAATCCCTGGGGATTGGACAATGCGAGAAAAAGTTTAGGGGATCTAGTTAGCTTATCTTCTGGACTATTGCTCTCGTACAGGGATACTTAGGTGAGCTGGGGCTCCATTGCAATGAACTTGGGTTGAATTCTCTGGGCTATTTTGCATTGCTGTTTGAAGAAGGATCCCCATACTTTAGACAGTAGACCTGTTGAAGAAAGGCAAGAAGAAGCAACCAGCTCTTCTCCATCTACTATACCACAAAGCTTCAAGCATTCATTTATGTATAAATGTACACACATACATGTATGTGGTATATATGTATATGTTCCCATGGGATCATTTATGTAAAAGTGCTTTGCAAACATTAAAGCATTATATCTATGTTTGTAGTAGTGCTGGTGCTGGTGTTGTGACATTCGAACAAATCATAGGAGCTAAACTTTTTGCCTCAGATCTCCTTCATTCTAACCTGTAGCCACATTTCTGCCCTGCTGCCACCAGCACACCCCACCACCACCTTTTATTTCCTCTTTCTGTGAGAAATGTCAGCAAACTGCCTCTACTAGTAACATACCAGGAAAGGGAGTGTTAACGGGCTACTCTTCTGGTCACTAGTGTATGTCAGAGGCAGGACTTAGTTAGTCAACAAGCATTTATGATGTGTTTACTCTGTGCCATGGACAGTGCCAAGTACTGGATTTACCAAGAAAGGCAAAAGTATGCTCCATATCCTCATGGAGTTCACATTCTAATGAGGGAGATTATATGCAAATAACTAAACATATCTAAGCCATGTAAATACCATAAAGAGAAGATAATCTCAGTGGAAAACTTCCTACAGAAAGTGAGATTCCAGCTGAATCTTGAAAGAAACTAAAAGTCAGAGATGAAGAGGAAGCGTTTTCCAGGCATGGAGAGTAGCCAGTGCCAAAGCCCAGAGGATGGTGTGTGAGGAGCAGTAAGTCAGTAAATATGGCTGAAACATTGGGAGTATGTAAGAGAATAAAGCGTAACAACAAGAGAAAGAGAAGAGACAACCAGCTCTTCTCTATTCATTTTATCACAGAGTCTCAACATTGATCAGTAGACTTACATATTGCACATATGTGCACATATATAAAATTTACATATAATGTACATACTCTTGGATATATATATGCATATTTATAAGCATTGTATATATCTGGTATTGATATAGACCTATTACATGGTTTCATCACTATATGATAATCATATATTATTAATACATACTGATTTACATATATTACTGGAGTTAGAGAAGAGGGGGAGATCCCTTGGTGTGGGGGAAACTGCCTAAGCAAATTATTAAAGTGGGAATGGAATAGTATGTTTGTAAGGAGAGAAAGACTAGACCAGAATTTATGTTGCAAATAGTCAGAGAAAGATTGGATCGGAAAGACGGAACAATATTGGACATGGATCTAAAGTTTCTAAATTGATTTATCCCTTTCAAAATAAACTATTCATATTTTCAGCCCATGCCCCCTTTGGGGAATGAGTTTAATCAGTTTACCACCTGTTGGGTAAACGAGTACATCCTCTTATTTGTCCTGAATTTAATTATTTCAAGCTTCAAGGGGTGCCCTGTAATTCTATTATGCCAGGATTCAATGAACAAGCATGTTTTCCTCTCCTCTATCCTTGGTGTAATTTCATGGGCTTTATCTAGGCAGTTTTCCAGAGTGGAGGGTGCCAATCTTGATATTTCAATAAACCCACCCTCTGCAATCTCCTTAATCATCTGAGTTGCCCTTCTCTGGACTTTCTTGGCCTCTGTTATGCCTTTCTTGAGATGAGGCAATCAGACTACTGGCCACTGGCAGAAGGAGGGAGCCAGGTCACATGGACCATTGATCCTCCAGCAGAATGGAAAGCCCATCAGGGCAACAAAGTCATTTGTCAATGATCAGCACACATGATGGGTCACCAAGACCTTTTATTTTTACTCTTCCCATTAATCGTTCAACATCTCTTAAACTGTTTGAACTGCTTCAGGTTTTGAAAATGTTTCAGTTTCAGAAGCCATTTATCTTCAAAACATCTCAGGGCTACACTATCACAAATGCACATTAACAGAACAGAGCAATTCTGGTGAGATAAAATGTAGAGTTTAATAAATCACACCAGCACTGGCTGCTTCTGAAATAATCTGCATGAGACTATTAGTAAGAGCCAAGAAATGGGGAATTGCCACTAGATTGCCTGTCAAAAGCTGCTCCTTTCTCTGACCCAAGCATTCTCCATCCCCCTTAGCCAGGTGCACTCACTCATGTGCAGGACCTAGATGACCAATGACAGGGTTAGTTTATAGCCCTAAAGGAACTATGGTAGAGTTTGTAGCCTTGGAAAGACAGTTGTTTTGGTTTTGTTTTTCCATTCTATTACACCGGGTGTTCTTAATCAGTTTTTTCATTTCATGGACCCCACGCACAATCCGATGAAGACTATGGACCCCTTCTCAGAATGTTTTTAAATGTATAAAATAAAATGCATAGGATTACAAAGGAAATCAAATGTTAGTGAATGTAAAGGTGTAATTTCTCCCCATCTAAATTTATGGACCATCCTGAAATCTATCCATGAACCTCAGGTTAAGAACCCTTGTCTACATTATGAACCACTTAGAATAATGAGATTTAGATTTAAAAGGGTCTATAGAGATCATCTAGCATGTTAATTTATGTTACAGAGGAGGAAACTGAGGCTTCATAAAACTTAAATGACTTTCCCGTGGTCTCACAGGTAGTTTAGAAAAAGTGGTAGAATTTTAATCCAGTTCCTCTAATGCCACATCCGGGGTTCTTTGTGTCACATTGCCTGTGAAGCATCAACATTCTACTTGCTATTAGTTGCCAGATCTCTTGCAGGGACTCCTGGTCCCTGACACCTTCCTTCCCCGACACAAGTATCAGATGTATTTTATTTTATGACTTTACAAAATGACAGAATTTCAGATTTGAAAGAGACTCAGTGGCCATCTAGTCCAATCCATGCACAGAACAAGATCTTGGCAAAGCACACCCAATAATCCAGGAAATCCAGCCTTTGCTTAAAGATCTCTAATGAGGATACACTCACTAGCTCCCAAGGCAGTACCCTCCACTTAAGGACAGCTCCAATTCCGAGGAGATTTTTCCAGACACCAAACCTGAATTTGTCTATGTCACTTCCACCCATTGGTTCTATTTCTGCCATAGTACAGAACAAAGCTATTTGGCATATGCTGTGACCTTGACTTTATTAACCAACTTTTCAAAAGTAAAGAACCCTTTAAGTTAAAAAAAAATTAAAACCAGTAATCTCTTTCGTTTCTAGACAGCTTTATAATTTATTTTTAAAAATTCTTTTCAGAGACTATCTCATCCAATTCTCTCAATAACCCTTCAAGGCAAAAATCAATGGCCTCCTTTCACAGATAAGTAAACTAAGATTCAGGAGAGGTCAAATGATTTGCCCAGGCTCTTTAAGTTACTAATTACAGAGCCCGTATGTCTAAGTTTAAAACTGTCACTCTTTTCACTTCTATATCAGAAAGGCTTGGGGCATGGTAGATAGAGGGCACGGGCTTGGTGTAAAGAAGATCTGAGTTCAAATCCTTCTTCTGTTACATGCTAGTTATGTGACTAGGTCACTTAACCTAATGTTCCAGAGAGGTCACTAAGATTCTAAGTAATAGTCCAGTTGCCAATCAGTATAGCTGAAGAGAGTTTCTATACCACAATACCAAGATTTTCTGCGTACTGATTAAATTGCAAGTCCAGACAGAGAGAAAAAGAGATTCCTCTCCCTATAACCCTCTGTTTCTCAAACCAGAAATGATGATGATGAATATTGCAAAGGTTGTAAAAAAAATTTCCACTTTTTTAATGCTGTTTCTAGCCGAGTCTTATTCAAACAAATGTAATATATTCCCACCCACCCACCCATAGGGAGTATTTGGACTATTTAAGTTTGCAAAAGATCCTGGATTGCTCATAGAAATCAAAGTGTTGCTACAGGACAAAGATAAAAATGTCATTCAGAGACAGAAGAAGAAAAAGGAACTAGACTTAGAAATAATAGCCTCACACAAACTAAAAAGATGAGGCCAATCAGTCATTTCACACAAAAAAGACACCTCAAGCATAATATGATTTGATAAATTCCCCCAGAACACAGTTGAAATCCCCATTTTCACCACACAAGGGAAAACTGCTAGCTGACAATTTGCAGGAGAAAGAGCAATTTGATTTGCCCTGCCTGGTCTCCAAGAAAAGAACTAGGATCAATGGGGGGAAGTAAGAAGTACAAGTCAGCTACGCGTAAGATAGAATTTTGTAATAATCGGGGCTGCCCCCAAATGGAAAGGGCTGCCTAGTGATTCAAGTCAGCTAGTCCAGAGGTTGCCTCCTGATGGGCAAGAAATCCAGAGCATAGGGAGGTCAAACTGCTGGCCAAAAATCATGGCAACAGTGGTCAAGATGTGGTCCAGGAACAAAAGTAGAGTCTGATGCTGAACTGAAGATTTCCTAAAGGAGTCATGGTGAAATAATGTGAAGAACCTTGGATTTGGGGTCAGAAAGCTTAGGTTCTGCTACCTCTTTGGACCTCAGTTTCCTCAACTCTAAAAAGATGGGTTTGGGTTAGATGACTTCAGAGGCCTCTTCCTTCTCAAAATCCATCATCTTATAGGGGATGGATGCTTTAAGTAAAGATAATCTCTAAGGTACCAGTGGGAAGACATTCTACTTGGCCAGAATCAACCATAAGCCAGGCTGTCATCTCTTAGAAGTTTCTTTTTTTTTTTTGGCCCTTCACACTAGATAGCCCTGTTTGAATAACAAATACCCTGAGGGAATGCCAGGGCCAAAGGTGAGCTACCAAGTTTCTTTAGCAATAACCCAGAAGAGTTGGTCGTCAGGGGCTATGCCTGAAGCAGTCCAGTTGTTTAAATTACACTTCATGTTTCAAGTCCCGGAGGATTCCAGAAGGCAGGCTCTCAAACTACTTGGTCACATTTTTCTTAAGAAGATTTTCCCTTTCCTCTCTGGGTTTCAAGCCTTTTAAGTCATAGCTTATATGGTCCACTAGTCACACAATCAAAAAGCTTTTCTCTTCTGTTCTCTCTCTCTCTGATGGCTTCTAGACAGATCATATATTTGGCAAATCCCTAAACACAAATGGAATACTCACATATCCTCTGGGAAGATAATGAAAAATGGGGGCTTTAAGCTGGTGTGGGGGGGGCAGAGAGATACTTGCAGGAACTCAATGTGTTCTTTCTCTAACAGGAGAAAGGAGAGAGATATCCAGAAAATAAGCTTCGTGAACCAAAAAAATTCTCTGTAGCCCTTGGACCTTTATGGTATTAATAAATGCATCAGCAAAAGGAGAAAAAGGAATAGATGGGACTCAGTTAATTTATTATTTTAAGTTTCCCATGATGCTCTAATAGACTTCGATTAATAACCCTCTGAACTACATATTTCCTCCACCAATGCAAATGCAAATGACAGTCTTAGAGAGTTGCTTGGGGGGCTAAGAGGGTAAATGACTTGCCCAGGGTTATACAGCCAGTTTATAATCAAGGCAGGACTTGAACCCAACTCTTCCTGACCATAAGGCCTGCATCTCACCAACTAGATACTGGAACATTAGATTTGTATGACACCTTACAATTGGCAAAATGCTCCTAATGGCAACCCCTTTAGATAAGTAATGTAAGCATGATCTTATTTTAGAGATAAGGAAACTGAGGCAGAGAGTAGTTAAATGCCTTGCTCAAGATCAACTACAACTAATGATCATTGAAGGCAAGATTTAAACCCATATCGTAAGCATCCAGACTCAGAGCTGGACAGGTCCTCAAAAATTATCGAATAAGACACAGCTCCGTGGTACAGAGGCTAAAGCCCTCCTGGATCAGCAAACAGGAAACCTGAGTGTAATCCTTGCCTCAGACACTCCCCAGCAGGGTGTGCCCAGTTGGATGAGTGGGCAAGTCACTTAACATCTCTCTTTCTCAGTGTCTTCATCTGTAAAATGCCCATAATAAAAGCACCTACCTTCCAGGACTGTTGTGAGGATAAGATGAAATCATATTGGTAAAGTACTTTAAAATCTTCAAAATCTTCAAATACCAAATAAATATAAATGCTTGCTGTTATTATTAACATTACTATTACTTAGGATAGAAGCTCCCTGGGAGTAGGGATTGTTTCTTTCTTTATATCCACAGTGCCTAGCACAGCATAGGAACTTTATAAATGCTTGTTGACTAATTGTTTAATTGAGATTTTTTTCCCTTTATTTCTATTTTTATTTTGTTTTTTTTTACTTGATTATATTTTAGTTTATTTTATTTTCAAGTAATAGAACAAAATAAGCATTTCTATAACATAGTACAATAAAAAAGATGATTGCACATGAAACTGCAAATCTATTGTATATAACTTGCTATTCCCTCCAAATATACAGCAAAGTTATCATGTAAATTTCTTTTTTTCCCTCCTCTCCAGAGATGGCTACCATTAGACACAAATATGTATATACATATATGCATATATGTATATATGTGTATATGTATGTGTATATGTATATATATATATGTGTGTGTGTATATGTATGTGTATATGTATGTATCTAGGTATATGTATATATAGATATATGTATATCTACATATACACACACGTGTGTATGTGTGTATATGTATACATGTATGAATGTGTATGTATATGTATATTGTATATATGTGTATGTATATGTGTATATGTGTAGGTGTGTATGTATATGTATATATGTGTGTGTGTAGATATGTACATACATATGTGTGTGCACATGTGTATACATGTATATATACACAAATATATATAATTGTTCTAATTAAACCCACTCCTTAATAGATGAGTAAACTGAGTTCTCAAGAGATAGTGATTTGCCCAAGATCTACTGGAGGTAAATATCAAAGCCAGAATCTAAAACCAAGTCTCCTTACCCCAAACCCAGTGGTCTTCCCCGTCTGTCAAGTTACTTGTCAAAAAAAAAAGATTTTTTTTAAAAACCAGAAGCAACCTCACAACAATCAGAGTTAGACTTAGAAGCCTAATAACCACCTGTCATCTTCTCTCCAGAACCCTAGGGCAGAGTAACACAACAAACACTGGATTTAGCCAGTTTTGGCTCAATCACTTATTAGTCATGGAATCGTGTGTATGAGCCGTTGATCCCATCTGAGGATCAGTTTCCTCATCTGCAAAAGTAATTTTTGTTAGGATCAAATGAGATCATGTGCATGAATGCCCTTTTTAAATTATAAATTGACATGGAAACCTGCTATTAGTGGGGCACGGAGTCACTACAAGCAGGTGGCAGCATCTCAATAGAGACGATTCGAATGTGAAAGGTGGCAAGAAAACATTATTGAGGTCATAGCTGATCGTAACAGGAGATGTGCTGGTCATGTGAGAACGGAATATAAGAAGCAAACAGCCCAACCCAAGTGGTTCACTGGGATCCAGGAAATACTTTTTTTAAATGCCTCCAGACAGCTAGATGGATCCCCTGGCGGAATGAGTATCAGATTGAGCTGAGGAGGTAAGGATTTGTCTCTATGCCAATGAGATCTATGAAAATGTTCTTTTCTAAATCTGTGTCTTTGCATTGGTCTTCCTCTGTGAGATCTATTCCTTTCCCATTTACCTCCATCCAGTTACTAACAACAATAACAAGAATAGCTAACATTTATATAATGCTCACTATGTGTATAGGCCTTACTATTATTTCATTTGATGCTCAAAACAACCCTGGGAGAAAGGTGCTATTATTACCCCCATTTTAAAGGTGAGGAAACTGAGGTTAAGAGGCTGCTCAGGATTACACAGTTAGGGAATGTCTGTGTGTGTATAAATATCTGCATGTACATATGTTTGTGTGTGTGTATATGTGTGTGTATCAATCCACACATATATGTATATGTGTATGTATATGTGAATACATATATGTGTGTGTATAGATTGTCAAATCTGTGGTGAAAGTAGCACATTCTCTGTACTATGACTGCCTCTCAACCAAACTTGCACAAAATAGAAGCTAGGAGAATAGAGAGTGGGGTAGATCTGAAAGATGTGATAGAGTTGGAGGTAACACAGGACTCAAGATGAAAAATGCTCTCCACTTCCAGAGCAAGAACTGATGAACTGTGAATATAGATTGAAGCAGAAAGTGCCAGCTGGCATTGATAGGACACTTGGGAATTTCCTTTAACCAATGAAACCACAAGTCCATTCCTGATCCCTATAGAAAATGTCATATATAGGTCCACTCACTGAGATAATCTGGAGGGAATAAAAGATACTTAGGCTTAGAAAATATTCATATGACAATTGATAAATATAGTCAAGAACCCAGTCCTTTTTGGCCTATACAATGTCAAACATCTACGATATTGACTACATCTTTAGACTTTCATCTAAGTCAACTTCAACAGCACAAGACAGGAGTGGTATGGGTTTTCCTTTGAAAAAGATCTGAGATTTCAATGGACAGAAAGTATAGTATGAGTTAACAATTCCTTAATGCACCCCCAAAAAAGGTAGAGAGCATTAAGAGGATCATTTATCATTGTTGTTTAGTCACATCTGAACATTTGTGACCCCATTTGGGGTTTCTTTGGCAAAAATACTGGTGTGGTTTGCATTTCCTTCTCCAGCTCATTTTTACAGACTTGCCCAGGGTCATACAACTAATAAATGTCTGAGGTTGGATTTGAACTTAGTTCCTCTTGACCCCATGGCCAGAAGTCTACCCACTGTGCCACCTCAATGCCCCAAGAGAAACACAGTGTCAAGAATTAGGGAAGAAATATTCCCACTGTATTCTTCCCTATTCAAACCACATATGGAATTCTGTGTTTAGTATAAGGACCACATATTAAAAAAGACAATTACAAGATAGAGACTGTCCAAAAAAAAACCAACCAGGCTTTTGAGAAGGTTGCATGATCACAGATTTTAAGCTGAAAGGAACCATGAAAGTAACCTGATCTAACCTCCTCTTTTTCACAGTAAATAAACTGAGGCCTAGAGAAACTAAATGACTGGTCCAAAGTCACTTGGTAGTAAATGTCAGAGCCAGGATTCAAATACATATCCTCTGATGCCAAATCCAGGACCTTTTTTACTTCACCTCACCAGGAGCAGAAGTCACATTGTTTGAGGATTCACCAATGGAACCCTGGATGCTTATACTGGAAGAGAGAAGGCAGTGTTTGAAAGAATATTGTGGGAAAGAAGAAATGGTCACTCTGTCAACACGCATTTATTAATCTATGTGCCAGGTACTTTGTTAAGTGTTAAGTATATAAAGAAAGGCAAAAAAGAGTTCCTGCACTCAAGGAGTTTGCTTTCTAAGGTAAGAGACAATATGTAAATGAACAGGTGCATACAAGATTCATACAGCATAAATGGAGGCCTTCAGACTTGTTCTGCTTGGTCCTACACTACAGACCTTGGAAAAAAAGGTGTTATTTGCAGAGGGGCAGAGTAGACTGGACTGCCTTAGTAGATAGAAGGTTGAGCCTCATTATTGGTCTAACAAAAAAGTTACAAAGACCAAGAATTTGCATATTTATCAATTAAGAAATAAGGTTTTAGTAGTCACTCCTCAAATATTCTACATAATCTATGTGAAATATAGATTACATATGTTGTCATATAGCATCATCTATATAACGCTTTACTGGTTATTGAGTGAAATGCCAAGAAGTGCAGTGCTAGATATTTGATCTCTACCAAATTTGTGATCAAAAGGGAGATACGCCAATATGTCTATTTTTAATGACAAAATATCATTAAGGAAAATAACAGGGAAAAAGACAATAAAGGTTTCAGGACAAATGACCACAGAAAAGCAAGCTACTTAAGGTGAGCAAGAACAAAGAATTTATAACCAGGTAGCTCAGTTGGCTAGTGCAGAATGAGGCTAGGTTCATGATTCAATCCTTTGATAAGCCAGTCAATTAAGTCATTGGTCATAAACAGACCCTGGCCAGTCTTCTTGCAAAATGCAGGACTTTCACAAGGAAGGCCCAGCATGAAAAAATGGGGTAACTGCTACAGGTCTACCACCACTGTTAGAAAAGCACATCAAAGGGAATGTGTTATTGGTGTTGTGTCAATCAGTATAATCTTCAAATATGAAGGAGAACAAGGTAAAAAGAACACATTCCCAGTCCCAGACCCTTTTTAATGGTCATACTTAATTCCCTGCTGATGCTAGTGGTGGTGGTGCTACTGCTACTGCCACTTCTGCTACTACTACCACTACTGCTGCTGCGGCCTCTACTGCCACTACTATTGCTGCTGCTGCTGCTGCCACTACTGCTACTGCTGCTGTTACTACTGCTACTATAGAGGGATACCCACTACCTCCTAAGGCACCCTCCTAATAAGATGAAATTAGCCAATATTAAACTTCTACTCATTATTCCTAGTTCTCCCTGCTGAGACTAAGCAGAACAAGTTAGATTATGAAAGATACAAGAAGTCCTGTAGGAATTGATGAAGCTGCTGAGTAAGGCAGGGTAAGGTATGGGTGGGGTGGCGGGGGGGGGGGCAGGCAATCATTTTGTTCAGGACTTCTGTCTATATAACCAATTTTATTAAAAATATATTACAGATAAATGGGGTCATGGGTAGCAGCTTTTTTATCAATGAAGATTTAGAATAATTGGCTTACAATATTCACAACTGTGATTTAAAACACTGAATTGTATAGAGCCAAAGACTGTCTACATTTAAAACACTATTGTAGTCCAAGAGACCACTGGAATTAGAACTGCTGATGGTTAAAGAGTTAATGTGCTGCTCTCATTCTCCCTACTATTCATAACATTATTCTTCAGGTATTCCAAGAGAACCTGGCTTACCTCACTCCTACACTGCCTCCAAGAATAGCCAGGTAAAAGTGGATAGAGTGCCCGACCTGAAGAGAGGAAGACTCATCTTCCTGAGTTCAAATCTGGCCTCAGACTAACTAGCTGTGTGACCTTAGACAAGTCACTTAACCCTTTTTGCCTCAGTTTTTTCATCCGTACAATGAGCTGGAGAAGGAAATGGCAAACCACTCCAGTATCTTTGCCAAAAAAAAAAAAAAAACTCCAAGTAGGATTGCAAAGAGTCAGACAAAACTGAAGTAACCATAATAGTGCCACAAATAGTCATGGCTTCATTGTCAAAAAATATTTTCAACACCATTTGATAGCTCAAACCCCTGAAGTTAGAATACATGGAACAGTCCACTTCAGGTTTTTTTCACATCTATGATTCCATGGCTATAGTGAACTCCCGGCAAGGAAACTCTCTCCGGTGCTGCAGGTTCCTATTCATTTGATCATTTATAGTCTTAGGGGTAACCATTACAATTATTACAGCTCCAAGCAAGTCCTACATAAAGTTTACATTTGGGGGAGGGAACAGAAATATAACAAGCATTCATAGGGATGGAACAGAGTTCGGCCTGGTCCTCTGCAACATCCTCCCCTCTCTCCCTGAAAGCAGCTGCTTTTGCCCCAAGTAAAAGCACGTCTGGTTGGTTGAAGGGAATGGGAGAAGACAGAAAAGGTAGGACCTCTTGTGCTAGACGTCTTCGCTTCCCAGTGAAAATGCACAGGGTGGAGGTTGGGCTTGGGGATTGGGATTGTTATTATTTGTATCTAGTTATTTGTTGTTTGAAAGACTTGAAATTTTAATTTTAACCTCTAAAAGCTCAAAGCCTTTAACCTAAAAGAACTAAGCTGCCTGCCATGCAATTCCAGCACCTTAAATTGAATTGTACTTTGCTTCTGTAATTCAATCAACAACCATTTATTAAGTACCTACTATGGGGCAGCCACTGAGCTAAGGAAGCAAAGGAGATACAGAGATACGAGTAAATCAATTTCTCCCCTCCAGATGCATGCTCTGGAGAGACAGCTAGGCGGAACAGTGGACAGAGGCTGGATGGGCAGTCAAAAGGTCCTGAGTTCAAACCCAGCCTCTGATGCTTGCTGTGTGACCCTGGACAAGTCACTTAACTTCTGTCTGATTCAGTTTCCCCATGTATAAAATAAGGATAATAATAAGAATTGTGAGATAATAATTTTTTAAAGTTTTCTGAAAACCTAAAAAAAAAGAGAGAAGAAAAAAGAGGAGGAGGAGAAGGAGGACGAAGAGGCCAAGAGACAGAGTTATGCTATTAGTATACTCTAGGCACCTGAAGGTCTAAGTAGGGCCAGGCTAAATTTGTCATGGAGTAAAGGGATGAATTCTGCTCTAGTAGAAACTGTACAGATGTACACACACACAC
The DNA here is from genome assembly GCA_028646595.1 of Phalanger gymnotis. NCBI lineage: Eukaryota > Metazoa > Chordata > Mammalia > Diprotodontia > Phalangeridae > Phalanger > Phalanger gymnotis. The sequence continues at coordinate 342,574,655 of CM053624.1, forward strand.
ACACACATGCATAAGCACATGCACACATATACACACGCACATACATGTATACACCCATGCATATGTTCATGTGCACAGACATGCACAGTTTTTACTACTGTCTTTGATTCTATTTAGATGCACTGAGAATTATGTCAACTACTCAGGGCAGTATAATATGATGCTTGTGAATATCTTTAACCATCTATCAGAGACTTTATATCCCCAGACTTGTTATCAAGCCTTGGAATCACTTCTTGTGAACTCACCTTTAAAATTCTGATCAGCATTCCACCGTCTGCATTAGTACATTGCAGGCATACCAAGAATAAGTACTGTTTCAAAAGCATTGATAACCATGAGCATATGGGAAAGGATTGGGGTAAACATCTGGGAAACACTTTAAAAGTCGATAATCAAAGAATCCCATGATATCAAAGCTGGACATGATTTTACCTATGTAGTGCAAGTCTCTCCATGCACAGGTAAAGAAACTAAGGCCCAGAGAAATAAAGTGACTTGTCCAAAGTTGAAGCCTAGAGAACAGAGACCACATCAAATAGTAATTAGCTGGAAAAACTGGAGAAAATTTGGGTCTCTTGTGGTTGACATGTGAGTGAACTTCAAGTATTTTAAGGATCGTCACATGGATTATTGTGGTGGCTTTGTTGTTGCTTGTCCTTCCTTCTTGAAGATGACCAGTTACTTCAGGAGGGTGCTGTCTTGACTTACAAGTGAATTGGATTGAAGTGGAGCAGAGCTGCGTAAAGTCATCAGCCTCACTCTCTCCTCCAGAGTCATCTGGGTCCAGTGGCAAGGGAGATTAGAGATGTCCTGGTTGGCCCACAAAGGGAGAACAGAAACAATAGGTAGAAACTGCAAAGGTAGATTTTGGTTCCAAAGAAAGTTTTTCAAACGTGAAATGGATGATTTTGCCTGACAGCACTGTCATGCTTTTTCAAAACCCGGCAGTCACTGGCCCTGGGGACAGGTTGTCTGTTCCAAGGGAAGTGGGAAAAAAGACTTTAATCTGCTAGTCTGCCATTGGCCTGGGGGTCAGAGACAGGGTCTATTCTGTATTTGGCTGACATAGACCAAATATTGGTGTAAAGGAAGAAAAAACATAGGGGTATGACTGCCCATTTACATTTGAAATATTGGCTTATTCTAAAATGGCATTACTCACAACCAGAAAAGCAAATACAATTACGCCTTCTTTTTGCCACTATACACAAAGGAATGACACACACACACACACACACACACACACACACACCACTAACTCTGGATCTTATATATTACAAACAAAAAGCAAGTTTGGGAGAGGTATTTCTCATTTTGGCATCTATACTCAGGGATGTACAAATGATGTTTACTGAAGACCTGGCATTATTTAGATTCCACAGGCCTGGAGCCTCCCCAGCTCTACCTCTAATGACCCTGGTCTTATCTAGGCTCCACAGAAATCATGCCTAGCTTATAGTCACAAACAGAAAAATGACAGAAGCCAATTAAAGTATCTCAAACCTAAGGCTTGTTGTTTAATGGAAGGAGAATTGGTATACAGGCAGAAGACCTGGGTTGGAATCCAAGCTTTTTTACTCAAGTCAAGTCAACTAACATTAGTTTATGATATGCCGGGAATCATACTGAAGATGCAAAAAAGGGCAAAAATGATTCCTGACCTAAAAGGGCTCACTTTCTAATGGGGATACAACCAATTATGTTGTTGTTGTTCAGGCATGCAGTCATATCCAACTCTTCAAGGCCCCATGGACTATAGCAGGCCTTTCTATCCTCCACTATCTCCAAGTCTGTCCAAGTTCATGTTCATTGTTTCCATAACACTATTAGCTGCCCTAACAATTATACGCATACAAAATATATACAGGATAAGTGGGAAGTAATCACAGGGGGAAGGCACTAGCATTCAGGGATCTCAGAATAGATACATGGCCTAGATATAAAAAGAGATATTACCAAAAAAAATTGAAGAACGCAGAATATATTATGAATCAAATTTATGGATAGGTAAAAAATTAAGAATAAACAAGAGATAGAGAGCAGTGTGAGGTGTAAAATGGATAATTTCTATCACATTAAGGTAAAAAAAATTGTGCAAATAAAATAAAAGCAGCCAAGATCAGAAGGAAAGCAGAAGATTGGGAGGGGAGATTATAGATTGTCAGATAAAGGTCTCACATCTCAAATGTATAAAGAACTTAGTCAAATCTATAAGAATATGAGTCATTCCTCAATTGATAAATGGTCAAAGAAGATCAGGAAAGGCTTCTTGCAGAGGATAGGATTCTACCATTATAACCTCAGGCAAGTTATATCCCCTCCCTGGGCCTCTGTAAAGGGGCAAAATGATAGCCAAGGTCCTTTCCAGTTATATCTACTAGAATCTTATAAGTGTTCAACCTTTATTGAGGCAGGGAAATATCCTAGGTATCTGCCACAGAAAATGAGGAGAAGACCATAGAAAGATCAGACAAAGCAGGGAACAAGGCATTTTGGTTGGAGCAAACATGAGGCTCACTTGCTGTGAACATATGTCTAAAAAACAAACCTGAGTACTGAGTGTGGTTTAATTATAAAGACTGAGCTTGTCACCAAAGAGTTGAAAACATGTACTCCTCTCCCTTCTTTGCAGAGGCAGGAAACTATGGCTGTTGAGTATTGCATAAGCCATTAGAATGAATTGAAATGTTGACTAGTTTTGCTGAACTGATTTTTTAAGAATTCTTTTCATTCTTAAGGCTTAAATTACTGAGTAAGGGAAAGAGAGAGATACATTCAGAAACAAAGGCGATATTAAAGAAAAAAAAAGATACCGATACAAATTTTAAAGTTGGAAAAAACAAATCAGGAACCAACCAGAGCCCTTTCCAAATACTTTTCCTGGTGGGTTACCTTGTTATCTCTCTCCTAGATTCAAACCATCACTCGATCTTATGATCTGTTCCCTCTAACCCATACATAGGATTCTATCCCTTCTTTCAGATCCTTTTCAAATTCTGCCTCCACCTCATTCAGAGGTAGGGGAAAGATCACTAGAAGTGGAGTCAGAGGGCCTGGGTTCAAATCTTGGCTTTGCTACTTACTATCTGCATAACCTTACACAAAAAAAAAAAATGACCTTTCAATGTGAGTCTCAGTTTTCTGCTTTGTAAAATTTTCCCATCAGCTGCTCTCTTTGTATTCCATTACACCTTCAAACTCATTGTCCTTGACATTGCTTTTACCTTGGTACTCATATTTCTTTAGAATCCTCAGTAGCTTCTGTCCCACTGAATGGAGAGCTAAGCATCCACTTCGTAAAGAGGGCTCAGAAGCCCAGGGAGTTCTTTATTTCCCACCAGCTGCACTCTGGATTCCACTCCACCATCATCAAGCCCCAGGGCTTGGTACCTTCCCCTTTGCCCCAAACCCTTTTCAGCTTCCTTTTGTGTTTTTGTTATCTTAGATTGGAAGCTCCTTAAGGGCAGGGTTTGTCTTTCCTTTTCTTATTTGTATCCCCAGTGCTTAGCACCAGGTCTGGTGCATAGTAGGCACTTAATAAGTATATACAGTACTATATTATACTGTAAAATGCAGAGGTTGTACTTGTTAATCTCAGAGGTCCCTTCCAAAGCCTAGGGCATTTTGATCTCTTCCTCATGGCCAGCCAACTGGCCATGTCCCAATTATCTTCCTTCTGTTCTTCTGTTTTTATATGTATGTATGTATGTGTGTATGTATGCATGTATGTATGTATGTGTGTATTGTGTGGGGTATGTGTGTACATAATACATATACACATATATAGGTGTATTTATTGGGTGTATATATGCATGAATGCATGCATGCATACACATAATTTCCTTACCTGGGCTGACTCCATCATCTCCCCATTTAGCATCAAATTAAATTTAAAATATAAATTATATTATAATTCATACAATTTATTAAAACTCTGGAGCGTAGTGCTGCTGATAGCTAAGATCTTCGGGGTGGAATATTTCAGTTCAATATTACAAGAAAAAATTTTCTAGCAACTGGAGAGCTATTGAATGATGAAATTTGCTCTCTCGTTTAGTGGCAAGATCCCAATCATTAGAAATATTTAAGAATTCACGATATTCAAGAGGCTGGATTGGTAGAACGTAAGCCTCATGAATACAAAGACTATTTTTTTCTTTGCTTCTCCTGTGTATGGAACATAGAAGGTACCTCAGAAATGATTGTTTAATTGAATTAAATCACTGTCATCATCAGTTTTCAAAGGGATCCCTCTCCTGAGTAGGAGGTTTGACTAGCTAACTTCCAAGGCCTTTCTTAGAATAAATCTATTGTATATGGAGGTGGGTTCATAAATACTCAGAATTAGGCCTGGAGGAAAAACAAAAGACTGGGAAAAGGAGAATCTGGGGGGACATGATAGCTATCTTCAAATATTTGAGAGGGTGTCACATGAAGAGAGATTAGATTTACTGTTTGGCCTGAGAGGACAGAATTTAAAGCAAAGAACAGAAGCTGAGAAGGCAAATTTAGCCTTGAAGAAAGGCTAACAATTAGAGTGGCCTCAAAGTGAAAAGGCTAGAAATGTAACGGCCTCCCCCTCGATGGAGGCCTTGAAGGCAAGGGTGATGTCCACTTGTTGGGTACACGTACCTGGCAGGTAGAAGGCGTTAATAAATGCTCATTGACTTGATTTCACCTGTAGAATAGATTCTTGTTCAACTATGTGTTGGATGAGATGGCCTCTGAGATTCTGAAAACCTATGGAATAGACATGGTCCCTGCTATCATTATGCTTACAGGGTAAGACAAATGATATAGTCCAAATACTAAGTTCCAAAAAAGCTTTTGTGTTTATACGTCCAGTCAACAAATATTTATTGAGTGATTACTATATGCTAAGCCAGGGGTGGGGAACCTGCAGCCTCGAGGCCACATGTGGCCCTCTGGGTCCTCAAGCATGATCCTTTGACTGAATCCAAACTACACAGAACCAATGATTTGTTCTGTGTCGTTTGGATTCAGCCAAAGGACTGCACTCGAGGACCCAGGGGGCCACATGTGACCTTGAGGCCGCAGGTTCGCCACCCCTGTGCTAGGCAGTATGGAAGGGGCAAAATGTGAGAAAGTCTGTGTCCTCTAGGAACTTCTTATCTACCCAAAAAGATAAAATACAAATACATGGAATTAGAAATCACTTCCAAACACTGAAGTGGTTCAGTGATCTCATCAATTTGGATGATGTCTCCAACAGAGCTTTCATCTATTGCTTCCCATCCCATACAAGTGTTTTCGATGCCCTTCCATAAATTTGCAAAATGGCTTTTGAGGGCCCTACTCAAATTCTCCTGACACCAAGGAGGCTTCTGTGGAGCCATTGTCTGGCCAGTGGTTATACCCCATCCTTTCTTGTTCATATATTTTGTTGACAACATCATTTACTTTGGTTCCTCTTTATATTTACTTATTTATACTACAATATTATGTCATATATATGTATATTCTAGAAGTTGTTCTTGTTCTCTCTGTTTCTCTCTCTCTGTCTGCCTCTGTTTCTCTCTTTCTTATATGTATGTATATGTGCGTATACAAATATGTATAAATAAATATATATTCTTTTTATATATTGTATATAAATATATACTATATATAACCTATAGTACATATATATATTATATATATGATGTATATATACACATAAGAGAGAGAGAGATTAATTTTTGTGTGTTAGCAGGCCAGATAGCTTTGCTCTGTTCTATGAAAATGAAGACTAACCCTTATTCCGGGAAGGAAGATGTATACACTTGTGCCCCATTGGTCAAAAGAGGGATTGGATAATGTAGTATAGATAAAGAAAACCACAAACCTGCTAACCTAAAGTGTGCGTACACACACACACACACACACACACACACACACACACACACTCCCATATGATGGATAGGTAATGTTGAATCAGACCCATAATGATTTGAGCCTTGAAATATGGGTAAAACTTGGAGGAACATAAATATTCTACCCTTCCACAGTGGACTTACAATCTGAAATACACATTCAATCCTCTGGTGCTCACGAGACCACGAGCAAGTCACTTAATCTCTTTTTTTCTTGTCTGTAAAATGGGAATGTAAAACGATGCCTTTATTACTGCTTTCCTCACAGGGTTGTTTAAAGGTTCAAATAAGATTGTGTATGTAAAAGGCTTTGTAACTCTTAAATAACTATAGAAAAGTCAGTGATTATGATCACGTTCTAATATTTTTAGAGATTTAAATGATACGCATGGAGGAGAGAGGCTAAGGGACATTAGCATACAGAAAACAATGAGCAAATGTACAGCAGTCAAATAATGGAATAAATAGATAGGGAAGCACAAATAATCTAATTTGGCTGGCACGTAGCACTGGTAAAAAGAAGCAGGAGGTTATTAGGCAGTAAAATGGAGTGGTCTCACATTATGAATGGCCTTGAATGGCAGGTTAAGGAGTCTGAACTTTATTCTCTAGGCAATAGGGAGCCATCCTGGAAGACAACTCCGCCCTAGAAGCCTTCTCACCCTGGAAGGTCACTGTACATCTGTAGCCCCTTCCCCTAACTGGTAAGTTCCTCCCAGAACCTCCATTAAAAAAAAAAAGTACCCGGGCCAGCTGGCCAGCAAGGCAGCACAATGAATAGACTGCTGGGCTTGGAATCAGGAAGACTGATTTTCCTGAGTTCATTTCTGGCTTCAGATACTAACTCTATGACCCTGGGAAAAATCATTTAACTGTTTGCCTCAGTTTCTCATCTGTAAAATGAGCTGCAGAAGCAAATGGCAAACCAGTCCGATATCTTCGTTTCTATAGGCACACCCACACTAAAAGTAGTAAGTAAGTAAGTAAGTAAAAGTCAGATAGTTTGGGAAAGGACACTAGCAGTTGAGGAAATCTAAAAAGGCTTCATGAGGATGATTGTGCTTAAGCTGAATCTTAAAGAAAGAGAGAGACTCTAAGAGGGAGAGTACATTCTAGCCACAGGGGACTCCGGGACAAAGGCACAGAGAGGAGAGATGGCCACAATCAATGAGGAACAGAGAGAAAGTTGTCCTGCAGCATTCCAGATCAGCCTATTTACCCTATAAAATAAAGGTCTGAGATTGGTCCGATGCGACCTGTTCTTGATGAAGCCATGTTGATCTTCCATGATTCTCCTTTTCCTTTCTAAAATCTCAGAAACCATCCTTTAATATTATTTCTGGAAGTTGACCAGGATTATTGGTTTTGCAGTGGATAGGGGCATTAAAATCCTGTCCTCAATCTATCTCTAAAACCCCTTCCAGCTTTCGTGTTATATTCCCACTCTAAGCAAGGCCCTCTGTTAGGTCCAGTGGGAGACACAAAGAGCCTTGTTTCTAATCGGAAGACAATCTGTATGGAAGTTATAAGATCACTACCAACAGCAAAGCAAGAAATAGGTGCTCAATGAGCAGTAAAGTCATTTAGCGTTAATCCAAATAGCATACGAACCTGGAAATACCGATGTCTTCAGCTCATAACATTCCAATTCCAAAACAATGTTAAAAGTTCTAAAACTAAATTGGTCACCAACGTAAGAAACATGGTGTGCTATTATGTGCCAAAGATGTGTCAGCACACTACTGCCCCCTAGTGGCATTCAATACCTCTGGTTTTCTCTCAAGTTGTCCAACAAACTCTGGGAACTGTATGTAGCGCTCAGTTTCTTTTAGGAGTTTAAAGCTGTTTGCCATTGATCCTATTAATCATGGAAATTAGGGAGGATTGCAGGGCTAGATACAGCATCAGTATCCTAAGTATCAGCATTTCCTCTGCCATTGGAAGCAAAGAGTTGAATGGAAGAGAGCATTGTTGGGTGAGCAATGAATTAGACATGTCTCAGAGTGGAGGGCCAGCTGTAACAAGCAATCCAGCCTAGCCTAGCCTGATGTTTACAAATTTACAAGAAAGCTTGTGGAATTTCAGAAATCCAACCACCTTGTAAATAATGCATCACGTTCCATGAGAATCACACAGTGAATAATACATCAGACACAAAGGATCTGAAATTCAGAACAAAGAATAGTTCTTGGGAGAATTTCTAAGGACCTGAACTGAGTACTAAGAAAAATGTGGCATTACTAATATTAACACTGCCTGTGTACATAGTTCATCTGTGTCAGCCTAATAAATCCCCGTTCAAAAAATATAATAATACTAAAAGCTTAGTTCTGACTCACTAAGAACTCTTTTGAAGACAAGAAACCAAAGTAATCACAAATACAACAATCATTGCACTGAAGAAAAAGGAGAAACGTGGTGCAATGAAAAGAACAGAAGATTTGGAGTCAAGGACCTGGGTTCAAATCTCATCTCTGCTGCTTACTCCTTAGGGGGAGGAGGGGAGGGAGGAAGAACTTCTGAACAATTAAAGCTGCCCAAGGTAGAATTAAAGCTGCCTGAGCTGCTTTGCAAGGTAGTGGGTTCCCCATCCTCAGAGGTATTCAAACATAGGCAGAACAACCACTTGTTGGGTATATTACAGTTGAGATCCCATCAAATTCCTAGGTAGCCACTAGGGTCCCTTACTACTCCTAAATTCTGTGATTCTGTAATTCTGTGGTTTAGTAACCTGTGTGACACTGGTCAAGTCTCTTAACTTCCTAATATCTTCACCTATAAAATGAGGATGTCTTTCTAAATGATCTCCAAGGACCTCCAAGGTCCCTTCCAGCCCTAAATCCATGTTCCTATAATATAAAGTGAGCATAAACTACAAGTATGTAAAGTAGCTAATTATAATAGCTAGCATTTACATAATGCTTTGAGGTTTGCAAAGTGCTTTACAAATATTGTTTTATTTTATCCTTAAATAACCCTGGGAATTAGGTATTGTGGTTGTCCCCATTGCGAAGATGAGGAAACTGAGGCACAAAGAAGTTAAATGATTTGTCCGGGATCACACAGCTAGTAAGTGTATGAGACTGGATTTAAACTCAGGTCTTCCTGACTCCAGGTCCAACACTATCCACTGGGACACATAGCTGCCAGTATCTAGCACATAGGAATATTAAGTTCTTAGACCCTATCATCACAATACCCTAAGTGATAAGAATACCAGTATGCATGCACCTATGAGAGAATAGGTAAAACACCTTGGCCACACTACAGCCCTAACCTTGGCTTGGGCTAGCAAGCTAGCTCATATACAGAGGCAGTTAGTCAGAAGGAACAGAGCTGTGAAAATCTAATCCCACTGTGAAAACAACTCCAAGCCAAACCCTCCTCAGGGCGGATCAGTCCTTACCTTAGGATGATACCAGCTTGAAGATTTATTCCCTGTAGGAGTAGAAATCTTTCTTGATGAGTAATAACATATTCTTAAAGGTTCATTCATTCAGCTATTCAAATATTTATTAAATACAAATTAGATATTTGCAGTGAAAGATAAATCAGACACCATCAGGGTGTCTGTCAGTTTCCAAACCAGACCCAGTTCTCAATGCCTAGAACATCCCAATGCCAGTCCATAGCTCTGGCTGTTAGACAGTGTTCCTTCTATTGCCTTAGGTACATAGGGTTTTAGAAGAGAATATAGTATCATTTTCTTTATTTTCCTGTGAAACCTACCACACTCCAAAGAGCAATGCAAATGGGACTACGGTTTCAGTAGGGACAAGGCACAGGTGGGGGAAAACACTCTAAGCCAACCCCAGCAGACACCTGGGTAAACACTGCAACGCCACACTTGAGAGTGCAATGGTTGCACTCCACTTGGATATTCATTCATCAGCAGTGAAGTTGGCTGTGGAAAAGCATTCTATCAAATGCAGTAACATGTACTGACCTATGAAAATCCCAGGTTCAGACCATGAGCAAGGCACAAAAGGCAGAGGCCTGCTAGGCGCTAAGAATCTGCTCTCTATGCTACTTCCTTGTGTCTAACACGTGAATATTTGAACAGTTCTGGATTCAAACCCTACATCTTCAGCTCCTTGAAAAGAAGAACTGACTGTCTTTTGCCCTTCTTTGTATCCCCCAGCACTTAGCACAGCGTCTGGCACAAAGTAGGCTCTTAAGAAATGCTAGTTTCCTCAGCTCTTTCATCTGTAAAATGAAGGAGTTGGACTACATAGCTCTAAGGTTCTGTTCAACTCTTGATTTGTGAGCCTATCAGCCTGTAAGTTCACCAATCCCTACTGCCCTTAACTCACCCAAATATGCGTTAGGAGACAAAAGTGTGGCACAGGACAGAGAGTACTTAGTCTGTCAATGTGCATTTTTAAGCACTTAGGTTCCAGGCATAGCATTAAGGACTGGGGATGTTTTTTTAAGGCAAAAAAAAAAAAATATGATACCTGTCCTCAAGGAGCTGACATCCAAATGAGGCAGTCTGTAAATAATAGCGCAAATTAGATATATAGATGTATATGTACACATATGTGTGTGTGTATACACATATATATGTATACATTAATATCTGTTGTTGTTGTTCAGTTATTCAGTCACATCTGACTCTTCATGATCCTGTGGACCATATTATCCATGGGGCTTTCTTGGCAAAGATACTAGAGTGGTTTGCCATTTCCTTCTCCATTGGATTAAGGCAAACAAAGATCAAGTGACTTGCCCAAGGTCACACAGCTAGTAAGTGTCTGAAGCTGGATTTGAATTCAGGTCTTCCTGACTCTAGGACCAGCATTCTATCACTAAGCCACCTAGCTGCTTCCTCTGTATATAAAGATAGATAGGCAATATTATGTATGTATATATGCATATATATACAGATATGTATAGATATACAAATATAATAAATGGAGATTATTTCAGTGGGAAGGCACTATCAGTACGAAGGGGTATTGGAGGGAAGACTAGAAAAAGCTTCCCGCAGAAGGCAGATTTAAGCTGAGTCTTAAAGGAAGCAAGGAGGCAGGGGTGAGAAGATAATATATCTGTCATGGGAGACAGCTAGTGAAAAAAAGTCAGCAGATGGGATGTTGTGCTCAAGGGTTATCAAGAAGGTTAATGTCATTGAAAGGAAGTTAAATGTAAGAAAACTGGAATGGTAGGAAGTGCCAAGTTATAAATGGCTGGAGTTTCTTGAGTGACATGGTCAGACCTATACTTCAAGGAAGTCACATTGGTGACGAAGTAGAAAATGAATTAGATGGGAAGGGATTTGAGGCAGGAAGACCAACCAAAAGGCTCCTACACTAGGCTAGGCATGAGATAATGAGGACCTGCACTAAGAAGGTAGCTGTGTAAGTGGCAAGTCAGGCACATATACGAGAGATGTTGTAAAGTGGAAATAACAAAACTTGGTAAGAGTTTGAATACAAGGTGTGCACAAAAGAATTGATGCGGAAGTTGTGAATTTGGGTGACACAGAGGACAGTGGTCCCCTAGGCTAGAATAGCAAAATGGGCAAGAAAGTGGGGTTTGTGGGCAAAAGTGATGAGTTATGTTCCAGGCGCGTTAAGTCTGAGATGCCTTGACCTGAGATCCAGTCTAAGATATCCATGAGGTAGTATGGCTATAGCTTAGCAAAGATTCTGGGGCTGAACAAGTACCTGGTCATGGTGCTGATCACTGAACCCATGGGAGCTACAGAGATCACCAAGCAAGATGATATAGAAAGACGAGAGGGAAAGACCCAAAACAGCCCCTTGAGGGTCATTCTCAATTGGTGGGGGTAACTTGGATGAAGATCTAGAAAAGGCCACTGAGAACATTAAGAGAGGAGGAAGGAGAATGCTAAGAGAGGAATCACAAAAGACTAGAGAGGTGACAGCATCCAGGAGAAGAGGATGATCAAAAATGTCTAAAGTTGCAGAGAAAGGTTAAGAAGGATAAAGCTTGAGAAAACACCACTGGAGTTGGCAATGAAGAGAGCATTGCTGATTTAGGACAGTGTAAGGCTGATGGGAAATGGGGTAGCACTCCCGAGTTTGTTTCCCTTGTGTGTGGAATCAGGATAGTGCGCTAGATTTGAAGTCAGGGTCTGAATCTTGCCTCAGCTAGTAACTAGTAGCTAAGCTAAATCTCGAATAAGCCACTGGGTCCTTTGGGATGTGTAAAATGAAGGGGTTGGATGCCTTGACTTCCAAAGTCCCTTCTGGGATCCTGTGATTCTATGAAGCCAAAGCCTCAGGCTAGAATTGTAAGGCTAAAAACCTGGATAAGTCCATAGCAGAGGGTGGTTCTTTAGTATGTCACTTATCAGTCAATTATAGGCTAAACATGAGTTCTTTCACCTGATCCTCCTGTAACAAGCACCCAATACCTTTCACAATCCCAAATGCCCTCTTCTCAATCCTTTCTCTTATCAATATTCTCCTTAAAATGTGGTATCAAAAACTGAACATAATATTCCAGTTGTAGACTGTGCCAGCTCTTTCCCTAACTAGCTGTGTAGGCAATAAAAGCCTCTGCTTTGTGGCTGTGTTCAGTTGTTTCAGTCATGTCCTACTCGTCATGACTCCATTTAGGTTTTCTTGGCAAAGTGGTTTGCCAAGAGTGGTTTGCCATTTCCTTTTCCAGCTCATTTTACAGATGAAGAAACTAAAGCAATCAATCAGGGTTAAGTGATTTAACCAGTATCAAACAAATGTCTGAGGACAGATTTGAACTCAGGTCTTCCATACCCCAGGCCTAACATTCTATCCACTGTACCACCTAGCTGCCTTCAGTTTACTTATCTGCAAAATGATAAGCTTGGATTTGATCATTTCTAAGGCCCTTCTCTGCTTTCCCATTAATTCTCCAAGTGCCTTAGATGACTGACTTTTCTCTTTGGTGGATATTGGTGCAACTGAAATTTGGTGATGTCTAGTCACACCAACTATAGCAGTAATGACGACAGCCACATTTATAAAACATCTTAAGGTTTCAAAGTGCTTTGCAGACCTTATCTCATTAAGTAAAGCCTACTCCTCAAACAGCCTTTCCCAGTACAGATAAGAATGATATTGCAAGGTAGGCAAATAAAAAAGATGGCCTATTACTCAGTTCATTTTACTACCAGGATAATGTAGTTTATGCATTTCTGAGAGTGACATATACATTTGCCAATCGCATATGTATTTGCAAAGTTCACCTTAAAAAAATTTACAACACAGAATTTAAAGATACAAAGCCCAGAAATCTCACAATCACTGTCTCAGTTCCAAAGAGAGCCACCAAATTTGGAAGACAAATATGCTCCTGAGGTTGGGTTCTCATTATTCTTTTAGGTAAATCTCTGCTCAGCACTAAACACAGGAAGGGAGCTGACTTTGGGCTGATCAGAATACCAACAGGAAGCAATGTGTTCCGACCCTGATTTATGCTCCTTCCAGCTCCATACCCCAAACAGCACAGACTCTTCTTAGCATAATAGGAACATTAGAGGGTTATGAATAAAGTGCATAGATTTTAAAATATTATAATTTATTGCATCTACCCTGGAAAAACTTACTATTTATGGATTTGCTGCCTAACTGTGCATCTCTATCTCTCTATATTCTGGTATTCTGTAATGTACTTGGAAATAGACATGAAACTTTTAGAAACATTTAATAAGAATCTCAGCTTTGAATCCTCATCTGTTTCTCAAATTCTGCTTGGTGTGGAAGCAATACTTCCATGTTTATTCTTGGATGAAATACTTTGCATCCATGAATCGTCTAATAGTACCATCCATGACTGCTAAGAGATGCAGAGGGGACCAAGAAAGCAGGTGGATGCTGTTGCTAAGGAAACCACTTACCTAAAATCCACAGTACATCTGTCTCCAGCAAAACAGAGACTTCTGCCTCCATGACTCTTCTCCCCCTTGCTAAACAGAGTGGGGAAATTGTCATCAAGTATTTTAAACTAGAAGTTGTCACGCAGAGATGTGGATCTCCTGGATGCATTAGACAGCTGCTTCCATTCTGCCTGAGGTAGGCCTACCCTAACAACAATTACAGCTTAGGCTTGTATGGTATTTTCCAGTCTACAAAATACCTTCCTGACAATAACCATGTTGAGGTAGCACAGAACAGAGAAAAGATCAATGGATCCAAAGTCACAGGTTCAAACCTTACCTTTAACATTTGCTAACTGCATGACTTTGATGAAAGTCATTTAACAGCCTTGAGTCTCAGATTCTTTGTCTACAAAAATAAGGAAGCTCCAAGTATCGTTGTGCCCATTTTAAAGATCAAGAAACTCATTCTCAGAGAAATTAAGCTAGGCAAATAAAGTAGAAGGCCTATTACTTCATCTTACTACCAGGATATCTTCTAGTTTATCCATTTCTGGGGGTGACAGAGAGTGAGGGTTGCAAATATATATGTAAGTTAGTGATTTGAACATGGTCACATAGCTGGTTAAATTTATACAGAAGAGGTGTGGTGAGAGAAGGAGGAAGTCTTCTGTAGTGATCTGACATCCTAGGAATTGACATCCAGTTGAGACAGTCAGAACCCAAGAGAAAGTGGCTCTCTCTGAAAGAGAAGATGGGATTGGCAATAAGTCCTACTCACAGGAGAGATAGGGAAACAGGATACTGGAGTAACAAATTTAGAGATAAAAAGGATATAGTCCAACTTCCTCACCTAAGCTACCACTTTTCCCCATGTATAAGATGCACCTTAATTTGGGGGCCCGAAATTTGAAAAAAAAAGTATTACATAAAGTTATTGAACTCAAGTTTTATTCATCTGCTCATAGCTTTTAGGCAAGTCTTTTGGGCAAGTCTGGTACATGCACACATGCTTAGTCCATTCTGTTTCATGAACCTGAAGCACCAATTGCATCCTCCTTTGAAATCAGTAACTTCTTTTTCATCAGCAATTCTTCTTGCCTCATGCTGAACCACCTTTGTGGACACAGGAATTCCAATTGCCCTTTGCTCTTCAATCCATATCTTCAATTCCCTCTCTAAATCAGGCCATTTTGCTGACTCATGGCCTTCTTCTGCCGTTGCATTTCCAGTAGGGTTTCTTTTTCCC
>CM053624.1:342589704-342612527 GCA_028646595.1 Phalanger gymnotis
CAAAGACAAGCACGAAAAAACGGGAAATGCATGTAAAAAAATCTACAACCACTGTATAAGACACACCCAGTTTTTAGACCCCAAATTTTTCAGAAAAGGGTGTATCTTAAACATGGAGAAATATGGTAGATCCTTCATTTTTCCATATTAGTAAACTGAGGCCAAGAAAGGGAAGATGATGAGGCCTTTATTCCATGGATTTGTTTCATAACCATGCATCTCTATATATTCTTGGAAATGTACTTGCAAATGTATTTGGAAATAGACATGAAACTGTTGGATTCATTGATGAGAATCTCAGTTTTGAATCCTCATCTGTTTCACCACCCCTGTTTGGAGTGGAAATAATTCGTCCGTGTTTAGCCCTTTAGTATCTTCTTCCTCCCAATTGCCTTGTATTTATTTTGCTTGTAGTTTATATACTGTGTACTCATCTATGCACATGTTTTCTCTCCTAATAGAGTATAAACTCCTTGAGGGCAGGGACTCTTTTATTTTGTCATGCCCCAGTGCCTAGCATGGTGCCTGGTATATCATAGGTGCTTAATGACTGCTTAGAGTTTGCTTGACCGAAGTCACACAAGCAAAAAGCCCCAGAGTCAAGACTGAAAGTCTGATTCCAAATTGAAATACCAAGGGAAGGAAGATGCAAAATATGAAAGGCAAATTCTTAGCTCATCAAATTCTGGGAAGTGAAAGTAGGTATTTGATGAACATCTGTTAAATTAAATTTAATAACATGTCAAGTGCCAGTGTCTGGTAAAGATGGGGAGCATCAAAGGAAACAAAGGAAAGGTTAGATCTGGATGTAGACTGGGCAGGTGGGGCTATTGATTCACTGCCTCCTTTTTTGTTCTAAGAATGAGGCTATCACCCCAGGAGAAGACCCTGGACTTTTATCCTTACCCGAATCAGTGAACTCGTTTAGCCTCTCTGAGCCTCAGTTTTCTCATCTGTAAAATGGAGGTATTGGACCACATGTCTCTGCAGTCTCTTTCAGCTCTATAAAGAGCTGTGATATAGATTTAGAACTTCGGGGGCGGGGTGGGGGGAGACTGACTACACAGACAATTTAATCAAGATCCTTTATTTTACAGGTGAGTAAAGTAGGCTAATAGAAGTTAATTGACTTACCCAAGGTTATACGGGTAGTAACCAGAACAGTCAGAATTTGAAGCTATGGCTCTGCCTCTAGGTCTAACCAGCTTTGCCATTACACCACACTGCCCCTTAGGGGAGCTACAAAATCTCTTCCACTTCTAAATCTACAATCCCATGACCATACTACTCATAATTCTGAATCATATTGCCCAGGCCAATCTGCACGAGCTAATTGTCTTGTACTGATAAAATATCAATTATTGTTTTTTATCTGGCACTTAGTAGTAGGCCTGGAAAAAATACAAAGGAAAAGAGATAGTGAGAAGCTAATTCTAAGGCAATTGTGGCAATGGAGCCTGAATTAAGTCTCTGGGCAAGAGACTCTTCCTTGAAGTAGGATAGGATTATGTGGGAACAACGTTTTCCATTCAAATTGAAAGATCCTTCAATAAAGTCAACTGAGATACATACATGCTCTTGCCATCTTTTACCTATGTAGTTTTTCCTAGTCACTAAGTGTCCCTTTTGTTTGTCTATTTTTTTCCTTCTCAATTTGATGTTGATTTGAATTAGTCACTCTCCAAAGCCACTCGGAAGTTTAATTCTATCTTGCAAATCCTCATCAACACTGTCCGACAGGACATCAGCTGCTAGCTTAATGAGCAGACTTTCAATTCCCTCTGATAAAAGAAATTACAGGGGAGAGCAAGAAGGTGGTCATTTGTGAGAAAAAAAAACGACTCCACATAACACATTTTCAAAGGGGGTTAGAATGGTCAGTGGGAATCAAGGTATAATATTAAGATTAGAATTGATAGAATGTTCCATGGGTATCTCAAATGCTGTATGTCCAAAACAGAACTAATTATTTTCCTCCCTAAATCCTTCCATCTTCCTAACTTCCCTTTTTCTCTTAAGGGTCCTACCATCCTTTTAGCCAGTCATGTTCATAATTTTAGAGTCAACCTCAACCCTTCCCTCTACCTCTCCTTTCCCATAGACAATTGATTGTCAAATCTTGTCTATTCTATTTACACAGTATCTTCTCCCATTTCCTCCATTTGACATGGCTGTCACCTACTTCAAGCCCTCATCACTTTTCATCTGGATTATTGTAATAATCTCTTAATTGATGTGCCTTCTAAAGTCTGTTCCTTTCTCCAATTCATCCTTGACAGCTTCCAGATTGGAATTCTTAAAATATAGGCTGGTGCACATTACTCTTCTGCTCAAGAATCTTCACTGACTCCCCATTACCTCCAGATAAAATTCAAATTGCTTTAAAGCACTTCGTGTTATGGATCCAACATGACTTTCTAGACTGATTTCATTTGACTCCCTTTTATGTGCCAGCCAAACCAAACCAACCTATTTGCTATTCCCCTTCTATGGCAAAGGCACCTCTGGGCCTTTGCATAAATACTTCCAATATCTACAATGCTCTTCTCCTCACCACTACTTCTTGGAATAGAGAGCTCACTTCAAGACAACTCAAGTATCTGCTTACCTTTGTTTTTTCATGATCCCTCTTCAGTTACTAGTACCTCCTAAAATCGCTTTCTACTTACTCTGTACAAATTAATTATCTGTGTGCATTAGTCAACAAGCATTTATTCAGCATCTACATGAGCCTACTCTGAGGGACAGCTAGGCAGCACAGTGGATGGAGTGCTGGTCCTGAAATTAGGAAGTCTCATCTTCCTGGATTTAAATCTGGGCCTCAGACACTTACTAGGTTTATGACCTTGGGCAAGTCACGTAACCCTGTTTGCCTCAGTTGATCATCTATAAAATGGGCTGGAGAAGAAGATGGCAAGCCACTCCAGTATCTTTGCCGAAAAAAAACCAAAACAAAACAAAACAAAAACCCCTCAAATTCGGTCATGAAGAGTCGGAAATGACTGAAATGACTGAACAACAACTATGAGTCAGGCACTCTTGTAAGCCATGGGATACAAAGAAAGGCAAAAGACAGTCCCTGTTCTTGATGATGTCACCATCTAAACGAGAAGACAATGTGCACATAACTATATACATATAAGACAGAGATTTGACTAAATTGGGATAGTCAACAGAGAAAAGGCACCAACATTAAGACAGAGAAAGGCTTCTTGTAGAAGATGCAACTTCAGCTGAGACCTGAAGAAAGCCAAGGAAGACGGGAGACAGATATGAGGAGGGGGAGAATTCTAGGTATGGGCACGGCCAGTGAAAATGTAAAGGGCAGGGGATAGATGGTCTTATGCTAGGAACAGCATGGGAGCCAGTGTCACTGTATCTCAGAGTGTGTGGTAGTGAGTAAGGTTTAAGAAGACTGGGAAGTTAGAAGGAAACCAGGTTGTGATGGATTTTGAATGCCAAACAGGATTTTCTATTTGATCCTATGGGTGATACAGAGCCACAGAAGTCTGTTGTATAAGGGGGTGATTTGGCCAGACCTGTGTGTACTTTAGAAAGATCAATTTGACAACTAAGTGGAGGACAGACTAGAATGGAGAGATAATTTAAGAAGAGAGACCAGTGAAAGCACTATTATAATAGTCCAAGCATAAGAAGATGGTATAAACCAGGAAACTGTATACTTTTTTCCCAATAGAATACAAAACCTCATTGACAGCAGGAACTGTTTAATTTTGTCATTGCATCTCCAAAGCCTAGCACAGTGCTGGACACATAGTAAGTGACACCAACAGTATGACCCCTCTATCTGCCTTAGTTTTCTCATCTGTAAAATAGAAGTAGTAATAGCACCTAATTACCAGTGTTGTTGTGAAGATCAAATGAGATCATATTTGCAAAGTGCTTTGCGAAACTTAAAGTACTATATAAATGCTAGGTATTTAAAAAATATTTATTGAATTGAATTAAATATTATTATTCTCTACTGGGCTCCAAACTGAGATTACCCCCAAAAGGCAGTCTTGTACATTAAGCAGTACTTTTTCAGCCATAAGGCTGAGTATATCAATATAGGGTGTCCCAAAAGTCTTAGTGCAGTTTAAAGTTTACAGTTGCTCTAAGACTTTGGGAATATCCTGTGCCATAATGGAGTGGGAGAGGGGGAGTTTGAGACCTTCAACTGAGCTCTCTAAAGGGATCAGGGAAGACCTCAGATAAGAGATTGTACTTGAGCTGAACCTTGAAAGACTCCAGGGATTCTAAGAGCCCGAGGTTTGAAGGACATTCTAGGAACAAGAGGCAGCTTTGCAAAGGTATGGATCCAAGTGAGATTATCATGAATAAGAGATGACAAGGAGACCAGTTTGGCTGGAGTATAAACATGTAGAATATGTATAATATGACTGGAAAAGGATATTAAAGCTGGGTTTTGAAGAGCTTTGACTGCCAGACAGTGGAATTGCCATCTTGTATCAGAGGCAATAGAAAACCACTGAAGCTTTTGAGAGCATGAGACCTGTGCTGTAGGCATGTCAGTTTGGCAGCTGTGTAAGGGATAGACAGAGAAGAGAAGATAAATAAGAGAGGGGAAGGAGTGGAAGCAGAAAGGCCTATTAAGAGGCCCATGTAATAGTCCAAGTGAGGAGGATGAAGGCTTGAACTAAGTGGCTCATTAGAGTGAAATAGAATGAAATAGAAAAGCATTTTTTCAAGTATTTACTATATGTCAAGCATCATGCCAAGCTTTTGGAATGCACAAAGGAAGCCAGACAATCCCTGTGCTCTGAGAGCTCACATTTTCAGTAAGACAACACCTATAGGAGAACTCAGCTACAAGGCTGATGAAAAGCTCCTTTATACTTTAGTATGCAACGGTAGAGCAGATGGCAAGGCCCAAGGGTGATTAGGTTGTTGCACTGTTGAGAAAGAGAAATCATAGCGTAAGATGTTAGAGTGGAAAGAAAAGAACAGGTGTGAGAGATGCTGTGAAGGCAGAATCAACACAACTTGGCAACCGATGATTTGGGGAACAGAGTAAAGGAGGGGGAAGAGTTGAGGTGACTCAGAGGTGGTGAATCTAGTCTCCCTCACAGACATTGTCCAACTGTGAATGAGTCATTCATCTGCTACTTTTAGCTTGCCAACTCTAACAGACATTACTTTCCAAGACTATTGTGCCTAGATCGAATTAAATTGTAAAGGAAGGATAAATACTAAAGGATAAGAAAAAATATATATGTTGTTTAGCACAAGCTTTAAAACATAACCATCATTCATGTCTAACCCCAGTTGAGTTCACATAAAAATAGATTAAAAATCAGAAACCCAAAGTTCCACCAATCTTCTGGGAGATCTAAAATGAGCTTCTTTACCTCCCTAGGCCTCATTTCTTCTTAATAGCTCAGGCAAACCCTGAGAAGCTAGTGAATGGTAGTTTCTGAAGAAAAAGAATCCATCAGCAATCATCTATGATTTATTATAGGATAAATTTGTTACAATTTAGACATCTAGATATATGATAAGAAAAAGATATTTTCTATCTTAAATGCATTCTATAATTTTATAAACTAATTTTGAGTCAGACATATGTCTGATAACTACCCTTTTTCCATGTTTGCAGAAAGTTATCTCATATGTCAATATTTTTTAAACATGTAGATCTTTCTGTTCTCTCTCAATTTGAGGGGGGATTAGAAGTTACCACTAAAACTCCTGAGTGGAAAAACAGCATGGAATTTGTTGATGAAAAAGGAAAAAATACCTAATATTATCATGACAAATCTAGGACATAGCTCAGCTTTCCGAACTTGTTAACCTAACAATAACAACACAGCATATTCAATATGGATGTTTCTATTTGGGCTGATAGAACAGATTCCCGCGATTCCCACTCTCATAATACTCAATGTTTAGGGTTGTAAGGCATCAATTCTGAATCCGTAATTTGACAATTGTGAGTCAAAGCTTTTCCCTCTGGTTTAATCAATGGTAGCATTACAGAGGTTTTTTTATAGAAATAGGGAAAAGAACTCTTGTGCTTTCAAAATCAGAAACATTCAAAAAGAAAATTTCACCGGTTCCTGAATTTTAGGGATAAAAGAGACCTCAGAGATCATCTGATTCATTCCCATACATTCTCTGGATTATTATTTCAAATAGATCCATTTTAATCTGTGATCCTGATCCCTCTGTGACCTATGCAATGAAAAGCATTAGCTTTTTGACTTCACCCAATCAATATTTCTTTCAATTTTCACTGGGCTTTTTTTAAGTCTGCATCATTATCCACTCTGCCTTTCATTCTTCCCATTACTTGCCTTAATTTTGAGTTGTTCTCAAAGATCATTGGTAATTCACATAAAATATAGTCCTGTTACTTTTCTTTTCTTTAAAAGGAGCATGATAATTGCAAACGGCCACAAACGAAGTTGAAAATAACTCCCCAGGCAGTCGTGCATTAGGAATTAGATTAAAATGAGCCCAATTTATTTTTAAATGACCTGGTAATTTGTAGAAAAAGATTTAGGCTGCTTAAATTTTCATCAGTAGAAAAGTGTAAGGCTCATGAACACCACCACTGAGGCATAAGAACAGGTTCTTTTACCCCAAGACAACAAGGGGGTGGGAGGGGTTTTTGATAGATTGCCCTTCTAAGGTCTTCATTCAGAAAGTCATAGCAGGGGAACCCACCTAATTTGGCATGAGCTAAATCCAGTTACGTTTTCCAAGTAAAAGCAGTTTTGGCTACCTAGGATATGCTGACCGAGAAGTGGGAGTGTTGAATTCATCCCTTAGAACTAATTTTCTGATGTAGATTTGAAATGAAAAGTCAGGAATTTTGAAGACGCCTCTTCTGCCTTCATTCTCGACATGAAGGATTAAAATCACAGCTCAGGGAGTGATGTTATATAAGCCTCCTCCCATGTGCTCAGCAGCACAGAGGCTCAGCAGGGTGCTGGAAGGAGATACAAGCACTTTTATCTCTGAAGAGTCTTGCATTTGTCCTTTCTGTTTAATGCCTCAGCGTTATTGCAGGATGAGGTTGGAAAGCAAATTCTCTGGAATCTTCCATGAAAAATATTTCTCCTGCTCTCCCACCTTCCTAAGGCCTAAGTCAAAGGCAAGCTAAACAACTAATATAGAACTATTCAAAGTTGTGCCATCACTAGGAGTGACGAGACCAAAAGTTCTTTAAAATAACAACCTTACCATGGCACGAAGGTGACCCAAGAGTGTCAAAGGCTATGCCCATGCTCACCACACACTCTGATGAGTTTTACCTTGCTGGAAAAGCAGCAAATCCAATCCTGGTAACAGATTATATCTGCTTTCCAGGCATCAGCAGACCTCAGTACAGAAAACCTGATCACTGATTGACTATTTGGCAGCAAAGTCTTTGGCCATGGTAACCTATGAAAAAAATATAAAATGGCCCTCAATCCCGTGCTATCCCCTTCTCTCTCAGCAATGACAGTGACAGACAATTGGAGAAAGAAAGAATATGGTGCTAAGAATCACATGGCTTTTAAACCATCTGCAAACAGCTCAGTTGTTGGTAAATGGGAGAGCCTGCCCAGTGACCAACAGAGGAAATGCTACTGGAGAAAATGAATCATAGCAATTTTGACAGTTTAGCAGGAAGGAGGAAAAGTAAGAAGATGTTATTATAAATGCTCTAATTATTATACATTTGATGAAATTCAATATAAAAAATTTCAAATGAGTCATACTAGACCTATTCCTCATAATTTGAGATAAATCTAGTTTGCCTTCAATACATATTGCTGCCTAATTCCCTCTTTTTCACACTTCTAAGTGAATTAAATCACCCAGTACTTATAGCCTACATGGTTTCAGAGAACTATATTTCAGGGGGGAAAAGTAGTTACTTCTGTTAATAGTAGATGTCCATGTTTTTTTGTTTGGTTGGTTTTTAGCTGTCTGGTGGGAGAAAGGAAGCTATTGAATGTTATCAAGCAACAGAAGGGCATGGTCAGATCTGCGCCTAAGGAAGGTTAATTTTTGTAGTCAATGAACTGGAGAGGGAGAGACTAAAAGCATGAAAAGCAGTTAAGTAGTTATAAAAAATAACCTAGTGGGTGTCCCATAAAGGCCTGAACTAGGATGGTGACCATGTAAGTGGAGAAAAAGAGAATGGATGGGACAGATGTTATAGGGATAATATCAGCCCAGATGTTAGGAGCTTACTTGCTTGGGCATCCATTTCATGGCTATCTTGTAATTGTCAACTAACCTCATTACCTTTTAGCTGGAAACAGGGACATCCTTCATCTATTAATCTCCAGCCAAAATAATACATTTGTTGAAGTCACATGACAGGATTAAGGTGATAACTTTCTGCTACTAATGAAATTGTACCTCCTTCAGTTAAAACTGTGGCCACGCACACGCGCGCACACACACACATACCCCAATAAAACTAGAAATGCAGAAGATATAAAAACCTCCAGCCCACATGAGTTCCTTTATGGTGATCCATAGACACCCTAGCAAGAAGGAAGAGAAGAACACATGACCTGGTTAGACCAGAAGTAGGACTTATGAATGGGCAGGTATTAACACCATTTAATTCTGAAGAAAGAAAACCAAGATTTCTGGATCTACAGGTCTCTGCAACAGTCCTTCAAAGCAGGCCCAAATCCCTGGAGAATAATGAAATTATTATCTCTTTGAATTATTCTTAAATAAGTTATACCCTTGAGGTCTCGCTCTACTTAACAGGATTTCAGGAAGAGAAGGGAAGGGGAGACCTTCAGACTCAAAAAGGCCCATAGCCAGAACTCAAGGTAGATATGTACCTCAATTCATTGGATGGCCCCAAGACCAACATGGGTTCTAGCTCAGCAAGATGAGAGACCTAAAACCCAAACAGGTAGAGGAGACTCTAGGCAAAATTGCAAACTAGACAAAGTTTGTCTTTCATCATCTCCCATCTCCCTTCCTGTGCCTCCTCCAAAATAGGGATGACTCATTTTATGGGCTACCCAAGACCCCCATGTTGGCCCTTACCTTCCTATTCCACTCAAGCAGTTCTCCTTGTTCTGACCTTTCTCTCCCTCCTCTCCTCCTATCAAAACTTACCTGCACTGTTTCTCATTCCCACTGTCACATTAGGAAGGGAATAAATAAACTGAGTCAGACTAAGGCATTGAGTTAGTATGGCTTCTTGTGATAGTCCTCCTTTAGGGATATCTGCCTTTTAACAGAAACCTCTGCAAGGTCCAACACTTTAAACTGAAAGAATTCATCTTTACTGGTAGACTATCAGATAGTATGGAAGAAAAAGTAGGATATAAATTTTTGGACAGTTATTTCTCTAACATCATATCATTTAGATAGGCATCTATTTACTTATTACAGTTATTATGGTGTACATTCCCTTTCCACTAAGCACTTAGTCCTTTTCTGGACCCACACGAATGATTGGTACCGGATTGAGTCCAAAGGGAGCCTGACCACCCAGAAGAGGGGTCAGACTTTTTTCATACTATTTAGCCAAACTGGTACATCCTGGTACCCTGAGGATAAAATGAGTTAAGGTTTAGGTTTTTCCTCATGTCTGGGGTCTTTCAAAAGGGGGAAGTAGAAAGATACTCAATATATAGTGTTAAGTAAGAAGGAGGCATTTATTTCCTAAGTACAAAAGAAATGCTAAGTGCATGCTAAATGCAAACACAAGTGTGTTGACAGAGAAACTTAAAACAGTGTTCAGTAACAACTTATAAATATAGTTATTCCTGGGAAGCTGTACCTTAAACCTCATCTACACATGAGGCATTTTGTAGGACTGCTAAGTAAGCATTTTACATTTTGCCTCACCTCTGCGCTGTCTTTGTCACATTAAATGTTTTCTGAGCAAGATCTTGAGCTCATGTTCTCATTGACAGTTGCCTCTTCCAAGTCCACTAAAGTAGTTTTCTAGGGAATCTTCCTTTTGGCAAATATAATATTTCCTGTTTCATTTATAAAACCCTTCATAACCTGTTCCTCTCGTACTTTTCCAAACTTCTTATGCTTTACTCCCTCTCCATGGACTTTATGATCCTCTGACATCTGCCTCCTTACTCTTTCTCACACAAGACACTCTATCTCTTGCTCTGGGCATTTTTACTGGCTGTACCTCATGCCTGGAATTCTCTCTCTCTCTCTCTCTCTCTCTCTTTCTCTCTCTCCATGTGTACCTCTTACCTTCCTTAAACCTAACATAAAATCCCATCTTCTATAAGAAGCCTTTCCAAATTCTCTTGTAAGTGCCTTCCCTTTGAGATTATCTCTGATTTATCATATATATCTTGTTCATACATAGTTGTTTGAATGCTGTCTTCCTCACTATACTGTGAACTATGAGGGCAGAGATTGTTTTTTGCCTTCCTTTTGTAACCCCAGTGCTTAGCATAGTATCTGGCATATCATAGTCACTTAACAATTACTTGTTTTATTGACTTGACTGGCCACTAGTCAGTTCAAACCCAAGAATTCAAGGAAGGACAAAATTCAATTCACAAGGTGATATCCAAGCCTGAACATGTGAATCTTAGGATTGACGTTTCCAGGAAAGGCATTCCAAAACCCAGGACTATGCTTTCCAAGGTAGATATAGGCTTTTACAAACATATATTCATGACCACATGTCAGCTAGGGTGAGGAATAGAACAAGCTGCCCTGTCCATCACCTTATAGGGGAGTCTCAAAGCAATATGATACCAAATAGAGAGTAAAAGGAAGAAATGGTCAGGGGAAGAATCCTCCCTATTTAAAGATCCATTAAATCATAATTTTTTCCTGCTCAGTGGCCAATAAAGGAATGACTTTGACATCTCCTAAGTGCTCTATGGAACAGATTTATGGTAAGAGGCCAGATGTTTCATCACCTCCAGAACACTCAGGCACTGAGTCAAACATGGCCAGCAGGAATCCTGGAATATAGCTCTGCATATGTTCTGTGCAACAACTGTTCACACAAATGAGGAAACCAAGGCTCTGACAGGATAAATGACTTGCCCCTAGTCAGATAATTAGGAAAGGAAGCTAGAAGAACCATCCTGTTGTCCCATACCTAACGCTTCCTTAGACATATAGGAAATGTAGCAGCGTACTAAGAAATGATTACAAATTATCTAGGACTGAAATAAACTTGGAGAAAGCAAGGGAAAGAAAGAAGAAAAAGGCCATAGTAAAGAATTGTAGCTACTGCTAAGAGATAAAAGGAAATTAGAACCCAGAGGGCAAATGTTCTATAATAACTTGAAGCTTTAATAAAAATGCAGATGAAAAAGAGAGCTATCTACCATACTGTGCTGGGATTTTATGAATAGAAGATTCTTGAAAGAGAGATGAAGGAATACACTACAGGATGGGACTATGCAACAACAATGCTACTTGCTGCAACTGTGGCTGTGTAAGACCAATAACACCAGCACACAGGAGGGCTGTTAGCACATATTCTTTGATCTGCTTTTCTAAGGAAAGCGATTTTAAGGGGTTTACAATCTCACTTTAATTGAACATACATGTATCATTCACTTAGTTCAGAGTAAAAAATCAGCCCCCTGAACTTCAGAGAAAACACAAACAGAAATTACAAGCAGAAATTATGTAAACAGAGCAAAATAACACAAATCAGCAGACAGCGCTTCTGTCTATCCATAGCAATACATACATATGTAGTTACCAGAAAGAAAAGCATCAACATCTGGGTTTTCAAAACTGGAGGTTGGGGGCCCTTACATCTATCCAGAGTCTCATCTGGTCAAATCACACAACACTCTTCTGGTGAATGAGCCCCAAAACAAAATGCTAACCTCAGAGAATATATACACTTCTTCAGGGTCAGAGGGTGTCACAACCATGTGACTCAAACCCATGTGACCTAAGGCTGTCCATGACTTAAGGGAGTCATCAAAAACTCCTGATTCAATCAAAGACTCTTGATTAAAACAAAGGCAAGACTCAAAGGCACTTTATTGCCTTAGTGCTTAAAAGCACTCCAAAACAAAAGACAAGAAGTCCCACTTGATTTGCCTTCACAGGCTGGATGGGATGATTCCATTATGCATTTTAGAGGAGGGAACAAATGCTCCTAGAAAGTCGAGAATAAGTGGAGTTGGGAAGTAAAGAGCAAATATAGCATTTTCTGTTTCTCGTAATGAAACTTCTTAGATGCATTTTTATAAATCTCTATACTACCCTCTATGGGATGCTTTAGAGGGAAATTATGAATGGAACAGAGGTCTGGGGTAATAAACTACTCATTAGGCCAATTCAATCAACCTGTTGCTCAAATAATCATGGGCACTGGCCATAGCAACCTACTTCAAGACTTCCTTGATACCCTTTGGGGGACTCACCAAGATACCAGTCACCTATAGTCTTAATTATTCTATTAAGTCATCAGTTATTGACTCCAGAATTACTTAATGAATGCAAATTATAGTTTCTTCTATAATTTCTTTAACTTTTTTTTCTTTTCTCAACCTAATTAAACCTCACCAATTAATTGAAATAATTCTTAAGTGAAGAAAATATGTTATCATATCCATGTGCAGAGCTATTCATGTCTCTTTTCCCCAACATGATTTTTCTTCACAGGCAAAATGAAGCAAAAAACAAGAATTCATTTTAAAGCAATTCAATAGATTGGATCATTCAGTGGATGTTATATAATTAGTCTTATGACAGTACACATTTAATTAAATTAGGGGAAGTAATTAATTAAATGACTCAAAAGGATGAAAACATCAAAATTAACATACCACTGACATTAATATGTCAAAAAGAGAATTTCATAGTGTCTGCAAATACTTTCGGAATGAAATTCTTATAAAGAAATCAAAATGCGCTGTTTAGTACATATTGGATTTTCCCTGAAATAGCAGGCTGAGTCAAAATAAGCTTTCAAATCTTAAGGACAGGAAACATTACATATCCCTTGAGTTTCTGCAAAAAGATTCCTATATGATGAGTTTAAGAACAAAAATTCAGTAGCCTAAGTCATGGAAGATTCCTTTTGTAAAGGATTTATTGATGTCTTTTATTTTCTATACCTGACATATCCCAATATACCTCACCCACCTTAACCATCCATTGTAAGAAACAAGCAAATGTGAGAAGCGCGATTTTGGGGATCACTGGACTTCCTAGGCAGGGCCAAAGTCCTGAGGAAGAACCCTGTGATAATCCCTAGGGAAGGCTGTACAGACCACAGGACTTCCAGAGGAAGACCAAGTGGTAGCCCCCCTTAATCTGTGGGGATCACAGGGCCTCCTAGGGGTCAGACCCTAAGGAGGGCCCAAGTGATGGCCCCTTGGGATGGCGGTAAGATCACAAGGCTCCCGAGACAGGGCTGGAAGTCTTAAGTGATGTCCCTTTAAGAAGGCTGTGCAGACCACAGGATTCCCCAAGGGAATCTGCAGTGGTAGCCCTCTTAACACCATAGTGGGGATCACAGGACACCCCAAGGCAAGATCCAAGAGTAAGGCCAGGACAAACTTCCACTGCCCATTGCTTCCCTTCATTTGACTTTAGGAAGATCCATGCGATTTGCCCATTCTCACCCAAAGAACTCAGGACCAAAGTGGGAAGAGGAGGGCATTTTATTACTCTCCTCGAGAGAGCAGGTATAGTGCTTACTGGAACACTCGCACACTGATACAGCTGCAGGAGCAAGGGTAATCATTCCCTCCACTCCTGCTAGAATTATGGTAAATTTACAATCTTTATTTTTTACATAGTTTCCCTAGGTTATACAGTTCATATAGATAGGATAATAAGGATACAAAAGTAAAAGTGAAGTTAATTGGATTTTCCTTGTCTTAGTTTAGGATTAAACTACATTCTTTTACTTCCCCTACTTTCCCTCTTTAACATATGCAAATTATGCAAATCAGTAGGCCTGGATTCTTGACCAAGACCAGACTCTAGATAAGTTTGAACTGGTTCAAGCCATTTGGCCTCTCTAATTCCCCTGACTGCCTTCTCAAAAAAGCACCTGCATGCATACAAGCCTCTGACCTCTCACCTGACCGACCTTGAGGCCTGGTTTCTGCTAAAGCTGGAGTAGGGGAGGAGAGGGAGTACACTTTAAGTTCTGTGGAAACAAAACTCTTTCCATTTCTTACACAAACAAAAAGGATTAAGCAAAACGAACTGAAAAAAATAACCGAACTTTATGACAGCAAATGCAAAATTCTGTACTCATCCTCAGCTCTCCACAAAAGAGAACTATCTGAGAATATCATCGATTTTTTTGCAACTAAGATGAGTTCATTGAAGTTAATCTGAATTTAGCTGTCTTTTAGTGTTGTTTTCATTTAGATGATTACATCCCTTTTGTATTGCTCTCCTGATTCTCTTAACTTCATTCCATATCAGTTCATATAAGTTTTACCAACTTTCAATGAACTCTTCACATTCATATCTTAGTAGGTGGTAGTATTCCATTATATTCATACTCCACAATTTTTTTCTGTCTTTCCCTAATTGATAAATATCCATATTCTTTCCAGTTATGCTTTTTAGTAAGATGAAAAATACTTTTATGAATATTTTGGCAAATATGAGGATTGTCTAGACACTTCAGGATGTGTCTAGTAGTGGGACCATTTGGTCAAAGGCTAATTTAGTAACTTTTCTTATGTAAATCCAAATTGTTTTCTACTGTGATTGGACCAATTCATGCCTTCCATTAGCCCCTCTAACATTGACTATTCTATCTATTAACATCTTTTCCAATTTAATTTGTGTGAGGTGAAACCTCAGAATTGTATTAACTTGCATTTGTCTGATATTAGCAATTTAAGGTCTTTTTCATGTAGTCGGTGATAGCTGATCTTTTTTTAAGTTGTGTCTGTCTGTCTGTCTGTTTCTGGGTCTTTGGGTATCTATATCCTTTAATGATAACTACTGAAGACTAACTTACTTATGGCTTTCTTTGTATCCCCAGAGCATAACGCAGTGTCTAGCACATAGTAAGAATTTAATGAATGCTTGTTAATTGGTTGATTAGTTGGTTCTTGGTCTGATACTCAATCCCATTCCCTTCAACCTTCCCACCCCCAAGTTCAAACTAACTCCACCCAACCCTTCCATTATGCAAATGATCATCCCATAGGAAACAAACTTCCCTTCCTCTTAAACCATTTCCTCTCCTACTCCTTCCATCTACTAGGTATTACTGAAACTTGACTTCTTTCCTCCCCCTATCCCCCCTCCCCCCACTGATGACACCTGGCCTCCCTGGCCACCTTTTCCAATATTGACTGTACCTTCAATCATTGTCTTTGGATCACTGGTAGAGGTGAGGAAGTTGAAATACTCCTTGCTCCTCACTGCCAATTCCAGGTTCTCCCCCTTCCTCCATCACTTGGTAAGTACTCTGAATTCACAGATTGAGTGACCACATTGATGAAATCACTTTTCTGGTTTCTCAAATTCTCTGACTTTCAATTCTCTCATTGGTAAAATAGAAATAAAAGTTCATATGATACAAATTTGTTAGTTGTTGTGTGACTCTGATGGCACAATGTATATTAAGCCGTTTATAAACTTTAAAACAATCGTGTTAAAACTGTATCTTGTTCTGGTCTCCCTGACCACCACCACTCCCTTCTAGTTAGTATAGTAAGTTTATAAGAAGCCAGTATAAATAATACTAGCAGGAAATGAGATTGCAATGGGGAGCCTAGAAGTCACATACATACTATCCCAAAGAACAAAGGAGCATAATTCACAAACCGTATCATATATTAACCAAAAATATATGCTAAATCAAGGGAATACATCTAGGCCTTTAGGTTAGGGCCTTTTGCTCCTATGTAGGTTAATCTTAGATGAGCTGCAGGCATTCACAGTAGGACCAGAACACCAAATATTGCTAATATCTTTGAGACAACGTGGATAGTTTAACTTTAAAGTTTTTTTTCAGAGAACTTTGAGAGAATACGAATATGTTAATGAACTGACTCTGAGGTGACAGAGAAGGGTTAGTCTCTCCACCACCAAAACTCTATAAAAATGAGATCTCAAACTCCTAACACCAAAGCAGTCTTATATGTCCATCTGGGTCCATGTTGCTGAGTGCTCCATACCCTAATCCGTGGTTACAGGAGTGACTCTCTATGAATTTCCCCTCTTTGTCTCTCCCACCCATCCTCATCCCTACACCATCTGCCTTGGTACTTCCTCCCCATACTGTCTGTCTCTATACTTTCTGTGCTTTATTAAAGTGTGATTGAAGCATTATTCCTCACCACTACCATGTTTTTTTTTTCCCTAGGAAGTGGCTAAAGAATCATGCGTGCATGCCCCATTTCATGGTTCCATAAATGAATTGAAATTTTATATGTGTGCATATATACATATAAACACACATATATGTATAAAACACATATGTGTGTTATATGTCAGTTATGTATAAGTCAGTTATTATTATGAGTATTGATTTCATTTACGTGTTATAGTATCTGATTTTTCACTTTTTTTGTTCCTCCTCCTCCTCTATAAGTAAGATCCTGGGGGCACAGCATAAGCCTTATTCTGATTTGATCCCTCTCTATAGCACAGTGTCTTACATATGTAGTAGGCACTCAAGAAATATTTGTTTATTTGACTTGATAATACATGTTCTGTCCGAAACGATAATCTGGCACAAAAAAAAAAGTCTCAGAAAGCACACAAATATACACTTTCTGTAAGAAAAGCCATTAGAAATTTGTGATGCTGGCATATCCTGCCAATCTCGAAATAAACTTCAGAAAAAAGTGGAGAACATTCAACAAATGAAGAAAAGATAATTGAATGAAACCTGTCAAATATTCCTCAAATGATTCTTCATCCACCAAAAAGCAATGCTGGATCGAAACTGAAATGAAAACCTTTTGTTATTCACTACATTGATTACGAATATGGCATGGGAGTCTAGAAGACCAGTTTTCAATCCCACCTGACACCCCTATTATCTGTGTGACCCCAAACAAGTTACTTAAATAATAGCTAATAATAATAACGATGATAGTAATAGCTAACATTTACACAGCTCTTACTATTTGCCAAGCACGGCACTAATCCCTTTACAATTATCTTATTTTATCCTCACAACTGGAAGGTGGGTGCTATTATCCCCATTTTACAGATGAGAAAGTTGGGGCAAACTGAGATTAAGTGACCTGCCTAGAGTCATATAGCTAATAAGTATCTGAGGCTGGATTTGAGCTCATAACTCCGGGGCCAGCAATTTATCTACTGCATCATCTAGCAATCCTGCACTTAAACTGTCTATGACTGTTTCCTCACCTGTAAAATGCAAGAGTGTGACTAAAGTCCCTTCTGGCCCTAAATTTCTGATCTTTTGATCCTATTTTTTTTTCTTTTAAAGGTAGATTACATCTGCACAAATTTAAGCTGTCACCATAAACGTTTTCTTAAGAATGTTTTGATGATGTAATCTCATTGGCAGGAGAATTCCCTTTCCCACTGCAGATCATCACCTTTATATACCATCTTATTTTTGGTGCTTCTTACCGTGTCTTTCCATCTGTCCTCCATAGAGATCTCTAAGTAAGGTTCCATGCCTGCTGACTTTTGGTATCTCAAAACCTGAGGGAAGGGAAAAGATCTCAGAAGCTATTGTCAAGGATAGAACTGCTGCTGACCTTGTGATGAAACTATCATTGTCCAGGTCTTTCATGAATTCTGTGCCTGAAGCTTTAATTAGTTTGGAGCATAGACTAGCATGCAAAATATTCCCAGGGAAACACCAGCTCAGAAGAACAGAAATACACACATACACACATACACACACACACACACACACATACACACACACACACACACACACACACAATACTCAGCTCATCAAAACTCCCAGCATCATATTTTTTTCTGCCACAAAGAGGTCTTATATGATTCTCTCTCCCTCTTGTTAACACAAGCAGATTTGTAGACATGGTATACGGGACAATCTAGGAAAACCAACCCGAATGCCTTGGCTCTCTCTGATTTTATATGTTGCAACCAGGCATCCTCAGAATGGGAGAAAGGCTGGTGCCCAACATATAGAAAATACTTTATAAATGCTTATCAATTTGTTAATTGATGCCCTATTGTCAATAGCTGCACCCTTCTGTACCCACTTTATCTGCCCTGCCTCTCTCATTGTAGAAATCCCTTAAACATACTTGAGACCTGCCTCTAGACGTTGTTATATTATAGAAGATATAGGGTAGCACTTACTTTATCTGGTATCACTCATTCTCACTACATGACTAGTGAACCTCCTTTGCCAGTTATATATGTCCTCAATTGCACACTTTATGCAAATTATCACACACCAGTCATCATTGGTAACATGCTATGTCATATTACTACCTTTCCTAATGGTATAGCAGAAAAACAGCACTGTAAGGATTTAATAGGCATGTTTTGTTTAAACAGTTGTTCAAATATTATTTAGTGCCTATTTCTGTGATGAGGGAAAAAAAGTTAGCATAAAGTTGCCATAGTCCCAACCCTGCTAGCCTTCAACATCTCACCTTGAAAGCAACCCAGATGGATGCTGTTAAATTCATAGGGGAGTAGAGCAGAGCACCAAGGTCACTCGAATTCAGAGAAGAATCTCTGCTTTCTAAATAAGTTGTATTTCATTATACATCCTAGTCAAGGAAGAAAGGAAACGTGTCTCTATAGATCCAATAAATAACCCAAAGTCATAGACATTTTGGAGAGCTATTCTTGAATGCTTGAAGAACTGGTACATGGGACAAATGTACCAGAATTTTTCTGCCCTACCTAAGCATATGTTGGATCATTTCTAATCTTTTGTACCCATTAAAGTCTATAGGCAAAGTGAACTCCTTGTCTTCCTTTAAGACTCGGCTCAAATGTGGGAAGTCTTTCCCATTTGCCTACCCCATACTGCAAATATCTTCCCTCTGAGACTATTTTCACTTTTCCTTCTATGTAACTTGCCTGTGCTTGTTTGGTTTCATGTTATTTCTTCCTGCATAATGGAAGTTTCTTAAGAGGAAGGTCTGTGCTTTCCTTTTCTTCATAAACCCAGCAGTTAGCCATGGTGTCTTGTACATAGTAAGTACAAGATAAATGCTTCTGACTTTACTTGATGAATACAAGGTCAATGGGAAAAGGAAAGACTCCATATATACCAAAATATTTATAGCAATAGTTTTGTAATAGGAAAGATCTGGAAGCAAAATACATGCCTGTTTCTTGGGGAGTGATTAAGGAAATCCTGATGCTTGAATTAACAGGACATTATTTTATTGCAAGAAATTATAAATGTGATGAATACAGAGAAGTGTGCACTTTAAATAGATGCAAAGTTCAGTAAGCACTAATGAAACAATTTAAGCAATGACTACAGCAATACAGTCAGAAAGAACAACAAAAACAATCTTAACTGAATGCCCTGAATGCTAAGAAAGTATGTTGGCCAAGCTTGATCCCAAACGTGAGCTACGGAAAGGCATTCCACTGACACGTTCCTTGCAGAGGTGGGAGCCTATGGGCATGGAACATTGAATGTTAACTAGCTTTATTGAACTGTTTTGTTGTTTATTATAAGGAATGATTCTCTAGGAAAGGAAGGGGGTTAGATACATTTGGGAAATGAAAGTGCTACAAAACCAAAAGGTATCAATAAAAATTATTTGTCAAGAAAAAAAACAGACTAATAACCTTGCAACCCCATGTCACTGTTTATCCACATCATGCAGGTATGATTTAGTTGTGCTTTTCTCAGTAGTTATGTCAAATGCGTTTCACAGTTAAACACAATTTTGTTTTGTATTCTCCATGCTACATTTCCCCTTCACTAGAATGTAGAAACAAGATTTGCATACACTTAAGTTGCTTTCATGCATTTGAGTAAGTAGCCAAGTTCCTATGAGAAAGACAGGGATCTTGGAAATTGGCTCAAATTCTAAATTTATCTTACAATATTTAATAATAATAAGATGTATTTAAAGGTTTATTTATTAATAAACAGTATACCTCCTTAAACTTTATTTGTTAAAATAAATAGTATACTCCCCGAAGCTTTATTTATGAAAATAAAGCATTTATTAAACACTTATTGCGTGCCAGGCACTGTGGTAAGTACTTTAAAAACATGATTTCATTTGATCCTCATAACAACTCTACAAAGTAGGTGCTATTATTTTCCCTAATTCACGGTTGAGGAAATTGAGGCAGACAGAAATTAAGTGAATTGTCCAAGGTCACAAAGCTAAATGTCTGGGACTTGATTGAAACTCAGGTCTTCCTCACTACAAGCCTAGCTGTCTGTCCACTGAGCCACCTACCTGCCTTTGAGTGCCAAATCTAGAATTTTTACTTTAATTCCCCGATAAAATTATTTTCTATTCATTTTGAATATATACTTCTCTATATTCCTTTATATCTATAATATCCATATATATTTAATAGACAGATAATCATCACCAAATGTTGGGTGATGTTGTGGTGAACTCATGAGAGACAATTGGCGAGAATAGTAGAGAATGGGCAGGCATTATATTATACATATATATGTACCTATGTATATATGTTATATATATATATATATATATAATTTGGTATCTATATTGCTGGAGGAAATTTCCAAATTGATTAACTCCCAGGCCCATTCAAGTATATTTCATTTATACTTGTATGGATACATGTTTTGTTTTGTTTTTCCATGAGACAATGAAATCTCCTTGAGGAGTGGCACAATCTCATCCTCCCATCACCCAAATTTGTGACCTAAGAGTCTTCCATTTCTCTCTCTTCTCCTTCAGCCTCACACTGCCTCTCACATGCTAAGACTAATTGACTGTCTCCATAATAGGTCTTGTATCCATCCCCTCTGCTCCATGCCACAGTTGCTACCATACTAGTAGAATTGTGGCGTATTGTCTAGAGTGTTGGACTTCAAGTCAGAAATTCACGTGCTCAAATTCTCCTTCTTCACAATTACTAGCTATGATACCTTGAACAAATCATTTAAACCCTTAGCTTCAATTTACCCATTTGTAAAATAGAAAAAAAATACTACCTAGTACCTAATGCCTAGTATATAACATTGTTGTGAGGCTCAAATGACATAACACATATTGTAACAGGATATGATCATTCTAGGTTCTGTGAGTTGCCGTGGTTCCAAGTGGTGCTTTACAATGGCATTAAAAATATTGTTTTTCAGTCATTTTTTTCAGTAATGTCTGATTCTTTGTGACCCCATTTGGGGTATTATTGGCAAAGATACTGGAGCAGTTTACCATTTCCTTCTCTAGCTCCTTTAATATGTGAGGCAAACAGGGTTAAGTGCCTTGCCCAGGGTCACACAGCTAGGAAGCATCTGGGACTGGATTTGAACTCTGGAAGATGAGTCTTCCTACCTTTAGGCCCTGCACTCTATCCATAGTACCATGCTGCTGTCCCACTAAAGATACATTAGCATCAATTCTTATTATTACTATTAGCTCAGGGCTTCACTAATCTCACCCAGAATGCCATAACAAACTCATAGGAGATATCATGTCTTCTAGTCCCTCCCCTTTCCTTTCCAGTTGCCAAAACAATTATCATAAGTCACAGGCCTAACCATGGTTATCCCTAAATCATAAACTGGCTCTCTACTGCTTATTTGTTAAAATAAAGCTGTTTAAGTCTGACATTAAATGGATTATATAACTTTTGTGAATTTTTGGGTATATTTGTGTACAGGCAGCAAAATGGCATAGTGTATATCATTGGGATTGGAGTCAGAAAGACTTGAGTTAAATCCAGCCTCAGACACAAGTTGTATGACCCTGAGAAAGTCATTTAACCTCCTTCGGTCTCAGTTTCCTCATCTGTAAACTAGAGATAATAATAGTACTTAAATCCTGATGTTTTGTAAGGTTAAAATAAGATATTGTAAAGTGATTTACTAACTTCAAATGCTTTATAAACACTAGCTATAAACAATTGTTGTTGCTATATAATTGTTGCTATAATTACTATTGCATGCTATGCCTCCCCCCTCCCCAAATAGAATGTAAGCTTCCGGAAGGTAGAAATTCTTCCATTTTTGTCTTGAGGACTCCAGCATGGAGGACAGTGTTTTGCACATAGTAAACATAAGACTAAAATCACATCATAGGGGGCCATAAGATCTTGACATTGCTTCCCACAATGAATGAGTTTCAGATACTATAGAAAGCCTATTTGGATATCTGGGGTGAGAGAGGGACTTATCATATGGATGGAGGGAGATTGACTCCCTCCAAAGCAATTCCAACCAACCAAAGGGTATTTCTATGAGTCTGAAGAATTATATAAGACCTGGAGAAAAAGTAAAATTCACTGGAGAGGGAAGATGTTTCGTATTGATTGCTTATAGGTAACTGTCAGTCTATTAAGTAACTTTTTTCTGGTATGGAATAAAGGCCATTCCATATGCAATATTCACTGTTACCTTGAGTGTCTATGTCAAATCTAGGGAACATTTTACACACATATGAGGAAACTTAGACACAAATTGTGTTTGAGCAATTATCTAAGATTTTCTAGAAGCAATTCTAGGTGAAGGCAAAAAGAATTAGTGATATGGGGAGGGTGGGAGAATGAAGGATTCCAAAACCAAATCTAGTCTGTGTAAACCAGGAGCCTGTGTTGCTAAGTCAGGGTTTAAATTTAAACTAAATTGAACTTATGAGCCAAAATTTGTCATTTGTAACTTCAATCCAATGCTCCTAGTTCTATTTTCTGAGGGCAAGAAAAACAAATAGAATCCAATTGGCCAGTTAACAAACATGTGTTAAGTA
>CM053624.1:342613027-342628371 GCA_028646595.1 Phalanger gymnotis
ACACCATTTTTGGACCATACTTGTGTTCCATTGGTAGAGAGAACCAACAATAAGAAAACTGCCAATTCAGATTAGAAACCGCTTTGCAACTTACAGTCATGGAGAATTGGCTGGAAAACTGAGACATTAAGT
The DNA here is from genome assembly GCA_028646595.1 of Phalanger gymnotis. Lineage (NCBI taxonomy): Eukaryota > Metazoa > Chordata > Mammalia > Diprotodontia > Phalangeridae > Phalanger > Phalanger gymnotis. The sequence goes on from CM053624.1 coordinate 342,613,160, forward strand.
GAAATCACATGGGATCACACACACCAAATGTGTCATGGGTACGAATTGAACCCCAAAGTTCCTGACTCCAAAGTTGGCTGCCAATCCACTATGCTATGCTGCCACACTGTCCTCATTATAATTATCAGCTACAAATTAGGACCTCTCTGCAATAGTTCAAATTGACTATCCCCATTACAACTAAAACATAGTGCCATATTTAAGGAGCACATTCCTTATGAAGAATACAGACTTCTCAGATCTTAGCCAATATCAACAACATCTATCATTTCACAGCACATCTCTGCCTCTTGTCCTCTGGAGACCTGAAGTCCTTTCCAAGTGATCTAACTTCCTCTCACCCCCATTTCACAGATGAATATTATTGTCTTAGCCTTAAAATGCCTAGTGAACCATCCCAAGGAACCAGAGGACCCACAAACTTCCTCCTTTTCCTTGGCTTTCCATCTAGCTTCCTAAGGATTCTCCATGTGACTTGCAGCAATAATAAATGATGTAATGAGAGATAAATCAGGAAACTGAAGTCCTCTGTCTAATAAAGATATATCTTCAATAGTTTCTCTCGCTTATCAGTGTCCCTTAGCTCTGCCCTAAAGGGACCTCTCAGGTTGAAAGGACAGTTTAATTTCTTTCACTCAGCCTTTGTCTCTAAGTCTCAAAAAAGGGGAAAAAAACAACCAGTAGCTGCTAATAGAGGCTTACTTGATGTATAGCTTGTCTAAGTCCTAATGTGCCAAGGCAAAGCACCATTTCATGCCAGCTTCTCAACAGCTCATAAATATTAGAATGCCAGTTACTCTGTCACTGAGTTGAATATAAGCTGGTACACTCAGGACAAGCCTAGCAGACTTTGCACTGATCTCATAAGGTCTCTTGTTTGGATCAGCCATCAGTAGAGAAAGGAGGACCTGTATACTATAAAATAAAAGGTTTGCCAGCTAAGGACTGTATTGGTCTCTACTACTATAATGGATCTATGAGTTCATCACTGTAGGTGAGACAGCCCAACGATGCCTGTCCATCCTGCTCATGCCCATCTCCACTTTCAAGTTCACCACAAAGGGTATGTCCAACGCACTGCAGCCCTTCTTCACATGCTCTTGATATCACGAAGACATGTAGGCTGTTTACCACTTGGCTCTTGCCATATAACAATCCTATTTGTCTAGCATACATTTCTTTGATAATATTCACTTTGCACCATAACTAAGTAATTTTTTTTGTTTGTAACGTCTTGCAGCCTGTTGATACCCACCATGCGCTTCTCCATTGTCCTGTGGGAGCATCTCCACTTTGATCTTTCAAAAATTCTAGTTTTTCATGACATACAGTTTTACATCACCTGAGGCCTATTGATAATAAAATGATAGGCCTTGGATTCAGAGAGAATATTGGAGTCACTAAGATAACTGTAGGATTTCCCAAAGGTAATCTACTCCTGTTCGACTCTTTGCCCACCTAACTGTCCATTTCTACTCTCTCTCAAATATATGTATATACATATATATTATGTATGTATATATAAACTAATGAATGAACTCTATAGGTTGTCCATTCAACCACATACCAAATACAATAGGTATAATTCATTGCCTTCTGTTGGCCTATGATATAAAAGTAAGGTTTTCCTTGGTTCTTAGAAATTTAACTAACCACTAGCAAAACATGCTAATCTAGGATTTTGATGATGAGTCATAGCTACTTTTAAATTATCTTAATTGATATCTAATATAATTCACCCATGAAAACCTAGCCAAAAGTGAGGCCAACTAGTCCAACCCTCTCCTTTTACATATGAAGAAACTAAAGTCTAGAAAGGTTTTGACTTACCCAAGTTCACAGAGATATTAATTAACAAATCCATATTCTAAACTTAGTCCTCTGACTCCAAATCTAACAGGTTTTCCATTGTACTGCACTGCATCCCTAATCAATCAACAAGCATTTATTAAATCCTATTATGCATCAGACACTGTGTTAGGTGCTGGGAATACAATTACAAAGAACAAACCAATCCTCAACTTGCAATGAGCTTATATTCTAATTAAGTAGAGTAGTGGATATAAAAGTACAGACAGCATAAATATGAAGTTATCAAATATAAGCATAAACACATACATATATGCATCCATTCAAATAAGTTAAATAGAAGGTAGCATAGGAGAGGGGGAACTAGAAAGAAAGGCATCATGCAGAAGGTGGTGTCTCACTAATCTTGTATATCCATAGTTTTATCACTTCATTATCACCTGATCAATTTGTCCCTGATGGAAGAGTGGAAATACTTCAGCTCCCAAATTTCTTCAAAGAACAAATTGACTGAAATCATGACATAATTTATCTGCAGCAATTTATCATTGGATAAAGTATAAATTAATTTTCTTTAAATGGATAGTCTACAGTGGAAAATGTTATTTTATAATTAGAAGTCATAAAATGTACTATAACTTTTAAGGAGCCCTGGGCAAAATAGTATCAAAAAAAGGCTTGTACTTTGTCATGAACACCTTCGTAAGTCAATATTTAATAGCTGAAAAACTGAGATTTGCCTCAGGAATCTGTAGCCAAGATCCGCATTATAATATAGAAAAATCAAAACAGTAGACTGCTTCCATTTTGATTCATTGAAAATAATGTACAAAATACAAATATCTGGTTGAATAAGGGGAATGAAGTTGAGCATGCAAAATAATTTCGATACTTAAAATATTCTATATGATTCTTTATATATGAGTAAAACTCAGCTTATCATTTCCTAAAACTAATAAGCTATGTATAGGTGAAATTTACAAATCAAATAAGTATCTGATTAGAAAGTCTCTTACTCTCAAATTGAGACAAACCTGAATCAGTACCTCCAAGACAAGTCTATTTCAGATAAAAAATATTTTTAGTGAACCAGATGACTTTTACTTGAAAGGAATCTTATGGGTCAGCTAGTCCAATTTTGCATCCTTCTAGCTATAAAACTATGGTTCTGTAATCCAACACAAGAATTCATTCTATAGCAACCTTGATAGGTATTCTTCTCACCTCTATTTGAATATCTCTAGTGACAGGCAGTTCACTATCTCATGAAGCAGTTTATTTGATTATTGGATATCTCTAGATTCAAGACTGCTTTTACTCATCTCCTTTTTGGTTCTCTGGAACAGTACAGAATATGACTTTTCAAGCATGTCTTTTAAATATTTGAAGATAGCGATCACTTCTGCCTTTTATCTTCCCTTTTTCCTGCCAAACATCCCCATGACCTCCGTATATGAGATTGTACCCAGATCTCTTGCCATCCTTGTCATTTTCCTTGTAATATGCTCCTCTTTGACAGCTTGATCTGCCCAAACACAACAAAAAGTCTAATGAGACAATTACTTTTTGTGACTTGGATACCATATCTCTATTAAAATAGCATAAGTCTGCATAAACGTTCCTCTGATTTACTGCCCAAATCAATATAATAGTCATAACTTCATTCTATATCATACTGTAATCATTCATATTGTGAATCAAAATTTTTTTAAAGAAATAACCCTCAACTTATCAAATGAACGATAATTTTATTCAGTTGTTCTGACCCTAGGAACACACATAAACACACACACACACACCCTCATGTTTCTCAAATGGTGATGGGATTCCACCAAGGAATCCCATCACCCAAGGGAGTAGATATGCTTGCAAATTTTGCAAAATAGACACTGCTGTGTAGTTATTTCCCAGGTACACCTGGCATACAATTGTCTCGTCCAGTCACAAAATCACAAAAATTTAGATTTGGAAGTGATATCAACAGTCAGCAAGCCCAACTCATGTCCACAAAAGAATCCCTCATTATAACATACCCAACAGATGATATTCAGCCTCTGCTTGAAGACTTCCAAGGAGGGGGAGCTTACCATTCCAAGCAGCCCATTCCATTTTGAGATAGCTTCAATTCATAGGGAGGGTTTCCTGATATTAAGCCTAAGTTTACTTCTTTTGAATTTCAACTCATTGCTCTGGTTGTACTTTTTGAGGCCAGACAGGATAAGTCTGTTATCTCTTCCACATGATAGTCCTTTAAATACTTAAAGCCATTTCTGACATCCCTACCTTATCCTGTGTTCTCTTCTCCAAGCTAAACATCCTCAGATTCTTTGATCAATATTCATATGTCATGGATTCAAGACTCTCCAACATTCTGGCCATCCTCCTGAAGATATTTGTTTCACAGGAAATGCATTCAAACATGACAGCAAAATTTTAGCATTACTTCTGCAACTCTACTTAAAGTCATCCTAAGAATTGCCAAGCTCAGCCACAGGACTTGATACATAAGAGGTGTGATGATATTTGCTGCCTGGATTATACATTGTATAAAAATGTACCAAATACAAACTGTGTGTATCCATATAGTTTGTTTAAGTGTAGCTCACAGGGAGATACTGATAGACATCTCTGGAATCCCGCCCACTCCTATATAAGACACACTTCAATTCCTATCTCAAGGGAAGAGAGAGAGAGAGAGAGAGAGAGAGAGAGAGAGAGAGAGAGAGAGAGAGAGAGAGAGAAAGTCTATCCCAAGCAAGTAAAGACTTCCCCTTGTGGAATGGGTAGATGAAAACAATTTGTTACAATAACCATGAAGGCAGCTGAAGCAGGCACTAGGGACTGCTTAGAGCTTGGTCAGACATAGAAGATGCCGAGGTCAGACATAGAAGATGCCGCGGTCATCCACTGCATCCCAGGTCATCACCAGTCATCTTAACTTTTGTCTTGCCCAGTGGAATTTGATGATTCTAGAAGGGAAAATAAAGCTTCTATGACTTTGTTTATCTCTACCTCACTTAAATCCAATTCATTTTTGAGTCAAGACCTCACACTCATGATGTCATTTTTGTCCTCTTTGAAATAAAGGACAAAAAACAACACCAGTTTAGGGAGAATGATATTTTTGGTTTGAGTCACTTTTCTGGTCACTATCTCTAAAAGAGAAAGGAGCAATCCCAATCTAGTATCTACAGTATTGATTACTTGCCACCAAATTCTATTTACACAAAACATCATCAAAACAGTGAATAATGAGTTAATATGTTTATCCCAGCAGATAGCAAATGGAAATCAGAAAAGTCACACAGATTAGATTATACCAGAAAATACACAGTGAATGAGCTCTCCCAGAGTGAATGAGATATCACTGTTCAATTCAGTGAGGGGCCTCAATCTCATCCAAATATGAATTCCCTAAAATCTCTAGAGAGACAAGTTCAAAATCTGGGATCAGATTGAGGAGAAGCCAGCTTTTCTCAAAGAGCTTTTTCTCTCTCCATTGGAACAAAACTATCCATTCTCTATAAAGCTCTTGAGCCAATTCTACCCCTGGAGTAGACTTGTGTCATTGAGTCATCATTCCAACACATTAGGATTCATCTTTAAGTAGTAGCTTACCAAACACCTCAGGCTTGAACTCTGAGTTATACAGGTACTTAATAAATCTTTGTCGATTGATATATTCTTTTTGCCTTAAATAAGCATTCCCATGCATCTTTTCACCCACTTCCTCCTGCTCTCAACTGGACAGGCTCAGATTATTGTCAATTCTACTTCCAGGCACCTTATCTAACCTAATTCAACATTGTTTATGGAACTATTTTCCCAACTGAAGAGAAATATCTGTACCAGTTTTAATCTTCAACCCTATTATGTCCAGAAAAGGAATGGCATAAATTGATCTACAAGATACAAAAATGATTTTGAGACAACTCATTTGTAATACAGAGGTCGAAGTTAATACAGTTTGTCAACAGTCAAAAAAAAAATTTCCATTTAGCAATGCTCTAATAATACATTGTCACAGAGAGCAGCAGAGAATGTAATCTGCTCATGGCTATTGGCACAGTGCATTAGAAATGAAAGATTCAAATACCAAGTATCCATCCCAAACCAACCTTTCTCATGTTCTTCAGATATTTATAAGGAGAAAGACAACCTATTTTTCCATTTGAGAAATAATTGTTTTCATCTTAACAAAATAACAAGCTTAAAAAGACATTCTTGATAATGCAGAACTTCAGAGTTTGAAAAAGACCTCAGGGCTGTACTCCAACACAATACTCAAACACCAATAATCATTACAACACACCCTACAAATGTTTATCCAGTCTTTACAGGATGCCACTAATGAAGAGGAAATGTTTACTTCTCAACAGCCCATTCTCCTCCTGGACAGCTCTAATTGTTGCCCCTTAGTAACTTCTTTGTAACTTCTATTGTTCCTGGCTATGCCTCCTTGTGGTTTGTCCTTCATTCTTAAAGAGGACAATTACATCAGGGAGATGATGACAGGACTTGCAATTGACTTTGATTTGAGTCAGGGAGGAGTGTGCAAAGTCAACAGCCTCATTTTCTCCTCCAGAGCCATCTCCTCCACCCAGATGGCCCAGGACCTAATGGGAGACCTTAGACCTTTGAAGCTAAGGTCTTTTCATGTTCTCACTTTGAGTGAGGCAATGCCCATTCAGTGAATAGGTTTCTTTAAGAAGTGAGTCAAGGAATTGCCTCTTTAAATCAAACTAGGAGGGGAAGACTCAGGGTAGCTGGCCAAAAGAGAAAGTTACTATTCACATTCACTCTGAGCCAGGAGAGCCCAAAAAAAATAACCATTAAGTGGTGCTTGGGCAGGGATCTATTGTTGTCCAATCCATAAGATCCAGAGTCAATTGGGTTTAAGGTTTGGTCTTTGAGAAAGACCTTAACCTTAAGGTTTCTTAAAACCTTAAACCCTTAAAAGGGTTAAAGAGCCAGCTTAGAAGGGCCCAGGTCTCCCACTGCATTCTAGGCCATCTCCAGCATCCTGATCTATATCTGCCTATTAGTCCCAGATGGTTCTGGAGGAGAAAGTGAGGCTGGTGATTTTGCACAGCCCTCCCTCCCTCAAATCAAAGTCAATTGCAACTCATGTCATCATCTCCCTGATGTCATGGTCCTCTTCGAGAATGAAAGACAAACCACAACCTTTGAGTAGCCCCAGTTGCCTTCTGGCCCTCTGAGGTCAAGCAGAAAAATCTATTCCTTATTCTATGAGACATCCTTTTCGGTAGTTGAAGAGAGCTATCATTTCACCCATGAGTCTTCTCTTCTTCAGACTAAATATCCCTAGTTCCTTATACCTATCTATAGAGATGAACTCAAAATCTTTCATTATTCTAGTTGCCCTTCTCTGGACACTCCCTAGCTTATCAATGTTGTTCATGAACTATGCTGCTCAGAACTGAAAACAATACACAACATAGTTTGACCAGGTCAAAGTCATCTCCTTGTTACTAATATGCAATGCTTCTCTTAAAATAGCCAAAAGATCACCTTAGTTTTTTGCCTATAATCTATTAAAAATCCAAGATCACTTTTCCACAACTACTGTCTAACCACACTTCTCCTATCTCATAGTCAACTTTCTTTAAAATAAGCATGAATTTACATTTACACATATGTTAAATTTCAGCTCAGTGCACTAGCCTATCAATAAATTTTTGGATCTTGTCTCTGTAATCCAGTGTGTTAGCTATCTCTCCAAAATTTGTATCACTTGCATGGTATCAATGCCTTTTTTCAAGTCATTAATAAAAATATTAATCAAGGCTCTTTCACAGATCCCTGGGTGACTCCACTGGAGGGGATGGGGGCGGGATTCTCTTCACATGCAGACATGGGCCCAGCCATTCAAGCAGCTCTGAATCCAACTAATTTTATTAATGACAAGTCCACATTTTTCCATGTTTGCCACAAGAATCGTGTGAGATAAGTTAGCAAATGTTTTTACTGAATCTCAGTAACTATATCTACAGCAATGTCCCAGTCTCTCTGCTTAATAATCCTGCCACAAAAGGAAATAAGGTTGGTTGGGCATGACTTGTTCTTGCAAAAGCTGTGCTGGCTTTTTGTGATCAGTTGTGATCACTGATCAGAAATAGCAGTGTTATCTTTTCTGGTTGTTTACTAACGATTTATGTCATAATCCATTCTAGAATATAGCTTTCAAACTACAATCTCTTCCACTTTGTGAAAATCAGGATATTTGCCCTTTGCTGGCCCTATCTTGCTTCTCCCATTCTCCACAACCTTTCAGATTTCTCTGAACATTAGATCAGTCAATCATATCTTCCAAGTCTTGGGTGATGAAAGTGGTTCTTCTGGACCAAGAAACTTGAATTTATAAAGAACAGTTAGGTAGTCTCTTACCGTCCCCTTATTTAGTTTATGAGTACCTGCCCTGGCTTCTATCTTCTGTACTTATCACTAAGTTGGTTGTCTATATATCCATTTCATTCTCTTCAGACAATTCCCACTTTTACTCTTCAGTGAAATTGTTTCCCCTGCTTTTATATCTTCAGAATTTCATTCCTGAGAGTTTCGTGTCCCTTCTGGGCTGACCTCCCCATAGAACTTTAGTTCATGGAATACTTCTTTTCTTTCCTCTGAACCCTTGAAATCTGCTTTCCCAGAGTCTATCAGCTTATGTTTGGCATTCGGCTCTCTATTGCTAATTAACTCTAGCTGGCTAATTGATAATGGAGACCATACTGGATGGGAACTTATAATCACAAGTAGTAGAAAGGGAAGAAGTCCCTCAAGGTATCTCTAGGATGTTAAGGGGAGAGATAATTGCCCACCTTCTGGAGACTGAATCTGCCAGTTTCAGTGGGAATTAAGGAGGGCATGGGTATTCTATAGTATGTCTCTTATAAACTTCTTGTTATCTCAGCCATTATTCTTTCTGCTTTGTAACTATTCTTTATGGTATCTAAATTGATGGATTAACATAAGCAATTTTCTTTTCTTGATACTTTTCAGCCCTTTGGGGTTAAATTTTCAAGATACCAGCTAAATTCAATCTTACTATGCTTTGCTATATCCATTCCACCCCTGGCCAAGGGCATTTCATTCTTATTTTCTAAGCCATGAACAAGAAATCAAAATTTCATTCTCAGTCACTATGGTAATTATTTACTCCCTAAGCCTTCTTTTCTCTTTCATATCACTTGCTTTCAGTCGGAAGCAATGAAAACATCAGCGCCTCTGTCCATCTGGTCCCTAGTATCTTGTCCAAAACTTTGCCATCCAGGGCAACTCTTTCCAGATTCTTTCTTACAGTATTATTTGTGTCCCCATGAATCACCAAAATTTGCATAGTAATCATATATTTTGACAAGTCTATGGAGAGTCACTAGCGTGTCATGGATACATGCCTTGGAAAGATATTTCTCAACTCTTACCAGGTTAACAAATAGCTACCTTGGTAGTACTCAGCAGAAAGTCCCTAGTACACTCTACTTTTCTCTTATTCAATTCTGATGATTGCCGGATGATCTTTCACCTGATAGCACCCATGTATCTACTTTATCGGTTCTTACAAATAAATAACTATGCTCCTCAAAGAGATCACTTCTCTCCTCTTCAGAGTGAACTCCAAAATTTTTTTGGCTCCAAGTGAACAGTGGTCCTTCTTTCCTTCCTCCTCTGCGTGATATTCTTCCATTCTTCCACCTCATGACACAGCTCAGGTTTCCCCTCTACTTTCTCAGATTCTTTTTCTTCTTTTTCACCACATCAAATTTCTTTTTCTAGTTACAAGAAAGGAAGGATTATATTTGTTGGTTGGTTGGTTTGTGGCTTTGTTTTGGAGATATAAGTTAAGAATACTTCATTTTTCTTTGATAGCCTATAGTATATAGCACATCCCTCCAATGCTTTTGTCTTTTCTCCTAACCTTATTTCCCTCCTCTACACTTTGAACATAGACAACCCTTGGCCAGGGCTGAAATGCAAACGTTGCACACTCAGTTCAAATCACTACAAAATTCCCCTTCCTTTTCATTCTTATTGGAAGTGAAATCCTCATTGTCATTTAAGCTTCTTGTATGTGATTTTGGTTTAGTTAAGCCACCATCGAGAATTTTATACCCTCTAATGTCCTCTTAATTTGAGAGTCGTCCACGACTTCTTTTTGTTTCCCTCAACAAGACAGCCATAGCCAGATTCTTCTTTGTCTTACTAACCTCTTGCCTTCTTTTACTTGTTTTACTCACATTTTCTTACTTATCTTGACTCAGCAAATGCCTAGAGTCCTCCCCAACCTTTTTCAAGCTTCAGATTTAGCCTTTCTCCTCCAATTCATTCACTATTCTATTTTACTCAATTTCTCCCAAATTTCTGTCCACAAAACCAACTTCTGTTCCTTTTCTCAAGTCCAAACCCCACTAGAAAATTACCATACACTTTCATTCTCTTCCTTATTTATCTCAAATCCTTCTCTTTCTCCAACCTCTTCTACTTTAGAAACCAGAAGGACTATGATTCCCTTAAAGCATCTAAATTTAAAAACCTTCCAGGATATGTTCTCCTATGCCTCTGGTATCTAAAGTTCAGTATCAAACTGTTTCGCAAGCAAGTGGGGGAATATGGTTGAATGATAAGGCAGTATGGTGCAGTAGATAGTGCATTTTGTATTTTGACAGAGTATTTTGATTCTGAAGACCTAGGATCAGATGCTGGTTCTGCAACTTACTACCTGTGTGATCTTGGGCCAATCATTTCATCTTTGGGATCTCAGTCCCCCGTCTGTAAAATGAGGGGGTAGACTAAATTGCCTCTGAGGTACCTTAAAACTCTGAATTCATGAGATCCTAAATTTTCATTGGCAGGCCCATGGAATTCTGAAATTTACCACTAACAGGTGGTCAGAGTAGACAAAGTTGCTTAGAATTCAAAGGGTTTTTTGCCAGAAAACTAAAACTTCAATTTATTAAATCTACTCCTCTTCATCATTATCATTAGTGCTCTAAATTTCAGCTTTAATAACTTTGTTCTCAAGTGTCTGATATTTGTCCTTAGCCTATTCCCTCCGGAGTCCCAGTTTAATGTATGAAATTGAATTCACAGCTGCTGAAGGGTAACAGATTAAAGCACTGTAAATTAGTCTGATATTCATCCACATACCAAGAATAGAAAGTCTAAAAGAAGGCAGTTCAATCTATCTAACACCATACTATTATTACACCTCGACCTCCAACCTCATAGGAAGGACATAGAGATTTACAGTCCAATACCACAGAGCATGGGGCATGCAGTGTCCATTATCAAAGGTTACAATACGTTAAACGATCACCATCTTCCAGATTTCCTCTAGAGTACGCCCATGAGGAAGGCATTTTTAACAAGTAAAACTTGATCAGGCAGTAACATTCTCAAGTTATCTATAAGACAAAAGTTCAGAGGCTGCTGAGCCCTTTCAGGGCCATTCATTCACCTTTTGTGTCCACCTGGCACTCAACTCTCACTTGCAGTTTCAAGAAAATGTAGCAAGCACAGCAGCCACATGCTGGTGAACTGTCTCAGCAGATGGGCTAAACCAGGTTGAGGGTAACCAATAAGCTTCAAACCTGTCAGTGAGTTAGTTAGGGGATGTCTACACCAAACATGTGAAGACTTCCCCTGGCAGAAGGGGTAGATGAGGACAATTTACGCCATGAAGGCAGCTGAAGCAGACACTATGGAGCACTTAGAGCTTAGTCAGACATCGAAGGTGCCAAGGTTTTGCATCTCAGGACATCACCAACTGTCTTGCCTTTTGTCTTCCCACTGGACAAGAAGGAACCTTAGAAAACATATAATCTAATCCTTTCCATTTGTGGATGCAGGTTCTTCTCACTTCACTCCGAAGTAGTTCATATATATGGGAATTTGTTTTGCTTGACTAGGCATATTTGCTACAAGGTTTTGTTTTTCTTTTTTTCAGTAGTGGGGTGAGGGGAAGCGAGAAAGAGAGAAAAAATGTTTGTTTATTAATTGAAAAAAATTAATTTTAAAAAATATAAGGAAAAATAATCTTAGGCCCAAAGATGTTAAATGATTTGCACAAGACCACACAGATACTAGCAACAAAGGCAGGATTTGACCCCTGGTTCGCTGATTCCAAAACCAATGTTCTTTCCCCTGTATAGGCCCATCTCTAGATAAGCTATAAGGCTCCTTAAAGCTCTGAAGTTCTGTGATTCTATTATTTTTATGGTATTACTTATCCAACTTACAATAAAAACAAATGTGATTGTCTGCCCATAGGCATCAGTATTTGGATGATTCACTTTCTGGCTCAGTACCAACTTGCACTTGGGAATAAATTTATTGTTACTAACTGAGGGAGAGATTGTCATTTGGAGACAGACTAGGAAAATAGAACTGAATTCAGAAACCTCTTCCTTTAAGTAAATATAAAATTTTAAAAATCCTATAACCTTGCAAAAATACTAAAAGTCCAAAACCAGTTACCCTAATCCCCAGGGGAAGCATATTTCAAACTAAGATAACTACCATGTGAAGATCTCCTAATTATAATGAAGCAACACTTGGAATAATGCCCTAAAAGTAAGGGCACTGCCTTCTTTTGCCCCCATGCCAGCCCTCTCACTGGGCTAAACAAAGACACCAGGGCACAAGAAGAGCACAATGTTTCAAGTCTGAGATTTTACAGCTTAAGACCAGGATAACTCCAGAAGCCCAAGTATCATCTGTGAGTTGATGATTCTCTCAAGCCAAGAACTGGCTTCTATCTTGCTGTACCTCAAACTTGAGATTCTATTTCCTGTCTCAATGGCTCTTTGAAGCCTTAATTTCCTTCAACACTCAGCTCAAATATCCCTTTTTTTTTGAAGCCTTTCCTGATCCCCATAGCTGCCTCTCCCTCCAAAAAAAAAAAATTAGCTCATATTTATTTCTATATCCAATTAGATACATACATGTTGTCACCCTTAATAGAATGTAAGCTCCCTGATAACAGTGATTCTCTCATTTTGCCTTGGTATCTCCAGAGCATTCCAAAATGCCTGGCATGCATTAGGTCCTTCATAAATGCTTATTAATTAATAAATTGCTATTTTAGCCAAGATAAAATGGAGTCTACTTTACCTAATGTTGTTCAATACAACATTTTTGAGCTGAAGGACCATCTAATACAACTCTGGGCTTTTCTGAGGTTGAAACTGAAATCTATCGAAGTTAGATGTGATAGCCAAGATCACACAAGTAGAGAGTGGCAGAGATGCATCTAATCCTCTGGGCTCTATTACTTTACACTTTTCGCTACACCAAGACGTCGGACTAGTTTAATCAGTACAGAGCCAATTGGCACCCTTAGCAGACCAAAGAATTGCCCCTTTTCCCACAGTATCTAATATTTAAGCCTCAATTATCTGGATAATTATTCTTCCTCCGTATTTCTCTTTGTCCATTTTAACTCATTCCCAACCTTAAATCAAAGAAAATGTCCCATGCAGAGATATAAACAGCATCTCCTCTAACCATATAACAAATAAGTTTGAGTGGTTAAAAAATACGTCATGATTTAGCCATACGGCAACCAAAACGAATCATATTCACAATTAAAATTGCATTGCAATTGCTAACAGCCTAAATCCTGAGATTTCAGCTGAAAATAAATCCAAAGTCAATCTCTCTTTTCCCCAGTAAACACTCCATTTCAGGTACCATCGTTTCTTCAGGTATCCAAGAAACTGGATAGGAAATGGTTTTGCCTGAGGATTTCATTAACAAATGCATCAAATGGTTGATATTGCTTATTCGTAGAATATAGGGAACATCAGGGACCAAGAAGATGATGTTCATAGTGAACGTTCTGGTGTAAAGGCATAGATTACTGCTTCCAGCTCTAAAATGAATCATATTTGGGTTTGGGGACTTTTTCTAATTTAGCCTTAATTCTCCTTCAGTTTCTAGAAGCCTTCAGTATCTCATCTACCAATGTAGACTGCAACATTTCTCTACCTTAATACAAAGTCTCTCCCTCCTTCATGTCAGTCAACCTATCTGATCTGCTGCTCTCTATGTGTAGTTATCCCATGTCCCACCTCTATGACTTTGCATAGGCAGTACTCTATGCCAAGAACATTTTTCTGCCTCTTGAAGATCCTGGAAAGCTTAGCTCAGGTACTACTTCTTACCTGTTGTTCCCAATTCTTCTAAATGCTTGATGGCTGACTTCTTGTAACTTATGTCCCCTAGAATAAATTAATTTTATACTTCATATTTAGTTATCTCTATTTATCTTCTGCCCGCTGGAGCATAAGCTTCTGGTGGCAAGGATTATTTCGTTTCTGTCTTCACAGCCCAAGTACATAACACACATGAGGTGCAACGGAAAAAACATTTATATAGTGCCTACTATGTGCCAAGCTCTGTGATAAGTGCTTTTTACAAATATTATCTCATTCAATCCTCACAACAAGTTACAAAGTAAGTGCTATTGTTGTCTCCATTTTACAATTAAGGAAACTGAGTCAGACAGAGGCTGATGACTAGCTGAGAGTCACACAGCTACTAAGTAACTGAAGCAGGATTTGAACTCATACTTTCCTGATTCTGAGCTACCAGCTGCTTCTGATGCTTAATAAATGCTAGCATTAATCTCTCTACCCAACTACTCTGAATCTATATTTCTCTTCTCAAAGAATTTTAATTCTATTGTGCTTGTGTGTGCCTAGAAATATTAACCTAAAATATGCCTTGCATAATTATGGGCAGTCCAATCAGGGTAGAGCTGTGATGAGATATGAGATTCTCTTGTCAAAAGATGCACTGAGATCTTCTGAAGAAAAACCTGACTCTCTGTCCGTTTCTCTCTCTCTCTCTCTCTCTGTCTCTCTCTCTCTCTCTCTCTCTCTCTCTCTCTCTCTGTCTCTCTCTCTCTCTCTTTCTAAATACACACACACACACACACACACACACACACACACACACACAAATTCTGCTTGTTACAGAGCAGAGGAGTGTACCTTTCTTAGGTTCCGTGGAGTTACTTTAACTTCAATCTGAACCTTTCCTCTGACAGACATAAGAGAACTTGGGTGAGGGCTTTTGTTTTATTTTCTATTTTAACAGCCCAAGCAATAAAGCCAACACGCTGAATTATCTTCCTTATCAAAACAAAGCAGATTTCAAGTACAGGGTGATATACAGTAGTGAAAGCTGAGATCCAAAGAAAATCAATATGCAAATCAATACATTTAACTTCATGTCTCGTCAGTCAAGTCTTTCTTGTAAGCTTGCTAATTAGGAGCTCTGTGAAATGCAAGAATACACTTAATTCAATATCCCATTCCATAGAATTTTGTCAATACAGAACCATTTTCCATAATAAACCACAAAGGGGTCGATCATAAGGT
>CM053624.1:342628871-342649638 GCA_028646595.1 Phalanger gymnotis
AGCAAAGTACAGTTAGTCTTTCACAACATAAGTATTGTGGAAGGGTTTTACATAATGATACGCATGTGGCCATGTGGAATTGCTTGCCTTCCTAGGGAGGGTGGGTGGGGAGGTAAGAGGGGAGAGAATTTGGAACTCAAAGTTTTAAAAATGGATGTTCAAAAAAAA
The DNA here is from genome assembly GCA_028646595.1 of Phalanger gymnotis. Classification (NCBI taxonomy): domain Eukaryota; kingdom Metazoa; phylum Chordata; class Mammalia; order Diprotodontia; family Phalangeridae; genus Phalanger; species Phalanger gymnotis. The sequence continues at coordinate 342,629,040 of CM053624.1, forward strand.
AGGTTTTGCATGCAACTAGGAAATAGGATATACAGGCAATGGGACATAGAAATCTATCTTGCCCTACAAGAAAGTAAGGGAAAAGGGGATGGGGGGCGCAGAGTGGGGTGACAGAACGGTGGGCCGAGTGGAGAACGGGGCAATCAGAATATATGCCATCTTGGAGTGAGGGGGAGGGTAGAAATCGGGAGAAAATTTGTAATTCAAACTCTTGTAAAAATCAATGCTGAAAACTAAAAATAATAAATAAACAAATGCTTATTCTAAGAATAAAAAAAGAAATATACATAGTCAAGCAAAACAAATTTCCACATTGGCCATGTCCATAAACATATGCCTCATTGTGCACCCTGGGTCTATTATCTTTCTATCAACATATCGATAACATGTTTCACCACCAGACCTCTGAGGTCATGGTTAGTCATTTCATTGATAAGAGTTCTTAACTCTTTCAAAATTGTTCGTCTTTATGATATTGTCGTTTTTGTATAAACTGTCCTCTAAATTTTCTCACTTCATTCTACATCATTTTATACAAGTCTTCCCACATTTCTCTAAAACCACACCTTTCATCATATTTAAAGGCACAATAATATTCCATAATTTTCATATTCCACAATTCATTTATCATTCCCCAGTTGATGAGCATCTACTTATTTCTAGTTCTTTGCAATAAACCTGCTATGATGTTTTTTTTTAAACATTTGCACCTCCCCAATCAGCAGTCCAAATGCAACCTGGGTACTAGAGAGCCTGGTAAAGTAGGTGCTACATATTACCCTTCTCTCCTAATGTTCCTACCAATATCTCTTCCTCTTTCCCTGTCCTAGTTGGACTCTGACTTTCCCTTCCTTAACCCTTGAGGTGAGAACCCAGAATCCTCTTTTTGCTTGAACGTTCATATCCATTCCCACCTTCTCAACGGCCCCTCCAAACACCCAACCGTCTAAAACACCTAGTTGGTCACAGCCTTTGGATAAGCAGGGAATCATCAATTAAAATCTTTTGCATTAGATAAAGAACCACTAGACCTTATCATCTACCTTGCTACTATGCCCTCCAATCCACTGGATCTATCCTACTCCAACATCCTCTAATCCACTGATGCTCTGAACTGTCACTGTGCCCTAAGTTACCTTGGGATTCATTTTGTTGTTGTACTTAGGACTCCCAAGTCTTGTCATCTACCCTGCAGCTAAATACTACTATATATGGTATCTACCCCAATCAGAATGTGAACTCCTGGAAAAGAGAAACTGTCTTACTGTTGTATTTGTACCCCCAACACTTAGCACATAGTAATCACATAAGGAGAAAAAGAAGGAAGAAGCACATATTTAGTTCCTAAATTGAACTATCAGAAGCAGGGTGACATGGTAGAAAGGGCACTGGTTTTGTAACCAGCTGACCTGAGTTCAAATGTCACCTCTGACTCTAGATGGGTATCCTTGAGTAAGCCACTTGAACTCCTTGGGTCTCAGTTCCCTTTTCTTTAAAAAAAAGTCGGGGGGGGGGGGAGAGGTGGATTAAATGGCCTTCCAGTTATCAATCTATGAAACCATAATTTTATTAGTGCATCTCATACATTTTAATGTGCCTCATAACTACTTATATGGCCTGTTACTACAGAGACAGACAGACAGACAGACAGACAAAGAAGCAGAGAGCCAGAGACAAAGTGATGGTAAAGCAGGAGAATATAGCAGAATTTGTTTACTTGCTTGGATGTTTTGATCAAAGGGGATATAACAGCTTATTTACATGAAATTACATTTTTCATTATAAGTAGGCAACCAGGAATAGTGACACAAAGGCTGACTTTAGAGTCAGGAAATCTTGGGTTCAAGTGCTGCCTCTCATGCCTACTGGCTACTTGCTGCTGAGAAAGACACAACTGGTCAGTGCCTCAGGCAACTTCTGAGCAATCGGTTGCAGAGCAGCTGCCAATCTGTATTGGTAGAAGGAGTTTCTCCACTAGGAGTTCCCTATATCAATGAAATTAGTGGCCCAAACTATATATTACATACTGTTTTGGGGATAAGGGCAAGGATGTCAAAGTGGAGGTGATGCTGTAGATAAGGAAATGGACAGAAGAAAGAATAAACAAAAATCTAATTTGAAACTCTTCTTCCCTACTTGCAGGTAAATGAAGACACCCCAAAGGTATCCTTCAGAAAGCAAGAGATTGGATTGGACTAATAGAGTTCTGCATATCGACTGAGACAAATGAAGTAGGTTTGTGGATCATTGCCAACATCAAAAAGGAGACCTAAAATGCAAATTGGAGTCCAGAGGAGTCAACAGTGCTGCAAGGGGAAAATATCAGGGGAAAGATATCAGAGGAATCCAGACTCATTTGAAAGAATGGGTGGGAATGAACAGCTTCTTGCGCGGAAAAACAAACAGAAGGTAAGAGTGAGAGGAGAGTTAAGAATAAGAGGAAGAAGTGTTGTTGTTTGAGATTTGCAAAGAGATGAGATAATTATTTCAATGGATAATATGAAAAGAGAAACAAATTCTGTTTTGAATTATATCCTTTTTTGGTGGGGGAGTGGGGGAAGTATGTCACATTACATAGGGAAAATGGCACTTGGTTAATTGCTGTTTTGTAAGAAGTACTAATTCCCTTGATTATGTTGTGAAAACAAAACTACTGAAGAAAATCTTTTTCAAAAGCCCTCAAAGAAAAATTAATATTCATAAACAGCTGCCCATTTGAAACCATGTGAGGATGAAGTCAATAATTACTATGGCTTAGTAAGGCCCCAGTGAGCGGTCTTCTTTTGAGATTTTTTTTCGAAATATGGCTTTCCTCTTTGCAAGAATCTATTTGATGTGAATAAGAAAGCAGAAGAGTGGGAGTACGTTGCCACACCAAGGTCTTTTCTTCCCAAGAATATCATCCTAGGGAAACCATTCATCTGGCCTCTGTTTACATTTCCTTGTAGGCTTATAACATTAACCACTGAAAACTACTATTTGTAAATCACTCCAGACCAATGAACATTCCCATGCATAAGCATCAATTGGAATACAGCCGGATCACATGACCAAGGGAAGATAACTTGGAATTCATTTGGATCATTTGATAGAGGAGAAAGGCCACAAAATACAGTGGAAAGAGCCTTGGATTTAGAAGCAGAGGCCCCAGATTCAAGTCACAGCCCCACCATTTGTTCTTTATCACTATGGTCAAGTCCTTTAACTTCTCTGAGCTTCAGTGTCCCCACCTATAAAGTGAAAGAGTTAGGTTAGAGGACCTCTAAGACCTGCTTTTTAAGGAAAAACTGTAACTATGATCTGGATTCAAATCCTACCATTTCTGCTCGTTACCTATGTGACCCTGAGCAAGCTCTTCAAATTCTTTGGGTCACAACTTCCTCTATGAGAAAATGAGAATTTTGGAATCTACATGACCTTGAGGAACCACTAAAGCTCCAGATTTATGATCCTATGCAATAGGCTCAGAGAAAAGAAGGGATTCACCCATAGTCATAAAGCTTTTTCATGGCAGAGCCAGTACTGAAGGAAGAGAAATTTGGAAGGGATATGTAAAGGCAATAGTGGAGGCCAGGGCATGGACAGAATGTATATTGGTCAGGTGCAAAGGCAAGTGACCAGATCCCCTCACTTCTAAGCCAGAGATCTTCCTGAACTCAAAAACAAACTCACTTGTGCATGCACACACACGTGCACACACACACACACACAATCTCTTACAAATCCACTATATTCCATGTGTTTTCATATTTTCCATCTGAGATGTTGGTAGCTTAAGCCTAATTTTACAGTAAAGTAAGGTCAGTGGTAGTAGGAGCAACTATGTGGCACAGTGGATAGAATGCCAGGCCTGGATTCAGGAAGATTCCTCTTCCTGAATTAAAATCCAGCCTTGGACACTTACTGGTTGTGTGACCTTGGGCAAGTCACTTAACCCTGTTTGTCTCAATTTCCTAATCTGTAAAATTTTATAGATTTCTTAATCTTTCAAATGAGCTAGAGAAGGAAATGACAAACCATTCCAATATCTTTGCCAAGCAAACCCCAAATGGGATCAAGAAAAGTCAGATGCCACTGAAAACCACTCAACATCCACTGAAAACAATTCAACATCCACAATAACAGTAACAATGTTCGATGGTTCCTATTCCCCCCAGGAAGCCAGGCTTGGAAATAAACCATTGTTGCAATGAAATACTGGCCAATCTCCATTATACACACACCTAGAGGAAAGAGATTAGATCACAGCCAGATCCGGAGAGGGACAATTACATTCTGTTATCTAACCAAAGGTAGCTGCTGGGGCATACCTAAGGCCTTGCATTTCTCAGAGATGATTGGAGTTAGTGCAGGCAACATTCCTGCTTTTTTTCTGCCTCTTTCTCAAACTATAGTCAGAGGGAATACCAGAAGCTGAAGGTGAGGTCAGACTCATTCGTATAGCGTGTAACTTTACTTACTGTCTGGTAAAAGTAAAAAAAGAAAGGACTACAAGAAATTTGCCTTTCCTTGACTTTTAGTTCACCTGCCAGAGCCTAGTATCACTGAATCAGCACCAAACAGCCTAAAACTTTTCTTTAGTTTTCTTAGTATTGCAGGGTCATAGACTTAGAGCTACGAGGACAGTCATCTAGTCCAACCCCTTGACTTTTTTTAGCTGAAAAATTTGAGGCTCAAATACATTTGCCCAATGTCCCATAGGTGACTAGAAGAAACAGAGGATTCAAACTCAGGTCTAGCTCCACACTATAAAGAGTATTCCAGGGGCAGCTAGGTGGTGCAGTGAGTAAAGCACAGAGCCTGGAGCCGGGAGGACCTGAGTTCAAATCCGGCCTCTGACACTTGACACACTAATTAGCTGTGTGACCTTGGGCAACTCACCTAACCCTAATTGCCCTGTCTTCCCCCCTCCAAAAAACAAGAGAAAAATAAAGAAAGTGAGAAGAGTCTGGAGGGGAGTCTGGAGAGGAATGAAAGCCAAGGAAAGTCAGCATCTACTTTACCACTTGAGTCTCAGTGAGTAGCCTCTGGCATTAAAAAATTAAGTGAGACCCCCAGGGTCATGCAGCTATCATGTTGGAGACAGAGTTTAAAGGTGGGTCCTTCCTAAATTTGAGGCCAACTCTGTATATGCTACACCATGCTGCCTCTCTCTCACTTGTTATCCATATTATTATCACTACGCACAATGGTAGCTCATAATCTGAAAGAGACAAGGAAATAGTAAAAAGTAAAATATGTAAGATATAAAACATGCAAATTCCGCCTGCTCAGATCTGAAACCATATGGATTCAAGGAACACTCCAAAAGAATCTGTTTTCGATGGAAGGAATCCCCTGGTCAAGATCTCCCCCCATGACTAAGGTATGATGTCTCAACTATTGTTACTTTGTACCTTATCTCCTTTTAAGTCATGTCTTTAAAGTTCTGTGGCTCATATAATATTTAGAACTGGATTGCCCCTTAGAGCTCATTTAGATCAATCACTCCATTCTACTTATAAGGAATGGAAGGTTCATAGAGGAGGGATGATTTTTGCTTAAGGTAACACAGACAGCCAACAGCAGAATCAAAATTCAGACTCTGATCTTTTGACTCTAAATACAATACTCTTTCAACTACTCTATGTTGTTTTCATATCGCACCAACTTCAATAAATTTGTTTTAAGGAGAATGATAATGAGAGGGAGGGAGGGAGAGAGAGAGAGAGAGAGAGAGAGAGAGAGAGAGAGAGAGAGAGAGAGAGAATGTTCTGATCTTTTCATACATACATCTTTGATCCCTCATATCCTAAAAAATTTGAAGGGAAATGGGGGGGAAATTTTTCCAAATGAGGAGACATGGTAAAGACACCAACCTTTGAGAATGGGTTGGTAGAATGAGTGCTGATCTTAGATTCTGAAGGTTTGGGTTCAAGTTTTAACACTGTCAACTTTGCCTGTCTGGGCCTCAGTTTCTTCATTTGTGAAATGGGGGACATTACTACTTAGCCTATCTATATCACAAGGTTGTATGAAAAATGCTTTTCACACTATATTTAATGTGAGCTACTGTGATTACCTTTTTCCTCTGAGAACTGGCCTGTGAGAAAGTGAATTCTTCCTCCAGAGAAGTGCCTTAGACCAGCTCTTAGGAAAATGTAGGCCCAGGCTGATGAAGGAGCCTAGGGCTGGCTTGCCAAAAAGTGAGGTCATGTCCTTCTGGCCTTTGGGGGAAGCAAAAGTCCAATGCCAGAGCAGCAAATATTTATGTTGCCCCCCTCACTGTTACATTACTCTCTCTTTCTTACATTCCTCCCACTCAGCACCATGAATGCAGGTTAAAAATAGCAAAACAAAGAAATCTCTCTTTTTGCCCCTACAAAAGCATTTCTCAAGAGCCTCTCTAACTCAGGCATCCATATCTATTTGTTCTGCCTCTATTAAACCAAAAGACCTGCAGGGCAAGGAATGTACCAGTCTCCTTGCTAAATCTAGTGTGCCCTGCTGGTTTTAATGTGTTTGGGAGTGCCTCCTCTCTGGCTTCCTCATATAAGCTTCCTTTGGGGTGGGCTTTTGGGGAGTTTTAGATACTCTGCAGCCAGAGAAATGGATCCTTTTTTTTCAGTACTTGAGTATAGATTAGCCAAACTTACCTCTCCATTCCTGTTTCCCAAATCAGGTTAGCCTCCACACTTCTACATGCTGAGCTGTACTTATATCCTTGGGGCCTCATCTATATTTTGTCTTGATTGCAGGGATTTCAGATAGTCCCTAAGCCTCAGCATTTTTCATGGAGCTTCTGCCTTGGGGGACCTCTACGGATGCTGTTGCATTTGGAATGAAATATTGGGCATCAGCATCCCAACTGTTCAGGACCAGGGACAGCACACAGGGTGTGCCTGCAAGAGCATGTAAGAGCACTGCTGTCATTGTCAAAGGATCCCCACCTTCAGGGGAACAGAGGCCCATTTTTCCCCCCAAGCACTGCCAGGTTCTCAATTTCTTCTCACAGCCATTAGTCATCTAAATTGTTGGCTCAGAGTTGTTATTCTTCTCAGCTAAACAAATCCCTACCTCCAAGCTGCAATTTCAACCTTGAAAAGAGATAATTTTGCTAAGCCAGCTTGCCTAGCAGGATACCAGCAGGGCTGAGTCTCCTGGGCCTGGGGTCTTTCCTGCAGGCTTCTTTCTTCTCACCACTAGGTCACTGCACTTGGTTGAGCTCCTTTCTCTCCAGCAGATGACTTTCCTACCCAGACAGCAGCAGGTGCTCACAGACATGTTCTGCTGAGCAGCTCCATTAATAGCTAGGTTCACACCTGGTTAATTTCTGACAATAGAGGCAAGCTAGGAAAATTCCAGATAGGCTACAGTCAAGGTCAGGATTCAGGACCCTAGTACCACAGACACTGGCAGAAAGATCTGGATGCCAATATCTGGGGGCACAATCAAAGGGGAGTTCCAGAAAATCACAGCTTTAGACCTGAATGATAACTTTGTTGTTGCTGTTGAGCTGTTTCACTCATGGCTCATTCTCCCTGATCTCATTTAAGGTTTTCTTGGCAAAGATACCGGAATAGTTTGCCATTTCCTTCTCCAGCTCATTTTACAGATGAGGAAATTGAGACAAACGTGGTTAAGTGACTTGGAGGCAATCTAACCCATCCCCCTACTGTTACATATGAAGAAATTGAGGCCTAGGGAAGCTATCACCTCCACTAGAAAACATAGGTAGTAATCAATGAATAATCACTCATTAAGCAACTGTGGGTCAGATACTAGGCTAGGTCCTGGGGTTAAAGGACAAAAAGTGAAATGGCCCCTACTCTCAAGAAACAGATCTAGAATTTAAACCCAGATCCTCCAATGCCAAATCCGGTGCTCTCTCTACTATACCACGCTGCCTCCATGCCTCAATTTCCTCAACTAGAAATGAGAGGATTGGACCAGATATACTCCAATGTTCCTCCCAGTTCTATTATTCTAATCTCTGTTCCTTACTCCTGGAAAAATTCTTTAGCATGCATATTTAAAAACATGGTACTATCCCAAAGGAGAAGGGATGTGTGGGAAAATGTCTGAAGCAGTCATTTCACTATATACCTGCAGAGATGTGGGGAGGGGGAGAGAGAAGAAACTGACCAATGTGTAAAAGGGCATGATACTATTCAAACAGATGGGCATGAATATTGACAGCAAAGAGTTTTTCCTGCTATAGACAGTACAATGAGTGAGGGTTGGCTTTCCAGCTGTGCAGACAGCTGTTTGCCATGAGGCTGTGCACCTAGTTAAAGAGGAAATCTTTTCGGGAACTGATGAGCCATTCTGCAAGAGCAGCCAGAGTTCTAAGCTCTACATTAATCTCTCCCCCACTTCTTCCCTCTTGAACTTAGCAAAACAGGACAGAAGAGTCCAAATTTCCCTGGGTCCTTTCACCACTGATTTGCAAACCTAACTCATTCCCTTGGCACAATAAGAGGATTTTTTGTCATTGCTGTTTTCTTTTTCCTTACTCCTTGTGAAAACCTCATCTCACCTAGGGTAGCACCTGGTAGTGATGATTAGCTGGTGAGATTAAGATTTAATGTAGTGCAGCCATCGTCAGAGTACTCAGGGGAAATATGACATCCTGACTACTTGAATTCACTACTTCACTGGAAATGCAACTGAAAAGCTTTTGCTCCATCCTTTGTGGTTGGAAATCTTTCTTAAATGTATTTATCCTCATCTTACACCATATACCACAATGAATACTGAATGGGATTCTGAATAGACAAGACAATATCATAAAAACAGAGAAGGAAGAAAAATACTTCCAAAACTATGGCTGCCTAGAGGAGAATTTATACCCAAACCAGAGACTTAAGTGTTCATAAAAGATAAAGTGGACAATTTCGATTACAGAAAATTCATGACCCCATGATCTAAACACTGGGTTTATTGGAAATAGACTGGACTTATGGACTTCTTTAAAAATTATGTGTTTATGGCTATTTTTGCTTTCACCTGGAGTTTCCTCTAGGAAATATAAGACTATAGTTCGGACTATATAGATATGAGCAAAAAGGTTCGCAATTTCTTTGCAAGCTACTCGTGTTAATAATGTATGTCATGGTAGAATGGCCCTTATTTCAATTCTACATATAGAAAATAGAAAACACAAAGAACTCAGAGAACTCTCTGATATAGTTAATATAATCCTCCCTTTCAGTCCGTGGCACATTATATGTGCTTAATAAATGCTTGTTGACTTGAGTCTCATATTCTACCCAGGGATCGTACATTCTTCCTGACTTGTAGTGCCCACATTTGACCTGTGTTTTGGTCTGCCTTCGAAAAGGAAACAAACAGGGTATTTCTAAAGAAGTAGCCCCTGACATTCTAGGGGAAGGGGTCCCACCAAACTTCCATATCATATACAGGCCTCCAACGTAGTAATGCTACCTTAAGGGCTTGAACCTCCCTCAGAAAGGAAGCTCATTTGAGGGTGCTAAATAGGCTTTTCTTTTCTATTGGATAGGCATTGTCTGAATAATACATGGTAGTATCAATCAGCCAATAAGTATTTACTAAGTACTTATATGTCAGGCACTGTGTGAAGTATGCAAATACATTGTGCTAAAGATGCAAATGCAAGCAAAATATACATGTTCTGCTCTCAAGGAACTTACGTTGTAATGGGGTCATAAAAGAGAAGTTGAAAAGAGCAAGGGCTGAAGGGAGAGTTACCAGCACAGAAGCATGATGGCCAAGTCCAGAAGTTGGGAGAATGAGGGATGACTAGTCTGGACCTTTCCTCAAAATGGAGGTTATGGGAAGAACTCACCAATGGAAGAAAATGACAACTGAGGCATGGTGGCTTTGTCTAGGTAAGGGGTGAAAGATATGGGTTCTTCTTCAAATGGAGATTCTGGGAAAAATTCACCAATGGGAGAAGAGGCCTGAAGGAGCAGAATGAAGAGGGAGCAGAGGCATGGTGGCATTTTTTGTGCTCTATCTCATGACCTAATTCCCAGGTGCTGTGGGTAAATTCCAACCTGTTCTCCCCAAGGGGCTGACACTGCCCGGAAAGTTCTCCTCCTCTTTCTAGAAGACTAGGACCAAGAACTTTCCTATTTGGTGTGAGAAATAAATATGTCTCTCATTTTCAATAATTATAGTATTAGGACCAAGGTTTTTCCCCTTTTCTGCTTCCTCATCCAGAAACCAACCAGCGCGGGACATTTCTCTTAGAGATTTCCATAGGTCAAGATCTAACCGGACAGTAACAGAAATTTTAAGCTTAGGCTAATGGGTATATTCCTGCTCATTATGTTTGCTCAGACAGATCTGGGAAAGTGTTGATTCTCCCTATTATCAAAACAGGTAATATGGAAATTGATGTTTCTTTGACCAAGATTTGAGTGACACAGGTCCTGTACTCCAAGACCTTCATTTGGATATAACCTGCCTCCTATCATGTTAACCAATTAGATTTGATGGCTGTTTGATAGACCACCTCTTGTCAAAAGGCTTAACAACCTAAAGAAGTGGCAATATACTCTCTTTGGCTACCAAGGGGACAATGAGCCTATTTTGTTGACTACTTTCTAGATGTAGTCAATAAAACTGACTTTCATTTACCCAGAAACTTGGTCTCTCAGAACTTTTTAAACATCACATTGCCTTTGTGGTTGCCCTCTCCTGGGGCACTGTGGTCAAAGCAATTTCCTTTGCCAGTGCCTCTCCATGACTAAATCTAGGGACTCAGGCCACATGGCTGAAAGAATGCATAGCTGCAATGTGCCTGTGCCCCAAAGGTGTCATTAGTGGCTCCCTTTGGAGGCAGCTCTCTGGATGCACAGACTTTCCTCTCCTCTCGGGACCTAAGTCTGCATTCAGCTCTGCTGCTGTTCTCTGATCTCTTGCCAGCTCTCTCTGAAGCTTTGCAAAACAAAACAACAAAAAGAGCTGACTCTGAGACTAACTCCTTTTGTACAGATCCAGTAAAAAGCCTCCAATCAACTAAAGGCAATCGATTCATTCCCAGTCATTGATACTTAAGAATAGTATAGTAAGTACATATAAGGATAGTACACAGTCCTCTTAATGAGATGTCAATGAACATGTTCAAACTCTCCATAATATGATGCAAAGAACCCTGAAAATATTTGCCTGCCTGTGACCTCATCAAGTTAAATAGGCCCTCCAAATAAAGCCAGTAGACAAAAGAAAAAAAAATTTTCCAGAACCAAAGCAATACATTTAGAATAAGAGAAACTATGGTAGGGAGGAGGTGGAATCTCCATCAAGTATTTCTGGTAATATATCTGATATTAACTGAAATATATGGGAAATTGGCAGAAATATATGACTAAGACATGAGTAACAAAAAAAATTTCAAAAAGATGAATGTAAACTATCAATAAAAATATAATGAAAACATTCAAGTTAAAATAAGTCTGAGGTTTCACCACACACATCAAAATAGCAAAGATGAAAAAGATTTTCTTAATTGTGAAATGTTTGAAGGGTTATGAGAAGCCAGGCAGAGTATTATCATCTTGGTGGAGCTTTGAACTGGTCCAACCGTTCTGGAAAATAATTAGAAATTATGCAAAAGATATTTTCATTTTAAGTGTAGATTGGGGTGGGGGGAGACAGAGGTCATGAGTCACAGAGGTGAGAAGCAGGAGGAGTTTACTCCTTCAGGTCATTTGGTAACTTACAGTCAAATTGATTCAAAATACAGTGAGCATATGATAAACGCTTCTATATATTAAGTATTGTGTTAGATCCTATAAAACAAAAACAAAACAAACAAAAACTCCTGCTTTCAAAAAGCTTACATTTTAATGGGGTGGCGGGGCGGGGGGGGGGGAGAGTAGAGAAACATGCATATACAGATTAAGCTACAGATAATTTGAGAAGAGCTCATTGTTTCTTGTCTTTTGTGCTTGAAAAGGACCAAATGACATCACTATGTTAGGGTTATTGTACAATGTGTCCAATTGTGGCCAATCAGAACAATACAAGCTCAAAAGGCACTACCACAAGCCAAAAAAAAAAATAGGCCAAATGAACATTTGGAATGGAGATGTCTCTAAATTTGCACATCTCACATTTCTTTTGAGCTACTGAAATTTGCTCATGGAGCACAGCCTCTTCTTTGATGTAGGCATACCATGCTGGGTGGTCCTGTGCCAGTGTCTCCCATATCTCATAACTGATTCCAAAGTTCTTCAGAGAGATCTTGAGAGTGTCCTTGTATCACTTCTTTTGACCCCTATGTGAGCTCTTGCCTTAGTGAGTTCCCCATGAAATGTAAAATAGTCTTTTAGGCAAACATACATTTAGCATTCAAACAACATGGCCAGCCCATCAGAGTTGTGCTCTCTGCAGTAAAGTATGAATTCTTGGCAGTTTAGTTCAAGTAAGAACCTCAGTGTCTGGTACCTCATCTTGCCAGGTGATCTGCAGAATCTTTCTAAGACAATTCAGATAGAAGAAATTCAGTTTCCTGGCATGATGCTAGTGTACTGCCCAGATTTCACAGGCATAAGACAAAGAGATCAGCACAATGGATCAGTAGACATTTAATTTGGTAGGCATTCTAATGCCTCTTTTCTCTCACACTTTCCTTGGGAACGTCCCAAAGACCGAGCTAGCTCTGGCAAGCTGTGCATTAACTTCATCACCTATGTGTACATCCCTGGAAAGTACACTGCCAAGGCAAGTGAACTTATCCACAGCATCCAAAATTTCTCCATTTGCTGTAACCAATGGTTCCACGTATGGATGGTGTGGTGCTGGCTGGTGGAGAACCTCTGTTTTCTTGATGTTGTCAGGCCAAAATTAGCACAAGCAGCAGAGAATCGATCTGTACTCTGTTGCATCTCAGTCTCAGAGGCTGCATAGAGTGCACAATTATCTGAGAACAAAAAGAACAGTACAAAGGCATTCTATCAGAGGTGACATATAACCTGAGTCTCAAAGGAAACTAAATAGTCTATGATTTGGAGGTGAGAAGGACGTGCAATCCGCACATGGGGGAGGGCCAATGAATAGGTACGGAGAAGAGATAAGGACTGAAGAGTTCAGGGAAGAGTGAGCAGGCCAGTTCCACTGGAATATAGAATGGGTAAAGGGGAGAAAAGTTATATAAACCCAGAAAGGCAGGCTAGATCTAAGTCAGGAAGGGCTGTAAATGTGATGCTGGGGAATTTATATTTTACCTAGAAACAATGGGGAGCCTGGGGATAAAATGATCAGATGTCAACTTCAGGAAAATTGTTTTACTAAGTATATGAAAAATGAAACGGATAAAGGAAAGATTGGAAGCAAAGAGTCCAATAAAGAAACTATTACAATAATCCCAGGTAATGGTGATGAATTAGAACAGTGGCCATGTAAATAGAAGAACAGGAATAGAAGCTAGTGATATTGTGGTAGCAAAATTGTTAAGTCTTAGAAATGGTGGACCGAGGTTCAAGATAAGGCTGACTGAGGTTGTGAAGTTAGATAACTAGAAAGATAGAGGGACTCTCGAAAGAAATAGGGAAGTTTGAAAAAGAACTTGATTCATGGGGGAAATAATGAGTTCTGTTTTGGATATGTGAAGTTTGAGATGAATACAGGGATTCTAATCAAAGATGGCCAATAGGAAGCAATGTAGGCTTGATTTCAGGCTAGGTACAGAGATTTGAGTCAGTGGCAAAGTAATGATAGTTGAACCCATGGGAGCTGAGATGACCAAAAGAAGGAGTAAAAAGTAGACAGAAGAAAAGAAGACCTAGGAAGACTTGTAACCAGTGAGGGCAAGAAGGGCTTTGTCCCAAGGCATCAAGGAATATGGAAGATGCCAAATTAGCCCCACAAACATGAGGCAAGTGACTGGGGTAGAAACTCAATAGTCTACTGAAACCTCTCTCTGTGGCTACCAATTATCTCTTAATTGATAAATCCAATACGCTTTTCTCAAGCCTTGTATGTCATGAACTCTCTGATGCATTTGACAGTCTTGACTACTACATACTGTCTCTGAATACATTTTCAGCTTTCATGATACTGCTCTTATTGTTCTCCTATATGCCTGACCCCTGCCTTAATCAATCAATGAGAATTTTTAAGTGCCTACTCTGTGTCAGGCACTGTGCTAGGTACTGGTGATAAAAAGACCAAAAAAAAACCATATAAGATCCCTACTCTTAAAGAGTTTACATTGTATTTGAGTTGACATTTTATCTCCTTTGTTGGATCATGATCTGTGTCATCCTAGTCATGCATATCTTCTGAGGCTCTGACCTGAATCTTCTTTCATATGTAAGTGGTAGTATACGTGGTAGGACTGTTCTCCACAAGAGAAGGTTGCTTCCCTGGATGGTGGTTACCGAGACCCAACTTGAGGTAGAGGGCAGGTGGTCTGGAGGCACTGCTTTCCTGGCATACTTGCACTTATTTTCCTGTGAGTAGCAATTGCTACTGGTAGTGACAGGAATAGTAAGCCTCTTCTTCACAAGAGTTGATTCCCTCAATAATGGATGGCCATATCCACTCTCCACACCTGGATCCCATGAAATCATCAGTTCATCTTATTTCATGCCTGGATCCCATGAAATCATCAGTTCATCTTATTTCCTTGCCATGCATTTCTTTTATAATGTCACTTTCTCTAGGTAACTCCTAAAGTAATGTGTTGTAGCTTGCTCCCACTCACCATGCGTCATTTCATTTTCTTTAGGTCGATTCTCAGCTTCAATTCTTTATGGTTTCCCAAGACTTACAGACAAACCATATCAGCAGAGAATGTCAATCTTATTTAAACATATAGACACACCAATTTTTTTTCTTAAATCTAGCCCCATTTCAGGCAAATATTTGGAAACTGAAGCAAAAGAATAAAACATCAGAGGGATAGCAACAAAAAGTGTTTGGATCAAAGCCATTTGGAGCTTACGCATTCTCATCTTAGAAAATGCAAAGAATTGAGTCTAAGTAATTTTATTGTAATGTATCTTTGTGTTTTTAGGAGGGAAAATAACCCATTTGCATAGTGAGAAATCTTCATGATTTTTTTCCTTATTAAACAATCTTGTTTCTACATTTCAGCTCGGGGCAACAAAAGGGGGCATGACATCTGTAATCAAGAACTGACCTGATATCTTAGCCATGCAGACAAATGGACTTCCTCCAAAGCTCTTGGGAGAAAGTACTTCCAGGTTTCAGCAAAATTGGAGCTGGAGGATGCCTGTGCATAGCTTGGAGTTAGAGAACTGTGATAAAGCCATTAGAGGGGTCTAAGATCTAGTCTAGATATCTAGATAGCCTAGGATCCCTATAGCAGAGATGTAATTAGTGCTCTCACACCTGGGGAAAATGCAATGTAGTTGGGCAGGAGTTTGGAAATAGGGTTGACACATAGAACAAGCTAGTCAAGTGTAGTTATAACAAGAAACCAGATAGCATCACCCAGAGAGAGAGCCTGAACATAGCCTAAAAGGAATGACAAATGACCCCCAACTCTGGGAAGGAGGCAGAAAGGAGAAAAGAATGAAGGATGATCAGTGCAGAAAAAGGCATGGAAAGTCCAGAGTGCCACAATTCAACAGAGGATCAGCAGAGAACCATAAGAACCAAGGAAAGCAAGCCAGAGGGCTATGATAAGGAACTAATGTGCCCACTGTGTGTCAGCATCCTGGGGAAAAGCCCTGGTCCCTCCACACTTACTGTGATTCTGATTGTTCCTTGTCTTTTGCCTGTCAGGACAGGCAGGTCCTAAAGTGTGTTTAAGGAGCACAAAAACTTCCCATAGAGCAGAAAGGCAAAAGTTTAATGGAACTTTATTCCCAATGTGAATACAGATATATAAGGCAAGGACTCAAAATCCTCCTGACTTTTGGGATGTTAAGTTGGAGGTGTCAGATAACTCCTTTGTGGCAGTCAAGCATTCATAGCTTTTTTCTGATTTAATAAATGATAGAGCCACCCCATTTGATTCGGGCAGATTTATTTTTTTATACTATTGATTGCCTGTAAGCTCATGGTAATATTTCTAAAAATGTCTCCTTTCCCTATGAATAGACTCCTAGAAATTATATCCCTGTTCTCTGTATGGGAAAAGAGAGAAAGGAAGAAGCAGTAGATGCTCAGAGCAATGGGCATTTTATGGTAACAGTGAGAGTTTCCATGGGGTTTGGTTCTAGGGGTGAGGGTGAGAGTCAAACATGAGAGATTGTCCCCTTTGGTGACTAAGGGATAAAACAGCTTAGCAGCATCAAACCAGTGATTCAGATAAGAGATGATAGAAAGAAGCTTTTCTGACCATTTTCCTTAATGGAGACAGAGACTCCTTATGATCAAGCTGAGCAGCCATTCTCAAATTCTTTGATCTCAGAACCACTTTATGACCTTAAAAAATATCAAAGACCCTGAAGACCTGTTGTTTATGTGGGCTCTATCAACATTTACCATATTCAAACTTTAAACTGATAAAAGGTTAATATTGATCTATTATTTTAAAATAACAACAAACCCATTACATCTTAATACATTTTATGAAAAAATAACTATATTTTCCAATACCAAGAAAAGATAGTGGAGAGTGCATTGTTTTACAGATCTATGCAAATCTCTTTAATGTTTGGCTTAACAAAAGGTAGCTGGATTCCCATATCTGCTTCTGCATTCAATCTGCTGTGATATATGGGTTTTGTTGAAGTACACAAAGAAAACCCAGCCTCATACAGATATGTAGCTAGAAAAGGGAGGCAAATTTTAATAGGCAAATAATGTCTTGGTATCGTTATCAAAACAGTTCTGACTTCAACGACAACCTAAAAGGGTCTTAGGATGCTCAGGTGTCCTCATGCCATACTTTGAGAACTGCTCATTTATAGTGACCCAAAGAAACAGCAACTACAATAAGCCAACCTGAGAATCTTGACATCACTTGCTTCTATTTTCAAAGTGAGAAAGATGCAGAAAAGGAAATGTAATTCAAACGAAGATAGAAATAATGGTTATAGTATCTGAGGCTGACGTATAAAGAAAGATTTTAAGGTGATACACGTTTCACTTGGTATAGTTACCAGTGGTAGAGAAAATGAGAACAGTTCTCAAGCACTGAAGAAGAATGAATACCAGAAAGACAGAAGAAACATCTCCAGTAATAGTGAATATTAACAATGGCAGCAGTAATAAGCAAGAACAGTTCAAAGAAACCACGTGGGGAAAGGAGGGGGGACTTCATTCCAAGGTACTCAGTTCATAACTACTCCTGCTCTTCCACAGAGATTAAAGGTGAAGTATTGAGAACACCCCACCTCCACATGGGTCTCCCCCAGATAAGCTATGTCAGATATATATTCTTTGTTGGTCAATATTCATTCCATGGCCAACTCTAAAGAAAGTCAGGGCTCAATGAGCTGTCTGCTCAATAAGATCACTGACTGGTATTACAGGATGTTTGGTGATTCGAGGATAAAAGGAGGGCAATATCTATGACTGGTCTCCTGAAATAGCCGCCATTTTTATTTAAATTGTCCGAGTGTATTAAAGGAGAACAATGCCATTGAGGCCCATAGACATGTGTAAGCAGTTCACCCAAGCATCTTAATGTCTCATTATCATTTCCTAGTTCTATAGTTAGGATCTTACACAGAAGACTAAGGTAGAAATAAAATTACTGTCTTGTGGGCTGTGCTATCTTCAGGGTCTAACCAGTTATAATGAAGTCCCTGAGAAGCAAAAAAACACATCTCTAGGTCAGCAGCTTTCAGATTCCTAGGATGTCAATAAATGAAAAGACTTTCTGCAGTGGGAGGAAAAGCAGAGTAGGAGGAAACAAAAGACAGAGTGGGTTTTGTCTACAAATAGAAGGGACTTGATGCTTAGTTTGCAAATCTCCTCTCTGCAGCGGAGCTGACCATTTCTTAGTCCATTTCACTGAAACACCTTTCTGAGTTCACTATTTATCAATCAACTGACACAAATTAAACCAGAACTTACTCTGTACAGAGAGTGCCGTAGCAGGTGCATCATGCAGGAAATACAGAGAAACATGAGGAGGCTAGCAAAACATTGAAAAGAGCTCTGCCTTTGGGAGAATATTTAGGCTTGAGTCTTGATTCTTCCACTTAATGCTTGGATGATCTTAGACAAATCACCTAACTTCTTTGAACCTTAGTTTCCTCATCTGTAAAATTAGGGCATTGAACTACATGACCTGTAAGGTCCTTCCAATTTTAAATCTGTGATCTAGTGACCCATTGATCAAAATATGTAGAGTCTGCCTTCAAGAAGCTTATAATCTAAATGCAGAAACAATAGATATGGGAATGAAGAGGTGACTAGCCCCCAAGATTGCCTAGTTTAAGCGGCCAGTGAGTGAGAAAGACTGTGATTACCCTAAGAGTTCAGAGAAGCCAGAGTTCCCTGTGAGCTGAAGTTAGCAGGGAGGAATGCACAGTAAAGGTGGGAATTTGAAGTGTTCCTTGAGAGATGTATGGGATATGGCCAAGCAGAGAGTAGCAGGGAGAAAAGGAAGGCATTCTAAGTGGGAAAAGAGCATAAAGATAGAAACCCATAAGGGGTATGTTCAGGAGGAGCCAGCCTGACTAGGTCTGAGTGAGAGTGTTGGAGACAAACAGGAGATGACTGGGATCAATTCATGGATAGCTTTGAATGCCAGGCTAAGAAATCAGGCTTGACCATTTTAATCTCTCTTAAAACCTATTAAGTACTTAATAAGTATGGTATTCCTCCCAGCAAAGAAGATTAATTCATCATAAATATTTGTGGGGTAGTTTGGCATAGTGGATAGAGAGCAGATCTTGAAGTCAGGAACACCGGGGTTCAATTCCCACCTATGACATATAGGAGACATATGACCCTGGACAAAGGTCTCAAAACTATTTGCCTCTAAGTACTCTAGTGAATTCTCTGAAATTACTACTTGTTCAGCAAGTGCCAGGCTACACTGGTAGGAAGAATTTCTTGACCTGGAGTTCCCTAAGTCAATGAAATCATAGATCTGGTCCAAAACAGAGATTATTGACTATGTTCAAGGCAATGTGCTAGATGTTCTGGGAGACACTATATGAGGAAGACTGAAACACAGCTCCTCTCCCCTTTCTCTCACACCCAGAATTTTTAGTCTCAGAGTATGGACTTGATTCTAACTCAATATTGTTCATCCTAGTGAAATCTGTCGCTGGGTCCTATTTTATTCCTTTATATAGTTTGAATACAAATCAGGCTACATTAAAATAAGTTTAAAGGAATGCCTTTAATTCCCTAGTTTTAAAACAAACTCTAGGAAGCCAATTTCAAATACTAAGACCAAGAGATGGCACCTTGGATAGATCCATTGGGATGCCCAAATTACTGTCACACATTCATTCTAAAATCCTAAGAACCAGCATCAAAGAGCATGCCCATTTTGGGAAAGAGGTGACAAGTCACTCATCCAACTACTAAGATTACTCATTCAAATGCAATCTTCAGAACCCCAATGTTCTTTTGACTCAACAGCATCTTCCTTCTCTAGAAACAAAGGATGAGCCATGTGTTACATTGAACTTTGGTCAAGGTTAAAGGCACCTTGTGGAGTTTGGGGAGCTTTTTTCCCTATGAAATAGATTGTGTTGTGAATCGTATTTTAATGGAAGCCTTACATTTTAGCTGGATGTAGGAGCATTAAACAGAGTACGATTCATCCCTCTGCCACTGTGCTTGCTTATCCAGTATAAGATGATTGACATTTTCCAAGATTTGTCCAAATAAGTATCTCAGGAGGTAACAAGTAAACAACCAGGGGAAAACTTGGAAATCAACTCAGAATATATTTGAGACCTGGAGGACAGGACGATGGTGATGGGCTTTCCTTATCCCCATCATTAGTGATGTCTAATGGACAATGGGAGAAAGGACTCGACCCACTGTATTTAAACAGCACACTTGGGTTCTTGGCAATGGCAAATGCTTTGCATGACCACTAAAAGAAGCACATAGTAAAGCCAGGATATGTGGAATAAAACCCTGGCAGAATAGGATGGTGATGGGTGGCTGCTTTTGTAGAATAAATTGTGTGCTTGAAGTAACTTCCAAGCTCTCTATTCTCTGCCTGGTAATCAGAGGCAGAGAGAGATAAACCCACCTGTCAACACATAAAATATGTCTAGTGAGACAGCCCTGGTTAAAACAAATTGAATATATTCTCTTGATAGTTGAATGAAACATTCATACATATTAGCTAAAATGATCTGAAAACCTGTTCATCATAATTCAATCATAGCATCATTTATTTAAATTTGGAAGAGACCTTAAAGTTCAGCTCATCCAATTGTCTCATTTTACATATGGTGAAATTCCCAGAGAGGTCATCAAGTCAAGTCAAGAAGCATTTCTTGACCCTTTACTACGTGCCAGGCATTGTGCTAAGTGCTGGCAACACACACCAATAAAAGGCTGGGGGAAGCAGTCTCTGCCCTCAGGGAGTTTACATTCTAAAGGGAAAGACAGCATGAAAATGATTATGTACATGCAAGATAAATTCTGGGTAAATTGGAGGTAATGTCAAATGGAAGGAGGGGGCAGGGACAGAGACACACAAAAAGAAGGGAAAGGAGAGAGAAAGTGG
>CM053624.1:342650138-342688872 GCA_028646595.1 Phalanger gymnotis
TAAAAATTCTTTTGGATTACTATGGCTACTACAACTTTTTTTAAATGAAGTTTATGTTACTATCCTGTTTGAAATACCATAATAATTTCTAAAAAGAAGTGACTGGGGATTTCCGGAGCAGGAATAGGACTCTGATAGGTTTGTTTGTTGGCCTAAATGATATGTTTTTACCAACACCACATCTAAAATATCTATCTCTCTTAGGCTTCTGTGAAGAGCTGAAGTTTTTTCTAGGAGAGATTTTCAGCTACATCCTCATAGTCGTGTATAAGACGTATTCTACTGAGAAATGAAAAACAAAAATTGCAATGGGCCTCCCATTGACTTGCTATTTATTTGAGCTTTTTACATATTATCCAAGAGGAAATATACAATAAGCAGAAATATACAGTAAGCAGAAAAAATACAAGAAGACCTCTCAAGAAATCATTGTAGCATGTGTATGGGTCATTGCATCAACCACGTGAACATGAGCTT
The DNA here is from genome assembly GCA_028646595.1 of Phalanger gymnotis. Taxonomy (NCBI): domain Eukaryota; kingdom Metazoa; phylum Chordata; class Mammalia; order Diprotodontia; family Phalangeridae; genus Phalanger; species Phalanger gymnotis. The sequence goes on from CM053624.1 coordinate 342,650,616, forward strand.
CTAAATGACCCATCTCTCAATACTGTTGGAATAGGAGTCAGGCATTGGGGCTCTCTGTGGACACTGATGTGGAGCTAATCTTAGTTCAACCATGGATCTTATCCAAATGGCAGAATGGGAATTGGGGAATTAGGGATCTTTGACCAGAGAGATAATGGCTGGAAAGACATAACTGACAACAACAGTAATTATGATACACAGCTATAATAGTAGAGGGGGCCCCACATATGTAGCAAGGCTCATCTATAGCAAGGAGGACTGCTGCTGTGTGTGGCTCACAGGAAGGCAGAACAGACATCTCTTGCCTCTCCTCTTCCCAGCCAACTCCAAGGGAAGCTTTCATTCCTGCCAGGAAGAGAAGCAAGAAGTTGAGACCAGAGGCCATCAGACTTTATCTGTCCACTCACTTAAATATTGTTCATCTAGGGGATATGATCAGGTTCCATCTAACTTTTGATCACTTTGTCATTTAGGGGGTAGGGGACCCCAAGATCTATATCCAAGGTTTGACCCCTTCCCCACCTAATTAGTGGCCACTAATACCATCCCATAATGAACACATAAAGTGAATAGCAAAGAAGCCCATTTAATCAAATCATAACAAAATGGAAATCAGAAAAGGCATACATAGGAAAATATATACTAGATAACACAGAGTGAAGCAGCTCCCCCATTGAGAGTGAGGCTACTTAGCTTGAGTCAGGGACAGTGTCCAGGATCTCATCCAATGAGAACACGCCCTGAGGTCTCTAGAGTAGTGAGCTAGGAATAGGGACATCATGGAGACTGCCAGCTCCCCTCATGTCTTCCCAGAGTCTTTCCCTTCAAAAACCTGAAGTGGGGTTGACCTCTTCAATCTTCTCTCTTGAAGTAGGAAGCCAGGATTGCTGGAAGCCACTCAACACTCTAAGAAGACTGAGAGCTTGATGAGTTCCCACAGAGGGAACTCAAAGGGGCCTAGTGAAGGCTGAAGCTCTCTGGCCTCCCAACAACTCTGCCTTGCTTCTCACACAGGGTGGGGCTTTTATCTCCACAAATGAGAGAGTCCCATACCACTGGGCTTTGAGAGGAGAGTTACAAATAATAATAACAACAAATTTATGTAGTACTTTGAGGTTTGCAAAACACTATTATCCCCATTTTATAGGTCAAAAAATAATCTCTACAGCACATCCAGAGAGCGTTCATCCAGATTTTGCTTGAAGACCCCTCCCAAAGAGGAGAAATCCCCCACCTCCACATTCCACTTTTGTATTGCTCTAATCCTTAGAAAAGTTATTCTTCCATCGAGCCTAAATGTTGTTGCTTTGGAATTTTCTTCTACTCCTTCTGTTTGTCTTCTGGGACCAGACATGCCAAATCTAATCCCATTTCCACAATCTAGCCTTTCAGATGTTTGACCAAAAACTATTATGTTTTTCCTGAGCCTTCTGCTGAACAACCTCTTTCCAATCAACTGACCCTCATTTCATCCCTGAAATTCTGTAATTCTACGTGACTAGGTACCCCCTAAATCTATGCTTTTACGAAACTCTGACTTATAGAGGGAATATGATTTTGCTCATCATTTACCGTATTCAAGAATGTGGGTCTCCTTCTTAAAGTGTGGAAGATTCCCTTCTTTGTGTACTAAAAGTTGAACTTCTGAAATATCTTTCTGTATCAAGAATTTTTACAGCATTCTTCTCCACACCAGGACAAATACTTTATTTAGATTTCGGGAACAAGGAGAGAGGAGGGTATAATTTTATTCCTGGATCTTCCTCTAATTAGCTGAGTTACCTTGGGTAAGTCGCTTCACTCATCTGAGGGTCAATTTCTTCCTCTGGAAAGTAGTGACATAACCACTCTAATTTAAGGGAGAAATGAGAATAAAATGATATCATATATATGAAAAGGGACTTCAACCATGAATGCAACAAGCCTCACAGATATTCACAATGCTATCTGATGGCACCAAACCAAGAGCCGATGTGTAGTTTACCCCACATTTAATGAACAAATGCTCAACAGGAAAATAAACAAATACGTATCTGTCACGGTGCCTAATAAAATTCACAATGGGCCCTGGCGCTCCTGAATTAATGATCATCAGTGAGCGGCATGACATTAGAAAAGCGAAAGGCATTTGGTACAAAAGCAGCCAGAGAGAGAGAGGTATTAAATCAAACCAGAGTACCATGAAAAGGCAAAGTAGATGTGGAAAGGATAATTTCTCAAAAAGTAACTTTCAGACTCACAGAATGGATTGATGGCACTATCCGTTCTTTATAGGAAAGTTCTCAACGATGAATTTCCTTGTCATCATGATCTAATATCGGTTACTCACTATTACTCTCATTCGTCATGTTCCACATTCGCGGCAGCCTATAAACAATAACAGGGATTTCTTCAGTCATATTTCACCGAATTTCAGGGGAGGGTGTAGATTTTGTGTACAAGTGTAAACTAAATCATCCCGAATCCATTCAAGCTCATAAAACCTATGACCTACCAGGATCTGGAATCACAGATTCCCAGAGATATTTATACAGCTAAAGCCTGGCAAACTGCAATTCAGTATTGCCCTGTATAGCTTAACTAACTTTGTAATTAAATTTAAATTATGAGTACGTTTGGATCATATATGATTATTCCTAATACCAGGCCACAAAAAAAAAACATTTACTCCAAGGACTCAAATTACATCCCCCACTTCTATTTGTTCCAATTCTACTATTCTCCTAGGCTATAAACCTTGGAACTATTATTGACTTTTTCCTCATCCTTTCAATCCAATCTTGTCATTAGGATCTACTAATTATCCCCTCAAAATGCTTCTCAGATTGACTATTCCCACTGCCTTCACCATAATGTAGGCCGTTATTGTCTGAGTTCCTCTCTCTCCAACCATAAGGGCAAGCATGTATCTGCCTCTGCCAAGAGGCAAAGAAAGTACTCCCAGGAACTTCTGCTTCCTGGACTAAAGTATAGGGGAGATAGTCTCTGGAGGTTAGGAACTGCTCTTGAGCCAATTGAGCTCAAGCACATGAAACTCTCCACGTACTTTTGCCCCATGGCAGCAATGCACTCTGGCACCAAGAACTCCACCATCCCACCTACGGTACTCTTAGAATAGCTTTCAGAAGAAAGTTAGAAAAAGGAGAAGACAGAAAGCACTCTTTCAGTTCTCTTTTATAGGCCAATTCAAAGGAGTAACTCTTCCTTTAAGAATCTGTCTTCCCGAAAGTCTCAGCCAACCAATTAATCTTTGGGGAAACCCCCATCTGTAGAACCCATTCTCCAGGAGAAGTCAAGAGCATGTCTGTACCCTCCCTGGAAATCTGCAAGCAAAAGCCCCAAACAAAGGCTCGCCCCACCCCCTTTAAACTCATCCAGCTAATCAGGAAACTCCCTGAATCATCCGCATTCACTTATCCATCAACCTTAGCCAGTGAGCCATGTCTGCAAACACTACAGTTCCTGTCCTAGTGCTTCCAGATCTAATGTAAACCACCTTCCCCACTCTCTCCTCCAAATAAAAGAATTTGTGTTCAAAGTAGTTACAGACGAGGCAATTTTTAAAGTGCATTGTGTCCTTATTTTAATCAGATTGGCTTCTTTTAATACTAAAAGTAGCATTAAAATTTATATCCAAAGAAGAGGAAACAGAAGCAAAAACAAATACACAGTATTCCCCCCCAGTTATTTTTCACTGGTTAATATCATATCTAAAAGGATCATCGAAGTATGGTACATACAAAGCCTTAAGGGTACTCAGAGACCATTTGCTTCAATCACCTCATTTTAGAAATGAGGAAACTGAGGCTCAGGCAATGCATCAACTATGACTTGTCCAAGGTCACAAGTATCAGAGGCAGGACTGAACCCAGATCTTCTGAATCCAGAGCTAGGGTTCTTTGTTTCTTTTCTTTCCTTTTCTTTTCTTTCTTTTTCTTTCCTTTCCTTTCCTTTTCTTTTCTTTTATCTCTCTCTCTCTCTCTTTCTTTTTCTTCCTTCCTTCCTTCTTTCTTTCCTTCCTTCCTTTCTAGCAATGAGGGTTAAGTGACTTGCCTAGGGTCACACAGCTAATAAGCTTCAGACCAGATTTGAACTCAGGTCCTCCTGACCCCACCATAACACAATAGCATCAGGTCCAACCATCCTTAAGTAAAACCATAAATGCAAAATAATTATCTTTCTTATGTGCCTCATTCTTTCCAAAGCTCCTCAACCTGGTATTTGTCCAGTGTCTTTAAAATGTTACAAATTAGTCACAAGATTTGGATGTGGATAGGTGTTTAAAGATAATATAACCAACTCATTTTACAGACAAGGAAACTGAGTCTCAGAAAGGCTTAGTGCCTTCCCTGAGGTCACATGACTATTCAGTAGCTAATGCAGTTCAATCATACTTGGCACCACATTCCCACCAAAGATTTGAGGTATGAGGAGATAATATGCTAACAGAAACAGCCAGAGATGACTGATAAGTTCATAAAGTATTACCATAATACACCAAACAAATTTGCACACTGTGTATTCTTGTCTGGCTAGATAGATATTTAGATATGTATATATGTATGTGTATATGTATACATATATAGGTATGTATGTTTATAGGTATATATATATATATGTGTGTGTATACGTATACACACACATATATATATGTATACATGTGTGTATAGTCATACACATAAAGGAGGTTTTGCTTGCTTTTTCTTTTTTTGACCAGACCTGAGATTTCATTTGTACAGGGAGCTCCAAGTGAGTAACTCCATCTGCCAATTCAGATCTTCAACTGCTCTGCAGTTTGGAGTCTTAAAGTATGGCCTTGAGCACTGAGAGTTGAAATCACCTGTCTAGGATCACCAAGCCAGTACATGGCAGAGATCTTACTGAGCACTATCCCCTCTCTTCATCTATACCAAGATGTTTCTCAGATCTCTCAGATGCTTTCCTTAGTATTTGGAAAACTCAGTTAATGCAGCCTGTTGCCTTCTGAGCACAAAGGAGTGCTGCAGTGACTTGTGTAGCCTAGGCCAATGGCCACAGAGTAAGATTCCACACATACATACTTTTCATATTTTTAGTGAGAAAGAATGAGCAGCACAAGATAAGTAGGTATGGATGGGTTGCAATGTGAACTCCGTATCTCCGCACATCATCTTTCCCCCAAAACACACCATTCTCCCTAACTTGTCTATTTCAAAGAAGGACACCACCATCCTTTAACACACTTGGATTCTCAACCTCCTCCTTATCCTTGGTCCGTCATTCAACTGAAACTGCTCCCTCCAGTTACCAATGATCTAATTGCCAGATCTGATGGCTTTTTTCTCAGTCCTCGTCCTTCTTGACCTCTTCGCATTTGACATTGTAGATCATGTTTTCCTCCTATCTACTACCCACTCTTCTGTGAGTTGTTAAAAACAATGTAGGTGTGACATCTAGAAAATTTCTGTCTGCACACAATAACTTCAGAAATTTAGAACCTATTTTTAAAATATCCTAAATAAAGTGTTTCAGTTGGTTTTGAAACCATTTGTTAAAATATTAAAATGTAACACCTTCCAATTTGTTTGCAAGAGTAATTGATTGACATCAGGGAAGACAGAAAGTTACTAGCCAGATGTCAAGAGAAACTTTTCCCTAATTGGAGGCTAGAATTAAAATCAAGTACTATCATTTACTAAGGACAGACACTTATTCAATGTTTCCATTTGAATCTATGTATCTTTCTGTCTTATACAGCTGTGACAGCCTTTAAAAGTAGCTCTTAAAATAAACTGAACTTAGAACCTGACCTTCAAATTACCATCTCACGAAATATTAAGTCAAGATTTTTTAAAATAATGAAGCCTATTCAATCCCATGGCTCTCACTATCATTATTAATAATGATATTTTAGTGATAGCAATGTGATGAAAAGGCCTCATTGTTTAAATATATTATCTAATCCATTATCATGGTATTCTAAGGAAACCAGACTTTCATTATTCATAAAATATTCTGAAAATATTTTTACTCATCCTTTTTAATTTCTATTTTTATAAGTTTAAAAATGTATGTAATTATTAGTACAATGGTATATTACCTAATGTACAAACAAATAAATATGTCTATGTTTCAGGTATGTGCTCAAAAAGTTTTTACTGATAGAATGTGTGATCAAAAAAGTTGGAAGCCTCCTGCACTAATAATCATAGCCAGCCATATATGGCTTTGAGGCTTACAGAATGCTTGACCAATAGTATCTCATTTGATCATCATGGTAACCCTGAGAGGCAGAAGCTATTATTATACTTATTTTACAGATGAGGAAACTGAGACTGGCAGAGGTTTAGTGCCTTGCTCCGGCTAACTTAGTAAATAACTGTCTGAGGGTGGATTTGAATTCAGGTCTATCCTCTCTCTAGGTCCAGGGCTCTATCTAGGCACCACCTAGCTATTCCCCCTTTCAGTAGTAGAAGAGATCTAATCACCAATTCAGCATGATGACATTTCAAAGATCTACTACTCTTTTCCCAGAGATGTATTAATTTTAAATATTTTATTAATGCGTTGGGGGTTTGTTTCTATTTTGTTTTACATTGCTGTAAGGAACTGTCAGAGCCCAGAGTCACCTCCGTGCCTTGATGACTCATAGGAGGACAGTAGAGACAGAATGGGATAGTGGAAATGTATACTGGATTTGGAGTCAAAGGTGCTAGGTTCCTCAAGGAACCCAGTTTTTTAAAAATTATTTTTATTTATTTCATTAGTTTCCCAATTACGTGTAAAAACATTAACACTCATTTTTAAACTTTTTAATTCCAAATTCTCTCACTCCCTCCTGCCCATCTCCCCTATTTGAGAAGGCATATATATGTATATGTATATATATGTATGTATATATACATATATACATATGTATGTATATACACATAGTGGGCAGTGAATAGAATGCCAGGCCTGGAATCAGGAAGACCCAAGTTTAAAACCAACCACAGACACTTACTAGCTATGTGACCCTGGATAAGTCATGTAATCTTGTTCACCTCAGTTTCTTCATCTGTAAAATGAGCTGAAGAAGAAGATGACAAACCACTTCAGTATCTTTGCCAGAAGAGTCAGACAGGACTGAAATGACACAATAACAATAACAACATACATGTGAGGTTATGCAAAATATTTCCATATTAACCATCTTATGAAAGGAAACACAAACAGAATAAACTAGTAATAGTAAAGAAAAATATATACACATATATGTATGTATCTGTGTGTGTGTGTGTGTGTGTGCTTCAATCTGCATTCAGAATTCATCAATTTTCTCTCTCTGGAGGTGGATAGCATTTTTCATCATGGGTCACTTGGAGTTGTATTGGATCATTGTTTTAATCAGAGGAGCCCAGTCTTTCACAATTGATCATCATTAAAAAGTTGCTGTTACTTTCCACAATGTTCTCCTGGTACTGCTCACTTCACGTTATAAGAGTTCATAGAAGACTTTGCAGGTCTTTTCTGACACATGATGCTTGTCATTTCTTATAGTACAATAGTATCCCATCACAATCATGTAACATAACTTGTTCAGTCATTTCCCAATTTCCAATTCTTTGCCACCACATAAAGAGCTGCTATGATGTTTTTGTACAAATATGTCCTCTTCCCTTCCCTTCAATTTCTAGTTCTTTGCAACCATAAAAAGAGCTGCTAAAAACATTTTTGTACAAATAAGTCCTTTTCCCTTTTCTTTTATCTCTTTGGGATACAGATTTAATAGTGGTTTTGCTGGGTCAAAGGGTATGGCACAGTTTTATAGACCTTTGGGTATAGTTCCAAATTGTTTTCCAGAATGATTGAACCAGTTTACAACTACACCAATAGTGCATTAGTTTCCCAATTTTTCCACTTTGCCTCCAACATTTATTATATTCCTTTTCTGTCATGTTAGCCAATCTGATTGTTGTGAGGTGGCATCTCAGTTGTTTAAATTTGCATTTCTCTAAAAGATAGTGATTTAAAGCATTATTTTTCAATGACTATTGATAGCTTGATTTCTTCTTCTGAAAGCTGCCTGTTTATATCCTTTGACTACTCATCAACTGGAGAATGGCTCTTATTTTTTATAAATATGGCTCAGTTCCCTATATATTTGAGAAATTAGGTCTTTATCAGAGAAACTTGCTGTAAAAATAATTTCCCCAATTTCCTGTTTAACTTCTAAATTTGGCTGCATTAGTTTTTTCGTGCAAAAGCTTTTTAATTTCTTGTGATTAAAATTGTCTATTTTACTTACCATAACGCTCTCTGTCTCTTGTTTGATCATAAACTCTTCTCTTATCCGTAGATCTGATAGGTACATTGTTTCCATGCTTCCCTAATTTAATTATGACATAACCCTTTATGTCTAGATCATTTATCCATTTTGACCTTATCTTGATATACAGTGTGAGATATTTGTCTATGCCTCATTTCAGCCAAACTGCTTTCCAGTTTTTCCAGAAAATTTTGTCAAATGTTGAGTTCTTACCCCAGAAGCTTGGATCTTTGGAGATTATCAAACACTATATGAATATATTCATTTACTACTACTGTGTATTGTGTACCATTCTACTGATTCACCACTCTATTTCTTAGCCAGTACCAAATTGTTTTGATGGTACCACTTTGTCATATAACTTTAAATTTGGAACTGCCAGGCCACCTTTCTTAATATTTTTCTCATTGATTCCCATGATATTCTTTACCTTTTGCTCTTCGGAAGAATTTTGTTACTATTTTTTCCTGGCTATATAAAATAATTATTTGGTAGTTTAATTTGTATGGCACTGAATAAGTAAATTAACTTAGAATTGCAGTTTTTATTATATTGACTTGGCTTATCCATGAGCAATTAATATTTCTCCAATTATTTAGGTCTGTCTTTGTGTGAAAAACATTTTGTGATTGTTTGGAACCCAGTTTTTGAAGGAAACTAGGAATTATAAAAAGTGAAGATAAGGAGAAAGTACATTATAGGTATGGGACATAGCTTGTGCAAAAGCACAGAGATGACAGATGGTATATCATGTGTGATCAAGAACAGTTTGGGGCAAAGAATGTATGAAGAGGAGTACTGAATGTATGGTAAGGGTACAAAGGTATATAGGAAGAAGGTTATAAAAGGCTTTAACCATCAATCCCGTGAGTTTGGTTTTGATCCTCAAGGTAATAGGGAACCACTGGAGTCTATTGAGCAGAGGAGTGACATGGTCAGTCCCATGCTTTAGGAATCTCACATTGACAGCTATTCTCTGATTCTCTGTCACTTACTAATAACCACCCCCCCAAAAAAAAGATGGAATATATCTTATAACAAAGAAGTACAGTTAAGCAAAGCAAACCAACATTACAACCATGTCTGATAATGTATGCCTTGTTCTATACCCATAGTCCACCATCTCACTAATGAGATGTAGGAGCAAAGCTTCATTATCACTTCTCTAGAGTCAAGATGCGTCCTTGTGTTGATCTGAATTCTGATGCCTTTTTGTGTTGTTTTCCTTTATATGATTGTGGTCATTGTATGGGCCTCTTGGTTCTGCTTACTTTGATTTACAACAGTTCTAACAAGTCTTCCCAATTTTCTCTAAATTCCTTATCTTCACCTCTCCCAAATATTTAACTCAGCTCAGGAAAAGACTTTTCCAAGAAGTATTTGCCTGAGAATAATGCTATGCACCTCCAAAGGAAAAAAAAAAACAAAACCACTTAAGGTGGAAATCAGGAACAGCCAAAAGTTAGATAGAAGAGAAATTTTGTATACCCACCCTTCCTTCAAAGACTGCACGAAGAAAAATATTGAGTATATGGTAAAGCTGCAATGGTATATAGGAGGAAGCTTGTAAAAGGCTTTAAATATCAATCCCATGCATCTGGTTTTGATCCTAAAGGTAATAGGTAGCCACTTTGTATAAGCCTTGACCCTACCAGTCCACGAAGCCAGCCCAATATGGAATGTCTACAGTACAATATGGTGAAGAATTTAACCTAATTGTTTTAACTTCAAAAGGTGATTTCACAAATTTTACAAAATAGTTGAGTAGGATAGTCTTAGCTAAGCAGTTGATTTAAATATGAGGCTTTCAGCTTTCCTGGAGGGGACATTCTCAAGGAATTCTTTGTCTGGAACTCCTAAGGGAGATAAAAAATTGAGAGAAAGATTTGGAAATCGTCTGCCTGGAGGTAGGAGTTAACTGCCAGGGAAAGGAAATGCAGAAAGAGCTTGCAGAAAGAGCAGCAAAGAGGATCTCTCTCTCTCTCTCTCTCTCTCTCTCTCTCTCTCTCTCTCTCTCTCTCTCTCTCTCTCTCTCTCTCTCTCTCTCTCTCTCTCTCTCTCTCTCTCTCTCTCTCTCTCTCTCTCTTTTTCTCTCTCTCTCTCTCTCTCTCACACACACACACACACACACACACACACACACACAGAGGAGGAGATACAGAGGTAGGCATCAGGGAGGCAGAAAGAGAACCAGGAGAATAAGGTCTCAATGAAGACAAAAGAAGAAAAAATATGTAAAAGGAAATGTACACAACAGTGTCCAAAACTGCAGAAAGGCCACAGAAGAAAATGGCTTTTTAAAGAACTTTTCCTTTTTATTGTGGACTTGATGATGAACAAATACAAACATTGTGATATTAAAGGGACAATGAAGGAAGTCCATATGAGAATCTCAGATCCTGTTTCTTTTAAAAAGTCTGTCGTATACGGAGTGACCAAAATAATAACAAAGCTGCTCCCCCTGTTTGTGTCTTCTGTTTTATATTGTTGTTTTCTTGAGTGCATTTTTAAAAATATTTCATTAATGCTCTTTTTTTGTGGTCATAGATAGAGGAGTAGGTATAAAAGCCGTATGGCAAAAAGCTTGAAAAGTAAATGGATCATGAGGGATCTGGGGCAGGGAATGTAGGCAATTTTGTCAGCGAAGGGCCAAAGAGAGATGAGGCAGTTGCTTGATTGTCATTGTTCAGTTGTTTCCGTATGGGGTGACTCTTCATGATTCCTTTTGGGTTTTGTTTCATTTTGCTTGGGTTTTTGTTTTTGGTTTTGGTTTTTTTGGCAAAGATACTGAAGTAGTTTGCCATTTTCTTCTCCAATTCATGTTACAGAAGAGGAAACTGAGAAAAGCAGAGTTAAGTGACTTGCCCAGGGTCACACAGCTAGTGTCAATTCTTCCCAGTTCTAGAGCCGGTGTTACCAGTATCCCAGTAACTTTCCCTCCCAGGCCATAACTTCCTTTTGTATGTTGTCCAGCCCATAGAAGCTCCTTTAGGGCAGAGCCTGTCTTTGCTTTTTGTACTTGTTTCTCTCACTGTGTCACCTTGCTGCCCTCCTTGATGGAATTGAGCAACTAAGGGAAAACTCTTAAAGATTTGAGAGACTCGAATATGTTTCTAGGCAAATGGAAAGGAACTAGTAGTGTGGAAGAGACCGACGATGAAGAAAAGAGAGGGCTGAACTCTTGGAGCAAGATTCCGGAGGAGGTTAGAGAAAATGGAATGAAGGGCACAAGAGATGAGCCTTACTGAAGAGTTCTGATATCTCTTCTGTGAAAGCTGGTACTGAAAAAAGAAAAAGGTTTTGAGGAACAGAGTTGGGGCTTCATGTCAATGGCCTTAACTATTTTCAGCAAAATAGGATGCTGGGTTATCTACTCTTGTGTGTCTGTAGAGGTTACAGGATATGTACTGGTATAGCTAGAGACAAACAGGCACAAAATCACAGACTTTCAGTATTAGAAGATACCTCCAGGTCAGTTCAACCCACACATGTAAAATCAAAGCTGAAAAAATATATCATCAAACTTCTGCCCAAAGGCCCAGAATAAAAGGGAATCTACCACCTTCTTTTGGACAGTTATAATTATAGGGAAGCTTTTCCTTTTGTAAGATAGTGCTCCTTTCTTACTGGAACATTATTATTTAGCAAAAGGGGTGAGCCAGGTGTGGTGGTGCATGCCTGTAATCCCTGCTACCTTGGAGGCTAAAGCCAGTGGATCACTTGAGCTCGGGAGTTCTGAATTGCAGTAGACTAAGCTGATTGGTTGTCCAAAAGGAGTCTAGTACCAGTGTGGTGAGCCCCTGGAGCAGAGGGTCATCAAGCTGCCTTAGGAGGGTCAGACTGGTCCAGGTCAGAAACAGAGCAGGCCAAAAGTTTCCATGCCAGTTAGTAGTGGGATCAGGACCCTGAGTGACTGCTGTACTTCCAGCCTGGGTGAGATAGGGAGACCCAGAAAAAAATATTGGGGGGGGGGATAAAAAAAGATGTATTTGTGGAAAAAAAAAAAACTAAGAAAGCCTCTTCTAAAAGGACCAGAGATAAAACAGCCAGAGAAAAGGGACTTCAATGAAATCAAAGATGACCATATGTATTGTTTTCCAGTAGCTCATTTACATATAACCATTGGGTAGACTTTTAAGGTGATATCTAGGAAATCCTAATAATGGGAACTTTCTAATCACTGTGTATGTTGACTATCTGTGTTGTGTGCAACAGAAATGTGAATTTTGGTTTCTTGCCCTAAGATAATGGTAAGCCGCTTCGCACAAGGAGACTCTGCTTTGGAGTAAATGTCAGTCAGCAACCAAAAAAGTCAAGTCGAGAGTCAGAGCCAGTAAACCGAGACAGAAATAGCTTAAAGCAGAGCAGGTAAGAAGAGGAGCCCTTTGTAAGAGTGACTTCAGAGTTTCCTGTCTCATACCCCAGGACTAAATTCAAGACTAACAACTGTAAGGGATCCATCAAGTCATGGAAAAAGCCGGACATGATTCACTTCACTCATGACTCTCCCATCTCCTCCCTCTCACCATCTGCCTTTCCAAATCTCCACCCTTCGGCCCCACGCTCCTGATTGGCGATTGCTTCTCCCAGACTGCTCCTTCAGAAAAAGCCCCAGCCAGACTTCACTTCACTACCAACTCTCCAGCCATCTCTTCCTCCTCACCAGCTGGCTTCCCCCATTCTGATATCCTTTACTTCCAATCTCTCAGCTGAGGACCACGACCACGACCTGTAGAATCTACAGAATCAAATCAACCCTGCTATCATGCCTTGAATTGTGTCAGTCAAATTCCCAAAGGCCCAGTCACCATTGCAGTAACTTTCCCTCCCAGGCCATAACTTCCTTTTGTATGTTGTCCAGCCCATAGAAGCTCCTTTAGGGCAGAGCCTGTCTTTGCTTTTTGTACTTGTTTCTCCAGAGCAGCATTTGGCAAATGGCAAGTACTAAATGCTTAGAGGCAGCCAGGTGGGCACATAGGTAGAGTACCCATCTCAGACACTTCACAATTGCTGAGGGACCCTGGCAAGTTACTCAACTCCCATTTCTTCATCTCTAAAATGGAGTTAATAACAGCACCTACTTCTCAGGGTTGTTTTGAGGATCCAAGGAAATATCTGTAAAAGCATTTAGCACATAGTGAGTACTCTATCGCTGCTAGCTATTATTATTAAATGCTCATTCATTCATTCACTTGAGAAAGAAGGAGAAGAGCAGCTGCTTAGGTATCAGTCCAGTCAAAGTCAGCTGAGCAAAGAAAGACAGGCTTTACAGCTGATTCTGGGAGATGATCTAGCTGGAAGAAATCCATGCTGTTCAAAAGAGCTAATTGGGGGAGCGAAGAGCTCTATGCTGTTTGAAAAATTGGGTGGGTAAAAGAAAGACCTTGCCCTTTACCGCCACCAATAGCTTGAAAGATAGAAACCCCTCAGAGGCTTGTCTACCTTCCTCTTCATTGTCAACTATGACTTGACAGGAGGGAATATCTCAGAGCCCAGTAAAGGTTCTGAGGCCTTTTTACAGACCTAAATAGATCTGCAGATTCCAGACTTAGGACAACTGTTTTACCAAGAGAACTAAGGCTGCTTCAGAGCCCAGTTAAGAAGGCAAACACGAATAGTTCAGCAGAGCCCAGGTTTAGAGCCTCTGATTTCACTAAAAGAATTTAACACTGCCTCAGTGGCCTGGAAATAGCTGGCAACTAAGAAACAGCTCTGTTCAATAGAAAATCAGAGAGACCTAGAAAAGGAACAGCCCTGCCTAGCAGGTGGTGAAAAATACAAACTGTTCCCTAAAGAGGTCAAGGGCATAAAGGCCTCCAGCCCAGAATTGTGAGTTGTCCCAGAGTAAGAAGATAATATCTGTGAAGTGCTTAGCACAGGGCCTGGCACTTATTTCCTTCCTTTCCCCAGGACTTTCCTTACTCATGTATATTCCACCTAGACTTCTGCAAGTTTGTGACCACTCCTCCCTCATTGACACTGTGCATTAATAAAATGATGTGATCCACATTTATGTTATGATTTTTCTTGCTTTTGCCTTCTTGTTTAGTGAATGTTTCACACTTAAGAGTTAATGGAGTCATCTCGGTTTATTTTTGTAAATGAGATGTACACCGGTTGGGGCTCAAGAACTATAGTTGTATTAGACATATAGTTTTGCCATACCAGGTTTACTCCTAGTACATGAGAGCAAATTGTAGCCCCATGGCCCTCTTTGAGGAACCATTCCCAACCTGCTATCCCTGTCCCAGAGAGAGAGAAGAGTTGGAACATCAATGCCAAACCCTTAAAGGGCTTACCTTTTTGAGGTTTTTACCTTTTGAGGATTTACCACAAGCCTAACTCCACTTCTTTGAAACTTTGACCCATCACTGTTAGAAAATGAGATGAGCCAGGGAGCTGAGCACAGAGAAGAATGATTATTGAGCAGCAGAGGTTATTAGCTGAGGTTGACTGTCATTAGCTTGTTTTTGAATTTTATTTTCGTTTTGTAAATTTATTGGAATTCTTTCCTTTTATTCACATGGGGGTAGCTAAAAGAAAGGGAAAGGGTGGGGAAAATAGAGACAGAGAGGGGAGACTAGCAGGAAAAGAGAGGCATGAAAGAAGAATTGAAGTGGCAGAAAGGAGAAAGGGAGAGAGAGAATGAAAAAGAGAGGGAGTGGTGAGGGAAAAAGAAGGCGATAGAAAGACACTGAATGGGGTAATCAAAGGAGGCTCTTTTAGGACTGGGAAAACATGAGTATATTTGTAAACAGATGGAAAGGACCCAATGGAATGCTAGAGGAGAGACTGAAGATACATGAAAGAGAATATGAATAAAAGTTGTGAAAACAGAAGCTTGAAAATAAAACAGAGAATGCTGACAGCCAGATGGTAACAGAGCATTATGATTACATTACTTAAGTCATAGTCTGCTAAAGCAAAATCTGTAATGCTGTAGAGTTATGAAAGATCCAGCCAGATCTGGAGAACTAACTAATAAACATTCAAAAGGTACATCCGTTAATATAGTTGTGTCATCCAGAAGTAGCTAAATTAGTCTGTAAGCTTGCTATCTCTTTAAAGTCTTCTAAAACAAGCATAAATTCTCAGGTTTCCAACTTAATCATTTTCTTCAAAACTTAGATTATCAAAAAACCTTTTATAAACATGACATATGCCATTTCTAAGAGATGATACAGATCCTTTGGAGAAGGGGAAAAGGAAGGGAGATAATAGAACAATAAAATAGAAGAGTATCTTATTTTAAATGGAAATGCATTTAAAGAAAATTGTCTTTAATGTCAAAAATGCCCACATCTACCAGAGAGCTGAAAATATGGAGACCTTGCCTCTATCCATCTCATGTTTATTGCTTTCAGATTTCTTTAATATCTTTTTTGAGAAGTTAGTTCTCTGCCTAATATATTTATGATATCTAGTCAATTCAATATAACATAGGATTTAAAATAAAACTAACAAAGTATATGAGCTTAGATACTGAAGACAGAAACCTGTGCTTCTGCGAACTCTGCTGTTGTTCAGTCAATTCAATCATGTCCAACTCTTCACAGCCCCTCTCGGGGTATTCTTGGCAAAGATACTGGAATGGTTTGCCAATTCCTTCACTGGCTCTTTTTACAGATGAGGAAACTGAGGCAAACAAGGTTAAGTCACTTGCCCAGGGTCACATAGCTAAGAAGCGTCTGAGGCCAGATTTGAACTCAGTAACACGAGTCTTCTTGATTCTAGGCCTGGCACTCTATCTACAATGCCTCTACTCCATCCTCTATATGCTGAGTATGAGCTTCAGGTAAAAAAAAAAAACTTCTTTTCCAGATAAATTTTATTTTTCTTATAGAAAGTATGTATTTTTAAATCAAAATAATTAAAGCCATTGCATAAGGAAAAAAATTGAAGGGATTTAATGTTTTAAATAAATGTATTTTAAAACAGATCCCAAGCACCAAATAAGCATATTATGCAATATAGGCATGCCTACAAGATCAGATTTTTTTCTTTCTGGCTGAGTCAATAATACAGGGAGAATGGTCTGAGAAAATGACGATGCTAATGGCAAAGAAAATGGTGGCAGAGCGGACAAAAGTCAGAACTTAGACACAGGAAACCTGGGCTAAGATCCCAGCTCTGTCAGTGACCAAGGGTAAATAATCACTTTAACTTTCTGGGCCTCAGTTCACTCACGTGTGAAGTAAGGAGGCTGAATTACATGATCTCTAATGTCCCTTAAAGAGCTAAGATGTTAGGATTAATGTAGTAGGGGGCCTATTCAATTTTGTTTTCCCCAAAAAGCAGTGAAGCTTCTAAGGATTGGAACAGAAGGTATGCTAGATTTAGAGGCAAAAGACTTTGGTTCAGATCCTGGCTCTGCTAAGAACTCCCTGGGTAATTTCAGGAAGTCACTTGGGACCTCAGTTTCTTCATCTGTGAAATAAGGAGGTTGGGAAAAAAGAGTCTCTAAGGTGTCTACCCGCTCTAGATCCATGATCTCATGATCCTTAGAGTCTGGAAAATTCCTTTTTCAGGCAAAACATTTTAGGCAAAAACAGTCTTTCCCCAGATGAGTAAATTTCTACCTCCAATGTCAGATGAAACATTTTCTATGAGTTATATAATGTTCAAGTAACTCATGAAAAGTGTGAAGCACTCAAATTTTCAACCTATACAATAAGAAAAAGTAAATTTTAATTTTATTTTCACAGTGTTTTTTTCTTTTGGAAGATCTAAGGAAGTTGCCAGGGGTTAACAGTAATCCTGCACAGTACTCACTTGCCAGCAAGGGCTAAAGACTTGTCAAAGCTGGGACGCCTTCAGCTGGAGGACCATTCAGTGAAACAAGACCTTCCAGGCCTGACAATGGAGGAATATCTATTAACCTCAGAAACACTTCCAAGTGTTACATGTTGGCAAGACATGGAGCCACTTTCAGTAATTTTTCAGTCATGTCTGACTCTCCGTGGCCCCATTTGGGTTTTTCTTGGCAAAGATACTGGAGTGTTTACCATTTCCTTTCTCTAGCTCATTTTACAGATGAGAAAACTAAGGCAAACAAGGCTAAGTGACTTGCCCAGGGTCACACAGCTTGTAAATATATGTGACCAGATTTGAACTCGTATTTTCCTGACTCCAGGCCAGGCAGATTCAGAGAAGTGTCTGGAGTTTCCTAAGCAACTGAGGTACCCTTTTTGCAGAGCTATGGCAAGGTAATCCTTATCAACCAAGAGAAAGTCCCCCAATTCTTCAACAGCTCTCACCATTTCTAAGCATTAAGAGAGTTTATAAAAAAGAAAAAAAGTTTAGAGACAAGCATACTCCTTTTGCTACACCCATATCCTAGGGAGTTCTAAGGCTGAGCCCAGAATAAGTATCTCATGTCCCCGTTGGTAATGAAAAAAAGTCAAGGATGAGAGAATTTTAAAAGGGACTGGGCTTGGAGTTAGAAACTGGGGAAATGGCAGTTTGCTTGTGGTAGCTGGTGCCTTTCATCCTCCCAGATGCCTTGGTGAGACAGTGATAGACTGGAAGCTTTTAATTCATAGGAAGAACCCCACCTCAAATGCATGACCCAGTACTAAAGAGACAGAGAAATGACTGATTGCAAGTGCCTGGGAGTCAGACTAGAAAGTATGCTAAAGATAAGGAAGCAGAGGGACAGCCACCTGGGAGCAAGGTTGGTGACAGATGCCATGATGATAGCATTGTCCATGCTGCCTTTGGAGGAAACCAAGACCATTCTCCAAATTCCAACATTCTATCAACAAACGTTGAATTATGATAAGACTTTGTCATGAGTGTCCCTCTTAGGAGGGACAAGAGAACTAAACTCATGGGCTATTAGCCTTCCTGATGTTGAATAATTAATGCAGGAATCAGAATATTTGCCAGTTGGGAAGGCACAAACTGAGCATGTTGATATCAAACTACTTTGACAATGACTGACCAAAGTAGGTGCCTAATAAATGCTTGTTGAATGAATGACATTTCTACCTGATTGAAGTTTTACATACCATGACTTATGATTGACCTTGCAAAGGAAACAATGGGAAGGATCCAAGGTGGAGATTTCCTAAGAAGAACGGGAACTGAGCCATTGATCTGATTGTTAAAAACACCAACACATACCCCAAGACAGATGAGGCAGCAACACCACCCCAAGAGGGGCAGAACCAAAGGGATAGGGATAGCCAGCTGTTCTGAGAACCAGAGAGCCATGAACTCGTCTGTTCTCCCAAGGGTTGCTGTAGTGCTGGTCTAGGTACATGACAGAAAATGTTGACTTCTTGCCAAGAACTTGAATACTGAAGAGGAACAGATACCAGTCAAAGCATTTTGTTCCCATCATATTTGTTCCACAGAGGTCCAGGAAACCAAAGGACATCTATACCAAAGAAATCCATAAGGCAAACTGTTTAGGCTGATAAACCATTCAGGTTTATGTGGAGAGGATTGTCAGATTTAGATCTTAAAGTAACCCTAAAGATCATTTCGCGGGTTCTTAACCTAAGGTTAGTCCACAGAACTTGATTTTTCAATGTTTTAATAATTGTGCTTCAATATAATTATTTCCCTCTAATCCTATGACTTGATGTATTTAAAAACATTATTCTGAAAAGAAGTCCATGACACAAAAAAGTTACCCCCACACACACACCATGTAGTCTAATCCCTTCATTTTACAGATAAAAAAAAACTAAAGCTCAGAGAAGTGGAATGATTTAGTGAATCCAAGTTCAGTACTTTTCCCTCTGTAACATAATGCCTCTAGAGTGCTTCAAAACTCAAAATCTGCTGATATTGTCTATAATAACCTCTTCAGCTGCTCACCTGTCACTCACAGGTCAAAGCAGCTTCAAATTCAATGCTTCTGTCCCTCCAGGTAATCTCAGGAACCAATCCTGGTCTCAGCCCTCTCAAGACATTGGCATTGCAGAAAGAGCCCTGAATTTAGAGTTAGATCAAATCTAATCCTAATTTGAACCTTAGGTTCAAATCTCGACTATGCAGCTTGCTACTTGTATGAACTTGGACAATTCTTTTCCCTCTCTAGATCTTAGTCTCCTCATTTATCAAATGAGAGGGTGGGAGTCAATTTCTAAAGCCTCTTCCAGAACTGAATATATGATCCTTTTTTGTGAGAGAGAAACCAAAGGGGTTCTTCCCACTTGGCTAGAGAAAGAGATTCCCAGATCATTTGGGCATACTCAGGGGTAAACCATGCAAATTAAAACGTGAAGAGAAGCTACTATAAGCCTGATTCAACAAATGCTCTATTTTGCTAGCAAGCCAATGTTCTTTACGGGCTGGACAAATATTAAGCAGGGATGTAGAAACCACCCAAATTAACATGTAGTGTGTACATGTAGCAACATGATACTGCACAGACAATTGGTTCTAGAGTCAGAGTACTTGGGTTTATGACCCCACCTATGATGCTTACTCTCTGTTGTAACTTGGGCAAGGTAACTGTTGCATCTCAATTTCCTCTTCTATAAAGTGGGTGCGGGGCTAGGGAAGTAGGTCATATGGCTTCGAAAGTCTCCTCCATCTCTAAATATGATAGGTGATATTTAAGGTTGGTGTCAATGTCAGGTTCTGAAAGCAAAAAGGGAAAGTCTCATTTTCAAGATGTGCTTCTAATTTCTGTGAGGATGATGTCATTGTTCACTCTTCTGTGATTACAATCTGATGGGGCTGGAGCTACCATCAGCCATGAAGTACCATCAGAAAGAACTCCCCTTGACTTGTTCAAATCAAATATCTGAGGAATAGAAGCTCTGAATAGTCACAAAAATAATAAGAAAAGTTAGTGTTGCAAGGTAAGTCTATGAAATTCAATATCCTGGGTGATTACCCCACTTTAATCAGAAAGTATTTCAGAATTCTCTCTTAAATTATTCTGTAGCTTCTTTTTTCTGACATCTTCACCCTAGATAAAGTGACAGTCCATTGGCCCACTGGCCAACAAAGATTCCCGAATAGATTGTCCTAATGGGCTTTTTCAGTGGGTTGACTTCAAATGGACTGAGGTTGTGAATTCTTAAAACAATCCAGGATCTGGCTATTTACAATAAGCTCAAGATTTCTATTATAATAGAGAACTTTATGATTGCTACCTCTTACAGTGGTTAGATTCTCCATTTTCCTTTGAAATGAGGAAATGAGTATCTGTACATATAGTTTAACTGTGCCCCAGATCCTGTATCTTATAGTAATGTAATTGGAGTCCGTGTTTTACCGATACCATGCTCAGATAGAAAAGGCAATTCATCTTTTCAATATACTTTTGTAGTCCATTTAAAAGTGGGGATATCAACTGAGAAGGCTGTTATGGAGAAACTAGATAGAGGAAATTGACTTATAACAGTGATTGTGCTCTCTGCTAATACTACAAAAATTCCAGTTGAAATCTTCAAATCAAATTGAAGCTCCAATGACCAACATGCCCCAATTTATTCTTCGGAAGACTAAGAAATATCGTTACTTTTATGCAGCTAAGCTATCTTAATTCAGATATCAGTTTTCACCATGGCAGATGAAGCCATTATCTAGTGCATTTTGTAAAGCTTATGAAAGAATACATTTATAATGATTTAGGGCTATTACATTTACATAAAAAGAATTTCTATGCCACCTTGGACTCCTTCCTTTCCCTTGGCCTTCATATCTGACACCAAGTAGCATGGTACCCTGATGGGTGGAGCCAGAGGACCTCAGTTTGAAAATGGACTCTCCTATTTATATCTTGTGTGATCTGAAACAATAACCCCTAATCATTTATTGAGCACCTGTTACATGCACTAGGTACTGGTAGGACAAAAACAAAGATGAAACTGTTCCTATCTGTAAGGATTGGAGGAGATGTAACTTGTTCAGGTTTCTTACCTTCTATAGACTTTGGTTTCTTCATCTGCAAAATGCGGCCATTGGACTAGATGACCTCCAAAGTCCTTTCCAGCTCTCCATTACTCTATTCTTCTTTCATAAGAGGTTCAGTAGATGGAGCATTGAGAGCCTAAAATCAGGCAAACCTGAGTTTAAATCCAACATCAGATACTTCCAAACCATATGACTGTGGGCAAGTCATTTCACCTGTACTGGACTCAATTTCCTCATCTATGAAATGGGAATAATTATAGCACCTATCTCCCAAGGTTGTTCTGAGGATCAGAATATGTGTGTGTATGTATATATGCATATATACATATATATGTATACTTTGCAAACTTTAAAGTGCTGTATAAATGCTAGCCATCCACATTACTATCATCATTATTATTATTTATCTCAGATCACGAAATCATAGAAATTTAAAGCTGCAAGGGACCTTAGAAAAGATCTGGTCCAACCTTTTCACTTTTAATTTGAGAGAACAGAGGTCCATTGAGACAAGTTGAATTTGTCTACACACATCCTGTCTCCAGACAGTGTGCCTTTCAGTTGTCCATCCTCTCCCCACCCAATGCCAAGAATGTTCTCCTTCCTAGAGACGACTGGGTAGTACAGTGGATAAAATACTAGACCTCGAGTGGGGAAGAACTGAGTTCAAATCCAGTCTCAGATACTTATTAGCTGTATGACCCCAGGCAAGTCACTGGACCTCTGTATGTCTCAGTTTTCTTATCTGGAAAATGGGGGAACTGATATCACTTATCCCCCAGGGTTGTTGTGAAGATCAAATGAGGTAATATTTGTAAAGTGCTTTGCAAACCTTGAAGTGCTATATGAATGCTAGCTATTGAGTCTTAGAATTCACTTCAGTCCCTTCAAAGCACATTTTAGGCATCACCTTCTACTCAAGGCCTATGTGTCGTATCTTGCACAGTGCCTGGCACGTGGTAAATGTCATGCTTGTTGACTGATTGATCCACAGCCCCCCTAGTAGGAAGTAGACTCTTGAGAGCAGAGATTTTTGCTTTTGGCTTTGTATCCCTGAAGGCTAGACTCATGCCTGGCACACAGTTGACACTTAATGCCTGTCGAATTGAATTATTCACTATACTTCCAGATTTAACTTCCTAAAAAAAAAAAACAACTTGGAGACAGAAGGGTCCCAGTGGTCATCTAGTTCCTGAAAGGCATGGAATGGCTTTTGCCTCTTTTTGTATCCCCAGCACTTAGTACAATGCCTGGCACATAGTAGGCGCTTAATAAATTCTGACTGATAATTTTATTGATTTGGGGGGGCAGGTCATGGATCCCTTTGGCACAGTCTGATAAAGCTTGTGGACCCTCTTATTAGATTAAATGTTTTTAAGTGTATAAAATAACATGTGTAGGATTCCAAAGGAAACCAATTACATTAAAATAGATATCAAAATATTTTTAAAAAAAAAACAAGTTCAGGGTTAAGAACCCCTGCATCTCCTCAAAAACAAACAAACAAACAAAACCCTCCAGGTTAACTCAAAGATAAAGCCCAAAGCCTTTAATCTGTATAATAATCTACTTGGCTATGGGTCCCTTTGGTTCTCTACCCTTCCTAGCTAAGGTTTGGTTTCACCCCAGACACTTCTGATAAAGTTGTTTATGGTATTTTTTTTTCCATTGGTGGTCTGTCCTATAGGTGGGTTTACATGTGTTTATCAGTAGTTTAAGAACAACACTTTAATGCATCACACCACACAAGTGTTTATCTGATTATTAAAAAATAACTTCCTCGGAACAACTCAAACACAAAATGGAGACTTAAAACAAAATCGAGTCAATGATGGTAAGCTGACAAATATCCCTACTCTCTTTTGTTGTTGTTGTTCAGTAACATGCAACTCTTTATGACCCCATTTGGGGTTTCGTTGGCAGAAATAACTGGGGTGGTTTGCCATGTCCTTCTTCAGCTCATTTTACAGATGAGGAAACCGAGGCAAAGTGGGTTAAGCAACTTGCCTAGGGTCTCACAGCTAGTAAGCGTCCAAGGCCAGATTTGAACTCAGGAAGATGAGTCTTCCTGATTCTTAGCCCAGTGCTCTACGCACTGTGTCACCTAACTACAGGTCCTACTCTTTTACTAAGACAATAAAAGTCATTCTCACTATACCCATTCCCTGCCGTGTGCCTTCGCTCATCAGACCAATCTTCTTTTTCCCACCAGAATATCTTCTTCACCCATCCCAATCCTGCCCGTCTTTCTAAGCCCGGCTCAAGTATCACTTCCTCCAATGATCTTTCCATGAAAACCACAACAAAGTGACATTTCACACCTTTAAAGGCCCATAGCATCCATTTTCTACACCCTTCATTGGTATAAGCAGTGGTTCCTGATGTTTAAGTTCCCAGAACCTCTTCTAACTCCTCCCTCTCCCCCCAAAAATATGAATCCCCAGGGAAATTTAATACACTACTCATAATAGCTTGCAATCATTTATCAATTAAGATATCATTAAAGAATTTTTAACTCTTTAGAGTGGAATGTGAAACTCCTTGGATGATCATCAGGAACCCCAAGGGGTTCTCAAATCACTAACTGGGAATTACTGGCAGATAGTGCCTGCTGTCTTGTATTGACATTTTATTTTTTTGTGATTCATGTATTTCTTTACTCTCCAACTAGATTCCAGAATCCTTGATAGCTGTGACTTCTTTGCATTCCCCACAGTGCCTAGTCAGGACAATATGTATAGCAGGAGTTAACTAAATCTTTTTGGAATGAATGAAAACCATCAAAGCGATTTGAGAATTCCTCACTACAATAACTACACTGGGAATGATCATTACAGAAAGAAAACTTGCACAAAATTGTTCATCGATTACCAGCATCAACCTTGTTCGTCACTTCTGTCAATCCTGCCCTGAGCATACCTCTACACACCCAGTCATTAATGCTCTCTCCCTCTTCAAACTACTGCTCATCTGTAGATATGACTGATTTCTTCACCCAGCAATAGAATGTAACTCCTTGAGGGCAAGGGACTACATCATTTTTTTTTTGGTCTTGGTAGCCTTAGCACTTAGCAAAGACCTGCACTTAGTAGGTATTTAGTAGATGCTTGCTTGATTTCATCATGCCATCCATACCTGGAACAATCAGTTACAGCCAATGGAGAAGTTTTGAATGCTGTGGATAAGTTTACTTACCTTGATAGGGTACTTTCCAGGGATGCATACATTGATAATGAGGTTGAAATATGCATTGCCAGAGCTAGCTCAGTGTTTGGGAGGCTCCGAAGGAAAGTGTGGGAAACAAGAGGGATTAGACCAATTACCAAACTGAAGGTTTATATGACAGGGTACAGGCCCAAGACCTTCGCCCCTTACTTCAAAACACTTTGGGTCCAATTTGTTGGAGGGGGGAGTGATGGGTTATGGGCCCTGGAAACCCCCCTTGAACTTTCTTTGAACTTTCCCACATGGCCAAGTCTCTGGCATTCACCTGAGGCATCAACCCATGCCAGTTATCCTTTCAACTGGCCTTCCCTTGTGGCCCCACCCTAGACCACCACTCCTTGATTCCATCTACACCCCTTCCACGTGGCCCAGATCCGTGGCATTCACCTGGAGCACCTGGCCCTTCCAGGTCCTTCTCTGTTACCTCTCAGTCACCCCAGACTACTTGGCCACTCCTAGATCCTTCCCACAGTCTTTCCATATATAAGGTCCATCTTGCTCCCCATTAAATTGCTCAGATTCCTTAAGAATCTGGCCAATGCTCAGATTCTTAAAATCTGGCCAATAGCAAGAATTCTTAAAATCTTGCCTGTCAGATGGTTGTTCTAATAAATCTTGTCTTTGGCTGAAAGAAGGCTTGAGTCAAATCCAGGCAGAACATGCATCACTTGCCCTTGAATTTTAAGGTGTTAGCACCCCTAGACCTCACCATGTACAGCCATTGTGCTGACCTCATTGTTGTATGCCTATGAAACCTGGAGGGTCTATAAGCACTGTGTTAGAAAACTGAATCACTTCCATTTGAATTGTCTTAGAAAGATTCGGAAGATCACCCAACAGTCAGGTCCTTTCTTGAACTAAACTACCAAGCATTCAAACTCTATTGCAGAGAGCACAGCTCCAAAGGGCTGGCCACTTTGTTCAAATGCAAAATGAACGCTTGCCAAAAAGACTGTTTTATGGAGAACTCACACATGTGCTCACGTGGTGGTCAGAAGGAGCAAAACAAGGCCTCTCTCAAAGTCTCTTAAGAACTTTGGAAATGATTGTGTGACATGGGAGACACTGGCACAGGACCACTTAGCATGGCATGCCCTCATGAGAGAAGGTGCTGTGCTCTAGGAGCAAAGCAGAAGTGAAGTAGCTCAAAAGAAGGGTGAGATGCACAAATTTAGAGAATCCACCCCAAATATTCACATGGACTATTCATGCCTGACCTGTGGTAGAACATTCTGAGCTCATATTGGTCTGATCAGCCACAGTCAGACACACTGTAACTTGCCTCTAACATAGTGATGTCATTTTGGTCCTCTTCAAGAATGTAAGATGATGACTAACCAACCAGCTTTATTTCACTTAAAATACCTCTTTTCTCTTCTACTTGATAATGACACTCCTTTAGCTTCTGGTCAGTGGTTGCCCCAAGCTAACTGGCTTCTCTCCTTTAGCAAACTTCTCATACTTTATTCACCCACCTTTAATCTCCAACTCCCACCTGTCCTCACATTTTCCCTTTCAACTTCTTTCTACTACTCCTTTTATCTGAGATTTTCCCTGATTTAAGAATCCACACCATTTTACAGTCACCTTTGAGAGGCAGCATGGTATAGGGAATTGGGCACCGGACCTGGAGTCAGAGGACCTAAGTTCAAATCCTATCTCTGAAGCTTGGGACCTCTGTTTCCTCATATGTAAAATGAGGGGGCTGGACTCAATGGCCTTTGAGGTCCCTTCCAACCTCAGATCTATAACCCTAGGACCTCCACCTGGAATGTTGTACCCAAATATCCTCATCCCCTTCCAAGAGTTCCTTTGTATCTCAGAGCCCCTATGAAGAAATAGGGTCCCCTTTCCCCTCCCTTACCAACCCCACTTCTCAACAAGAAATTAACACACTGGGTGGGTTGGCCAACACCACCAACAAAAAGTGTCTAGGAAAACTCATTCCATTGTCAAGTTTTGCTCTGACTCCCAAGGACTCACTGAACTCTAAAAAGGTTCTTTGAGAAATCAACATGGTACAAAATGCCCAAATGATTTGCAAAGTGTTATTTATCTTTTGCAACTTTTCCATTGCTACCCCTCTTCCTAAGTCAATTAAGAAAACATCAAGGCATAAAGGAGAGTGTGGTTTGCTCAGAGCGGTCCAGAAAACCAGGATTTATAATCCTCTACCTTGGACTCCACTTTGGGGATTCATGGGAAAGTCCTTGTATCTCTGAATCTTGATTTCTCTATTTGTAAAAATAGGGATTTTTTTAAATCTATAAAACATAACTCAGATTATTGTAAGGCTCAAATGAGAGTTAAGACAAGATAGCTATATACACATACATGGATACATACACATATGTGTATTACTTCTCATTTCTTTACTAAGAGAATAAAAGCATGTGTCCATAACAAAAAAAAATGCTGAACCTGTTCCCCAATTACAGATTTCCATGGAAACTCTCATGAAGGCAAGAGGGTCACAGTGGTGGTGGTAGGGATGTTAAGTCGATGCTGGGGCTATTGTTGTTCATCGTTCATTCTCAGAGGACCGATGACATCACGCCTTGCTTGGGAGTTGGAGTTCAGTGAAGCAAAGCTGTGCAAAGTCATCAGCCTCACTCTTTCATCCAGAGTCATTGCAGTCCAGTAGCAAGGCAAAGGTCAAGAGGACTGGCGATGGCCCCCGCTGGGGCTGAAGAGTAAGAAGGATGGCCATTGCCTCAGAAAGAAGCAGGAGAATCGAGACGGACAAATACTAGGGGTTAAAGAGCACATAGCCACAGATCAGGGAACCATAGAAAGGAAAAGCAATTCAAGGTATTACCGACTTCATTAATAATCAGGATTCCAGGAAGTGAATGTGATGCTGAAACAGGATCCTGAGACAGCCTAAATAAGGCTTCTAATCTGATCCCTGTTAGTCAGAAAGTAACAAGAATAATAATAATAATGGCTAACATTTATATACCACTTTACAGCTTGCAAAGAGAAGAAGAGAAAAGACTAAACATTTATTAAGCTCCTACTACATGCCAGGCACTGTAATAAGCATGTTATAAATATTATCTCATGTGATCCTCAAAACAGCACTGAGGTGTAGATGCTATATTCACATTTTACAGGTGAGGAAACTGAGGCAGAGAATGGCTAAGGGTCACACAGCTAGTAAATGTCTTAGGCTGGATTTGAACTCAGGTTTATGTCACTCTAGGTCCACCACTTAGCTGCCCCAACTAATCTTGGGGCATGAACAAAGCAGAACCCACAGATGAGAGAAGTGAGTCATCAAACCTGGCTGCAAGGAGAAGACAGGTGAAAATAGAGTCTGACATTTATTCTAGCACAACTGCCCAAAGTCTATTAGGACTCAGTATGTTGGATAGAGCTCATTCTTGTAGCTTTTCTATGTAATTTGGGATATGTTAGCTTTGTCCTTTGTGGAGGTAATCTGTTTTCAAGTGTGAGCTCTTGGAGTTTTGAGCCAGGCCTGTTAGTTTGCAACTGGCAAGACAGGCAAAGAAGAGTGGGCCGGCATCTCTGGTATGATTTGAGGAAGGAGGGAAGGACCAAGAAAACTTCCCTGCTTGCCTCCATCTACCATTCATTACATCTGAAATTCCATCATTTGGGAATCATTGCTTTGGATATACGTATTGCTTCCACCAACCTCTTTTAAAAGGTAAATATCCTTGAGAGGCATGAGCTATTAATCCTTCAGGATCTCTGGGATTTCTTGCACCAGGCCACTGTCCTTGCTGACAACAAGCTGGAAGGAGAGAATAAGAAGACTGGGCAGAGAAAGGAGAAAGAAGAGGGAGATTGGGAGCATGCAACACCAATGGGGAAAGGAGGCTGAGATAAAGGTGTCACAGTGTCGAGGCACCAGGAAAGGGGCAAGGGCCTCTGAAACACAAAATTTCTCTTCACGGTTTTGCCAAGGGGTCTCTGGGCAAACGAGAGTGTGGCAGGATAGTAATAGAGCTTTCTCTCTGGTTTCTCATTTCTTTTCCCTTGGGGATTTATCAAAAACTGAGATGATCGTAGTAAGCTAAGTATTTGCTATTCAACAACAAAAAAATCACAACGGCACCTACTTTTCTATATTTAAGCTCACACATGAATGTCTAATTTGAAAGGGGTAGAGGGAAGAGCCCTTTTCCATAAGGTTTACACACTGTAATGCTAATTTTGGCTAGAAGGTGCAAAACACAGGTTTTTTAAATTATCCTTACATAAATAATGCAGATCAAGTTTGGTGCCAAGAATGGAACAAACCAAATCTCATATGGATTACACTGAGCTGAGGCTTGGGAATCAAGTCCTCCATAAAATGAATAATAGTGGAGATAAAGAAAAATCATCCTCATGCAACCCTGAGAGCCGTTATATTAGCATCAGCAACTTGGATGTCCAGTCTGTTTTCCTTGCCTGTTGGATGAATCCAAATAATGACCTGGTCTCTTGATACTTCATGGAAGTCAAATTGCCTTTCAGAGTGAGACCAATGCTACGTATAAGGGGAAAAGCCCCTGCATATAACTCTGTACCACACTAATTTCTTCTCATCCTTATTGCACTAGAAAAGCAGTGTTGTATTGTGGGTATGGAGCCAGAAAGAACTGATACTATGAGAACCTGGGCAACTCATTTAAACTTTTAATGTCTGATGTTAGTGATCTCCAAAGTGAGAGCCTGACCCAGTTATACCTGACCTCAAGGGGGCTGTGACCCGGCCCAAGAGCACAAGATCAACCAATCAGAGGGTAAGAAGATGGGTTATATCTCACTCTCTAGACAATAGCAAAGAGTAGAAGTTATCTCTAATATGGCCCCCCTCCCATCTACTAAGCAGGATCCTGAGTCCCTCTTCCTAGCAGGCGATTAGGCCTGCAGGGCACTTCCCAGGTGCCCATAGCAACAACCATAGCGGTGCTCCTGGGAAAATCCCCTCTCCCTCAGCAGATGCCCCTTGGAGACTAAGGTGAGCTCTGCAGTTAAGACAGTGACTAGTGAATACAAGCCCCTACTTCATTCTTATTTTGAGCAGAACAGACCGAGTCACTCGGATATGGATAGATCATGGGCCACATCACCAACCCCATTATAATATATTTCCCTCAAATTCCAATTAGTTGCCAAATCTGGCTATCTCCCCCTCCAATGTTGTTCACTTGTGTCCAACTCCTCATGACTCCTTTTAAGGTTTGCTTGGCAAAGATACTAGAATGGTTTTGCCATTTCCTTCTCTAGCTCATTTTACAAATGAGGAAACTGAACCAAACAGGGTTGAGTGACTTGCCCAGGGTAACACAGCTAGTAAGTGTCTGAGGCTAGATTTGAGCTCAGGAAGAGGAAGAGTCTTCCTGACTCCAGGCCTGGCACACTATCCACTGTACCACCTAGCTGCCCCACAGTGAACTTTACATAAATGTTATTATTATTATCACAAGGTATCCCAAAACTCCTCGTGGCACCCATAGTTGGACTGATCTCTTCACTGAGGTGGTTGCCTTTCTTCCTTGTGTCCCTCACCCCTTTACTGGACATGGAACCACTCTGACCCAGGTGAAGTAATCTCTGGTTATATCTCTACTAACAACAACCCTATTAGATAAGTACTGTATTTATTTTCCATATTTAGAGAGGAAAAGAGTGAGGCGCAGAAATGTTAAATAACTAACCCACCATTACTGAAGAGGCAGAGGCAGTATTTTACCCCAGATCTTTCTGTTCATTCCAGCCATCAGCATGTGCTGTCCCTTAGTTTTTGCCTCAAGCAGGTTGACTGGCTAGTAGTATCCAATTTGCCAGATGAGTCCTTTCCAAATAAGAATGTCCACTCCTCCGTGGAACACAAAGAAAAATGCAGAGAATGACAGGATACAAGGCAGCGTGTTCTCTGTGCCCTTGTTGGCATGAGACCTGACTCTGATCGTGGTCTTTTCCACTTGGATTTCTCCTTTGTAATTTGGGCAGGATAATGTATAGATTCACCTCCTTCAATGTGAGGTTAGGTTTAATTAACTTTGGAGAAGGACATGGGAATACTCCAAGGAAAGGCCAGCTTTAAGGCTGAAGAGGGCCCTGCATCTCCTCTGACCTCTGAGCCTTTCAGAGCTCAGACTGCTCCTTGCTTCCCAGAGGCCAGGGCTTATTTAGAGACACTCTCACAAGCAAGCCCCATTTCAATTAACCTCCTTCTGTGATCACATGGCTCCATGCAGCACTTCAGAAGCTGGGTGGCTGAGCCAGAAGCGTGGAAGAAGAGAGCTGACTGGCCTGGTGGAGAAAGAGAGAGAGATACAGACAGAGACACAGACACAGAGAGAGACAGACACAGACACAGAGACAGAGACAGAGACAGAGACAGAGAGAGATCTCAGAGCTGTTGCCCCAATGTGAGGATTTAGTAGCTGAATATCAGGTCACTTTACCTAAATCCCTGACTCACCTGAGTCTTACATAACTCATAACCAATGACTTTTTTTCCCAAATCACACACACCAAAACAGGCAAGAAAGAGGATGAATATCTATGACTTTCAAAAAGAAAGACAAGAAGGAAGGAAAGGAAAAGAAAGAGAGAGAAAGAAACAAAGGAAGGAAGGAAGGAATTTAAGCATTAAGGCCTCAACAACTGGTACCTACCCCAACACACATACAATCACCCACTACTCCATTCACATCCAAATCGTGACCAGAGCTACATTTCAACAATATTGTTGGACTCCTGGGAAATCAAAAAAAGAAGGGGAGAGATTTTGAGTATAAAACATACGTTCCTACTGTAGTGCTAGAAGAAGCAGAAGAATGGGGGGAAAGGCTGTGTTAGAAGTGAACTCTTAAGAAGGGGTGGTGAAGAAAGTGTAGAAAAGAGGAAATTTCAGTCCTAAAAAGGGCAAAGAAAGGGAAAATGGTTTTGTTTGTTTCACTTACAGGATTTCTATTGTAGCATTTCCAACTTGCTTCATCCTTCCCAGTTAAAATAATCACTCCCTTTGCAGCCCTAGGGAAAGTTCCCTGCTCCATCCCCACGGAAATGATTGTTACTCTATGCAGAAACCCTTAGGAACTTAATTTGCATGATTTTAATTTACCCTGATGATAGGTTGCCATGTAAAAGTGTTCTTCCATTGTTTCCTACATGTATGCTCTCTTTAACTAAATGTTAAGCTCTTTGAGAAAAAGGAGAATTGTCCTTTTTATGTGACCTCTGAGACCCTGAGCAAGTCACTTAACCACTATCTAGTTGAATGTCCTCATCTGTAAAATGAGGGGAGTGGACTAGGTGGCCTGTGAAGTCCATTCCACCTCTAAAGCCATGATCCCATTATCCCATCCCCCACCCACCCATTCCGTGCCTATTACAGAGCTCTGTAAACTACAAGCATTCGACGGATGTTTTTGATAGAATTAGAAATGGTTTTAAAAATACATTTCTCAATGCACTATCCTCCCTTCTTTGCAGAGGGAGGAGACTATGGGTGAGTAATATTTCACTTATTAGATAGCTTATGTATTGGTTTTGCTGAACTGCTTTATTCTTCTTTTTATCCTTTGTTATAGAGATGGCGCCCTGGGCAGGAGAAGGAAGAAAGGATCTAGTCACAGATGAAAGTAATGGAAAAACAAGACAGCAGTAAAATAAGATCGTTTTTCCTCTTCTTTGTAGTTTGGGCTTTATTAACCAAACATGACAATATCAAATGCTTCAGCATGCCATTTTCCCTAGCAAATATCTTGAACTCTTAGCAGTTTTTCCAATCAGTCTTATTAAAGGCAGATTGGAGGGGTAACTGGACAGGCCCTGTATCAAAAGATAGCTCATTCTCCCAAATCTCTTGTATGCTGAGATCCTCCAGACTACCGATCTTCCATAGTCTTCTTTTTAAAATGAAACAAAAGAGTGTTGCCATGATGGGTATGGATCCAGCTCTTCCCCAACCAACCCCCACCAGATCTCTAAGGAAGCAAAGAAAAGAAAGTAGTGGGGTCTAGGCAGGGTGGATAGGGATAGAGCACTGGCTATGGAGTCAGAAAAACCTAGGATTGAATCCCATCTCATGCTAGCAAGCTAGTAAGACCAGCTATGGGATCCTGGGCCAGTCAAATAACTTCTCTGGGCCTTCAGGCTCATCATCTGTAAAATGAACATGATAGGAGCACCTACTTAATAGGATTGTTATGAAAATCCACAGTGCCAACTAACTGCCAAGGGAAATGTCATATACACCTATAAATAAATAAAATGTAAATAGCATATGGTTTAGGGAGGAAGGCACTAGTAGCTGGGGAATGAATAAAGGCCTCATGTAGGAGTTGGCTTTTGAGTTGTGTAATGAAATAAGATAGCATATGCAAAGCACCCCATAAACCTTAAAAGCTATGCAAGTGATAACTGTTCTTATAGCTAGAGTGTGAGTCCAGACTTGTGATTTTATCCATGTAGAAAACTCCCAATATGGAAATTCCCTCTGCCAATACAGATGTTCAACCCACCTGTAAGTTATTTCCTTAGAGAGTTGTCTGGGGCATTGAGAGGTTAAGTAATATATCCAGGATCACACAATTAGTATGTGTCAGAGGTTGGATTTGAACCAGGGGCTTTCTGACTCTAAAGAAGATGACCATTCTCCAACTCAGAGAAGCAGTATAGGATGGTAGAAAGGGACGTGGATCTTTCATCAGGGGAGCTGGGCTCAAATCCCACTTCTGTCACTTACTACACATGGGACTGACCTTGGGCTTCTATGAAATGAGGGACTTGGGCAACATGGCCTCCGAGGTTTCTTCTTGCTCTAAATCTATGATCTCCATTCATTAGGAATGCTAAACAGACTGCTGACCCAACAAACCTCTGGTATTAAGTCACTTTTATCTTTGTATGGTTGGATTTACCAGCTGCCTCCCACCTGAGGTGGTAAATTGACAGCATCCTTTGGGGGAGGGGCCCTGAGAAAGAAGTGGAAGTGCAAGGAAGAGAAAGGAAACCCAAAGATGCCCTTCACCTCCTTCATCAGTTTGCCCAAGGTTAGCTCCCCCAGATGTGTGACATTTAGCCATGCAATGGCTTGATGGAGGGGTTTTCTTTTACTGAAAGAAAATTACTCATCATTTTAGCTGCAGAGGCCAGGTTCTGCACCCCTCTCCATCCCAAAAAAAAACAGGTGAGAGACTAGCAGAAATGGTCAGCTTGATCATTTCCAAGCTAGTAAAATGAACCATGAAGCTACAATAAACTCACTTTAAAGGCAGAAACATTCACACATCTCTTTTTGTGTGAAATCAAAGGAGATGAGCTGCTTTTATCCTAATAGGAAGAATATATCATTTTTTATTCATCAAACTTCCTTAACAATTTGAACCTCGGGGGTCTTTAATCATGAAGTTATTCGCCTTTTAGAGCTGACAAGTAGATAGTTACATTAGCAACCTCACCTGCTTTTACCCATCAAAGATTTGAGTGCTAATCACTCAACCTGTGGTAAGTACAGAGATTATTTACTTTATCTGAAATGGAGGAGAAAACTTTGAGCTTTCCCCCCTCTCCAATTCTTTTAAAATTGTTTCATTAAAAGCACCTCAAATCCTGAGAGTTCATCAGCATACAGAAATCCCAGTGTGGAGACTCCCTTCACTGATGCAGTTTGGCATCTTGTCTATTTCTGGATAATACGGGTAGTATGGCTTCTTTGATGACAAGGCTCACCTACTGTGTGCTATGTCATCCTGCTGTATTTCATTAAATGCATCGAATTCTCTTGAGTTCTCAGTTTATAGGCATTAGGACCCAAAAGGGCTCAAGGTAGCATAGACAAGGTAGAATAATTCTTTTTTATTGTTGCTTAAAATAAATGATACATTTTTTAAACTGTTGAAAGTAAAATTAAAATAGATTAGCTCAAATTAACTATCAAAGAAATTTGATAGATCAATAAATTATTTGAAACATGACATTTTAAAATTCCCTAGGGAATGGCAAGATCTTGGGCAAAATCTTCTCTGAACCTTGGTTTCCTCATCTGTAAATTGGAAAGAACAAAGACATATCAGGAATGGACCTTCAGGGCCATTAGCCCAACCTCATCATTTTACAGATGAGGAAACCAGACCCCAAAGAGGTTAAGGTGACTTACCAGAGATCACACAAATGATAAGCACAAGAGGGACAATTCGAACCCAAGTCCTCTGACTCTGGGGGCAATGCCCCTTCTACTATACCACAGTTCCTCTAGCTCTTCATTGACAGGAATCTCAAAGAGGTTAAGAAACTTGGCCAAAGTCAAAGAAGGATTAAAGAAATTGGGGCCAAAATTTGAAGAGAAGAATGCATGACTACTCCTCTGGGTTGTTCTGAGGTTCAATGGAGGCATTACGTGTGAAAGTGTTTTGAAATCTAAGTCAGTCAAAGAACATTTATTTAAGTACCTATTATGTGCCAGGCCCTCTGCAAATTGCTAGGGATACAAAAAGAGTCAAAAGACAGTCTGTGCCCTCGAGGAGCTTACAGTCTAATGGGGAAGACTACATACAAACAAATATATACAAAGCTATCTGTATATAATATAAACTGGAAGGTATTAATAGAGGAAAGGCACTAGAATTAAGAGGGGTCAAGAAAACCTTTTAGGAAAAGATGGGATTTTAGATGGGACTTAAAGAAAACCAAGGAAGTCAGTAGGTAAAGTTAAGGGGAGAAAGAGAGATAGTTCTAGGCATAGAAGAAGTAGAATATCTTGGTTGTGTGACTGCCAGGGGACCAGGGCCAATGACTACAAGTATTTGTAAGGGAATAAGATGTAAGAAGACTGTAAAGCTAGGTATAACAACAGTGCTACTTGCCACTCTTGTGGCTGTGTAAGACCAATAATACCAGCATGCAGGAGGGCTGCTAGCACAGGTTCTTTGATCTGCTTTTCTAAGGAAAGAAACTTTAAGGGGTTTACAATCTCACTTTAATTAAATATACATGTATCATTCACTTAGTTCAGGGGAAACAGTCAGCACCCTGAACCTCAGAGAAAACACAAACAGAAATTATAAGCAGAAATTATATAAACAGAGCAAAATAACACAAATCAACAGACAAGCTTTTAGTCATCTGACCATAGCAATACATACACAGTTACCAGAGAGAGAGAGACACCAACATTTGGGTTTTCAAAGCTGGGGCAGCTTCTTAACAGCTACCCAGAGTCTCTTGTGGCCAAATCACAACTAACACTCTTCCCATGTGTAAGCCCCCAAGCAAAACCTCTCCTCCTGCAGTTCTGAGAGTTCTAGCTTAATGCTACCCTCAGAGCATATATACCCTTTTTCCGGGGGCCTGAGGGCTTCACACTTCTCTTGACCTAATTAGCAAAAAGGGCATGGGCCTTCCTACAAACAAAGGCAAGAATCAATCAAAGGCACTTGATTGCCTTTATGCTGAGAAGCACTCCAAAAGGAAAGACAACAAAAAGTCCCACTTTACTTGCCACTACACTGGGTTAGGAAAGGCTTTGAATGCTAAACAAAATATGTTCTATTCATTCCTGGAGGTGAAAGGGAGCCACTGGAGTTTATCGAGTAAGTGGGTGACATGGTCAGATCTGTACTTCCGAAAATCACTTTAGTGGCTGAACGGAGAATGTATTGGGGTGGGGAGAGATGAGGCAGGCAGACACACCAGCAGCTCTTGCGATAGTCTAGACATGAACTGATGAGGGCTGTACTAGAGTGGTAGCAGTGTCAGAGGAGAGAGGATGGCATATTTGAGAAACATATTGGGCAGCAGTGAAATCAAAAGGTCCTGATAATAGATCCAATATAGGGGGGGAGAAATAGTGAAAAGTTGAGAATGACTCCTAGGTTGAGTCCTAAGGGACTGGGAAGATAATGTGGCCCTACAGTGATAAGAAAAGTCAGAAGGGGGAAGGGTTTAGGGGGAAAGATAATGAGTTCTGCTTTGGACATGGGGACAAATATGTGTAAATAAGCTACACAGAAGATAAATAGGAAGTAATTAAGAGAGGAAGGCATTAGAACTAAGAGGGGGGTGCAAAATCTATAATGATTTCTCTTGCTCTAAGGTATTATTAGTACAAAGTTCAAACTCAATCCTCTGTTCCTATTTTTAGCCTGTTTTAAGTTCTGAAACACGACAGCTTCACTGAGTGGTAGAGTGCTACATGTTTAATTAACACATGGTGTCATCAAACATACCCCCACCTATCACTCAAAATCATTGCCAAGAATTTACCCACTTCCTCAATTTACACAATCATTTGCTGTTGTTTTGTCATATATGATTCATCTTTACTGTATCATGTGCTTGTAAACTGATGGGTGATCACCATACTTTAGGTGGCACAGTTCAAATACAGCCTCAGATATTTCCTAGCTATGTGACCTTGGGCAAGTCACTTAACTTCTGTTTACCTCAATTTCCACATATGCAAGATGGGAAAATACTAACACCTACCACACAGGGGTGTGGGGATTAAGTGAGATAGTAATTGCAAAGCACATAGCACAGTGCCTGGCACATAGTAAGCACTTTGTGAATGTTATATTATTATTATTATTGTTTTAAATGGTCATACACACTGAACATGTGGAAAGATGCCTAGAATCTCAGAATATATCAAAGATGTAAGAGGCTCCTGTAGCCATCTAGTCCAATCCATACTTGAAAAACAATCCCTGGGGGCAGAGCCAAGATGGCAGCTGGAAAGCAGGGACTTGCTTAAGCTCCCCCCCAGGTCCCTCCAAACACCTATGAAAATGGCTCTGAACAAATTCTAGAGCTGCAGAACCTATGAAATAGCAAAGGGAAGCAGGGCTCCAGCCCAGGACAGCCTGGATGGTCGCTGGATAAGGTCTATCACATGAAGCTGGGAGCAGAGCAGAGCCCAGCGTGCCCTACGTCCGTACCAACCAGACCAGGAGCCAGGCTGAACAGGCCTTAGCACCCTGAATCAATGAGCTGTGGCAGTTAGCAGACTTCTAACCCAGAAACCTAAGACAACAGAGCAGGTTAGTGGGAAAAGCTGCTGGGACAGAGTGAAAGGAGTTTGAGGTCTGCCACCACCCAGGGGTGGCAGAGGTGGTGCAGCTCTGAGGCTGCTTCCAGAGCTACAGCTGCAGTTGCCTCCAGCCCCAGGCCCACCTGGTGGGAGGAATTAAGCGGTGGGTTACAGCAGGAATGCAAAGCCTACTTTGCCCTGCCTGGATCTGGGCTGCAGTCCTGGTTGGCAGTTCTTGGGGGAGAAGGAGCGCTGGTGTGCCAGAACTTGCCATGTAGAAGTAGCTCTGAAAATAGCAGTGCAAAGAAGTGTGAAGCCCCTCAAGCTTGGGACAAAGTACTCTCTACTCTACAAGCAGTCATACCCCAATGAAAAACTCAAGGGTCAAGTAATTGGTTGGGAACATGGCCAGGCAGTGAAAACAACCTCAGATTCAGACTCGGACTTTGGAATTTTTTTTTTGCTGACAACAAAGACCAAAACATACAGCCAGAAGAAGTCAACAAAGTCAAAGAGCCTACATCAAAAGCCTCCAAGAAAAATATGAATTGGTCTCAGACCATGGAAGAACTCAAAAAGGATTTGGAAAAGCAAGTAAGAAAAATAGAGCAAAAATTGGGAAGAGAAATGAGAGTGATGCAAGGAAACCATGAAAAACAAGTCAATGACTTGCTAAAGGAGACCCAAAAAAATACTGAAGAAAATGACACCTTAAAAAATAGACTAACTCAAATGGCAAAAAAGCTCCAAAAAGCCAATGAGGAGAAGAATGCCTTGAAAGGCAGAATTACCCAAATGCAAAACGAGGTCTAAAAGACCACTAAAGAATATACTACCTTAAAAATTAGATTGGAGCAAGTGGAAAC
>CM053624.1:342689372-342707406 GCA_028646595.1 Phalanger gymnotis
AAAGACAAAACCTGGCTCATTTCAAAAATCCTTCTAGAACTCTGAAGATGGTGGCCAACATCTATGCTACCTGGTAAGCCATCTCCAGCACCTGTACTAGTTTGTTTGAGGTTTTTTGTTGGTTTTTTGGGGGGAGGGGGAGGGGTTGGTTGGGTTTTTGGTTTTTTGCCACAACTGAATGATTGCAGGAGTGGAATACAATAAAGCCAAAGTTTGCTCTTCTTAGGTTAAATCACCCAAGATCCCTCTTACTTCATATTTTTATGAGGCCAATTTCAAAGTGTGTTGACAGGGAGGTTAGTGGTCTGAACAGCTGCACAGTTCATCTGCCAAATGATACAAAATCTAAAGTTAATAAAACAGAATGTTATGGAAAGAGCAATAACTTGGGAATCTGGGGACCTGATTTGGAATCTTCTCTCTGCTATTTAGCACCTGTGTGACTTTGGGCAAGGCATTAACCTCTCTGGGTTGTTTGCTGCTTTCTCAAGTGAAGCATGTGGACAAGAGGTTCTCTAAAGGCCCTGGCCAACTCTAAATCTAGGGTCTTGTGATCCTCGGTCGGGGATTGAAGACTGGGGGGGAGGTTGAAAAAGCATCGTGTTGAACGCTGTTGATAAAACGTATTTCCTTCTGCTTAATAGAGAGGCAATAGACTCTAGTAATAGTAATAGCAAATATCGTATTTATATAGCACTTTCCATCTGTTACCTCATTTGATCCATACAATAACCCTTCACAATAGGTACTATTATTATCTTTATTTTACAAAAGAGAAACTGGGCCACTAAAGCAATAAAGTGACTTTCCTAGGATCACAGAGCAAGTAAATGTTTGAGGTAGGATCCTAAACTGGCATTTTCTGACTCTAAGACCCACACTTTATCTATACTAGAGCACCTGGCTGCCTATGAAGGAAACGAAGCATGCTCTATCAGACATGGTAAAAACATGTTTGAATCAACTATTTTCTTTCTTAAAAGGACCATTCTAGGAACATGGGTATTAGGAAGTGAAGGTGATATGTTTAAAGTGTCGATATTTTTTAAAACACTGTGTTCCTAAAATATATATAATCAAGAGCTCAAGAGAGTTTCAATAAGTTCAGAGCCCCATGTGAAATGGTGTTCTTTGCTTGGGCAATTTCTCTGCATAAATGAGCAAATCTTCTGCTAATTGAAACTCAATTAGCCGTAACATTCAACTGCCTAACCACAAAGGTTTCAG
Source organism: Phalanger gymnotis (assembly GCA_028646595.1). NCBI lineage: Eukaryota > Metazoa > Chordata > Mammalia > Diprotodontia > Phalangeridae > Phalanger > Phalanger gymnotis. The sequence goes on from CM053624.1 coordinate 342,690,600, forward strand.
TGCTGGTGGTGGTACATGCTACTTACTACCTTCCAGAGAGATGATAGACTCAAAATGCAGAATGAATCATATGTTTTTAGACATGGCCAATGGTAGAATTTTGCTTTGCTTGATTCCTATTTGTTACAATTATTTTTCTTTATTTTTTTTCCAGTAGAGAGAGAGAAGTAGAAGGAAAGAGAAAAGAAATGCTTCCCAAATTTTGAAAATTAATTTTTTTTTAAACATTCAGTTCAAGTGCTGCTGTGCTCCATGGTTCCTGCCTTCATAGAGTTTATAATCTGGGTGATATTTTGTTAAACCATAGTGGTGAAACTCAAATAGAAATGGAAGATACTTTGTAGACACAAGTGTCCCTGGCCTCATAGTGACTTAGAAAACCATATGTTGACATCGTGTATGTTCTATTGTATTTTCATTCATTTTGTTAAATATTTCCCAATTACACTCAACAGAACTCAGAGTGTTAGAACCCTATGTTTGACACCTGCTATACAAGAAAGGAATAGGAAATGGAAGAAGACCAAATGAGATCCCACTAGTTTGACTAGGATATGTGAATTCATCCATCAGAGAACCTAATCTACCTTAGCAAAACCAAGCTGAAAGATGAATTTTGCAAGGAAGACAGGAAGAGGTGAAGATTTGATAGATAATACATAGACGCAAAAATAATTAAGGTGGCAAGATTTTTTAAGATAGGCAGACCGGCTGAGATGTTATTGCATTTTTCAGTCTCCAAACTCAGAAACCAGTGAATCATTAATCACCATTTTTATCTAGGTTACTAGATTTATGAAATATTCTAAGTTTTTTTTTCTCTTTTCTGGTCCAGATGTATAATTTTATTGTGGAAGGCAGCTTCTAGTGAGAAATCTCTCTCTACCAATACAGGTCTACATCTCTCCCGTAATTTAAAGTTTTAGAAAATTTTCTGGAACACTGAAAGGCTAAGTGACTTGCCCATGGTTAGGGTTCAAACTCAAGTCTTTATGACTGGGAAGCCTGTCCACCTTCCGTTTCATCATGCAGCATCTCTATTCTGACACATGTAAAGCACAAATAATTCCTTTCTTAAGAACTCCTTTCTTAAGAAGAAAGTTTCAGGGGAGGCTGTGGATGAAGGATCACTCGAGCTGAGAGTTCTGAGCTGCAGTAGGGCTGCAGGTGTCCACAGCACTTAGATGGCAGCTCCGGGGAGCAGAAAGCCCAACCCAGTTCAGAAATGAAGCAGGGGAAGCTTCTATGCCAATTGGAAATGGGACTGGCTAGTGAGTGCCCGCAGAGGTTCCAACCTGAGTGAGATGCCATCTAATCATTTCAGATCTGTCAGACTTTTCATGACCCCGTTTGGGGTTTTCTTGGCAAAGATACTAGAGTGGTTTGCCATTTTCTTCTCCAGCTCATTTTACAGATGAGGAAACTGAGGCAAACAAGGTTAAATGGCTCATTCAAGATAAATAGTAAGTGCCTGAGGCCTAATTTTAACTCAGAAAGAGTCTTCCTGACTTCAGGCTCCACTGTGCCACCTAAATGCCCTGGGTGAGGTACAAGGCACCATGTTAGGCTATGTATATAAGAACAAAAATGAAAAGTTTCTGCCCTCAAAAAGCTTACAATCCATACCCTGCTTGTTTAAAAAAAAAGGCAAGGCAAAGTGGGGAGAAAGGGAGAGAGAATGAAATAGGTTAGAAAAAGGTATTGAAGCTATAATAAAAGCTCTTTCTGTGGTAAGCACAAGAATTGAAAGAGGACTGAAAAGGGGAGAGCTTTCAGAAAGGAATGGGATGTTGTCTGAAGCATTGTACGTCAGAAATGAATGTTCATGGATTTTTCTGTTCCCAGGGATCTTGAAAACCTATTCCCCAAGAATAAAGTGGGTGTCCTGTAAATCAGACCCATCTAACAACTTCTCAGCTTTGTTCAGACAGAGTAAGATAAAGAGTCGAGGATTTCATTGAATTAAATAGAGCGGACCAACAAAATCACTTTTCCAAAAGAGCAGTAACTGGGCTACAAAGATTTCCCCCCGCTGGCTGTGGGAGTGGGAGAAAGATTGACTGTCTGTAGATTTTAATCCTATCCCCAGAGTCAGACTGAGTTGTTTAAACGCCTACAATATCCCCCACCCCCGTGAAAGTCCTGCTGTTCTATATAGATATGTTCTACAAGAGGGGAGAGAAGAGAAGGGGAAATGAAGGAGTAAGGAGGATAAAAGAAGGTATATGTGTATTTTGTGCTTGTGCACATAGTTTTTGTTATTCAGTCATTTCAGTCATGTTCGACTCTTCATGACCCCATTTGGGGTTTTCTTGGCAAAGATACTAGAGTGGTTTGCCATTTTCTTCTCCAACTCATTTTGCAGATAAGGAAATTGAGGTAAATAGGGTTAAGTGTCTGAAGTCCAATTGGAACTCAAGTCCCCCTGAATCCAGGCCCAGCACTCTATATCCACTGTGGCAGCTAGCTATACATAGAGTGCTTTCAAGGAAAAAGTAATTTTTATAAGCGTACACACACACATTCACAAGTATTCAATTTATTCGATTTCTGAAGGGAAAGAAGGGCAGAAAAATGGAGGGCAAGGATTTGATCTTTTGGTTTATAGGATTCCAGGCCACTGACTACTTCACCAGAGTCAAGCCTCTTAGAAATGCTCCAAGAGCCAAAGGCCTCAGCTAAAGCCAATCCTAGCAAAAGCAAAAGCCAGCTCATCCCCAAACCTTGGGAATACCCACCAATGAGAGGGATTCCCAAGGTTCCATCCCAGGTCCTCTTTCTTCTCTTTTGCATGTTTTCTTTACCCTGATAACCTAGTCAGCTCCCACGGATTCAACACAGATATTCAAATGAGCCTTGGTCTCTCCCGTGAACTTCAGTCATGCATCAATGCCCTGACTGGACATCTCTGACTGGATGCCCTGTATGTATCTCAGACTCAACATGTCCAAAACTAAATTCATCATCTTTTCCCCCAAGCTCTCCCCTCTTCCATACTTCCTCAGAAGGCACCACCATCTCTCTAATGTCCCAGGTTCATAACCTTGGCATTATTTTCAGCACATTACTTTTCTTCAATCTACATATCTTATTGGTCAAATCTTGCTCTATCTCCACAGCATTTCTTCCATCTGACCCCTTTTCCCACTCACACATCTACTACCTTAGCTCAGGTCTTCATTGCCTCTTGTCTAGACCATTACATCAGGCTCTTCATTGATATCCCTGCCTCAAGTCTCCTACCCTTTCCAAACCCTCTTACACACTGTTGCCAAAGTACATGTCCTTAAGTGCAAATCTGACTTCTCCACTCAATCAGCTCCAGTGGTTTCCATTTTTTACCTCTGGGATCAAACATGAATTCTTCTATTTAGCTTTTAAAGCTCCACATGAGTTGGCCCCAAACTATTTTCCTAGCCTGATAAGACATTATTTCCCTGCCATCAGACCATGATCCATCCAAAGTGTCTTTCTCTGTTCCTTACACATGACACTCTATCTCCTGTTTTGATGTTTCTAGACTGGTCATCACACATACTTGAAATATACTCCTTCCTTACCATCCCATCCAGTCCCCCTCTTTTTTAAGGATGCAACTCGAGCATTATTTTCTGCATGAAGTCTTTCTTGTTCCTCCCAACTACTAGGACCCTCCCAAACTACCTGGTATACTGCTGCGTATATACATGTCTACTTAATCATTATATATTAATGGCACCAGAGCAAGCATTTATTAAGTGCCTACCATGTTCCAGGCACTGTGCTGGGAGTACTTTACAAATATTATCACGTTGATAGATATATGTATATTTGTCTCCCCCTTTAGTATGGAAGATCTTTGCAAGTAGGGATTGTTTTGTTCTTTGTATTCCCAGTACCTAGAGAATCTCAGCACTTAATGAGAGCTAAATAAATACTTGTTGATTAATTGATTGCTTCTCAACCAGCCAGGACAATTTAAGAAACCTTGATAATTGTGTTCATTTGACATAAGACACAAATCCATGACAGACCTGAATTATTGACTTAATCAGCCATTTGACACAGGGAAACAAATGCCTTTAGGAAAAATCTTTCTCCTGCCTCAGATGGGTGACTTTAAGGACATCAAAGAAATACATCATTGTAGTAGTTTCTCCAGATCATTCAGGGTGTGGGGCCTATTCTCGGCCTCCCTTCATTCATTCCCCTGTCGATCCAAAGGATTGTGTGTGTGTGTGTGTGTGTGTGTGTGTGTGTGTGTGTTTTATCTTTACTAAAAAGTATTTCTTTTATAACCAGATACAAGATTTCATCAAGAGCTCTAGATAGAGAAACTCTCTCCACTGATAAAGACTGCCAACTCCTCTGATATTTAGAATCTCAGAATGCTGCCTGGAACAATTTTAAATTACACATCTCACCCATAGTCACATAATCAGTATATCTCAGAGACAGGATGTGAACTTGGGTCTTCCTAACTCTAACACCAATCTCCTATTCACTATCCCATGATACCTCTTTTAAAAAAATAGCTCATATTTCTATGGTGCTTTGAGACCTACTAAGTACTTTGTGTACTTTATCTTATTGGACCCTCACAACAGCCCTGTGAGCTATTTTCTACAGGTATTATTATTACATTTTGCATATGAGGAAATCAGATGGGCAGAGAAACTTGCCCATAGTCATAGAGCTGGAGAGGCCACATATCATTGTCATATCATTGACACTGATCTCACTCATACTCCATAAGCTAGGTTACCTTTGTGCCCCCATCCCCACTCTATCCTGACCCCACTACCCTCGCTTTCCTTGCGGAGTCTATAATAAGCTCAGAAATTTGACCTTCAGTTCTGGAATCTGATGGGTTATACTCAGGGTTGTGCTGAAGCTAACCCATACCGAAGATCCAATTGTTCAGTTTTTAGTGTGATCGCTTATTTCTAGGAAATTGGTAAATGCTACAACTCATGGCTTGATTTGTTATTTTGCTAACTGACTAGACTTTAGAAAATATTGGAAAAACATTCATAACACTGATAAAACTTTGAAAAATGTCTCACAAGTATTTTTTTTCCAGAGGGCTAGTTGTGAAACATTTACCAGCATGCCCCTGGCTATGTTCATCATGGTTCTCATTACTGAAATTGATGCATCCACTGAACACTAGGAGCCAGAATGCAGCCTCCAAAATGCAGCCCCCGATGACTGTATTCACTCAGACTAAGAGCCCATCTTTCATATACACAGATTCTCTAAATCTTCAATACCCACTACTCTGAGTACCCATACTCAGAGAGAATTGTGAGTAGAATCTCACAATGCACTGTGGGTGACCACGCTCTGATTCTCATACACTATCCTCAGGGCTCCAAGCTTCAAGCTTGCTTTCTCTCTCCCTTGCACAAACTCACTCTTTATAACGCCAGCTCTCCATGTTCTTCTCATCACCCTTAGGGCCTAGTTTCCACCAAGATGCCTCTGACACCAGCATCAGGAGTATGTCACATTTGCTCTTCCACACACTCAGGGCAGAATCAGTAGCTACAAGAGGCCACACACTCTGGCTGCTTCCCATGGACTACTATTGCCTTTTATCAGGATTCCCCCTCTCTAACACACAGCAAGTAAGCACCAGGAGCAGAATTCAATTTTAACCTGAGCTCAGCACTCGATCTGAGTCCAAATATTGAGTTCGTAAGCCTGAAGATTCAACCTAAAAGTCATAAATTTGACCTTCCATGACTGAGCTCAATCTCCCATCATAAAGGAAGATTTCCTAGCAGGAGCTGTCTTCATGGCAGGGAACAAAGAATTATGGGGCCTACAAAAAGGACAAATGACATGATCTCTGTCCATGAATGATGGTTCTGTCATTACAGAAGGATTTCCCCGTATCATAGTGATACAAGGGTACCCACTTGTATTGAGTAAGGTTGGATGGGAAAAATATGGCCAACCCATATATTTAGCAGCCTAATACTTGACTTGGAACAGCTACTGAGGATCTGGGATAATATCACCATGGGCAACTTTGCCTGTGGGTACTCCCTCCATCTAGAAAGACCTAAAACTCATGTCTGATCCAGTAAGTAAGATGTAGAAAGATGTCTGAGACAGAGAGAAGTGAACTTCCCAGAGTCACATAGCTAGTAAATGTTGAAGAGGTATTATTTGAACCCAGGTCTCATGAAGGACATTGATATGTAAGAGCATAATCAGAGGAGAGAAACCAGGATGGTAGAAGGTCTTGAGTTCAAGCCATATAGGGATCAGTTTTAAGAACTGGGGATATCTAGTCTGGAGGAAAAAAAACTTGGGATATAATTATTGCCATAAAATGTTTGAAAAGCAGTCATATGGAAGAGAGATTAGGATTATGCCACTTAGCTCCAGTGACCAGAACCACAAGCAGTGCGTCAATGTCACAAAGGGACAAACCAAGGCTTGAGGTTAAGAAATATTTCCTAATGGCTAGAGCTCTCCACAAGCAGAATGCACTGCTGCCTCAGGGGGTACTCACTGCTGTCTCAGACCAGATGACGCCTTGGTGATGATATTTTAGGAGGAATTCTTTTTCAGGTATTGGTGGAAGTAAATGGCTGCTGAGGCCCTTACACCTCTCAGATTCCGTGATTCTTCCTTTCTCCCAGCCCAGCAGCTCCTCCATCCTGTCGTGCTGCTTCTAAGAATGCTAATACATGATTAATACCATCAAGGGACAGCACGTTTTCCAAGCCGAAGGCTGATTTCAAAATCTAGCTGAGGAGACAAGTTCACCAGGAAGGTACAAGAATCAATTCAGCAGAAAGGGAAAGCATATGAGCCTCTATTTTTACCCCACAGTATGGTGTTTCTTTATGTGTTCCTGAAACATAAGTAACATTTCTAATTATGTGCCAAAAATATTCCATACATGAACTGCTCTTAATATTATGCTTCTGTTGGCTATTTCATTACCTGATAATGACTGGATAATTAGAGTAAGCAACATATTCTTGTGGGATAAACTCACAGCAGAGATTTTCAGGGGGAAAAGCAAAATGAAATACCTCTTTAACATCACCTGCAGGCAATCTGTAGAATTAGCTACTGCCAAAGGTTAGTGAGGCAAACATAAATGCACCTTTTGAATTCTAGAGAGTGGTACGATGATATTATTTATAGCTACTGCCGGATCAAAGGGAAGCAAACTTCATGTTTCTAAGTTCAGGCAAACTTTCATTCACTGAAATGCTGGGTTGTAATAGGTCATCCCATCCCCTGTTCCTGGCATATGTCTGCTTGAAACAGCATCAATAATAAAAGAAACCCCAAGGGAATATATATTTATAGCATCTACTCTGTGCCAGACACTGCCCTAAGCACGTTACAAATATTATCTCATTTGATCCTCACAACAACCCTGTGAAGTATGTGTTGTTTTCCTCCCTATTTTACGATTGAGGAAACTGAGGCAAAGACTTGCCTCAGGGCAAGTTGGGTTGGAACTAGGGTCTTCCTGACTCTGACTCCAGTACTCTATCCACTGCACCACCACCTCGGAAAAGCAATCAATATCACCAAGCATTTATCGGTCAATCACCAAGGATTCATTAAGTACCAGTTTTACATGCCCGGCACATGCTACACACTGGGATTGAAAAGAAAAAAAAATAAGCACTGCCTTCAAAAAGCGTCTATTCTAATAGAAATAGTGTGCATACATCTAAATAAATAGAAAATATACAAAAAATAAATTCAAGGTAATTTGGAGAGGAAGCGCTAACATTTATGGAGGAATTAGAAATCCTGCAGGAGGCAGCATCTGAACTGAGAGTAAGCTACATCAGATGCTGTAGGGAGTACGGTGTATACAAATACACAAACAAAAAAGAAGTTAGACCGAACTTTTCCTCAGGAAGCTTACGTTCTTACAGATAAATAAATGCAAGATATGTACAAAATGTAAATGTAACAGAATGTCTGCCTCTTCCCAGATGTTAGTTATCTGTTGGAGCACCTCCACTTCACAACTACCAAATTCTTGCTTGTCCAACCAGGAATTGGGTAGAGATGGTATGTCATAGCAGATCTGAACATTTAAAAAAAAATAGAACCCCTCAGATTTATCCCTGATTGAGTTTTATGGTCTACTGAAGGTGCTGGAGATTGGAATAATTAGTCTGGACTACATTGCAAACTGAACTATCTCAAGATGGTGATGCCATGACTCCCAAGCTGCTTTTATTGCAAATGGTTTCTTCTCTAAGATACAATAATGTCACTTGCTAGCAAATAATTTTGGGGGGGGCGGGATGCAGAGGGTGAAACAGTGGCTTACTGTGGGAATGTCTGGGTTAGTGAAAGAAAATCTGATTCTTATAACTTTGTGAAAGATACCTATTTCCATTGGGGAAGGGGAAGAGGAAAGGAAAGGGGAAGGGGAAGGGGAAGGGTAGGTAAGTGAGTATTAGTAGGTATTTAAAAAATAAAGAGCCTCATTTAAAAAACTTTAACGCACAGAAGAAACTTTTTAAAGTTCAAAAGCAGATATAAACAAATAGAACAGCTTTGTTGCCACCTATTAAATTCTATGTATTTCTTTAAAAAAACAGATTGTTCATAGCAGAAGATTAAAGTTCCCTGTGTAAGTTTCTCTCTTGTTCCTTTGGGTTTTTATTAAAATGTTTATGTCTCTTGTTGATTATACCCCATGTTTATGGAGAAAATATTCTATAACTACTTTTCTTACTGTTATTTCATTGAATGTCTTTGGTCTGAACTAATCGTGTCCTTTGACAGGCTAGCAAGGGTAAATGCATCTGTAAGGCCTCATGAGGTCTGACTTTGGAATAAATGCAGACCTGTAGAATACATTAAACATGGGGTAACTTTTCTGGGGGCCCCATGTGTGAGATTCTGTTCTTTATGTCTTCTCAAACACAAGGCATTGTAAAGGCTACCACTACAGAAATGGTCCCCTGGACAGTCTTGAGGCCATGTGTATAGGAAAGGTTAATGGACTTGGAGACAGAAGACCTATGTTCAAAATACAGCTCTTCTACTAGCTATGAAACTATAGCAGGTCACTTAACCTCTAGGAATTTCACTGTGTTCATCTGTTAATTGGAGAACCTAATAATAATATTAAAGTAATACTTGAAAGGCAATGTTCTTACTCTAGTAAGAATCAAGAAACCTGGATACTAAACATAGATCTGCCACTAATTCTCTATCTATCCCCAAAAAACCCTTCTTTGGACCTCAGTTTCCTCATCTGGAAAATAGAGCGATTGGGGACATGACTTCTAAGCTTCCCTCCATCTCAGATATCCTGTGATTCTACCTCCTGTGGCTCTTGTTAGAATGAAAAACAAAGCACTTTATCAATGTAAAGGGTTATTATTGTTATTGAAAGAGGGTTGGTGTTTGGTTTGGGGGGGTGGGGGTTTGGTGGATTTGCTCATCCAATTTTATTTTCTTTCAAGAACGAAGAAAAGCAAGGTGCAAGGATGGAGTATTAATTTGGATATTTCAGGCTAAAGCAGTTACTTAAAATGCATTATCTAGATAATTTCATGGAATCTTCCTCCATTATTCTTTCTTTTCCTTACCCACCCCCTCCCTAGTCCCATCAACCTACCATTTCACTCAAGCTGAAAGAAATAAACCCTGGCCCCCTTCCATTTTCTTCCAACTTCTTTCCCCGCTAATGACACCAGAGTGGTATGGCTATTCATACTGCCCTGAACCATGCTCCCAGTAATCCTCTATTGGGCCATTCTGTATTAAAACACCATGATAAGTTGCCAGAATGTTTTTCTGCACAGATGGATGGCCTTCCTAAAGAGGAAGTTCAGCTATCTACTTCCAAACCCACAAGAACAGATTTTTTTGCCCCCATTTTCATTTCATGCTGCTAAAGTGATTATTTTATGACATGGTATAAAAATTATCACTGTTTTGAAATAGACACTAAACTGATATTCCAGGTAATGATACCTCCAGGCCAAGTCATTATTTTTCAGGACCTTTAATTATCAAGATGGGTACACTGTTGACTACTAAACCCTTTTATTTTCATGCACACTGACTGAGTGGGACGCGTGCCCTCTATTTCCAGGCTACCATCAATTTGTCTGGCTCTCCCTATTACCGTCTAGACCATGGGTCTCCAGAAAGTGGATACAGAAGGCTGTTCTATCTGTTAGTACACTAACATCCCTCTACATTGCCCTTATCAGTTTTCAAGAGAGAAGACGGCACTGCCAGACCTTGCCTCTACGCATCCCTCCATATGGTTCACAGGAATTTCAAGTGTTGAGGGGGGATGGAGGCTTTGGAGTCCTCTCAAGGGCTCGTAATTAGTCACTCCCACCCTGCAATTTAGCGCTTCTCTCACAGCCTGACCTATATAACTAAAAACTCCATTCTAAAAACTTTCTAGCTCCCAAGAGTTGAAACATAGAAAATGCATGACCATTTATGGTTTTGGATTTATGCAGAGCCAAATAACCAGCTTGACTTTCTTCTTTTTTTTTTCTTTTTGACTGAATTTGGTTTGATGTTGGGGCAGCTAGGTGGTGCCATAGATACAACACTGGCCCTGGAGTCAGAAGGACCTAAGTTCAAATATGGCCTCAAATACCTTTGTCACCCTAGCTATGTCACCCTAGACAAGTTACTTAACCCTGTTTGCTTCAGTTCCTCATCTATAAAATGAGCTGGAAAAGGAAATGGTAAACCACTACAGTATATTTGCCAAGAAAACCCCAAAATGGGGTCATGGAGAATTGAACATGACTGAAACAACTCAACAGCAACAACAAAAGATGTCTGGTGTCTGTAAGCTTGCTCTAGCAAATCCTACCTAACAAGCACTTACAATCAGCATGAAACTTGGCTGACATATTCAGATTTTTAGCAATTCTATTGGATAGAGACTTTGATAATAAATTTCTGATCTCTTAGATACAAGATTAAAGACTTTTAATCCTTGGAGATATGAAAACAGTAAAGGTACATCCGTTTGGAAGTGCTGTAATCTGACAACTGGAGACCCTATTGTTGTGCTGGTGTCTAAAGAGATCTTGTCAAAATCCAATAAAGAAACCATCATCTTCAGGGCCAGTGTATTCTAGATTTGCTCAGATTTGCCACAGTCTATCTGGGACGAGACTGCCATGTGCCCATAATTAGTGAAGCCGGGATAAGGAAGAGTAATCCCCATCAGAAGAGAGGGGCAGGTCTGAAGCAGAATCTGTGTGAGCATAAATCAAGAAGCCAGGCCAGCAGAATCAGTGCAGAGTCTGTTTATTTGAGAGTGCCAAAACCCGGTAAGCTGAAATAAGCCTAGCAGCTAGTTGCAGGAGAGGAGATTCAGATCAAGAAGACAGTACTGGACCAAGAGGCAAGAGCTGTTGTGGGGATCCAGTGAGATAATGTATCTAAAGTAAGTCATAAATCACTATATAAATACTAGCTATTATCTCTAGTTCTCTAACCATCTATACTAATAAGCAGTTGAGGGACTCTGCTTGGCAGGTACCCATGAGCAGTTATATCCATACTGTTTAGTAATTAGGATCAGTCCTATGATCACTTAGTTCAGCCCAGTATGGTCTATGATATACCCAGGCATTATCCCTTTCCTGAATCAGGCCTTTCGACCTTGAGATAAAATTGAGAGAAACTTTCTGCCTCCTATTGGGGGGGATCAAAGAATTTCCAAGCACTGCTTGGTGCAATTCAGCACCACCAAATCTGCTGTCCAGCATCTACAAATATTCAAATGCCATGACGATGGGCTGCTACATCTTTCAGGTACATGCAAGGCTAAATTCAGGTCCCTTAAGTTTCTCTTTTAGCTTCATACATTTGCCTTTAGCAGTCACTTAGCCCTTCTGTGGTATCTCCATGATGTGTCCATACCAAAACTCAAAGAGAGCTTATCCTGGTAAGTGAGGATACCTCTCCCCTAAATGATAACCTAGTTTTTCATATTCTAGTTGGGTTCTTTGTAACTTTACTAGTCAGCGTGTGGTCTGTCCTCCAGACTGACCCTTGTTATCATTGGCACTGGGTCACTAACTATTATGGAGGATGCTGACATTGGCTACTGACTATAGAGAGGCATTTCCCTCATTTCAACAGACTACGACATCATCTGATTTACCATAAGCAATCCAAGGCAAGGCTATTATGTGTGCATGGTTGGGTGAGCATCCTCAAATGGAGAGCAGAGAGAACCTTTACTGAGTAAGGATAAGTGCAGTCTTTGTATTTGCAACCCTGATGCCTAGTACAATGTCAAGAACGTAGTAAGCACTTAATAAATGCTTCTTGATGTTATTGACGATCCTTAATCCAATGTATGCTCTCTATGAGAGGTCCAACCATATGCTCCAGCTCTAAGCCAAGACTGGGGTGACGGTATATTAATTTCCAAGTAGCTCTCTTGTTAGCTATCTATTTGAAGATCTGAGAATTCCCCACATTTCCAGGCAGCTCATGAGTATACCCCTCTTACTTGTCTTCAATTGATCAATGAAATGTTTATGTGCCTACCAGGTATAGTCACTATGCTAGAGACAGAGGGTATAGGTACAAAGAATGAAATAATCTCTATTTGCAATAAAGCATAAAAATGAAGATTGTTATTTTTGTTCAGTCATGTCCAACTCTTTGTGGCCCCATTTGGAGTTTTCTTGGTAAAGATAATGGAGTGGTTTGCCATTTCCTTCTCCAGCTCATTTTACAGATGAGGAAAATGAGGCAAACAGGGTTAAGTGACTTGACCAGGGTCACACAACTAGTAAATGTCTGAGGCTAGATTTGAACTCAGGAAGATGGGCCTTACCTAACTCCAGGCCCAACATTCTATCCTCTGTGCCGCCTAGCTTCCCAAACATTAAGTTAATACAAATATATACAAAATACAAGGTAGTTTTCTTCCTGCATGCTTTACATCCCCATCCCAAAGGATGCATAGCATGATGTAATATCCCTACAATATACTCATCATCACATCCTGTGGGTGTCCTCCAAATCAAAATTCCTTCATAATGGTCTAGACCCACCCCTGAGTTCTATATACTCTCCCCCTCCCCCTCCAGTTTTCTCACACCTCAATAGCTTCTGTGGCTATTCACTGTAACACACAAGTCTTCAATCTAAAATCAAAGTTAGCAAGATCACTTCACAAGATATACAATGACACTGCCATGAAATATATACTAGCACAAGTATACTTCATTTCAACACATAATGGTTCACTGGTTGCTTGAATCAACTTGCCTGCTGGGTAATGAAGATTGCACTAGGGGAAAAACTGTTGCCAAATTATAGCCTCAAGCTTAGGAGGAAAAATCCTCAAAACTACAAGTATAAGCAACTTAAGCAATGTAATTCACTGCTACTGGTATAAATAATTTATTCCTTAAAGCATCAATGTAGCCAACTAACAAATATGCTCTTGTACAAATAAGTTAAACAGACAATTTACCAGAGTACAGATAGTATATGTAGTTTACTAGCAAAAAGTATTCAAGGGCATTGCTAATTCAGTAAGCCTTGACCTAATACTACTTACCCCAGAATAATGCCCACAATTGTAGCATGGGACCTACTCAACCCTACAACCCATTGCCAGCCCAACTTCAATGTGAGGAGTGTGGGGTAATTTCAATTATCTAAACTATAGATCAGGATCCATTACAATACATTCTCTACTCACGGACCTAACAGGAAACCATATTCAATAACAAAGCATTTAATTAAGATAGAATAGCAAAATAAATAATGAGGAAATAATAAGGCTTGGAATCATATTGGAAATAAATAATGAGGAAATAATAAGGCTATACACAAATGGGTAAGTCACTCAACTCTGTTTGCCTCTATTTTCTATCTGCAAAATGAGCTGGAGAAGGAAATGGCAAACTACTCCATTATCTTTTCCAAGAAAACCCCAAATGGGGTCATGAAGAGTCATACACAACTGAAAAACAACAGAGGGCTAATTTCAAGAATGTCATTTCCCCTTCCTAACCTCTAGTCTATTAGGCCCAGTAACAAGCATAGGGGATACCAGTTCTAGATAGAAAAAGCATTTAGGGCTTCTCCATAGCCATGATGGAATCACAATTCCCAAGTTTTATTTTTATCGAATAGCACTTGGGCTCTAGTAGGGAACGTAGAAGTCCAAAGGAACTTTTTCTTTAAGTTCTTTTCCCAAAATTCACAGATATTTTCTAGTCAACAAATAAATGTATTGAATGGCTAATTTGAGGAACCTAGAATTATACTGGTTATACAAATAAATAGCCAATGTAGTAAACAGTTTCTCTAATTTAACCCTGATTAATAGTTTTCTATATTCCTGAGAAGAAAAGAAATAGACATCTCTAACTCAGGATCTGGTTAGGTGCTATGGCTAGGGGCTACACAGCTGTTCTACTCAATGCATCCAGTGGTAATGGAACTGATAGATGACCTTTCCCCAAGTTCCACTGATTTTTCAGTGCACATGTCTCTGCCATAAGGAATCTCCTGCCAATGGAACCAACACACTTATCAACAAAGCACTGTCCCTGGACAATCCCAGATGAACACCGATTCTTACTATTAAGCTTTTCTTTTCTCAGATGTTCATTATAAGTCACCAAAATTCTATGCCATCACCAGGATCCTCATGATTGACACATTGCATTTTCCAAGATTAATATTTATCTTACACCAGTTACGTATTAAATGGATGTTACCCTTTGAGAGTAGCAGCTGCAACAGATTACTGAGATGGAGCAAACCCTCTGGTCTTATTAGTATCACATTTTAAAACCATTTCTTAGGGTTGGAGGCACTCCTAGATACTTGGTCTCTTCCAGTCTATGCAATTTCTTATTAGTTTCAATTATAGAAAGTAGTATTTTCTGGCATTATCCCTACAGTTTGGGGATAGCCTATTTGAAGTACGCAGTCTTCTTTGCACTGTTTTAACAGGAAAGCCTGCTCTCCCCCTGGAAACTGCTCAGAGACCTCTCATTATGGGAATGTGCCAAACTAGAATCATAAGTTTAGCATTAAAAGGAACCTTAGAGACTAGCCCTTTCATTTTACTTATAATCAATCAACTAGTCTTTATTGAGTACCTACTGTATGCCAGGTACTACGTTAATCGCTGGAAGGACACAGCACTTCCTCACTGAGCAAAGGTTTTGCTGCTGGCAGGTATGCATAACAAAATTAGGAACTTGGAATATGAGAGGGATAATAACACGAGGGCAATCATCTTGGCTTCTTCATCTAGCTTTTATTTTGGCCCCCAGTTTCATCTGCAGGTCAGTTAGGAAGGCTTGTCTCAGCACTCCAGTGTCCAATTGGGTCTGTGGGTTTGTTTGGTATTTTGTTTACTTTTTGAGTAGTCTCTGAAATAGCTTTTTAGAGCAAAGGATCCCAATTAAGGATGTGACAGAGTTTAATAACCATGAGACAGATAGTGGTCTGGAACTAAAGAGTTTGAATTAACATCAGACACAAGAAGTGCATCAGTAATTAAGGTGGGACTTTCTTTCACTGTTTTCTCTTTTAGCACTTATTTAATCAAGTGCCCTTGAAGAGTCTGGCCTTTGTTTCTTTGATTAAATCGGAAGTCTTTGATGACCTCCTTGCCGCAAGGGAAAGCCTGGGCCACATGGGTTTAGGTTGTGTGTTGGTGCCGCTTTTGTGTCATGTGGGTGAGTCGTGTGTTGTGACAACCTTTGACCCTGAAGAGAATATATAAACTCAAGAGGCTGGCATCTTCCATTGGGGCTCTCACTCAGTGGAAGAGTGGCTCATGACTCTGGGCAAGCTGTTGTAACTGCCCCCTGACTTTGCTAACCCAGACGTTGGTTTGGATTTGGTCTGTTTATAATGTATGTTTGTAATTTGTTTGTATTCGCTCTGAAGTTCAGGTTGTTGGCTTTTCCTCTTGAAGTAAGTGATTGATATATGTATGTTTAATTAAACTGAGATTGTTAACCCCTTAAAGTTACTTTCCTTAGTAAAGCAGATCAAAAGAACCTCTGTTAGTGGGCTTCTGTGTGGTGGTTGTTGTTGGTCTTATTCAGCCATGCTAGCAGACTATTGTTACAAGAAGTTAAAAGAATAGACTTAATCTTGGCCCAGAGCATTCTGCTAGCTTTTATTGACTACTTACTACCTGGCCTAAATGCGCTGGTGATTTTGTTTCTTCAGTCCCAAACAACAGTCCGACAGTGTTAAAAATTCTTTTAAACTCCTGTTTCATCGTTGTATGTGTATGATGGTGAGATCTTTTTTATTCAAATCCCTTTATTTGCTATGCTGTTTGATTAAATGACTTTTTTTTTTGAACCAACATATCCTCTGCCTGCTAGAGCTAATAGCAACCCAACTTCATGGGATCAACATGAGATCATAGATTTAGAGCTAGAAGGAATCTTATAGGTATCAGAGTCTAACACCTTCATTTTGCCTTTAAGGAATCTGCTGCTTCTCAGGGAAACAGACAGTAAATGGCAAAACCATAATCCCAGCAGCTCTCTGGGAAGAAGGCACAACCCACTCTGACTGCTGCTCAGTATTTCCTTTCACAATTTATCACATGTCCAGAAATAAGGAAGTCTGGTTAGCCATTTTTTCAAAAGTCTTTGGTGCACTCTATATCAACAAGCAATGAGGAATCCCAAGGAGAAATTATGCCTTTGTGAGGACAATGAACGTAATCAACGGCACCCCAGTTTCTATGATGAAAGTGGTCCCTTCTGAATTCCCACTGAAATAATGAGCCAAGAAGCTCTGTGCAGTCTCCCTATGGAGAAAT
>CM053624.1:342707906-342747650 GCA_028646595.1 Phalanger gymnotis
CTGGTTAGCCATTTTTTCAAAAGTCTTTGGTGCACTCTATATCAACAAGCAATGAGGAATCCCAAGGAGAAATTATGCCTTTGTGAGGACAATGAACGTAATCAACGGCACCCCAGTTTCTATGATGAAAGTGGTCCCTTCTGAATTCCCACTGAAATAATGAGCCAAGAAGCTCTGTGCAGTCTCCCTATGGAGAAATGATTAAACATGTCAGCCTTATTATTACTTGAGGGGTGTCTTTGCATTGAAATGGCTTAACTGTGGTCAATCGCTTCCAGGGTAACTGTGGTTCTCTGCTGAGTCTTTGTGGATAAAAAGAACAAACTGCAAATCATTTGATTTTTCTAACTGACTCATGAGTCAATCCTTGAGTTTCTCAGGGGGGTTGAGAAGTTTAAGCTGAGCCATGATCTGCTGGATCAAAGTTTGAAAGGAAGCATCGATGTGCCAACTGCCTAATGAGAGGACCCTTACGATGCTGGAAACTGCTCAAGTTAAGCACTTTAGATGAGACTGGCCCAGGCAAAAGTGTCATCTGTTCAGAGTGTGGATATTCAAGGTGACATGGCAAGGCTTCCACATTTTCAAATGAGACAATTAATGCAGAAACTTGATTATTTGCAAGTGTAGAGTCTGATTCAGCTCCTGTGCCAAAAATAGCCATCCATTCACTGAGGCCGGACTAGCACATAATGGAAAGTCATATGGATGGCATTACTAAAACAGGCACTAATATACAGTTTAATTTTAGACTCAATTGTCTCCTTGTTTAAGAAAGAAATAGTTTTTGTTTAATGATCTAATTATCTGGGAATAGGTCAGCCAATTTAATTGTGCTGTATACCACAAAGTGGGTACAATGGGGAATGGGGAAACATGATGGATTAGCTTCCATCAACCCAAGAAGAACAGGCTGATTCTCCAGCCATGTGAGTTATGCCTCCTTGGCAGCTCAGGATTATTAAGAAAACATTTTCCAAGACATAAACTAATATTCAGAAGCAACTGCCAGATAATATGTTGTCTTTCCAGCAGTTAGATGATCCCAAGAAAAGCATCTTTTACCAAGCAGCTCTCTCCCAATGCTGATTTACACAGTACAATTCCCAGGGAAAAGGCAGTTAGCTGAAATTTATTGTAGTCCAGGGCAAACTAAGGAAGTGGTGTCAGCAGGTAGTTGGCATGGGAATGACAAATGGCCTTAAACTGGTCATGTAAATCTTTTTCTACTTTATTAACTACGGTATGTCATAGGTCTTTGAATTCTGGAAGCTTTTACTTATTGTGTCTCACTATTAAAATAACATTAACCAATAAAATATTTTCTCATAGACTCATAGAATGTCAGAGCTGGAAAGGACTCTGATCATCTCATGTAGGGGTTCTTAATCTTTTGGTGTATCATGGACCCCTTTGGCATCTTTAGAAGCCTCTAGAGCCTTTCTCAGAATAATGTCTTCAAATACATAAAATGAAATACATGGGATTACAAAGGAAACCAATCATATTGAAATACAGTTATCAAAACATCTTTAAAATAATTTCACAGACCCTAGGTTAAGAACCCCTGCTTAAACCAAGCTTCCTTAAATTAGAGATGAGGAGAATAAGGTACTAAGATATTAAGTGACTTCCCTAAGGTCACATAGTTAGCTGGTGACAGAACCAGAAGAAGAAACCCAGTCTTCTTTTTTTTATTTTTGGAGGATGGAAGGCAGGGTAATTGAGGTTAAGTGACTTGCCCAAGGTCACACAGCTAGTAAGTGTGTCAAGTGTCTGAGGTCAGATTTGAACTCAGGTCCTTCTGACTCCGGGGCCAATGCTCCACTCACCGTGCCACCTAGCTGGCCCCGAAACCTAGTCTTCTAAGTCCCAGTCTAGGGTCTATAATTTGGGATAGGATAATTCTTTGAATGCATCCTAAAACTGGATATGGTTTTTTTCATTGTCCCATCACATTGTTGATTCCAATGGAACTTGAAGTTCATTGAAACCCCTTGGTCTTTTTTCATGTGAACCACTCTCTAGCTACATCTCCTTTGTCTCATATTTGAACTGTTGATTTTTTGAAACTGAAGGCATGATTTTATATTTAACTCTATTAAATTTCATCTTTCTAGATTTGGCCCATTTTTAAGCTCTCAAGATAATTCTGGATCTTGATTCTATTAACCAAAAAAATTAACAACCTCTCCCAGCTTTGTTCCATTTCCCTATTTCATAAGCATGCCAATTTTGCCTTGGTCCAATCCATTTATCAAATAAATTGAATAGAACCAAGCACAAAGTCTAAGGCCATTCACTGCATACCTTTTTCCAGGTTGACATTGATCCATTAGTCAACATCATTCAAGTAGTTTCAAACTTACAAAACACATTATCTTCTGGCAAAGAAATCACGAGAGACTGTCAAATGCTTTGTTGACATCCAGGCATGGAGGAATGAATAAATGAAAAAATATTTATTAAGTATTTACTGTGCCCCAAGCACTGTGTTAAACAGAGGGGACACAACTAGAAAACAGTCTTCAAAGAGCTTACATCATAATTAAGGGAGGCAACACTTATAACAGGAGTCATCTGGAAAGGCCCAGTGATTCTTAAGGTTCCACATGAGGGCAGATGGCAGTGCCCAAGAGTTTGGAAGGTATAGCGTCAGGACAGAAGTTAGGGTAGATTAAATCAGTGCTACTTCCTGATTAAGTTCAGTAAAGTTTGACCCAAACACATCACTTCTTGATGAGTCTGTACTACCCAAACATCAATAACAACCCATGACTATGATCCTACACCATAACAATTTTGCCTGGGATTGATATTGATCCAACATGCTTCAATTCGAAGAGCTCAGCTTCTTCATTCTCACCCACTCTCCTTTTTTTCACCAGTAAAATTATTTGTCCACCTCCAGTCTCATTGCTAGAAGATCTGCCATTCATTCTCCTTATTCCTCAAAGACCATTGACCAACAATGTCTCAGCAATCATATTGGCAAGTTTTCCATACCCTTAGGTGTAGGACATCCCAGTCAAATTACTTGAACTCACCAAAAGGACAGTTAGCTGCTCTAATCTCTGCCACCCCACCCCCAACCCCAACACCACCATCTTGAGTTTTAATTGCCTAAACTGTTGCAGTATAGTAGAAAAGGCACTGGACCTGGAGTCAGAGGACATGAGCTCATAATCCTAGTTCTGCTATTTACTACTTTGTAACCATCCTCAAGGTGTTATAGGGCCTCGGTTTCCCCATTTGTAACTTGAGAATTTGGTCCCTTCCAGCCCAAAATCTATTACCTCATTTCGTCTTATCCTTTTTTCAGTTTCAAGAAGAATTTTCCTTGATAGTGAAAACAGAAACAGAATAGGTGAAGAGTAGTTTTGCTTTCTTCCTATCATCAGTAACTATTCTATTCAATCCAAGCAGGAGATTTATTCATTCCCTGATTTTTTTTCTTTGTTTTTGTTTAAAAACATCTTATTGTCCTCACAATTTTTCAAAAGACTCAACTCATTCTGGGCTTTAGCATTCCTGACACAAATCCTACAGAACAAGCCTGTTCTTTTCTATTTGTCCCTTAATGCAACTCCCTACTTATATTTTTTGATTATATCTTCTAAACTCTGAGCACCTGGGAGAGCTCCCCTTGCATCCATATCTGTCTCTTTGAACACCATTGGCTCTTCTTACTTGAATCATTTATCACTGGGGTCACTAGCATTTCATTTTCTTAAGGACCTGTCCAGGCCTTAGATCTTACCCACTGAGCTAGCTGCAGAAAAAGATACCCCCTGGTCTCCCTTACCTCTTCCCCCACTTTCCTACCTCCTTTTGTGTGTTGTCCCATTTATGTGGGACTGTCTTTCTTTTTATTAATTGTATCCCTAGCACTAAGCACCATACCTGACATTTAATAAATGCTTGATGGATATTGGTAGAGATAGTCTCTTTGCTTCCTTTGTTTCTCCCAATGTACCATCAGAGTGGATGTTAATGAATGTTGTATTGGTCTGAATATAGACTACCCACACGCATACACCCGCTCGCTTTAATAAGCCTCATCCTAAAATTATGAAAACATGTAAATCTTAACTGAAACATAATACTGATGATAGACCAACTCAAATTTTGTACATGTCTAGCTTGGGGTGGACAGTACAACCTCTGTCCTAATTGGTATGATATTTATTGCCTTGAAGAAGTAAAAGCAGGTTGTATTTTAACTATCTATTCAGTAGTCTAACATGTAATTTGTGCCTACTATGATATTGACTTTCTCAACCTCAGCTACTTATCTTCGGATTCAAGTTGGCTATTAATTTAATTTGGCCTAACTTGTTCATATTCCCCCCTTCTCTTCCACCATCAGCACAGTGCCTTGCACATGGTAGACACCCAGTAAATATTGACTGGGCACACCTTAAGCTTGTATTTAGCATGTTTGAAATTCAACCTCGAATTCCATAAAGATGGATTATTCAAAGGCCTTCATTATTCTAACCTAGTCCCCCATGCCAGTCTTCTTACACCTTATGTACTTTTCAATCCAGTGACACTGGCCATGTTGTTTTTCCTCAAACAAGTCACTGTCTTCTCTGGACTCTTTCTCTGGCTATCCCCCATGCCCAGAATGCTCTCCCTCTTAATCTCTGCTTCCTGGCTTCAGGTCCCAGCTGAAATCCCACTTTTTACAAGAAGCCTTTACAAATTCTTCTTAATTCCAGGGCTTTCCCTCTGCTGATTGTTTCCTATTTACCCTGTATACAGCTTGTTTGCATATAATTGCTCCCCCTTTAGATTTTGAACTCCTCCAGGGCAGGCACCATCTTTTGCCTTACTTCATATCCCCTTAGAACAATTAGCACAATTCCTGGCACGAAATGCTAGTTGAGTTAAAGCAAACTAAATTAAGTGCAAGATAATTCACTAATTCAGAAAAGATTAGTATTGGGATATTGGGCTTTTTAGAAAGTATCCTAAGCCATTTTTTAGAAACACATCATAACACTTATATTGACTTGCCAGCAATACAGAGAAGGCTGCTGCTTTTTCTCCTCTGAATCATGCCCCACAGCAGGCAGGTCAAGTGCTCCATTATTTCCACAGGTGACAGATAGAGTCCTATAGAGAATTTGGCAAAATCATCCTCTTGGAATCAAGGTTTTTTTGTGTGTTTTTAAATGGAATTACCCACTGTAATTATCTACAGTGTCTCTGGGCAAATTGAATAAATTAGATGTATAATCTATATTCTACCCTAAGAAGTGTTGAGTCATTTCCTTGCTTAAAAGGGAGAGCTACAAGGGGAAAAGATGGAAAGAAAAGAAATCATTTAACACAAACTGAAAACACAAAGGTGGTGTTTTGGGTTGATGGTCTTTTTTTTTTTTTTTTGCTTTTTTAAATATACACTGAGAATAAGACCTACCCAGGAGAGAGCTCTTAGTGTTACAGATTTTGTAGATGGCATTCAAATATCACTCCTGAACTCCTGAACGGAAGAGTAATTGCAACCCTGAATCCTCTCTTCATTTGATCTTAGCTACTCTTTCTTGTGTTTAATTGCATTCAATTCAATAATCATTTATTAACATCTAATAGGAGCCAGTTACTGTATGAGGTGCTATAGTTACAAAGACCAGAATGAAACAATCTCTTTCTTCAAAAAGCTTAAATCTGGGAGAGGGGACAGCATTTGTACATATGTGTATATAAAATAAATATGTAAATATAAGACCCAGATCATACTACTTGTATTACTTATGGATTCATCTCCTTGACACCCA
The DNA here is from genome assembly GCA_028646595.1 of Phalanger gymnotis. NCBI lineage: Eukaryota > Metazoa > Chordata > Mammalia > Diprotodontia > Phalangeridae > Phalanger > Phalanger gymnotis. Next base: position 342,713,693 of record CM053624.1, read on the forward strand.
CCCTGACTTTCCAACACCCAGAGTTCAATCAGCAAAGAGATGGCAAAATGAAAAACTGATAATGGGTGGGGCACAAAAAGGAAAGACATCAAATTTCAATTTATTCCATCACTTCTTAACACTTTGCCCAAAAAGGAAAGAGATGACATGAACTAGCCTTATTTCTATTACACTTATTCAGCACACTGTAAAGTGGTCAATGTCCCTGGACCATTTGTGCCAATGACCATAAGAAGGAAAAGGAAAAGCTATTGGCAAAATCAACTTATCAACCAGTCCCATGGGGCTCAGAGTTTCACTCCAATTCCTTTATAGCTGTGCAGAGTGTCAATGGCAATCCACCACAAAACCAAGCAGCAACATAAACACAGAGGTGGAAGAACAAACAGAAATATATAGTTAAAATTAAAAATATAGAATGCAACTTTGCAAATTGTAAATAAAGTTCTTTCCAGCTAACAGAGAGAAATGGTGATTCCAACAGTGGCAGGGAGAGTTTTATTTTGATTATGTACAAAGGCTTCATTCATATGTCATCTACAGTAGTAAACTGATAGCAGAAAGATAGAAAGTAAGCCCCTTGAAGATAGGGACTGGTTTTGGGATCGTGTATTTGTACACACAGGGCAATGGCAGCTAGGAGGACTGTGAAAGCCTTCCTGTAAAAGGTAGTACTTGAGCATACTCTAATGGAAACAAAAGATTTTTAAGAGGAAGAGATGAGAAAAGAATGCATTTCTAACATGGATTATAGTTAGTACATATGGGAGGTGGAGTGTTATGTATGAAGAGCAGAAATATCAATTTTATTGAACAATAATGTGGCAATTAATGTATAATAAAAAATATATATGAGAGTAATATATAAGGTTGGAAAAGTATGGTTATGAAAGGCATTCAACCGCAAAAGAGATTACATTTGAAAAGGAACCATTGGAATTTATAGAGTAGGAGAGTGATAAGACCAGACCTTCACTTTCGGAAAGGCACTTTGGTAGTCGTGTATAGGATAGATTAGGGGTTAGGAGGGAGGAGATTGGGAAAAAGGAAGGATAATTCCAATTGAAAGACATTGAAATCCTGAATTAGCTTTCTACCTGGGAACAAGAAGATGTTTATGAGAGATGTCATGGAGGTAGAAACTCCAAGATTTAGCAATTGAATGGATACATGGGTGTAGGGTCTAGGGTAATGCCAAGGTTGCAAACCTAGGTAACTGGAAGGATAATGGTACTCTCAAAAGAAATAGGGATGTTAAGTAGAGGAATGATCTGGTTTCAAGTTCTGACTCTGGTAGGTGCCTGCTGCAGGCACAGCACTTAATCTCTCAGTGCCCCCAAACAACTCAATAAGACTAAAAATTAGAGTACAGGTGTCAATGTCCACTGAAAGGAGTAGTATCTTCCCGGAGAGTCTCCTAAACAACAATGAAATCATAGATCATCCTCCTCCTCCATAAAACAAAATGTGCAAGAAACAGTGCTGGGTTTTGGTGATACCGAGACAAAAACAAAACCATCTCTTCCATCTAGAGGCTAATATTTTACTGAGGATAACCACTATATACCTAGAATAATTCAAAATATGCACCAAAGTAATACAAAGGAAATGCAATGGCTGGATATTCACCCTCCAACCCAACATTTTCTCAGGATGACCTGGGAATTCCTAAGTGGCAAAAACAGTAAAGGGTCCTTCCTCAGATTTTTTTTTCCATAGTCAGCTATCTGGCTCAGGCTCAGCAAACCCAAGAAAGTCAAGATAGGGAAATTAAGACCAAAAACTGTACAAATGGGTTCTGTTAACCATGGATTGAGGAGGGAGGGGCAGAACAGGAATATGGCATCCCTTTATCAAGTCTGATGCTTTTAGAAAAGAGCTCAGCTGACATAACAAGAATCAGAAGATGGAGATAAAAGAGAATAAAATATCAGCACTGGGCAAGAGTGCTTCCTCATGCATTTTTAAACCTTGGTGCTGTTTGGAAGGAGGATTGGTTCAGCTTCTATGCTCGAGTAGGAGCCTTCAGCCTTCAGCCTGCCTGAGAGCCTTCGTGTTCAAACAATAGAAGCAAATAAAACCAAAATCCCATCATGTGTCAAGAAGCTTTCTGTGGTCCTCTCAAACACTGATTCTTGTCACTGGCTCTGGTTGGTCCCAGCACTGAACATGACACATCCTGCCTTTGTTTCAGCCTCCCTACTTTGTCATGTCAGGGTAATACATCTGTCCTTAACAGCCAGGGTTGGTGAGAAGCCTAAAGGAACCACTCTGACAAAGCCTAGTAGGCTCCTCAGCAGAAAGGTATTTCAGATCCCAAATGAGAATGGTTTCTGGGGCAGCTAGGTGGTACAGTGGATAGAATGCCAACCCTAGAGTCAAGAGGACCTGAGTTCAAATCCAGCCTCAGACACTTACTAGCTGAATGACCTTGGGCAAGTCACTTAACCCTGATTGCCTCCTAAAATTTAAAAAAAAAAAGAATGGTTTCTATAGCCTTGGGATCACGAGAGCTTAGATTTAGACATTACCTAACACCACCACACAATTTTACAGAAGTGCCTCCCCTTCTAGGAGTCACAAATCCATCACCCTAGGTCAGATCTGAATTACTTCTTACTTGGAATATTACAATACTAATTGGGTTTCCTGCTTTTCAGGTCTCTCCTCACTCCAAATGCCAGCAAGCTTTCTAAATCCCAGATCTGACCATGTCACCCCCTGCTCCCTACCTTATACAAAGACTCCTTTGACTTCTTATTCCCTAATGGACCAAATATAAAATTCACTGTTTGGCATTAAAACTTTTCATAATGTGGTCTCTTCCTACATTTCCAGGTTTTTTGCACATTATTCCTCATCATGACCCCCAACCCTACCACCATGCATTCTAACACCCAGCAACTCTGGCTGATTTGCCATTCCTCACATATGACATTCCATGTTCTATATGCCTTTCTACTAGCTGCCCCCCCCCAAGAAAACTAGTTGAGTGAATCTAACTGACAAAATGACCACATCTGACAGTTTATATATAGTTCTGTATCCATTGCCCCCTACCTCTCATGGAAGGCAAGGAGGTTCACTTTCTTATGTCTTCACTGGGACAAAATTTGTCATTATAATATGCGGCATTCAGCTTTCTTTTAGCCTTTTTTTCAATTATCAACACACTCTGGACATACTCATTGCAATGGTATCTCAGCTGCCTTCCTCATCCATCCCTGGGAGCCCCTTCTCCCATCAGTAAGTTTCCCAGAACCTCCATTTTTAGGAAGTGCCTAGATAAGTCATCATTCATTCTCTAGACCTTGCCATCATTACCCCTCCAGCTTTTCAACTACCTTTTATTGAATTCCTCCATTAGAACATAAGTTCCTTGAGGGCAGGCACCATCTTCCTTTCTACTTGTATTTGTATCCCCAGGTCTTAGCAAAGAACCCAGCATGTAATAGGTGCTTGTTGACTAACTCAGTTACTGAAGATACACAACTAACATGATAAAATGGAAAGAGCCCTGAAAAGTCCAAAGTCCAGTCACTTCTGCCATTCACCAAAAGTATGTCACTTTCCTCTTTAGGTCTCAGTTGCCTTCTCTGTAAAATGAGACAATTAGGCTAAATGATCCTTAGATTGTGAGCTTGTTGAGGACAGGTACAGTCTTTTGCCCCTTTTTTGTATCCTTAGCACTTAGCATGGTGCCTGGCACATAGTAGGTGCTTAATAAAGATTGATGATTTATTATCTGACATATCTACAGTCTGTGATCTTAGGGCTCAGGGAAGGTGGCCAATAAAGCTAAGCTCATAGAGACCAATCATAGATTAAGTCTATTAGCTTTGCTACTTTTCTATAAATATGAGCCATACTCCTAACTCTAGCCAGACTTTTCATAAAAATGCAGCCAGTCTTAGCCATAAGGGCCTAGGTAAGGAGAATGTGAACAAATTAGCACAAATCCAGACACAGTGCCACAAGGAAGAAAAACCCCGATAAATCCATGCTCTATTATAGTCCAAGAGTGAACATGAATACCTTTGTATGTGAAAAAAAAAATTGCCATTGTAATCTTGTTCCTGGATGTAACAATTAAGATAAAAACCCTGTTTTCTGGCAGCCAGCACACTTGAAAGTACAAGCAGTTAACATCTTCCATATTCTCCCAGTACAAATGTCCAGCCAATTAACAGGGACTGAGGAAATGTTAGAGAAAAATCAGTTAAAAAGCAGCAGGGGAGCCCGGAGAAAGGCAGAGAGATGGGGAAAGTAGGATGGAAAGAAAAATGACACAGCAGAGAGAAAGAAATGCAAGCTATGGTATGGATGGCAAATGAAATTATTCCCAGTCATATTCTCTACATTCCAGCCGAACAGGCCTACTTATTGCTCCCTGTATAGGGTTATTCCATTTCCTGCCTCAGATCCTTTGCACAGGCTGTCCCCTATGCCTGGAATGCTACCTTCATCACCTCCCCTGACCCCACCCCCGCCAAATACACACACACACCTCTTGGAAACCATAGCTCCCTTCCAGACTCATCATCGTCTTCCAGACTCACCTCCCTCAAGAGGCACCTTCTGACCTCACTCTTTCTTACCTTCTTGTTAGGAGTCTTCCCACCTCCTCCTTCTCACTTGCAGAATTAGATTACTTTGTATTGTGTGTGTGTGTTTGTGTGTGCATAGCTAGATAAACAGATATATACACACATACATATATTATATACGTGTGTGTGTGTGTGTATACATAGAGAGAGAGAGGGTGGGAGAGAGAGAGAGAGAGAGAGAGAGAGAGAGAGAGAGAGAGAGAGAGAGAGAGTAACTTATCTCTGAGCCATGGGTTCTTTTGCAGCAACCAGTTAGGGGACTCCCATCAATGAGTTATACATGGCTGAAAGCTGATCCCCCAAGAGCTTCCATATAGTTCAACTGGGAACACACACACAAGAGATATTTGTATTTACTTTATGTAAAACTCAATCATACATTTTATATGTATACACATTATTTCTCCAGTAGAAGTTAAGCTCCTTGAGGGTGGCAACTGTTTCATTTTATAGTTTAAATATGCAGAAACTTGCACAGGGCTGGCACACAGTATGTGCTTAATTAATGCTACTTTTACAGTCAAATTGAGTTTTTAATCCTCACCTAATTGGAATGATGGGTAGAGTCCTTTATGCTATGTTCATTACATGTCTTATGGCCTTTGTAATCCATCAAGTCATCCAGTACTGAGAGAATACAGGCTGACAACTTACATCACTTTGTAATTGTGATTTGTCTTGAATTCATGTCTGAGATAATCCTCTCTATAATTTGCGGAGATTTGGTGTCTTATTCTAACACTTCTTGACTCATTAACACTCTCAGCCCAGTGTCCTAGGAATAAGGTAGGAGTTTGTTGTTGTTGTCGTTTTGTTCCCTATACTACATCCAGCCATTAGAATTTGTCTTAGGTTCATTTTTGGGGCCACCTGCTCTGTAATTTGGGGAGATTTGGCTCCTTGTTCTAACACTCCTTGCTTCATTAATACCCCCACCCCAGTGTCCTGGGTTAGCATTGGCGTTTAATTCTTGTCTAAGGTTTCTCCAAAAAGTGGAGTGTAACAAAGAGTACTCACGGCACATTATGAAACAGGTATAGTATAAGCAGTTTATTCCTACACTGAAATGATAACCATGAAAAAAATCACCATGTACATCACAGAAGAATTAGAAAAGAATTTATTAACTTTTACAACTGCTTCTGCAATCTGCTGGAAGGCTCATAATTAAAGTTTCATCGGGGCATAAAGGAATTTCACAATACTGCTAATTAGCTATTTTCTATTTCGCCTCCAATGGGCACTGTCTAAACAAACACCAAGCTTGGGCCTATCTTCTTGTCAATGTCAAAACTCTCTGACACAGTAGCTTCCTCTGTCATTTGCAGTTTGCTCCTGCTACTGCTATAACCACAGCCTCTCTAGGACATACTCACCACTTGCAGACCTACAGACCTTTCATGTTCACAAGTTTCTTTTCCAACCAAGGAAAAGAGACAGTAAAGCACAAGCTTGCCTGCTTAAGCACCCCAATCCTAGTTGCCATGTGGATAGGGTCACTATGATGTTAGGGGAGAAAAGAAATCTGTCCTTCCCCTACCTCTTAATTAAGTCTAATCTTGTCACATGGAGACATGTAATCCAGAGGCCATAGCCAGAAGCTATCTCCTCTTTTAAAAGCTTCCCTAAGACAAGAGGTCTTCTTGTTCAACAATAGTCAATGAGGAAACTTTCACAAACTCTCATGTAGAGGCAACTACATGGTACAGTGGATAGAATGCTGGGCTTGGAATCAAGAGGACTCAGACATTTATTAGCTTTATGACTCTGGTCCAGTCATTTACCCTCTGTTTGCTTCAGTTTCCTCAAATGGGGATAATAATTACCTCTCAGAATTATGGAGATCTAATGAGATGATATTTCTAAAGTGCTTAGCACCATGTGTGGCACACAGTAGGTACTGAATAAATGCTTGTTTCCTTCCTTCCTTCCTTTCCTCCTTCCCTTTAATGAGTCGTACGTGGCCAGATGCTAACCCACTTTCAGAGCTCCTACATGGCTCACCTGGGAGTAGGTGAAGGATATCCACACATGCTCTGCATAAACCCTCATTACATTTAAAAGCTCCTTGAGAGCACTGAATCCTCAGGGCGCTCTGTGGGTGTCATCATACCCACCTACAAAGCACCTCACAGTAGGGACTCTGTTACCAGCAGATCTCATTCAGACAATTGGCATTTCTATAGTTCCATAAAGTTTATGAAGCACTTTACATACATTATCTCACAACCATCCTGTGAAGTAGATACTCTAAGCATTAAACAAATTCAAAGGGATTAAGTGACCTGCCCTTGGTTACACAGCTTCAGCCAAGGGAAGAATTTGAACCTAGGTATCTTCTGACTTCAAATTCCATACTGTTTTCACCATATCAAGTGACCTACTTCTGTTGCCTCCACTGACAATGATGTGCAGTAGAATACATTTCCTTCACTCTAGCATGGAAAGCCCATAACAGGGGTGGGAAACTTATGACCCCCTTGTCAAAGGTGGCATATGAGGGGATTTCAAGGAAGCAAAGGTGGGTAAAGAATTAGCCTTAGGAAAGATCATACAGTAGGTAGCTTTATTCCTTGGTCCTTATCTTCCTGATAGTTCCACAAATACTAGGGGTTTCGATCTTCCCATCTAGACCTGGATTCAAATCCTACCCCAAGGAACTTACTGTGACTCTAGGCATATGACCCTAGGCCATATGACCCTAAGCAACTGACTCAATTTCTCTGTGGAAACTTCTATTGTGACCAACAATACGGAGTGTGAGATATTTTCTCTAATCTTCACAAACTCTCAAAAATTCCCCAATATAAGAATTACGCGCATGAAGTAAAGTAACTGTTTCTGAAGGTTGACACCAAATAATCTAATGAGGCAAAGTAGGATAATCCCTAATGCACTCACTCAGTAGCCACTCCCCTACCAGTGTCCACTGTCTGTCAGGGCAGCACAATTGGAACCTCAGGTTTGAGCTGTGGGATTCACTTGGCAATTTTCACACTGCCACTATAGTCTCTGTCTGCATACTCTGCTCCTGCCCTCACCCCCAACATTCTGTGCCAACAAGTAACAGAATTCCACTCTACCTGGCTCTGTAAAATGAGGGGGTTCACCTCAAAGGCCTCTAATGTCCCACTCAAATTTTGATCTATGATCCTAAAATCTTTTATAGGAGTCTAGCCAGAGAACTTACAAACAAAGGGAACTGAGACGGGGTACTAATGGAGGGGAGAGGGGCGGCTACACTGTGGTTGAAGGAAAGGGGACTGATAACCAATGAGTGCCCATTCTGCTTTCCCAAAAGTCATTTGGAGCATTGTCTGGGGCTGGTGAAAAAGAAAATTCTTCAAACATAGGAGGAGACTGTGACAGCTTTGAAGTTTGGCCCTTTAGGGAATCTGCCTTCAGAAGGAAGGAATCAGAAAGTAATAAGGAAATACAAGAGAAAAGACTAAAATTAACAAACATCTAAGAAAAAATGCTTAAGAAATCTTGAGCGCAAGCAGAGAAACCAAGAGAAATATTTAAAAAAAAAACAAGCAAAGGTGGCCCCCAGAATATCTAAACAAGTCTAAAACTCTCTGAATAAATATTGCAAGACAAAAAAAAATTAATCAACATTCTGATGAGGCGTGAGACCCAAGAGATTGATATTCCTGAATGATTCAAGAGAAAAATAAGAATCGTGAGAGCAGAACATATGGCCTGCACACCAAAAATATTTGGCACAGTGAAAAAACTTTAGTCCATAGTAACAAGTCTCTCCTAAGAAACGAAAGAGCTATCAACTGATTGAAAATAGAAATATACAAAAGTGAAAGACAATCTAGAAGAAGGGAAGTGAAAAGCAATAATGAACACATGATCTCTATACAAACAAAACATATTTAACTAGAACATAAGTATATAGAGACAATTTAAGAATTGTAGGTATTCCAGAAGAATGTAACAAGTCAAAAAAACCTCAACACTGTAATATAAAACTGCTCAAAATTTCTGAACACAAAGTAAAAGTCCAATAAAAAGAATCCACAGATCACCTCTACATTACAAAAAAACAAAAACAAAAACAAAAAAACCCATCCTTCAGATTCAAAATATCTCTGTGCCAAAGTTTCTTTAGGGGCACAATGGATAGAGTGCTGGGCCTAGAATCAAGAAGACTCCTTGAATTTGAATCTGGCCTCAGACACTTACTCTCTATGTGACTCTGGGCAAGTCACTTAAACCTCTTTGCCTCATTTTCCTCATCTGTAAAATGAGCTGGAAAAGGAAATGCCAAGCCACTCCAGTATCTTTGCCAATAAAAGCCCAAATGGGTTCACAAAGAGTTGCAGATGACTGAACAACACCAGGTTTCTTTATTTATAAAATGAAGATGTGAGGGGTTTGGGTTCATTGATCTCTAATGTTCCATTCAGATTTTGTTCTATGGTCCTAAGAGCTTTCCTATTACATTAACTCCTAGGACTCTTAGCCCAAGTTGGCAATGTTCTTGCCACCAAAACAGATTCCAGTGCCTCCATAGTCTAGTAAATGGTCATCAAGAGCTGTTGGGGCCAAAAGTTTTATCAGATCGTAGCCATACTGATGATGCCCTGCCTTTCAGAGCCTTGGTTCCTTCCAATATAAAAATACATAATTAGCATAGACCATCTCTGAGGTCCCTTCCACCTTTATGGCTATGATGCTCTGGACTCAGCTGGGCTGATTCTTAGATAACATCCTCTACCATCAGCTTGTACTCAAAGCCTTTCCAGTTTAGTGGAAGCTGACAGAGCTTGCACTGCAATCCCTTCCATGCCACAATGAAGCTTCAGAGGAAAGCTTTAGTGGAAGGATAGTGATGATGGTGGATTCTAATGTATTAAAATGCTAGGTTCGGAGTCAAAAGTCCTAGGTTCAAATTCCAGCTATTTTACTTGTTACCTGTATGATTCTGAACAACTCAACTTATCTGAATTTCCTCACCAGCAAAACTGGGAGGAGGGGAGTGCCAGGAAGGGCGTCAGCAGACTAGATGAACCCTGAGTATCCATCTAGCTCTAGATCTATGACTGTTTAGAGTGCAGAGAAATAGCAAAATCCCAAAGCAATCATTCCAGATATAAAGGGAATAAAATAGAACGTGAATCTCCAAATTGGATTATAAAGTTTGAATAAAAGAGAGTTAACTACTGTTGCAAAACTAAAGCCTTCTTTCAGATAACTCTTTGAGTTCTACAAATATGGAATGTACCATGGCATAAAGGCTAGTACACTGGACACAAGGCCAGAAAAGTCTGGATTCAGATCCCATTGCAAGGACTTACTAATGGTATATCCCTCTGAGACTCAGCTTTCTAATCTTTAAAATGGGGATAGCACCACCTATTTCCCAAGGTTGTAGTAAGGATCAAATTACATAATGTTTAAGAAGTGCTTTGTAAACAATAAGGCACTATATTGTTGACTACAGAAGCACAGAAACCTGTACTTAGCCAACAATTCCGTGCCATCTGGCTCTCCTATGTTTCCTTCTAAACCCCACAGAGCCTAGTATGGTACTGAAGTCTCTTTTTACTCACATTGTGTTCAGTTTGAGCCACTCACAGGCACCAGGTGGAGCCCTTACTTATAAGTGAATTGTTGTTTGTCCTTCATTCTCAAAGAGGACCATGACATCAGGAGGGTGATGCCATGACTTGTCAGTGAATTGGATTTAAACAAGGGAGGGCTGTGCAAAGTCACCAAACTCACTTGCTCTTCCAGAGCCATCTGGGCCAAGTGGCAAGATATAGATTAGGACAACTGAAGATGGCCCCCACCAAGTGAATACAGGAAGGATCATCATCCCAGTAACAGTGGGGCTTCTAGGGCCAGCACCCCATGACAGAGAGACTAACATGCCTATTGCCATTTCTCCCCTTTCTCTACCTCTATCTGCCCTTCAAAATCTCCCCCTCAAAAAAAATTGTTCTACTTGCCTTATCCCCAGTGGGACCAAGAAGACTCATAATCTATCCTTAGTTCCACTTTTATATTTCAAAAGCTATGTCTTCTATATCCAGGAACCTTCAAAATCCCCAGCCATGGAAAGACTGTTCCATGTGACTTAACTCCAATAGGCTCCAGAAATCTCATCATCCTTCTTAATCTCTATCTTTGTATTTCAAAGCAAATGCATTCTACAGCAAGCCATTCCAATGTAGCACATGGCCATTGACCTGAAAAAGTAATTAGTCAGCTCAGAATGTTTTTGTTTCCTTAATATTCTCTATTATGAGACTTTGGGAGAAAATGGTGGTAACGATAATTGTCAATTAGTCTCACAACAACCTTGTACCACCTAGTATTACAATCCTCACATTACAGATAAGGAGTCTGAAGCTTTTCTATGCTCACATAGCTACTAAGTATGAGCAGCAGGATTCAAACTTCGGTTTTTCCTGGCTCCAAGTCAGTCACACTATCCTCTCTACCATGATGGATCTCAAAGAAAAAAACGTAAAAGTGAAAACAGGGATACCTGAGATCAGCAAGGCTGCTTCTAAAATACATAATTTAGTGTCCTCCTCCAACATTTCCCCAATATTTTGTCATTTAAAGGTATTCTTTCACTGCTAACATCCTCAACCAGAAACTAGTTGGGGACCCAGAATCAGATTGTTTACAAAACTAGGAAAATAGATGGCAAGTGGAATTCACCCAAGAAAACTAACATGATAAGCTCTAGGAAGAGGACCAAAAAAGGGTCACTGTAAGCTAAATTAAAGTTTTGTTAAATAATGAATATAAAAAGAGATTTGAAGGTTGCAGTAGAAGACTTTTTGGAGCCTCAAAGCATGTGTATGACCTCCAAATAGAAGGAAACAGAAGAGGGAGAAATACAGATAGATATTTAAAGCTATAAAATGTTGGAACTGCCTGGCACAAATGAAGCTATCAAGACGTGGAAGGAATGAGTCAACCTCATATGTAGGAAGTGTAAGTGGCCACCTGAGGGGTATTTAATTTCAAGGTCTCTAGGATTATGTACATTCTTCATGGACAGTGGAAATCCCTTCCACGGGGGCAATATTTTCCTTCCTAGTCAAGTCAACAGGCACAGTCAAATGTATGAATACAGAAAGGAGTTCACTGTGTGAGACTTCCTTCCCTCAATGCAGATCACAAGTAATCTCACTTAGTAAATAAGTTCTAGGGAATTTCCTAAAGACAGATTTGAATCCAGATCTCCTGGACTCCAAGCCTAGAACTCTATCTCTCATACTAGCAGCTTCTATAATCCACAGTCAGATAACGTTTTATCAAGCAATAAAGCAGGGAAGCATTTATGAAGCACCTAAATCTAAAGATCCCTGGGAGAAGGACCATAGGGACTTAAATTCACTCAGAGGCATCAGATCCAGAGCTGTACCAAGAACAAGGCAAACTCCTGGGGCTTCAAAATGAGGACAATGGAAAATAACATTTTGAAAATGCATCTACTGTCCTAAGCAGTCCATATTATTAGTCTAGGGGGAGACCATTTTGCATTTTTAACTCTGTGGCCAAGTTAGCTAGCTATGGTGCTGATCAGATCACATAATTTCAAACTAGAAAGAACCTTAGATAGCATTTAAGTCAAAACCTTCTTTTTACAGATAAGGAAATTGAAGCCCAGGGAAAGAGAAGTGCTTTGTCACATCACAAACGGAGTAAATAAGAGAACCCAGATTTAAGCCCATATTTTCTAGTTCCAAGTTCAATGTTGTTGTTGGGGTTTGTTTTTTTTCCACTGCTCACAATTTCATTCTATAAAACTTAGAACTCTAAGGCTCCTTAGAGATCATCCTGTCCAATACTTTTATTCAAGTAGAAAAGCAAGGATTTGAACCCAGTTCTTCTGATTCCATCAGGACAGGATAGATTTGGGTTGGGAATGCAGGGCAACAGGCACCTGAGACCAAAGCAGGGGAAGAAAAGGGAGGCTTAACTGGACCAAGTTGTGTGACTATAGATAAATTCTGAGCCTCAGTTTCCCTATCTGTGATGAATGGAAATCATAATATGTGCACTACTTACATCGTAGGGTTGTTGGGAGAAAAACACTATATGGCATAAAGCATTATGTCAATGTAACGATTATTATCATTCACGACTTTGCTAAGGTTATCAATTATCATCTCCCTTTAGAGTGATGGAATTGCTTGGAAAAGAATAAGGCAAAGCCATCGATGTTAGATTTTATGAGTCTAAAATAAAAATCTGGAGGGAAAAGAGATTTGGCAGAATTTGTGCCATTATTCTTTATAGTCCAAGATTACCATGATGGTTGCTTAACTCCTCACAGGAAAGAACATGACTCTGTAAAAGCCCGCTGAGTAAGCACCAATCTTTCAGACTCAGTCGTGCATCTAAAGGGCAGCGATTCTTGAAAGGGTCATTTTGTTTGGCCAGCAATGGAGGAGTTGTGTTTTCTCAGGGAACAAATAGCCTCAAAGCAGAGGAATGAATCTAATGCTGGAATCTCAGGTGTAGGTGAGTAAGCAACAATATGTTGGTAAATTTTTAACAACCAGCTCTGTAGGGAAAAAAAAAAGCTTCCATGGAATACTTTTAAGTTCAATCTATAGCATTTTCTCTATTATTTTTTCTTAAGTTGTAACAATCTAGAAAACAATAAATCAAGTCCTGATTTGTAGATCTGGTGATTTCTGAGAAGTAAATGTTCACACTGAAAATTAGTTCTCCAGCTTGCTCCAGTAAGCAAGTAGGTGAGAAATTCTACTTTTTTTTAGAAGAGAGGAGCCTTACAGCCCCTGAAATCATGCCATGCAGCCATAAAATCCTAAAATAAATATAATAGAAGCCACAGAAATAAATGTGATAGAAGTTCAGAAAAGAACAATTTCTTAAGATAATCAAAGGAGATTTCATAGAAGTTCAAACCATCTATTAAGAGTAAAGATAATGATGTCTTATATTGCTACAGTGCTTTTAACATTTTGAAGAACTTTCACCATTTTTATTCCATTTTATTCTCATGACAGTCCTCTAAGCTAGATGTTTATTGCCATCTCACAGATGAGGAAACTGAGGCCTAGAACATTTCAAATGATTTGCCCAAATTTATACAACTAGTAAGTGGCAAAATAAAGCCTAGTGCCTAGTTGTTAGATTTTTCCATCAGACCATTGAAGGACTTTCACTCTTCAGCCTCTAAATTCCCTGAATACTTATTCTGGCAGTCAGCCAATAAACATTGATTATGCATCTATTATGTATCAGGCACTATGCTAAGTGCTGGGATTACAAAGAAAGGCAAAAGACAGTCCCTGCTCTCAAGCAATTCACAGTCTAATGAGGAGACAAGACACAAAAACTGTGCATACATAGACACATATGGAATGAATTGGGAATAATCAACAGGGAAAAGGGACTAGCATTAAGGGGGATGAGGAAGGGCATCTTGTAGAAGATAAGATTTTAGGTGGGCTTTGAAAAGAAGGCAGGGAAACCTGGAGATAGAGATGAAGAGGGTTAGAATTCCAAGCATGGGGACATGCACAGAGTAAACATGGAGTAAGGAGATGGAATGTCTTGTGTGAGGAAGACCAGAGAGGCCAGTGTGTCACTGGATTGCAGAATATGTGGGGATGAGTGAGGTATAAGAAGAGTAAATGGGAAGGAGTGAACCAGGTAAGGTTTTGAATGTCAGGTGGCATTCTGGAGGTGATAGGAGCCACTGGAGTTTATTGACTTAGGGTGGGGAGAGGAGGGACCATTCGGTCCAACCTATGTTTTAGGACAGGGGTGAGGAACCTGAGGCCTTGAGGCCACATGTGGCCCTCTAGGTCTTCAAGTGTGGCCTTTTGAGTGAATCCAATTGTTCTGTGAAGTTTAGATTCAGTCAAAGGGCCATGCTTGAGGACCTAGAGGGCCACATGTGGCCCTTGAGGCCACAGGTTCCCTACCCCTGTTTTAGGAAGATCACTTTGATAGCCAAATTGGTGAGTTGTGACTGGAATAGGGAGAGACTTGTGGCAGGCAGAACAACCAGCAAGCTATTGCAATATTCTGGTTATGAGAATACCTATTCCAGGGTGATTAAGTATAAAAGGAGAGAAGGAGATATATTCAAGAGATTATTTGAAGGTAGAAAATGCCAAGGCAACCAATAATAGATTGGATTTTGGGAATGTGAGAGAGTGAAAAGTGGAGGCTGCAAGCTAGGAGGATAGGGGTGCCTATGACAATTATAGAGAAGTTAGGAAGAGAAGAGAATATACAGGAAAAGATAATGAGTTCAGATTTGGACATGTTGAATGTCTACAGAACATCCAGCTCCAGATGTCCAATACGCAGTTGGAGATTCAAGACTAGAGACCACCAGAGACGCTTGGACTAGATACACAGATTTGAGACTCATCAGCATAGAGACAACAGTTTGATCCATGAGAACATATGAGATCATCAAGTGAAATAATATGGGAGAAGAGAAGAGGGCCCAGGACAGAGCATTGTGGGACACCCATGGTTAGTGAACATGACCTGAAGACCCAACAAAAGAAACTGAGAAGCATTGAGATGAGTAAGAGCAGAACCAGGAGAGAATAAGGTCACACAATCCTGATCATGATCAACATGTCAAAGGCCACAGAGAGAACAAGAAGTATGAGAACTGAAAAAAGACCCTTATATTTGGCAAATAAGAGATGATTGGTAGGCAGCTTCAGAAAGAGTAGTCTTAGTTGAATGATGAAGTTGAAAACCAGACTGCAGAGAATTAAGAAAAGAATGAGAGGAAAGAAAGAGGAGATATTAATTGAAGACAGCCTTCTCAAGGAGTTTCACCAGAAAAGGCAGAGATATAGAATTCTGTATTGGACTCTAGTTGAGTTCAATGGAACAAGTGAGGATATTTTTAAAGAGTATGGGATCAAATGCATAGCAGTTTCAGAGGCATTTTTAGTCTTAATATAAGGGGAAAGGTCCTAGCAACTAGAAGTGTTCCAAAGTGGAATAGGCTGCCTTGAGAATTGGTGGTTTCCCCTCTTTGGAGGTCTACAAGCCAAAATTGGATCATGATTTGTTGGATATATTACAGAGGGGATTTTTTTTTAAATATAGATTAGAAGTGGGACTGTTGCATTGCTAGAATAAGGAAGGTCGGAATCAAATCATGCTTCAGATGCTTACTAGCTACGCAATTATGAAAAAGTAATTTACTTCTCTGAGCCTCAGTTTCCTCATGTGGGAAAGAAGGATAACAGCTCCTACTTCATGGTATTGTGAGATTCAAATGACAATTTACTCAAAGCATTTTGCAAAGCTCAAAGCTTTCTACAAATATGATGTTTTTATTGTTATAGGCCAGACCAAGTCATTTCTAAGGTCCCTCTCAACTCAAAAACTCTCTGATTCTATAACCTTTTCTATGTACTGAGGGTTGGGAAGAAATCCTAACAAGTCAGGATTAGTGAGAAGATGGTCTAACTCTTTGATGTTGAAGCTCATAATTTACTTGAAGACCAAAAAAAAAAAAACCAGTGACAGAATCGTCCCTTGGTTAATATGTGTTATGGCAGGACCTGTAGATCACTGTCTATCAATTTCACTCACCAAAAGTGTCAGCTGTAATCAACATTCCCTCAAATCCTTTGACTCCATGGAAGACCAAATCAAAGTCATCCAAGCCAAGAGCTCATTCATTGATCCTCTGGTTATATTTTGAATCATTTCCATAGAAACTGGAAGCGTTCCCTGCACCAGCACAGGCATTCTAACTGCCAGCAATTATCTTAAGGTCTGATTTGCATTTTAAATGTCACCTGTATAAATTAAAACTGTTTACAGCTAACAATGTCATTATTTTGTGATTCATTATTTCTACTCAGCTAGCCAAAGCTTTCTTCTTCCAAAATCCAATTCTAAATGCTACCTGCCGGTCTGGGCACTAGTGAAGCTCTTCTTCCATTCAAATGTCCTTCTTCCCCTCCAAGTCTTTGGTTCAAGAAATCTCAACTAGCTTTGCTTTGTAACACTTGAGATGTTTGGATGTTAAACTTGGCAGGGAGCATATTTGAAAACAATTCACTCGGTTATTTAAGCTGGTGTTCACAAAAGTTCTTACCTACTAAGAGAAAACAAATCCTACTCTCTGGATAGATTGAAAGTATTATATAGTGATCCTGCTTTCATTGAGCTTTTTAGTTAGGTTGGCTTAAATATCATTTTACAAGAAGATGAACTAAATGATGTTCCAAGATTCCATTAGTCTATTCTGTTAGTCATACGGTCTATGATAAAGGGAGGTTAATGGGCTGTCACTTTTCCCTTTGACATTGTTCATCGTTGCCCCAAAATGTGACACTAAAATAATAATTATAGCTAGTTTTAAGGGTTGCGAAACACTTGCCATGTCATAACAACCCTGTGAGGTAGATTATCATTATTGTCTTCATATTATAAATGAGGGACAGAGACTAAGAGAGCTTAAGTGACTCACACACAGTCATACAGCCTACTGAGGCAAGATTTTAACTCAAATCTTCCTGATGCCAAGCCCAATACTCTCTTCGTTACGCCATATTGCCTACAATCTTTTTTTTTCATTTTTACTTGATTCTTTTTCATTTAGAAATCAACCAATCCAGTATTATTTACTAATTACTGGTTAACAAGTGGAAAGATAGCCAGATTTGGAGTCAGTAAGACACGGGTCCAAGTCTTGCCTCCAACACGTACAGGCTGTGTAACCTAAGCAAGTCACTTAACCTAGCGATGCCCCATCATACACTCAGAGTATAAATTGTCCATCTGAATTGGTAGGTGGAGTTTTCTTTCAGGGACTTCCCTATATCAATGAAATCAAAGGTCTGACCAAAAAAAATGCTTATTGTTGTCCTGTTTGCTATGACAACACAAGAATTCAAAAGAATTGGAACCTAGGGCCCTCTTTGATACATCAGATTCTCCTGAAATAGCTTTTCTCTGCTCTAGAAAACAGGGCATGGCACCTCTTCCTGCCTAATACCACTTCTTTTTGCCCTTTTTTTACATTTTTTTTATATTTTTATTTAAACGTTTGAGTTCCAAATTCTATTGCTCCCTCCCTCCTCTCCCCATTCTGTGAGATAGTAAGCAATCAAATATAGGTTATATACGTGCAACTATGTAAAATATTTCCATATTAGTCATTTTGTATAAGAAGACAAATAAAAGAAAAAATGAAAGAAAGAAAGTGGAAAATAGCAGTGTGCTTCAGTCCACGTTCAATTGATATCAGTTCTTTCTCTGGAGGCAGATAGTACACTTCATCATTAGTCCTTTGAGATTGTCTTGAATCATTGTATTGCTGTGAATAAGTCATTCACAATTCTTCATGGAACAATATTGTTGTTACTATGTACAATGTTCTCCTGGTTCAGTTTACTTCACTATGCATCAGTTCATGTAAGTCTTCCCAGGTTTTTCTGAAATCATCCTACTTGCCATTTCTTACAGCACAATAATACTCCATCACAATCATAAACCACAGCTTGTTTAGCCATTCCTCAATTGATGGGCATTCCTTTGATTTCCAATTCTTAGATACCACAAAAAGAGTTCCTATAAATTTTTTTTTGTACAAATAGGTCTTTTTTTCCCTTTTGGGGGATGTCTTTGGGATATAGGCCTAGCAGTGGCATTTCTGGATCAAAGGGTATGCACAGTTTTATAGGACTTTGGGCATAGTTCCAAATTGCTCTCCAGAATGGTTAGAGCAGTCCACAACTCCAACAACAGTGCATTAGTGTCCTGGTTTTCCCACATCCCCTCTGACATCCAAAATTTTCCTTTTTTGTCATATTTGCCATGGTAATAGGTGAGGTGGTGCCTCAGAGTTGTTTTAATTTATATTTCTCTGATCAATAGTGATTTGGAGCATTTTTTCAGGACTATAGGTAGCTTTGATTTGTTTGTCTAAAAACTACCTGTTCATATCCTTTGACCATTTATCAGTTGAGGAATGACTTGTATTTTTATAAATTTGACTCAGTTCTCTGTATATCTGAGATGTGAGGCCTTTATCAGAGATATCTGTTGCAAAATAATTTTCCCAGTTTTCTGCTTTCCTTATAATTTTGGTTGCATTGGTTTTGTTTGTGCAAAAACATTTTTATTTTATATAATCAAAATTACCTATTTTACATTTTGTAATGCTTCCTATATCTATTTTGCTCCTAAATTCTTACCTGACCCATAAATCTGACAGATAAATTATTCTGTGCCCTCTTAATTTGCTTAAGGTATTACCTTTTATGTGCAAATCATGTACCCATATTAACCTTATCTTGGTATAGGGTCTGAGATGTTGGTCTATACTTAGTTTCTGCCACACTGTTTTACAGTTTTCCCAGCAGTTTTTGTCAAATAATAAGATTTTGTCCCAAAAGCTTGGATCTTTGGTTCATCATATATGAGATTACTTGGTCATTTATGATAGGGTGATTTGTACCTAATCTATTCCACTGATCCACCACTCTATTTCTTAGCAGTACCAGATTGTTTTGATAATTACCACTTTATAATACAGTTTGAGATCTGGTACAGCTAGACCACTTTCTTTTGCATTTTTTTCATTGATTCCCTTGAAATCGTTGAACTTTTGTTTTTTCACATGAAATTTGCTATTATTTTTTCGAGCTCTCTAAAATTAATTTTTGATAGATTGATTCATATGGCAATGAAAAAATAGATTAATTTAGGTAGAGTTGTCATTTTTATTTTATTGGCTCAGCCTATCCATGAGCAATTTTCCAACTGTTTAGATATGACTTCATATGTATGAAAAGTGTTTTATAGTTGTGTTCATGTAGTTCCTAGGTTTGCCTTGGCAGGTAGAGTATTTTATATTGTCTATAGTTATTTTCAATTGAATTTCTCTGTCTATCTCTTGCTACTGGGCTTTGTTGGTAATATACAGAAATGTTGATGATTTATATGGGTTTATTTTGTATCCTGCAACTTTGCTAAAGATGTCAATTTCAAGTAGTTTTTTAATTCATTCTCTAGGGTTTTCTAAGTATAATATCATATTATCTGTGAAGAGTGATACTTTTGTTTCCTCATTGCCTATTCTAATTCCTTTAGGTTTTTTTTTTTCTTCTCATTCCTTAGCTAACATTTCTAGGACAATATTAAGTAATAGAGGTGATAATGGGCATCCTGGCTTCACCTCTGATTGTATTGAGAATGCTTCTAGCTTATCTCCATTACAGTTAATGTTTGCTGATGGTTTTAGATAAATATTACTTATCATTTTAAGGTAAGCTTCATTTATTCCTATGCCCTTTAGTGTTTTTAATAGGAGTGGGTGTTGTATTTTGTTAAAGGCTTTTCCTGCATCTATTGAGATAGTCATATGATTTCTTTTGGTTTTGTTATTTATATGGTCAAGTAAACTGATAGTTTTCCTAGTATTGAACCAGCCCTGCATTCCTGCTATAAATCCCACCTGGGCATAATGTATGATCCTTGTGATATATTGCTGTAATTTCTTTGCTAGTATTTTATTTAAAACTGTTGCATCCATATTCATTAAGGAAATTGGTCTATAATTTTCTATCAGCACCATATTTGTGTCATAAAAGGAATTTTGCAGGACTCCTTCTTTGACTGTTTTTCCAAATAGTTTATAATTAATTGGGATTAATCATTCTCTAAATGTTTGGTAGAATTCACTTGTGAACCCATCTGATCCTGGAGATTTTTTTCTTAGGAAATTCACTGATGGCTTGTTCAATTTCTTTTTTCTTAGATTGGACTATTTAAGTATTTTATTTCTTCTTCTGATAATCTTGGTAATTCATGTTTTGGGGGATATTCATCCTTTTATTTGTATTCTCAAATTTATTGGCATATACTTGAGCAAAATAGATCCTAGCAATTGTCTTAATCTCCTCTTCAGTGGTGGTAAATTCATGCCTTTTATTTTTGATACTAGTAATTTGGTTTACTTCTTTCCTTTTTAAAATCAAATTAACCAATGTTTATCGATTTTATTGGGCATTTTTTCATAAAATCGGTTTCTAGTTTTATTTATTAGTTCAATGGTTTCCTTACTTTCAATTTTATTAATTTCTCCTTTGATTTTCAGGATTTTCAATTTGGTGTTTAATCAGAGATTTTTAATTTGTTCCTTTTTTCTGGTTTTCTTAGTTTCATTGATCTGCTTTTTCTCTATTTTATTGATGTAAGTAATTGAAGGTATAAAGTTTCCCCTAAGTACCACTTTGGTGGCATCCCCTAAATTTTGGTATGTCATCTCATTGTTGTTATTTTCTATAATGAAATTATCAATTGTTTCTATGTTTTGTTCTTTGACCTACATTTTTAGGATTAGACTATTTAATTTTCAATTAATTTTTAATCTCTCTTCCTATTGTCCACTACTGAATGTAATTTTTATTGCCTTATGGTCCAAAAAGGATGTGTTTACTATTTCTGCTTTTCTGCATTTGGTTATGAGGTTTCTATGTCCTAATACATGGTCAATTTTTGTGTAGGTGCCATATACTACTGAGAAAAGGGTATATTCCTTTCTACTAACATTCAATTTTCTCCAAAGATCTACCATATCTAACTTTTCAAGAATCTTATTCACCTCCTTAACTTCTTTCTTGTTTATTTTTTAGTTAAATTTATCTAGTTCTAGAGGGGAAAGTTGAGCTCCCCCACTAGTACAGTTTTATTATCTATTTCTTCCTGTAACTCATGCAATTTCTCCAAAAATTTAGATGCTCTGGCATTTGGTACATGTATGTTTAGTATTGATATGACTTCATTGTCTATGGTATCTTTCATCAAGATATAGTTTCCTTCTTTATCTCTTTTAATAAGATCTATTTTTGCTTTTGCTTTGTCTGAGATCGTGATTGCTACCCCTACTTTCTTTGCTTCAACTGAAGCATAATAGATTCTGCTCCAGCACCTTACCTTTACCTTGTGTGTGTCTCTCTACTTCAAATGCATTTCTCGTAAACAACAGGATTTTTGTTTTTAATCCATTTTGCTGTCTGCTTCTGTTTTATCGGAGAATTCACCCCCATTCACATTTATAGTGTGTATTTCCCTCTATGCTATTTTACACTTGTTTACTCCCTTCTCTCTTACACCACACTCTTTCCCTCCTCACAATTGTTTTGCCTTCCCCAATATACTCTCTCTTTCATCAGTCCCTCCTCCCCCTTCTATGATCCCCATCCCTTTTTAATTCCTTTCAGGGAAAGATAGATTTCTATATCCAACTTAGGGGATATGTTATTCCTTCCTTGAGCCAATTTTGATGAGAGTTAGGTTAAGTTTTGCCTTCCAACCCTCCTCCCCGCACCCCATCTTCTCCTTCATTATAATAGCTCGTTCATGCTTCTTTTATGTGGGCCTAGATCAATTCTGAGGCAGTTTTCTAGTTGTTTGGAGGGTAATTTGGAAGGGCTTCAGAGAATTATTCCTCACTCTACCATCTTGGCACAGGAAGTCCTTGTTCTTGCCCTTTTTTGGAAACATCTATATTCTATGTTTGACTTGGTTCTGTGAGGGTTTCTTGCATTCTATCTCATTGACTTGGCTGTTGCTCGAGCAAGGGCTTTCCTCATCCCAATAAAGCCTATGATCTTCATTTGGGTCAAAGAGCTGACTCGGTATAAAGGTGACTGCAATGCAGGAAACTGTCATCAATAAGGAAGAGTGACAAAGAGCTTGGTGGAGCCATGTGCTCAGAAAAAGAGCAGTGTCTCTGAGGGACCTCTACAGATTCTCTTCTTTTCTTCTATAACCCAACAATCAATCTCTTATCATTCTGACAACCACTCTGGTTATATTTGTCCCTGTTCCACTCTCTTTCTGACCTTCAGATGTTTTGCTTCAGACTCTAAGTATTCTTTTCCTTTGAATTAAAGTATATCATGACTCCCTCCCTTCTTTGCTCAGGTGGGGACCATGGATGTGGAACAGAGCACACACAGACACTGTTGACATGCTGCTGGTTGTTTTTGTCAAATGGCTTTTCTCTTTATTGTTTAGTCTTTGGGACAAAAGATGTCACCTTAGTAAAGGAAGTGGAGGGATCTCTTTGGAAATGAAGATGACTTGAAAAAATAAAAGATGCCAATAAAACCTGTTAAAGAAAAATAAAGTATGTGGTAGTAAAAGGCCAGCTGCTTCATGCATTATGGGACTGAAGAGGGTAACTAAATAAGTATTTATAGCACCTACTATAAGCTAGATACAGTGTCAAGTACTTAACAACGAACATTCTGTTTGATCCTCACAACAACCCCAGGAGGTGCTGTCATCCCTGTTTTACAGTTAAGAAAACTAAGACAAACAAAGCTTAAGTGACTTGCCCAGGATCACCCAGCTAGTAAATGTCTGAGGCAGGATTTGAACGCAGGTCTTCCTGACTCCAGGCCCAGTGCTCTGTGCACCATGGCACCATCTAGATGAAAGAATTCAAAATGATCTCTAAAGTTTCTTCTGGCCCTAAATGTTACAATTTAAACTATCAGTATAATAAAAAGTATGCTCTACTAGTCACAAAGCCTTCAAGGAAGAAGTAGAACTTGGGGTGGGCCTATAAGGGTGAACAGGGCATAAATGAAAAAGCGGGGGAGGGGGAGATAAAGGGCTTTAAAGGTTGGGTATACAAAAAGAGTAAAGCTATAGATGACCAATAGGAATAAATACAGTATGTGCCTGGCTGTAGGGAGAGGCAAGAGGAGATCAGCATGATCTGAGTGTAGGATTAGTATTGGGGAATAGATCAAATTGATAGAGACTGTGGGACAAGACAATGTATGAGAGGAGATTATGTGCTCCAATTGTTTGCTTCTCCTTCCTCTTTTCTGCTTTCCTGGAGTCTCTAACCCGCACCCCAGGAAAGGAGGCTGGAAAGTAGACTGACTAGAGGTCCACCAAGTACTTCTTTATGGAATTTGATCATAAGATCATAGGTTAAGAGGTAGAAGGGATCTTAGAGGCCATCTAATCCAACTCACTTTACAGAGGAACAACCTAAAGTACAGGCTGGATTCAAGTTAAAGGACTTACCCAAGGACACACAGAGAGTTAAGTGTAAGAGATGGAATGAACGCAAGTCTTCCAGACTCCAACTCCAGCAGTTTATCCACTTACCCATGCTGTGCAATATTTCCTAAAGTCGAGATGCCACTGAGCTTTCTTGGGCTTAGGATGACCTGGTAGGACCTTGGAATATCCATTGTCACCATGGATTGAAAAGTCTTAGTGGACCTTTCCTCTTTCTTCCTGGAACAGGAGGAAGAAAGAATTAAGAGAGGTTCAGAGAAGGAAAGAGGGCTGTGGTCACTTACCCTATCTCCAACAAGGTTGGATTCAGGTTTAAATGAAGGTTGGATTCAGGTTTAAATGAATGAGTAACTCTACCTTAGTAAAGCTGGCCAACAGAGCCATGTACCTATTTTTGCTGCTATTACTTTTTTACTACTATAATTTCCTAGTAATGTCTTATTTTTAATTCTACTATTCATGAGTATAAGAGAAAGATATTCCTCCTCACCAGAGTAGAAGATCTTTGGGAAATTCAGGCATCCCAAAGGTCAGTCAAAAACTAGTAGCAACTTTGACAGAGAGCCTGGACACCCCAGTGGAAATGAATATTGAAAACTTCACAGTAAGTGGTCTGGAGTGCATGTGGATAAATTGTTTGCCCTTCTTCATCCTGGGGCACTTCCTTTGGAGGTAGGCAGAAGAATTTGGACTCGATCTAGCAACAGAACCATTACAATTCTTGGGCAGTGGAGAAACATCATGAAAGCTAGTGTTTTAGGAAGATTATTCTGGTCAGTAGTATACAGGATTATTTGGAAGGACAGAGATGGGAGACAGAAAAGCCTCTGTGTGGTCTCGAAAACTGTATATTCTCTAAAACTTCAAGGAAAAATGTAAAAAAAAAGGAAAAAGTTATGATTTTTGTAAATGAAGGTTCACCTTCATTATACTGAACCTTCCTAGAAATGGATCAGAAGAGACGCATCTGTCAAAATGGCTGATCGCTCTTCTCCCCAAGAGCATAATGACAAAGACACCATTGAGTGTCTCAACGTACTGCAGAGCTGCATACTGGACTCTGCTTCTGATGTTGCTATGCCCTTTAGCTTTGGTATGATGAATGGAGTATTGATCAGGACTCCAGAGGTCACAGAGTGGTACAATTTCCTATCCAGGATGGCTCATCCTTAAACAAAACAGTGACTCACCCAACCACGGCTATTGGGGTTTGTGAATCAGGTCTCAAGGATTCTGAGTCATATAAAGAGCCATAAGGAAATGGTTCTCAGTAATTGGAATTTTACAGAGAGCTTACATAAACAATAACTGATTAGGGATGAAGCCTGATGCCCTAAGCTATATTTACTCATAGGTTCAAGTACTTTCCTCTCAAATTTTTGTCTAGGATACAGTTTCTAAATGCAGGCAAAGCTGCTGTCAGAATTCTTCTATACATTTGGGATCCAAGCTTTCGTTAGTTTGGAAATTTCTTCTATCATTGCAAATTACTATCCCTAACTACCCACCCTTTGAATAGGGTCTTTGAGAATTGCTATGGCTGAAAATGTCACATAGTGGTCAACTTGACAATGAATCTCTATAAGTTGCACTGTCTGTTTCTCAGACAACATCATGAGACCTTTATTTGAAGCCTTTCTGGCTTAGTGGGACCTGTCAGTGTTGGTACTACATTAGCTTAACATTTGAGAAAGCAGAGTTCTCTCCGTGCTACTATGAAGAGGACATTACTGAAGGAGAACCAAAGTTAAGCAAACACTGACTGGGTGTCATCTATGTGCAGGACACATAAAGTGCTATGGGAAAGGGGGAGTGGAGATAGATAAGAAATAAAAGACATAAGTTACACTGTTAACGCATGTCAAACCTGCAGTCCACTGGAATCATCAGATCTTTTTCATGGGATCTATTATCTAGCATGTTTCCCATCTTTCATTTGTAAAGTGGGGGGGGGGGAGGGGGGAGGGACGGTTTACCCAAGAGTAAGACCTTATATTTGTCCTTATTAAAATCATCTCATGTGATTTTTCTTAATAAGAAGAAAAATAAAAGGTATTACTTCCCTTGAATAAATTACAGTCACATCGGGTAGATTCAGTCAAGTTAATAAATATTTATTGAACACCTTGTTATCACTGTAGGGAGGGGGTGGAATGCAAAAGAAGAGTAATAAAAAAGAAAGGTAACATACATCCTCTTTCACATAAGGAGTAAACTGTCTTATTGAGAAGGCAAAAAAAACAAAAATTGAAACAAGGACCAGGCATTAGGTGAATGGTGTTAGCATTCAGTGCCTTGGGTTTGGAAGTTGAAGAGGTCAGAGTTGACTCAATTAACAGGGGAAGATCTCTAGGTGGAACTGGAACGTGAGCTTGACCTGGAAAGAAATTTGGGATGTGAAGAGAGAGTGGAAACATAGGAGAACATTCTAAGAATGGGGATGACATAGAGTAAAATGAATAGGGCCTTGCCATCCTGCTTCAGGCCCTTATCCCCACAGCCCTGGTCCACTCATTAATCCCCTTCCCTCTAGTTCCTACATTCTATGTTGGATCTTCCAGACGGATACTAAAATCGTTTTCATTAGGCATCGAACTGATCAAGTGTTCATGAGTCTTCAGGGGCTCCTTATTACTGCTAGAACAAAACACAAACTCCTTTCCTAGCATTCAAGGCTATCCACAATCTACCTCCAACACACCTTCCTAGCATTATTTCTCATTGGCCCTCCTCAGGCTCTCTGTTTCTACTAAACATAACTGCAGGCTGTTACATGAAATTCAAAACACGGGGGTAGTTAGGTGGTGTAGTAGATAGAGCACTGGCCCTGAGGTCAGGAGAACTGAGTTCAAATTCAGCTTCAGACACATACTACCTATGTGACCCTGAGCAAGTCATTTTCCCTATTTCCACCAAAAGAGAAAAACAAAAAAGAAATTCAACACGCCATCTACTATCTCCTTCAATTACACAGGCCACACCCACTGCTTAGAATGGACTCCTTCCTCATCCTCTGTTAGAATCCTTATCTTCCTTCCAGAAATCAGCAAGCTCAGGAATCTCCTTCTGTACTTCTCCTTCCCTAATCCACTTTCCCCTCCTAAGCGATTCTCTAATTTGTTTCCATTACTGCTTACCTCATGTTACAATCAAATGAGATGAACTATAGGACGGAATTAGATAATATATGTAAAGGGCTTCACATGCCTTAAAGCACTATATGAATGCTTGTTTTTGCTTTTATTACTTAGTGTCGTATGTGTTCTGTCCTCATTCTTCCTAGTAGATGGCAGCCTCCTTGAAAGCAGAGACTGTTACATTTTCGTCTTTGAATTACAAGTACCTAACACAGTGTACTTGCACATGGAAGACACCTAATAAACGATTGTTTAATTGAATGTATTGAATTTTGGGTCAGCACAGGGACATTTTTTAATTTATTGTTATCTTTATAAAGCTCAATAGCAACAGGAACCCATTAGAAATGGAATCGAAGGAAAGTTATAAATATGAATCACAAAAACACAGCAGCAAATCAGGAAATCTCAATGTTAGAAGGGACCCCGGAGATCATCTAGGCAAACTCCTATCAAGAGCATTAAGGCCCTTGACAACGGCCCTTACAAATGGTCAGCTGCTCTCTGGTTGAGCACTTCCAGTAATGGAAATTCATTCATTCCATTCCGTTTGGGGAAAACTCCATGTTAAATGTTCTTCTTTATACTGACCTGAAATTCAATGTCTCAAAAAGTCTTAGTGAAGTCTTAAAATTTAGCATCTTAAGACTTCTTGAGACACTCTAGACCAACTAAATGGCACAGTGGAGAGAGAGCAGAATTTAGAATCAGGAAGAGCTCAGACACTTACAAATTGTATATCCCTGGGCAAGCCACTTAACATCTCTAAGCCTCAATTTCTTCATCTATAAAGGAGGCATAGTAATGGCACCTTCCTCACAGGATTGTTGTGGGTATCAAATGAGATAATACTTTTAAAGTATTTTGCAATGTATAAATGGTAGCTATTTTTTTTAATCCAGCAAAACAAATTCCCGTGTCCAAATATGCATGTCTCATTCTGGATGTTAAGTCCATAAGCTCTCTGGCAGAAGGTGGGTGGGGTGATTCATCTTTAGCCCTCTGGACACATGGCTAGTCATTCTATTAATCTGATTCCTGAAGTTTTCCAAAGTTGTTTTCCCTATTATATGGTTGTCATTGAGGATATTGCTCTCCTAGTTCTACTCACCTCACTAGACATCAGATCATAGAGGTCTTCCCAGTTTCCTCTGAAACTGTCTATTTTATCATTCCTTCTGGCACAATAATAGTCTGTTGCATTCATTTACAGGGTGTACAAGGGGTTCAGGGAGGACTAGCACCTCTGGTGTGAGGTTTTGTTGAGCCCTTTTCAGGGCTTCCCATACACCTTTGGTGTTCACCTAATTCGCCCAACTCTCACATGTGGCTCCAAGAATCTAGCCTGCACAGTGGACACATCCCAGTAATACCCTTTTGACAGACAGGCTAAACCAGGTTGAATGTAACCAACAGGGCCAAACCTGTTGGTGAGTTAGAGGGATGTCTACCCAAGCATGTGAAGACATCCCCCCAACATGAAGATGACTGAAGCAGGTGCTATGGAGCATTTAGAGCTTGGTCAGACAACAAAGACACCAAAGTCATCCACTGCATCCTAGGCCATCACCAGTCATCTTGACTTTTGTCCTGCCACTGGACTTCAATAACTCTGGAACGGAGAATGAGGCTGACTACCTTATGCAACTCTGCCTCACTTAAATCTAATTCACACGCAAGTCAAGATATCACCCATGATGTCACTGGTTCTCTTTGAAAACAAAGGACAAACAACACATTCACATGCCACGATATGGTTAGCCATTCCACTGTAGGTGGGTACCTCCTTAGTTTTCAGCTTCTTATTATCACAGAAAGAGCTGCCATAACCATTTCTGAACATATGAATCCCTTTCCTCTTTCTTTGATCCCTTTAGCTTGGAGGCCTAGTGGTGCTATAGCTGGGTGAAAGGTATGGGGATAGTTTAGTAAGTATCGGGTCATAGTTCCAAATTGCTTTCCAGAAAGGCTGGGCCAGTTCACATCTTCACCAACAATGCATTCATATGCCGGTTTTCCTGAAGTCCCTCTAACATTTGTCATTTTTCTCTTTGCCCATCTAATGAGTATAAGGTAGAACCTCAGAATAATTTCAATTTTCATTGCTGTAATTCTTAGTGACTTGGAGCATCCTTTCATGTGGTTATACTTTGGATTTCTTCTTTTGAAACCTACCTGTTAATACCTTTTGACTACTTATCTATTAAAATTGCTTCTTAGCCTTATAAATATGAATCAATTACTTATATGTATTAAGATCTATTAAAGAAACTGATAAAGATCCCACCTCCCCCAAGTACCTGTTTCTCTTCTAATTTTAATTGCATTGAATTTATTTGTGAGAGAGAAAGGTTCGATTTTATGAAATCAAGCTTGTCCATTTTATTTTCTGTGATCCTTTCTTCCACTTGCTTAGTCATGAACTCTTCCCTATCCATAGATCTGAAAGGTAATTTCTTCCTTGTTCCTCTAATTTGCTTATGATATCAGATTTCTTATCAAACTCAGATATTCATTTGGAATTTATGGCTGTTAGTGACCGTTGTGACTGTTAGAGCTGAGGTAATGAAAGTCAACCTCTGATAGCTGAACAGACTGACACCTGTGTTGTGAGCTTGTTTTTTGGGAAGATCCCAGTGGGGGGTCAGAGACGTTTTGGGATGGTGCAGCTCCATGGTGTGATATTATATATTGAATGTTTTACTGCTCTGATAGAATGGGTAAATGGCTTGTGGGATCTGGTTCTTTGGTGTCTGAATAAATGCTTTACCTCTGCTACCTTCTATGTGGAGAGTCTCGTATACTTTGCAATACAGAACAACATAGGCATTTTGACAATTGTCATCTACATTGTTATTATTGCCTTACTGAAACATTAGTCTATATCCAATTTCTGCCAAAATGTTTTCTAGTTTTCCCAGTAGTCTGGTGACTAAGTCCTTATCCCATCAACTTGGGTCTTTAGGTTTATCAAACAATGATACTGGTTTGCTTGCTTCCACATATAGTACACCTAGTCTGTTCTACTAATAAACATATTTTTTAATCAATACAAAATCATTTTAGTTATTACTGCTTTGTAGTACAATCTAAGATCTAGTAAAGGTAGATGCCCTTCTTTCACATTTTTTTAATCATAACTACTCTTAAGATTCTTGACTTTATATTCCTCCATATAAATATCATCATTTTTTGCTAGCTCTATAAAATAATCTTCGGGTAGTTTAATACTGCACTGAATTATGTAGGATTGTCATTTGTATTATATTGACAACCAACCCAGAAGCAATTAATGTTTTCAGTTATTTAGGTCTGTCTTTATTTCTGCAAAATAAAAGTTTTATATTTGGATTCATATAGATCTTAGATATATTTTGGCAGATATTCTCCCCAATATTTTACATCTGTAGTTTATTTTAAGTAGGATTTCTCTTTCTAGTTCTTCCAATTTTTTGCTAATTTATATGAATGCTGATGATTTATGTGGACTAAGAAGGAGTTGGTGGTACAAGGTATAGAGCTCTAAGCCTAGAGTCAATCCTGGGCAAGTCACTTAACCTCTGTTGGCTTTAATTTCCTCAACTGCAAAAAAAGAAAAAAAAGAAAAAAAAATGTGGGGGGTGGGGAGGATAATAATAATAGTACCTACCTCCCAAAGTTGTTTTGAGGATCAAATGAGGTAATATTCATGAAAAAGCACTTAGCACAGTGGCTGGAACATATGAGGCACTATACAAATGCTTATTCTTTTTCCCTCCCTCTTTTTATTTTTTATGCTGTAATTTTGCTGTTTTGTCTAATTTCAACTCAACAGAACAAGGTGCTTCCATACTGGTTACCTCTCTGATCTCTCCCTTATACTTTGCTGCCTCCTTTTGAGTGTTGTCTCTTCCATTAGATTATAAGCTCCTTGAGGGTTGAGACCATCTTTCTTTTTACTACTTTCATCCCCAGCACTTGGCACAGTGTCAAACACATTGGTCGTTGCTGTTCAGTCATTCAGTGATGTCTGACACTTCATGGTCCCGTGGACCAAACTGTCCATGAGGTTTCCTTGGGAAAGATACTAAAGTGGTTTGCCATTTCCTTCCCCAGGGCAAATAAAGGTTAAGTGATTTGCCTAGGGTCACAGAGCTAAGAATGGTCTGAGGTCAAATTCAAGTCTTCCTGACTATCCACTCAGCCACCTAACTACCTTGCCTGACACACAGTATGCACTAACATAGTAGAGTTAGATTAGATCGTATCAATGCAGCTTTTTTCCCTCCATCTTGTCCTTTTGTACTTTTTTCCTCTCTTTACTCCTGTCCCCCACCCTCAATAACAAATAAGAAAGTATTTTTTTTAAAAAAAAGGCCTTTTCCCTGATACTCATGATCTTAAAAGTGAGACAACCTATTTCCTTTCAATTATACCATTTTTCTTTCTCTTTTCCTGCCTCTGATCTTTCTCTTCCTTTTTATCAATCTTTCATATTCTTCTTTCTGAGGTTCTACATTGTTGTGCTCTTAGCTATTCCCCTACCTATCCTGCCCTCACCCTTAAACCAATCTCTCCCCTTCCTTTGTCCCATTCTTCGCCTATTTCCCTTTTGAAGTTTATTTCTATACCAAAATGGGGGGGGGGGGAGGAAAGGCCATAGCTATATATGTAATTCCTCTATCTGAATCAGATTAAAGTGCTGTTCATACAATGCTTGTTCCTCCCACCACTTCCTCCATGCTTTCTGTACCATTCTCCCTTCTTTCTTCCCCATTATATTCTGATGTATCTCTCTTTTTTATCCTCACCTGAAATCATCAAAATGAAACAAATCTATCTTGGGGCTCTCCATTTTATTTACCTTTCTCTTTGTCTTTTAAAGATTTTAGGGTTCTAAGAAGACATCTGTTTCTAATCTCCCTATTAGCATATAAAAATGCTTCCCTACATAATCCCTTCCAATTAAATAAATGTTCATTCATATCTTTCTGTGTTTCTCTTGGCCCCAGGGTTTCCACTGCAGAATGTCTACTCAATTCTGATCTTTTAATCAGGAATTTACATCCTCTGTTTTATTAAAAATCCATTTTTTTTCTCCTGCAGTATTATACTTTCTAAGAGAGATATTTGATCAGGTGACCTTTTTATGATCTTTTAGGTTTGATCACTTAGGTAGTCATCTAACAAAAAGTTCTATTCTGCTCCCTATGAGCAGGCTACCATGGGGTACAGTGGATCGAATGCTGGGCCTAAAGTTAGGAAAATCTGAGTTCAAATCTAGATTCAGATACTTATTCCTGTATTACCCTAGCAAGTCACTTAATCTCTGTCTGCCTCACTTCTCACAACTATAAAATAAGGATAATGATAGTATATATCTCCCAGGGTTGTTATAAGGATAAAATAAAATGAAATAATATTTGTAAAGCACTTAGCTCTATTTCTGGCATATTTTGGTTGCTGTTCAGTCATTTTAGACTTGTTCCACTCTTCATGTCCTCAAGTGGGGTTTTCTTGGCAAAGATACTGGAGTGGTTTTCTATATCCTTCTCCAACTCATTTTAAAGATGAGGAAACTGAGGCAAATAGGGTTAAGTGACTCGCCCAGGATCACATAACTAGTAAGCGTCTGAATTCAGATTGAACTCAGCAAGATGAGTTTTTCTGACTCCAGGACTGGTATTCACTGCAATACCTAGTTACTTAATCAATGTTTATTCTCTTCCCTATAAGCGTTAAAATAATCTTTAATATATTTTTTAAAAGTTGTTGAGTCTCTGTAAATAAATAAATCATTAATAAATAAATAAAATAATAATAGATAAATAACAAATCATTACTTAAAAGTCTCCTCGAAGATGGAAAAAAACAATTTATTGGAATGTGTTATTGCCACTATAAAAATTATCAATACGAAGAATTCAGAGAAACATGGGAAAACTTGCATAAACTGATGCAGAATGAAGTAAGTAAAATCAAGAAAATAATATGCATGGGAACTACAACAATGCAAATTAAAAGAATACCACATTGAAGTGGAAAGAATAGTAATTACAATGACCAGTCTTGGCCCAGATAAAAGATAAGGAAATGCACCTTCATCTATTCATGGGGAAAATGAGGAACCATTAGCGTAGAATGATGCATGTGTTGTCAGATGCAATGTGTAGGTCTGTTGGTTTTAACAGTTTTTATTTTCATTACCAAAAAAAAAAAAAAAACCTCAACAGAATTGAAATATATGGAAGGATAAATCCGGAAATTACCACCTTTTAATAAAAATCAGCTGAAACTCAGTAAGTTATATGCTCAGAGTTTCATTGGGAATTGTTGCAGATATTTATAAGAACTTTTTCATGTCAGTAATTGGGTCCTCCTACCACATAGAGGGTGGGTGGGAGGAAGTTTGTACAGAATCCATGTGCTAAGATCAAATTCTATGAAGTTCACAGGTGTTTTGGCAAATCCAGCCCTCACTAATGCCAAAGAGGTCTGCCTTTGCCCAGCTGCATTCTCTATTTATACTGAGCCCTCCTGACAATGCTATATGGTTGGTAGCAGCTTTACTCCCTAATTGTCTACAGTTAGTCATTATGTCTCAGCTGCAAGATTTGAAGTTGCCAAGAAGCCAGCACACCAACAGACTTTTTTAATTTTGCTGAGGTTTAGACCAAGAAGGTAATTTCTAGCAAAAAGTTGCTGCTTGAACTCATTTGAGTCAAAGGGCTCTGAGTTGGAGATACTTCTACCCCAACTTCTTCTTGGATCCCCATCAGCCACAGAAGCACCAGCAGATAGAAGATGCCTGTCTGGACAATTTCTTACCTCTAATTACCATAACCTACAAAGCAGTTTTGATGAAAAAGAGATGTACTCACATTGTGCTACTTGTTACAGTAGTAATGAGTTTGGGGACCCAAGTTCTATAAAGGATTTGGAGTTTTGTTTCCATGACACAAATGTTCTTCCTTATCAAGACCATGCCCACATGCTATTTGAAGAGTTTAATCCAGGACAAAATTTGATTTCACATCTATTCTACTTGAATCAAATAAATCTACTACCATTTCTCTTTCTGTCTCTGTCCTATAATTCTTTATAAATCAACAAGCATTTATTAAGCGCTTACTGTGGGCCATTCACTATGCTAAACAATTTCCTTTTCAGACTAAAATTTAGGAA
>CM053624.1:342748150-342802335 GCA_028646595.1 Phalanger gymnotis
AGCTCAGTAATTCAGCATGTTAAGGCATTCTCCGCTCATCTCCTGGTCTGGTAGGTCCGTGTCTGGTCTGTTGGCACCGTGCACGCTGGGCTCAGCTCCACTCCCCTCAGCTGGGGGCTGGGAGCTCCGCGTGGGACAGACCTTACCCAGAGACCATCCAGGCTGTCCTGGGCTGGAGCCCTGCTTCCCTCTGCCACTCTGTGGATTCTGCAGCTCTAGAATTGGTTCAGAGCCATTGTTTTATAGGTTTTTGGAGGGACTTGGTGGAGAGTTCATGCCAGTCACTGCTTCCCAGCCACCGTCTTGGCTCTGCCCCCTCTCCTCCCTTCTGAAAAGCAGCAGATTTGAAACTCATCTAGACCTTGTCTATCTCAAATAATCCCTGCCCCCATTCCTTTCAGAAAAGGAAATTTAATTAGCCAGTTAGTTTACTTATCCTCTATGCAATGTATTGGCTCTTAGATCTACACAACCCCTTTCTCTGATATTTTGTGAAGTTTATGGTAGATGATGTATTAGTACAATCACATATAGCTTAAAGCCCCCAGTTAGGAAAAATTTCCAACATTCAGCCAGAGGTTTGGCTCTGTCCTAATTTAAAGTTTTATGTTTCTCTAGCCAGCCCCTGATCCTTTTCTGTTAAGGTAAAAACTAGGATACAAGAAACATTTAAGTTCAAAGAAGAGGATGGAGTATATTGCCATATCATTATCACATAGACAATGATCCTGAGACTTAAAAGAGGGATTTGTAAAACATGATACACAATTAAAACTGATTATATATACTGACTGGTGCTATGGACACACTAATTAGACTTTCACTTCTCAATGCATGCAATCAGACTTTACTAGAAACAAATCACTGACCTGATTCTGAGAGGTCTCAGTAAACATGTTTCATATCAATGTTCATGACAGGGTTTCCTCTCTACCCAGCAGGAAGTCATGCATCTTGGTCTCCCATTAAGGTAGTATTCCAATAAGTCTTGGTTAATCAGCAGGGCTGAGCCACATCATAAGGCATGGGGGATGGAAATGCCTTACATAGAAGATTACAGAAAAGGAAGGGAGTTCCAGGCAGGAGAAGTGGCATGTCTAGAACAGAGACAGTCAGATAAGAAAGACCACATGTACCAAAACATGGGTTTTTCCAAACTGTCTTATGATAGTAATGTCTTTCTCTATGCCAAAATGGAATATTATTCCATCTCCCAGTTTTATCTGGTTCTGAAAGGGGTTTACTCCTTTTCACTTTGGATTTCCAAGAACACTGGCCTTCTACTATCCATTAATTCAATTCAGTAAACATTTATTATGTGTTTATTATGTGCCAGGCACTGTGCTAAGTGCCTGGATACAATACAAGGCAAAAAGCCAGTCCCAGCCCTCAAGGAACTTACAATCTAATACATATCTTGTATCTACCCATGTACATACTACATGTTTTTTGAATGCAAATTCCTTCAAGGCAGAGATTGCTTTTGCCTTGCTTTGTAACCTCTGAATTTAATCAGGGTATAAGGGGTTGATTCATTGATTTTCTAGACTATTTTAAATATCTCTTCTGCCTCCTTATCTTCCCTCTTCAACTGTCCTTTCTCTGTATACTCAGGACCTCTTCATGAGAAGGAACTGTAGAGGTGAGTTGGATAAATATAGGACCTAGTCCGTGGAGGTCTAAGTGGGTCATTAGTAAATGATGACTTTACCAATGAAAAGAATGTCCCCACCAAACAAACTATGGATGCTTGGAGTCATGCTGACCAGACAAGTAGAGTTGTGAGTGCCTCAGGACCCAAACATCACAGCACACTTGGCACTATGTGAGAATTAAGGGACCAGGAAAAATTGTCAGAAAGGCTTTCAAAAGAAACTATGGAGAAGCCCAAAACACATAAAGGAAGTCATTTCATTATGGTCGTCAGTGATGTCAGTACCAGTGATGGAACAGATTGCAACCAATCCATGCCTTCTCTTCCTATGGAATTCTTGCCTACTCCTTCAGTTAAATACTCTATAAAGGACTTAGGCTTCAGAACACTTTGAAAAATTCTGCAGGAGAAGCAATATAAAGAACATCAGAAGACATCCCCGAAATGACACAGAGTGTATGATATTCCTTTGGGACACATTGTTTAATTTCTATTACTGCAACCTTGATTTCTGAGCATGGGCCAGTATATATTTCTACTAAAATTGTTGTAAGAAATAGTTAACACTAAAGATGAAGAAAGCTGGCCAGAGGGCCTAGGGTAGAAATGAATATTTTTTTCTTTCCAAATTATTTTCATTTTATAACATTGGACTGAAGAAAGAAAAGGCTCATTACGTGCTTATTTCCTATGAGGTATTTCGGTTCAACTAATTATCATTAGGGTTTAACTGGAAATTCAATACATTATGCAAATATCTCCTTTTATATACCACCAGGGTCAAGGCATTTCCAAAGTGGAGTGAGAGTTAAAAGGGCTAAGTGGCATCCAGACAGGTTCAGGAGCTGTAAAGCCGTGATGGAAATCCCCCATCCCACATATAGTGGAATAAATCTCGCAGATAGCAATATTCCTTGCCCCCAACAGTTTCCTCTGAGTGCTGAGGCACCAAAGTAGGCTCATTATCAGTCCCATTGTTCTTAACAAAAACATGGCTCCGTAATTAGCCATCATTTCCTCAAAAGCAACATGACTTTTTCCAGCATTTGTTTGAAATGACCAAAGGAGAGCAGACTTGAAAGTTCCCATTGGGGGAAGAGATGGGCAAGGGGCTGCAGAGAAGGAAAATAGAATGATGGTATCATTGACTTGGATCTGGAAAGGACCTCAGAGGTCACCTAGTTCAAGCCCCTCAATTTATAAATGATGAACAGAGGCCCACGGAGATGAGGTGAATTTGCCTAAGGGCACCCAGGTATAAGTAGCAGAGCCAGGTCATGAACCAAGGTCTTCTGACTCCAAATGTGGCACTCCTTCCACCAGTCTCCCTCTAGGTTTAGTATTCAAGGGAATCAGAAATGACAGAATGGCTTGGTTAGTTGGGCACTACTAACAAAGACTAATGAATAACACCATCACTAGACAGCATACTGTAATGCAGCATTCTTAATTGGGTGTTCACAAATGGCAGTTAGGTGACATATTGAGCAGAGCATTAGACCTGAAGTCAGAAAGATCTGAGTTCAAATCTACCCCCAGACACTTATTAGAGATAGATAGATAGATAGATAGATAAAAATTTCCTGGATGCACATTCTAAAGAGATTCTTGACACAAAGCTTTAGTAAATGCTCTTCAATTGAAGAATTGCTAAGCAAATAATGGTATATGAATTCCCTGAAATATCATTGTACTATAAGAAACAATTAATATAAAGAATTCAGAGGAGCATAGGATGACATCAACCGATGCATTGTGAAGTAATCAGAACTAAGAAGAAAATATAAAATGATAACAATATAAACAGAAGGAACAAAAAAAATAAAACTCAACTGTGTAATTATAGTGACCGATCATGGCTCTGCCAGAGAGTTGAGAAAACGTACCTCTCTCCCTACTTTACAGAGACAATGAGTGTGGAATGCTACATCTGCTATCAGACCCAGTGGATGTATTGGTTGGTTTTACTGAACTGCTTTTTTTCTTTTTCTTCTTTGCGAGAATGTAACAATTCTTTTTTTACGAGGCCTGGCTAGCTTTGGGAAAGGGATGTATTCAGAAGTTAAAGGTATGTAAAAACAAAAAGTACATGTAATGAGGAGCTGGCAATGAGCATCCACAGTTCTGAGGGGCATGCACAGTATACTCTGCTGGACGCAACTGCCACCAAAGTCCCTCGGTGATCCTGAGTCTGCTTCTGGGCATGCACAAAGAGAAGCTGACTCTCCATTGTAGAGAATGCAAAAGTGTTCAGTTTTCTGTGCACTCACTATGTGCTGAAGAAAGACCTTTTGATCCACTGCTGAGCTAGAAATGAGTGTATATTATTCAAAAGGTTCTAACTGATCAGACATTCTCTTTGTCTTTTGGTTCATAGTCAACAAGTATTTATTAAGTGTTAACTATGTGCCAGGCACTGTACTAAGCACTAGGGATACAAAAGAAGACAGAAACAAATTACAAAAAAAAAAAACCCAAAGTAGAATCCTTGTTTTCAAGGAGTTTAAATTCTAATAGGAGAAAAACATGTAAATGTATGCAAAGTAGATGGAAGATGATCTCAGAGAAAAAGGCATTAGCTAGCAGGGGTCGGGAACCAGCAGCCTCTGGGCCATATGTGGCCCTCTAGGTCCTCAAGAGTGGCCCTTGAAGTTTAGATTCAGTCAAAGGGCTATATTTAAGGACCTAGAGGGCCACAGGTTCCCCACCCCTGATAGAGGAAATCAAGAAAAGCCTCCTGTAGAAGGTGGGATTTGAGCTGACCCTTGAAGGAAGCCAGGTGGAGAGTTGAGGACAAATCATGGGGGCAGGCATGGGGAACAGCCAACGAGAAGGCCCAGGGATGGGAGATGGGGCATCATTTTTGAAGAATTACAAGTCAGTCAATGTCGCTGGGTCATAGAATGTGTAGAGGGGAAGAAGGGGTTGGGGGGTAGGAATAAACATGTATAGAGTATCTACAATGTGCCAGGCATTGGGATAAGTGCTTTACAAATACCTCTTTTGAGTAAGGTATGAACAGGAAGTCTGAACAGGCGGGAAGGAGCCAGTTTTACAAAAAGCTTTAAATGCCAAAAAGAGGATTTTATATTTGATTTTGGGAGCTCATGGAGATTAGTGAGCAGGGAGGAAAGATTGTCAGATTTATGCTTTAGAAAAATCACCTTAGAAGCTGGATGGAAGTTGGATTGAAGTGGGGAGAGACTTGGGATGGAAAGTGAGTTAAGAAGTGATGGTGGTAGTCCAGGCAAGAGGTGAAAAGCCTGAGTAGAATTTAGCTCTATGAATAGGCATATACAAGAGATATTGCAAAAGCAAAAATTTCAAGATTTGGCAACAGGCTGGATATGTGGGCTAAATGCGATTGAGTAAAGGATGACAGTGAGGGTACCTGCCTGCATGATTTGGATGATGGTAGTGCCCTTAACATTGGTAGGGAAGTGAAAACAAGGGAGGGTTCAGGGGAAAAGAAAAGCTCAGTTTTCAAACATGGCATCTTTGATTTGACTACAGAATACCCAACTCTCTGATGACTAGTGAGGAGGATGAACTAGGCTTCTGGGAGGAAAAGGGGTCTCAAGCCCTCTCTCACCCAGACACACTATGAAGCCAGTAAGCACATGGCATCCAAGGCAAGTCTGTGGCTGGGACAGGTCCACCCCCTGTTTGTGTTCTCTTTCCTTTGGCACAGGGCTTTGTGAGCTTTCACAGGGTCAGAGGATCAGAGTGATGGAAGTCTATAGTAGAGTGAAGCTGAGCCTGACACATCATGCATCCCTGAAGAGAGGCCTGCTCAATTCAGCCCAGCAGTAGCCATATGCTGCAGAAAAAGGGAGTGGATTTTCCAGCAGCCATGGCACATTCATGGAAATTAACTTGGAAGGGCAAAAGCTGTGTAGAAACCACTTTAAGTGTGAGCCCACTCTGCCCAGGGACTGAGGTGGTAAAGGGGAGAGTATGACTATTGTGTGAGAGAAATAGTTTTGTATTCTTGCTCTACTTTCTCATTAATTATCTCTTAGAAAAAGCTAATTCATCCAAAATGGCTACATTGATAATGAGTGACAAATCACTGGATTAATCAGTGATATAGTGAAGATATTAACTGGTGATTAACATTGGAGAGAACACAATGAAATGGGAGCAAGAGTCTACAGTGTCATAAAAAGTACAGCTAAGCCCTCATGGGGACCCCTAGAAATCAGAGGGGAAGTTATAGCTAGCTTGGCTCTGGGGATCTAATTGTCAATACGAGGTGAGACAAGGTCCCCCAGAGCGAATATAGATAGATGGACGCACACATATATATGTGTATGTATGCATACATATATATGTACATTCCATAAATGTATACACATACATAAAGGCTACATATCAATAAAAACTAGTGGTTTTAAATGATTCTTCTATGTGCTAAACACTATGGTAGACACTGGGAATACAAAAACTAATTAATTA
Organism: Phalanger gymnotis; assembly: GCA_028646595.1. Lineage (NCBI taxonomy): Eukaryota > Metazoa > Chordata > Mammalia > Diprotodontia > Phalangeridae > Phalanger > Phalanger gymnotis. The sequence goes on from CM053624.1 coordinate 342,754,263, forward strand.
ATTAATTAGTTAATTCTAGCTGATCTTTTTTCTTTCTTTAAAACATTTTTTTAAAACACACATAGATTTTTGTCTTTGACCAGTGTTTGTTTTTTAACCATGTGCTTTTGGGGTCATCACAATACCAGTTCCCATCTATAGCTATGCATATTATATTTATGATAGAGAAAGTTACAAAGATAATAGTTAAATTTCCTCCACCACCCCATATCCTTCGACCTCGTTTAAGGGATTATCCTCACTTTATTAGATGAGAAAACTCAGAAAAGTGAAATCATCTACTTAAGATGACAGAGCTTGTGTCATAGCAGACCCTTGAAAGAAACAAACATTTACTGCACCTACGGTCTGCCAGGCACCATGCTAAGCACCTTACAAATATTTTCTCACTTCCACCTCACAACAACCCTAAAAGGTAGATGCTGTTATCATGTCCATTTTCCAGTTGAAAGAACTGAGGCCATCAGAGGTGAAATGACTTGCCCAGGGTCACACAGCTAGGAAGTGTCTGAGGCTGGATTTGAATTCAGGTCTTCCTAACTGCAGACACAGTGCCTCATGCATTGTGCCACCTAGCTGACTTGAACCTAGACCTCCTACCACCAAATTTCTTGCCACTGCTCCGTGCTGCCTTTTGGCTCCCCAATGTGCATAACCTGCCACTCACCAGCAGAAAATAGAAACCCAGAATCTCTAAGCCTCACCTGGGAGTTCTCTACTCCAGTGAAGTCACGGGGCCAGTCTATATGTGGATTTACAAAAGTCTTCATGGGTCACAGAAGGTTTTCCTCATAATAACCCCAGGAGGGTGATAGTACAAGTATTATTGTCTCCATTTCACGGATAAGTAAACTGAGGTTCAGAGAAGTTAAGTGATTGTACTAGTCCTCATATGGCTAGTAAGTATAGAAGGCAAGACTCAAGACCAAGCTTGCTGACTTTCACTGCTTGGTTGTTTTTTTTTTTTTAAATTATCACTTGAACCTTGAATATTGTGTATTATATCCCTAGACTAAAATGTATTGTCCTCGAGGGCAAGGACAATGCCCCGCAGACTGCCTTACACCACTCTTAAAACTGCCACTCATATTCAACAATCTCACATGTGGGGAATTGAAATCACAGCTTTCCATTTTCAGGAAAAGTTTTCCACCTCTACTCAAATCCCAAATCCCAAAGATCACAGGCACGTAGACAAGTGTCACTGCTGGGTCAGCTTTGTTCCATATCTCTAGGTGAGAGTGGATTTCTTTTCTGTTAGAAAATAGAGCTCTTCCATACAGGCCTGGATCCGAAATGAAATAGACAATGCCCTGTAAAATTTGAGCAGCACCAGACCATTGGCACATTGGAGAAGGAGAATCTTCTTCCTATCAAAATACCCTTAAAACTCATTCATTCACCTATACTCTAATTTATATTTTGTCTAATTCTAAAGGTATTTTATTTGAAAAATGGTGGGTAGGGTGGATAGGGAAGAGACTCTGAGATATATCCTAAGATCCATTCTAAGGAATGGCAGGCACCTGATGACAACACAAGGCGCAGGGAAATCTGTCTCTAACAGGAGAATTGAAGTCATTCTCTGTTACCACATCGCCCTCTAGAGTATACTCATATTGTCATGAGAGGAATATTGGTGTCACAGCTTGGATAAGTCCATCTTAGTCTGAAATGATGCCCACAGAGCAGACACTGCCAACAGGCAGATCTACCCCGTACTCTGGGGGAATATTTAATTCTTTCAGACTAAGAGTGGATGGTAGCAACATTCTGCCACTCCCCAGAAATGTAAGCTGCTGACCTGTTATCCTGAGATGTGTGTGTGTATGTATGTATGTATGTATTTTTACCAGAACTGTGATATCCTCCATGAAAGCATGTAATTTTCTCCTGTGGAAGCTGCCCATGTGGAACTTCCTCCACTCATGCAAATGGGCATTGACAGGTTGAGTGACTTGCCCAGGTCTTTGTGTCAAAAGTTTTCCTTTTTTTTTTTTTTGGAGGGGGGAAGACAGGGCAATTGGGGTTAAGTGACTTGCCCAAGGTCACACAGCTAGTAAGTGTGTCCAGTGTCTGAGGCCAGATTTGAACTCAAGTCATCCTGACTCCACGGCCAGTGCTATACTCACTTCGCCATCTAGCTGCCCCCTTGTCAAAGGTTTTCAAAGAACTTTACATATATTATCTCATTTGGTCATCCCAGCACCCGTAGGAGGTATCACAGGACCTATTAGCTCCATTTTACAGATGAAAGAACTGTAGTCCATAAAAGTAAATCGACCCCAATCATTAAGTATTTGAGATGAGATTTGAACCTTAGTTCTGCATGACTCCAAATTCCTGAACTTCTACTGTACTACCCAGTCTCCTGGGGGCCATTCCAACAAACCAAAGATTCTCCATTGGAGTACTGGAAGCATCAGTTTCCATAAATGCCTCTGTCAAAGCTAAACATGGCAAGTTGCCACTTTGATCAACTCCCAACATGACTAAATGAACTGTGGTACATGAATGTAATAGACCATTATTATACTACAAAAAAACAATAAGTATGAGGAATTCACAGACACTCAGAAAGACTTCTGTGAACTGATACAGAATGAAGTAAGCAGAACCAAGAGAACAATTTACACAATGATCAGAAGAAGTAAGGGAAACCAGCACTGAAAGACAACAGAATTCTAATTAATGCAATGAGCAATCATCATTTCAGAGGACTGACAGTGAAAGATGCCTCCAACCTTTCAGTAAAGAGGTTGTGGGATCATAGCATGGCCAATGTATCGATTTGTTTTACTTACTGTACTCTGTGACATAAAAGAATTCTAATGGGGGGAGGAACTCATTGGGAAGCTATTGGGTTTTTTAAGAAGATCAACAAAACATTTAATTTTTTTCATTATCTCCCAACATACATGACTTTAAAGTTGTATGCCCCAGCCTCAATCTTTCTTGGCTTCTATAATTTATGGTGAGAATGTTACAGTCACCTTTCTAGTTGATTACAGTTAGAGGCAACCCACCTCTTCCAACAAGCCTGTGGCAGCTAGAAATAAAATACTAAATAACAACTATAAGGTTTTTTAAAAAGATATTCTGTCAACATTCTCTAATTATAATCTGAAGTGTTAATTAGCTTTAGAATGTTGTTGTTATCCATGCTTTTGGCACCCTAATCTTTAATATGAAGAGAGAAAAGGAGAGTGCCAAGGATCTCCCTCCAGAGAAAACACAACGAAACTTCAACACTCAACAAAAAAGGATAAGCACTGATTGCAGCCAGTTCAGGATCTTTGATGCCAATAAATGGAATGAAGTATCATGGTAGGTCAAAGACAGCCTAGGGTCCAAGACTGACCCAGAGAACTTTTGGTGCATTTCTAAAAAGCGTTTCTCTGTCTTTCTCCACCTAGAAATGCTATATGCCCTATAGCAGTGTTGCCCAGATGTTTGGACCCCTTTTAAACACAGAAAAATTGCACTGATCACACATGCACACACACATACACACACACACACGCACACACACACATACACATGATACTATTAATATCTAGTAACTAAGAAAATATGATAGTATTGAACTATGATGAATTCAGTAATAAATTTAAATGAATTGATATTTTGTTTATCATGACAATACCTATATACATTTTTAAATAGTAATATATGTATGAACATATTTGGTTGGTAGAAAGTATTTTTTGCTCATTTTTTTATAGTGAACGAAGCTGCATGGATTGTTGGATCAAAACCATAATACTTGACATACAGATGGGTTCTTAGGCCCTTTACAATAACTCTTCAGCACCCCTAGTCATCCTGAGACCACAGGTTGGGAAACATTGTGCCACAGTAAAAATTCAATAAATATCTATTACTTTCTTACTATGTGACAGGCGCCATACTAAGTAAGCAGTGGAGATACAAATAAGAAAAAGAAAGTCCCTACCCTCAACGGGCTTGCAATCTAATGGGAGAAGACCACACACAAAAGGAAACTGGCAAGCTGGGGTAGTTAAGAGACACTAGGGGGTACCCAGCCCAGGGACGTCTTGCTCAATGGAGTTGAAACCAGGCAGAGCCCAAACTGACTAATCTCTACATCAATGAAAAGCTCTGGCACAAAGAACTAATCCTTGCTGTATTGGTGAATGTGTTACTCCTGGTAGATAAAATAATGGCAAAATTCAGTTCACATGTCAATGTAACTTTATGAAGTGGGAATTTGCAGTACCCAAAGCCATACTCATACCCCCAGAAAGTTCTTTTAGGTTCTAGATATTTAGTAGGTCAGAATCATCTCCAAACCATAGCTCACCAGCCCTCACCAACCTGTTTAGTTGTGCAGAGCATACTGATCCTGGAGTCAAGAAGATTCATTTTCCTCAGTTTGAATCTGTCCTCAAATGCTAACTAGCTGTGTGACCCTAGATAAGTCACTTAACCTCAGTAAAAATGGGGATAATAATTGCATCAACTCCCAGGATTGTTTGTGAGGATCAATATATGATAACAGTTGTGAAGCACTTAGTATAGTGCCTGGCATATAGTAGGTGCTATAGAAACATTAGCTATTACTATTATTACTAATCAGCAGAAGACATGCTTAGATTAAAGCAAGACCATTCAATGAAATAACTGAATAATAGCAACCAAAAAAGTTCTTCTATAAATAAATCTTCTATGAATAAATAAATAAATTCTCCCACAACTACCCTATATACAGAGATCAGAAGTGGAATATATATATGTGTGTGTGTATATATACATACACACATATATACATACATATATGTATACAGACACACACACACACATATATACAAATACACATACCCTATGTACAGAGATCAGAAGTGGAATATATATATATGTGTGTGTGTGTATATACATACACACATATATACATACATATATATATACAGACATACACACACACACACATATATACAAATACACATACCCTATGCACAGAGATCAGAAGTGGAATTTTTTATGTATACACACATATACATATACATATACATATGTATGTATATGGAATACATGCAGCCAGTGTACTCACATAAGAGCTACTCATACATCCAAGATTGCAGAACCACCAATTTCTTTCAGTCATGTGATTTCACTGTTCTGTACCTGGCCTGTTCTCTGCTGAGCATAATGTTGCCATTCCAGCTAACTATAGCTATCCAGATATTTTCAGCTCTTTCCACTCTCCATTAGGAGACTCAGTGCTTAGTAATTTCTTCCCTAGAATGGAAGGCTTATAGCTCTGGTAGACAACTCTTTCACCTATATCCACCATTCACTGGAGTGTAAGTAGGGGTGCTGTGGTTAATAAGCCTCTCCCCAGCAAAAGAAGAATATAGCTCTTTCATCCAATGGCCAAGAACCACCTTGCAATCAAACAGAGCTGGCTAAAAATTAAAGTGTGAATGTCTCAATAATGTCTCAGTCTTTTATGAGTCAGGCTCAGGGGCTACACTAAGACTCTTCCTTGACCATCAAGTAGGATCAAGAACTCATCAGATACCCCACCAGCACATATGTAATGTCTACACATACTTTTCTCACCTTTTTCTCAAAGATTAACAATTATTATATTACCATCAAAACTAGGAAGAGTTTAACAATCTACTGTTGTATGGCTCCATTCAGAACACTTATGATTCCTAATTGCAGAATGCCTAAGCTAAAAATCCCTTCCTTGCCCTCCACTCTGTGCTATCCCATACACATGTGTGACCCACCCCCCTAATTTTCCAATAACACTCTACTGTTTCCTTCCATTGTGCCCTCTAAAATCTCCACAATATTGTTAATAAACTATCCTTTACATTGGATCTGTGCCATTCCCCCAGAAATTAACTTGGATGCATTTTGTACTTAATTTTCTCTGTACACGTTGTATTTAATTTACATTTTACTTGGTAACCAGGAACATATATAAGTAAATATAAGACATATTGACAGTAAATACAAGGTAATTGGAGGGCAAATGCCAGAAGTTGGCAGTTAGGAGGTGAGGGAAATCAGGAAAGGTTTTATATTAGAGGTGGCACTTGATCTGACAGCCCATCAAATACTGGGAGATAATCTATCATTTCACTGAATGTCCTCTTCCCCAGGCTAAATATACTCAGTTGCTTGAACCAATTCTCATATAATATAAACTTAATAGCCTTCACCATCTTGGCTGCCCCTCCCTGGACATTCTTCAGTTTTATCAATGTCTTTCCCAAAATGGGATATTCAGAACTAAAGACAATGTTCCAGTTGTGGTGTGACCAGGACTATTAATATCTCTGTTCTTGGCTATTACACCCTTCATAATGCAACTTCAGATCACATTTGCTTTTCTTATTTTTGTATCATACTGTATACTCGGTTCAAATGTATATATTAAATGCCTACTGTGTGTCATGTATTATAGTAGGTACAGGGAATACAAAGACAAAAATGAAAAGGTCCCTGCTTTCAAGAAGCCTATGTTCTGTTTCTATTCATATAGATGTTGTAGTCCCCCAAAAGCCCCAGATTTTGTACAAACAAATTTTATATAGCCATACCTCACCATCTTGTACTTGTGAAGATAATTTTTTGACCACAAGTATAAATGTTATATTTATTCCTATTAAATTTCTTCTCATTAAGATTCAGCCCAACGTCCTCGCCTATCAAGACTTTTTGAAATCTGATTCATTCATTGAATTAATTAGCCTCCATCTTTGCATCATTTGCCAATTTGATGACCATGCCATCTCTGCCTTTGTCTAAGATACTGATAAAAATGTCAAACAGCATAGGATAAAGGCAGAGATTCCTGAGTTGCTCCATTAGAGACTTCCTTCCAAGTTATAACCAAATCATGAATGGTTACACTTTGGTTTCATCCAGTTAATTAGTTCTAGTTTCTTTTAACTATATAATTTCATAGGCTATGTGTCTCCATATTTTCCACAAAATCATAAAAGTGGAGCTACTCCTAGTCATTCCAATGCCAAGGTCAGGATAGAAGAGAAGAAACCTCAGAAGGAGACCTCAGACTCTGGAACACAAGGCCCTCTGACAGTTAGAGCCCCCACAACAACTCAAGGCTATCTCGGGAAGGCTGCTAGCAGGAGAGGGAACAGGGCAGGGCTGGACTGGGGGGGTGGAATTCCCTGGGGAGAAGAAGACTTCATGATACCACCTAAAGTATATTAGTGTCCAGCTTCATTGGACCAGGAGTAGCTTTCCTGCCAGCCAGTCACAATAAGGTACAGCAGCACAAAGGTAAGGGATGGGTCTTCCTCCTGAGAGTCCAGTAAGTTAATGATTCCTAACCCTTCAACTCCTAGGATGTGGAAAAGATGGCAGGGAGGCATTCAGCTGGCAGCTGTGATATATAGGAAAACCTGACAGTCATCTCCATGGACCCCAGGACACAGGGAGAAAGATCCTAAACTGCAGCAGTCTAGGCATCAGACATCAGGATGGGATATACCAGGGACATAATTATTGAAGAAGGCAGCCTAGACATGATCCCTGAACTAGGGGAGTGAGCAAAGATGGTCAGGCTGCTATCAGCTATATGGGAAAAAAAGGACCCTTGTGACAAGGCCAGGTTCACAAGTCATCTGGAATTCAGTGGCAATGGGTTTTCTTTCCTCTCCCATCTTTCAATGATGTCACCAGAGTTCAAGGACAGGTTGCTTAGAAGATGAAATGAAGTGTTTGTTACATTTCCCCAATCAGGAAGTAGAAGGGAGAGGGAGAAGGAAAAGGAATAAGAAAGTGGAGAAGGCAGGATTTTCTATTCCCATCCAGAGGAATGTAATTAGATTTTGTTCCTCAAAATTTTCAGGCATTTTCAGAATCCTCCCTTTAAATGATAAATTTAGCATTTATCCTCAGCCCACAAAGCTGTAGGATCAATACTGTCACAAACTACCCAAATGCAGGAATCCCATGATGCCATCTATTTTTAACCTCATCTTCTACTTGATTTTCTGACTCCCTTGAGAGTCTATTGTCTTTCACAATCCTTACTGAGGACTATGGACTCCAAGAAGCTGTAGCATGCACAGTAGCCACACCTCAGTAAACCCATTTTGGCAGATGGCCTAAACAAGATTGAGGGTAACTGATAGGCCTCAAGCCTGTTGGTGAGTTAGGGGGATGTCTACCACAAATATGTGAAGACATCTCATGGCAGAGTGGGTGAATAAGGACAATTTGTTCTAATGGCCATGAAGGTAGTTGAAGTAGGTGCTATGGAACGCTTACAGCTTGGTGAGACATTGAAAATGCCAAGGTCATCCACTGCCTCCCAGGCTATCATCAGTTATCATGACTTTCATCTTGCCACTAGACTTCAATGGCTGGAAAAGAGAGTGAGGCTGACAACTTCGTGCAACTCTACCTCACTTAAATATGGTTCATTTGAGAGTCAAGACATCACCCTGTGATGGGCCTGTCATTGGTCCTCTTCAAAGACCAAAGGACAAACAACTGAGGACCGTAGAGTCAGTCCTTTATTGAAACGATAAAAGGTTGTGTTGTTCTTTTTTTCAATGAAGGTAGGAAGGTGAGAAAATAGGTTTAATAATTTAAATTTTTAAAAATTTAGGCCCCCTGGGACTTAATAAGCTTCTGCCTTCTCTGGCCAGAATACCACTTCTGAATCATCTCTATAGCATGCCTCTGAAAGGATAGCCCCTCATTTTTTCCTAGCTTTATTCCAGGTTCCCCAATTAGAATATAAGCTTCTTTGTATCCCCAGAGCTTAGTAGGGTGCCTGGTTCATAGTATGTGCTTAATAGATGTTCATTTTATGTATCTATCTGCCTATCTGTCTATTTTCTCTGTCAGTCTAACTACCTATGCTTTTCATCACCAGCTTCTTTCCATTCCAGGGAATTTTCAAATGAAGTATTTGAAGCTGATATCCAGAAGCTACGGATGGAATTTGTTATGCATCCATTATCTAAAGTTGGGCTTCAGAAGAAAGAGAAAAATCATTCATTTTCAGAGTTATAAGGTTTTGAAGGCATTTTTAATTTGCTTTTTTTTTTAATAACTTACTTCCATTAAAGGGTTTCTTTTCTTTCCCTTTATTTCTTCATTGGGTTGCCACAATCAATGAATCTGTCACCAAGTGGCCAGTCTACTGGTGATGAAGCTGTTCACGGCCCTTGGAAAACATGCACACTCTGCTGTAGGAATGGCACTCAAAGCCTTTTCAGCATGATGGAACCCCCAAATATCTGGGTTCCTCTGGTACTGCATCAAAATGTTTTTCAATATCTGCCTGTACCTGACAACATGTTATATAAGGAGCAGCACTAGATTTAAAATCAGATGCTGAGTTTTAATCCAGTCATACTATTTCCTGCTTTTATCACCTAGGGTCACTTAATTTCTTTGGGCCTCAGTTTCCTCATTTGTAAAATGAGGTGGACTAGAAGATTTCTAGGATTCCTTTCAACTCTAAATGCTATCATGACGCTGAGTTAAACAATGAAACAAGAAGCTTCCATATGCTAAGAAACTTGAGGGCACCAAAGTTTTGTGGGGTTTTTTAATGAAACAATTCTACATGATTCTGCTTCTAGAAGTATCTTAATCCTTCCTCTCTTGGGGTCCCTGCCAATCTAGAGATTATATGGGAAAAGAGGAGGGAAGAGTTGTGGATGAAATGCACACCTACCCCAGGGAAACTGTCTGAAGATTGTCACCCCTTATCATCTTATATCCTTCAACTGATAGAACAACCACAAATGGGACTTGGAGAAGATCTAGATGTCACCATGCACTGGGTACCTACAGAGACACGTGACAAAAGATTTGCAAATCAACAAACCCTGGAAGCAGTCTTCATTAAAGTAGATGAGTGGAGGCTCCAGCAACAGGGAGAGACTTGCAACAACCATAACAAATAACAGGTATGTGAACAATGACTGTGAGATGGGGCAGAAAGAGAGAGCTGGTTCATTCAGCAATCGTGTACTGGTAAAGGCTTTAAGATAATCATGGAGGACAAAGGCCCTCTAGGACACCTCTCGCATTCAATCTCTGCTCACTATTTCCATTACCACTATCCCAGTGGATAGTAACACTTACTTGGATGATTGTAACAGTCTTCTAACAGGTTTGCCTGCCTTAACCTCCCCACCCCCACAATCTATTCTTCACAAACCTGTCAAATGCATCTTCTTTATACATACGTGTATGTGGTCATGTCCCTCCTATTTTCAGACCCCTCCATTGTCTTCCTGTTATCCAACAAATAAAGTTCAGACATCTCTTCTTGGCCTTTATGAGCCTCCAGGATATAATACTATGCTACTTTCCCAAATTCACCTCACAATATTCTCCTCTGTCAGAGCTATGCCTAGAGTGTGGCAACTAAGGTTTTGACAGAGGGCATTCAAAATTTAGAGGGCATAAAAATTTACTTAGAAGATATGATAACTTAACATGTTCCACAACATCAGCATGCACACATACACACACACACACACACACACACACACACACAAACACACACACACAATAGGAGTTCAGACATGGGCAAAGAACTAAGGAAGAAGTTGAAGATCTAGGCAGCTACGAGAATAACAGAATGCAGTTCTTTTGCTTCCGTCTTCTCTCATTCTTCTTCCATCCCAAAAAATAATATCTAATCTTCTCTACCCCATTCCTGCACAGGAGCTCCCTCTTCCTTCCTTTCTTTCCAGATAGACCAACCTCTTTCTCACTCTCTGCATTCGTAGAAAGAAAACAGGACCCCAGATTGCATGGTTTGAGTAGATTAATTGTTTCTGATTTAACTGTCCATGAGCCCTCAATAGTCAAAGCAGTTCATGCTAAAAATTCTTTAATAGAGCCTTAAGCAATAAATAATTCTAAGAAATATTCTGAGTAGAATATTAAATTACCTTGGAGGATCACAACACATTTTGTGATGGTTGTTGTTGCTGAAAGGGTCTCGTGGAAGAAGAAAAAATGTTGGGAACCATTGGATTAAATGATCTCTGAATTCTCTTTAAATTCTGAAATCCTCACCCCAGGCCACTACAGTAACAAACTTTCCCTCCCGTTCAATAGCATTTATCTTCCTAATTCCCTATATTATGCTCACATTATTTCATGCTGATTGTCCCAAGCACAGAAATAGCTATTTACAATTCTGCCAGGCAGTTGTAGGCATCAGCCACATAATGTTTTATGTGATTGCTGTAGCCTACCAAAATACTACTGATGGATGAATTAGTACCTGTCAAAGCAAAACTAAATAAGCCAAGAGCCAAGCACCTATTGAATCCATTTATTGCTAATTAAAGAGTGAAACCTCTAGTATGATCACCGTTTTGAAAGCTCTCCTTCCAGAGTAAAAGAAATACTTTTATTAAATGTGTTATGTTGTAAATCAATCAATAAACATTTATTAAGCACCTACTGTATGCCAGGCACTGTTCTACATGCTAGGGATGCAAAAAGAGGCAAAAGACAGACTCTGCCCTCAAGGGGCTTACAATCTAATATATCCCTTTCTGCTTGCATGGTAAGAGTTCATCTTTAACCTTTAAAGTAAATCCCATTTATTTTTCCTCCAGTAACTTCTTGTATATCTTTTTCTTTTTGGCCAATTCTGCTTTTCAAAGTATTCTTCTTTTCATTGGATTTTTGTGACATTTTTGCCATTTGGCTTAGTCTGTTTTTTAAGGTGCTTTTCTTTAGTATTTTTGGCACCTCCTTTACCAAGCTGTTGACTCTTTTTTTATGATTTTCTTGAATCATTCTCATTTCTCTTTGCAATTTTTCCTGTACCTCTCTTACTTGACTTTTAAAATCCTTTTTGAGCTTTTCCATGGCCTGAGACCAATTCACATTTTTCTTTGAGCCTTTTGACATAGTAGTTTTGACTTTCTTGTCTTCTCCTGAGTTGGTGTTTTGATCTCCCCTATCACCATAGTAACTTTGTATAGTCAGGATCTTTTTCTAATGTTTTCTCATTTTTCTATCTATTTCTTGACTTTTAACTCTATGCTAAAGTAGGGCTCTGCTTCTGGAGTGGAGGAGGCACTGCTCCAAGTTTGTGCTGCTGTTTTCAGAGATAATTCTGGGGACCTGTAAATTTTCAGTTCTTCTAAAGTGGTATAATCTAGGGAGAGGTGTGTTTACTACCCTCCTGGCCTGTGCTCTGGTCTGTGTGCAACCATAAGCAATCTTTTCCCTCTAGAGCTGTGACCAGGGTCCCAGCCTCCCTAGGGCTCCTGTGTGCTAGTGCTCCTCCTCACCCTAGGGTAAATCCTGTTTATGGCATCTTAATTGTGCCTATTAAAAGTTTGCTAGCTTTTTTTAAAAAAATCCTTTGTATCATCAGAGAAGACTTGCTGATCAGGTTTTATCCCTTTCCCTTCTCTTTCATCTAAAATTATGGTAGCTTCTTAAAAGGTCATCTCAAGATATCTATCAGCAACTTCCCTGGGCAATCCACCCATTCTTACATAACAGAATGTGTGTCAGCCAATAGCTAATTGTGAGAAACTGCCTAGAACAGGCCTTCTACTTCCGGCTTCTTTGGAACACAGTTGTGGGTAAAGGAATAGGAAAAGAAAGAATGACTTGAGCCAAATAAGAAGGAGAAGAAAATAATGTAGGTGGTTTGAAAAGGTTTGGACCAGTGAAGCGAGTCAGGTTGAATTTGGGGAAGAGAAATTTGGCAAAGTTTGGGGGGAAATTGAAGAAAATTTAAAAATTAATCTCCATGTTCAAATACTGATCCAGATTCAACTTCCAGATAGTAAGAGGAACAGAATTAAAGAGGATGTTAAGAAAAATTTTTTAAAAAGACATTCAAGAAGTCAAACAAAGATGATAGTAGAGAATTAAAGAAAATTGTGGAGACTAGAGAGCTGGTCTTGAAGCCCAGAAAACCTAAGTTCATATCCTACTTCTGTCCATGTAATTGTGGGCAACTGATTTAACTTCACAATGCTCTAGGCAAGTATCTAAGATGACAAGTTGCAGAGAAGGTTCTGACTTGCATTGATGGAGAGAGTTTCCTCTTCTGGGAGATTTGCATATCAATTATAATCTTGGGACAGGTCCAGTCCCTAGCCCTAGCTTCTTTCTATAAGAAGACTCCAAATGGATTAGTGAACAGAACCCGAATAGGTAGACTTAAGAAGGAGAAGGCAAAGGTAGCTGAGAAGTACAAGTAAGAAAAGGTAAGTGGTGTAATCAGAGGGTTAAGCAAATTGATAGGGTGAGAAGGTCTAACTGGTGGAATGGAGAAGTGGCAGGTACAAATCTAAAAGAGAGGTAGATGTGGCTGTGGAATTGTTGAGACAAAGGAAAGGAATTTGAAAGGGTTTGTCCATAAAGAGTTCTTGGTTACAGGGTAAACACACCTAAGTAGTTTCCAAGAAGAGGGCTAAAAATCTCAAACATTTTATTGGGTAAGAGAAATTGTGCAATGACTTGAAGCTTGTATTTCTGCCATATCAGTGACTTGAAGCTTGTATTTCTGCCATACCCAAATGATTCACTGTGTTGCAAATGTAGGCTGTTCTCCTTCCTGGAGAATGAAGGGCTCCTAAAGGAAACAAAAGCAAGGCTTCAATGGGGAAAGAAGTTGGGGGATGTCTGAGATGGAAAAAGAGGAGAGGCTTGATCCTTATAAGGATGCTGTAGAATACAAGAATGTTACATGGAAGAGAAAGGTATGGGAATGGACAAGTATACAACTAGAGAATTAAAAGAAGGTTCTTCCTGAAAAGAAGCTGCTCGTGCTCCCAAATATGATGTAGTAAAACCACAGAAGCTATCAGCTGAAAAAAGCAGAGGAAGAAGAGAATATTTGTAGTTGTTGATTCCATGCTCGGGGTTACTGAGATAGTTGTCTGTTGTCTTGATAACAGCAATAGATCCATTGTCTTCCTGTGAGATGAATCTGAACCCTCTGTCTTCTAAACTCCCTGATTTTTCTCTGTTTTGGGGGTTTGACACATTCTTAGATCACCTAAGATGGCATCATCCATGTGGAAGATGCTAAGGACCTGCTTCAGGATGGTTGGAGGACTAGAGCATGGGTGGACATTCTGTGCTGGCCTGCCACATGATCAGGAGCTGCCTCTTTCTGATGGGAATGGGACCTGGACCCCAAAAAGGAAAAGCCCCTGGAATTTCCCCACATGATTCAGGTCTCTGGCAATCCTTGAGGAAATCAGACCTTCCCAGTTAATTAACTGCTCTTTCATTGTCTGCACCTGGCCCCACCCTAGATCTCCTTAATTCCATCTAGCCCCCTTCTCTGCTCCCACTGTCTTTGGTATAAAAGATTCATTTCTCCTCCATGAAAATGCTCAGATTCAATCTGGCCTGCTTGCATTAGTGATACAAATACTCAGATTCCTTAAGAGTCTAGCCAATGCTCAGATTCCTCAAGTCTGGCCAAATATAGCAGATTTTTAGAATCACGCTCACCTACTGGTGTTTTAATAAACCTTGTTTTAATTTGGCGGAAAGAAGGCTTGGATCAAATTCATTTGGGCAGGACCCACGTGTCACTATTTCAGGGCCCCAGCACCCCTAAACCTCAACATTTCCATTGACTGCATAGCTAGGACTGTTGGCATCTTTAAAACCTGCTTGATTCAACAACAAGGCAACAAAGTGGCTTTGGCAACATTCCTATCCAAAGGCAAAATGACTCCTTCATACCACGTGGCATAAAGAGAGAGGGCCCAAAAACTTCGTCTTCCCCACCCCCAACCTTAGGCTACTGTAGTCACAAGAAATATGCTTGAGTCTTTGGCCTTTACATTCATTCTCTTCTGTTCTAGGTACAGGGAGTGGAGTCTGGGAACTTAAGCCATAGGGTCCAGGACCCCAGGAATCTAAACTAAACCAGCCCAACAGCGATGTCCTGAGGAACAAGGATCCCAAGACTCCAGCCCAACAGAAGTACTTCAAGCTTTGGAATTGCTATAATTCCTAATTATAGTGATGAGGGTACAGTCTCTGGGAACTTCCTTAAATCTGGAGTACAGTCTCTGGGAACCCCCTTGAACTCTCCTTGAATCTTCCCACTTGATCTGGCCTTCCCCTGAGGCGGTAAGCCTTTTGTTATCTAGGCCCAAATCTCTACCTAGTTGAGCCCTCTATCTTCAACTGCTTCCCACCTTTAATCCTGTCAAAATCCCATTCTCTTGTTTCTTGGAGTCTTGACCTCTAGTCACCCCAGTCCCATCAAGATCCTCCTTGGACTCCTCCTCTAGTCAACCCAGACTACTTGACCACCCCTAGATCCCTCCCACAATCTTTCTGTATATAAGTTTCATCCTGCCTCCGTGAAGGCTCTCAGTTTCAGTCTAGCTCAGTAGATTGAATTTGGCCCACTTGTGAAAACAAGTGTCACAAAGCTTGAGATTCCTTAAGACAATCCAATAAGAAGAATCTTTAACAAACTTTGTCTTTTTCCTTGGCTAGAAGGCTTGAGTTGAATTCATTTGGCAGGACCCAGCTTGTCAGTGTTTTAGGGTCTTAAAATATACGGTTCCTTACCATTATCATTTTTCTTTAACCTCATCAATAGGACAATATTATAGGACTAACACTATATAGGAGCTGAGCTAAATTATGTACCTAATCCCCTCTCCCTCCTCCACTGAAGTGGTATAGGAGGAAATTATGCCTCCAAAATATTAGAGGGAAAAATTTGTACATTTGCTTTTGTTACATATTTAAACTGGCAGCTTTCCATTTGTAAATGCTAATCTGATGTTAAGAATTTAAATGGAACTGAGATGCTAGTCACCAGGCCCTAAAATAGTGAAACACAATGTAAGTATGAGCCAGTGAGAGAGACTCCCCTATCATGCACGGTACCAGAAAACTGTTTGTGGGATAAAATGTATCAGGCCTGACCCTCAGCGAGTGGTGCCAGAGTAAACCATATTATGTCAAAGGCATCACTCCTTCCACTCTCTCAGGTTTATAACATTATCTGCTATGACTCTCTCTCATGCTGCATACCCAATCAGTTGCCAAATCTTGCCTTTTCTAGCTTCACAGTATCCCTCACATGTGACCCTTCTCTCCACTCTCAGTCCTCATCACCTCTCACCTAGATTATTTCAACAGCCTCTTAATTGGTCTCCCTGCCTCAAATCTCTCAGCACTCCTGTCCATTTTACACACTGCTGCCAAAGTAATTTTTTAAGCACAGATCTGACCATGTGGTACCTCTACTCAATCAACTCTAGTGGCTTCCCATTGCCACTTGGATAAAATATAAACTCTTCTGTTCAGTTTTTAAAGCTCTTCACAACCTGGTCCCAACAGAGAGCTCCAGTCTTATTTTTATTTCACTCAACAAGCATTTATCAAGTGCCCAATACATGCCAGCTGCTAGAGATACAAAGACAAAAAAGAAAGTCTCAGAAAAGAACACATATGCATACATAAGTATAAAGAAAATAGATAATAAGGTGATCTGGATGGGGGGAGAGAAGAAACTAGCAGCTTTCCATTTTCATTGTACATTACTCCTCAACTTGTACACTGTGATCCAGTCAAACTGGCCTCCTCTCTGTCCCTTACATTGTGCTCCTTCTCATATCTCTATGTCTTTGCCCCAGCAATCTCATATGCCTGGGATGCCCCCCTTTTATTGATTCCCTCTCTTTCTTCAAGATTCAGCTAAAGCACGACCATCTACCTGAATCTTTTTCCTGATTCCCTTCAATGACTAGTGTCAGTGACTAGGGAATCCTTCCCAAACTAGCTTATATCTAACTCCTTTATATTTATTCCTATTTATTTTCTACTTCTGCACACACACACACACACACACACACACACAGAGGCAAGGTAAGTAAGTGGATGGATGGATGGATGGATGGATGGATGGATGGATGGATAGAGAGAAATAGATAAATAGATAGATAGCTAAAAAATTAACAGATAGGTATCTCCTGGGTGTCTCTCCCGTTGGCACATGAGCTTCTTGTGAGTAGAGATTGTTTCATTCTTTGTACTTTCATCCTCAGCACCTAGTACCTCTCACATAATCAGTGTTTAATAAATATTTGTTAATGAATGCCAATGGATAGAGAGGTCTTCCCTGAATTAGATGTGGTTGTTGTTGTTCAGTCACTTTTCAGTCACGTCCAACTCTTCACAACCCCATTTGAAGTTTTCTCGGTAAAGATACTGGAGTGGTTTGCCATTTTCTTCTCCAGCTCATTTTATAGATGAGGAAACTGAGGCAAATAGGGCTAAGTGATTTGCCTAGGGTCACACAGCTAGTAAGTATCTGAGACCAGATTTGAACTCTGGAAGATGAATCTTCTTGAATCCAGGTCGCACACTCTATCCACTGTGCTTGGTTTTGTTCTATTTAACGTTTTCTATGAGTGACCTGCATAGATGGTTTGCTCATCAAATTTGTAGCTTTGTGTCCAAGCTAGGACTGGTATCTAGCATCATAAATGGTAGAGTCAGGATCCAAAAGTATCATGACAGGATTGAGCATTGGGCTAAATCTAACAAAATGAAAATCCATAGTGATAAATATAAAGTCTTGTACTTGGATACAAAAAATCAACTTCACATATGTAAGACTGGAGAGGTATGGATAGAGATCAATTTTTCTGAAAAAGACCTGGGAGTTTTAGTAGACCACAAGCTCAGTATGAGTCAGTAGTGTGATATGGCAGCCCAAAAAGCTAATGCCATCTTGGGCTAAATTAAGAAAGGCAGAGTACCCAAAAATAGGGAGGCGATAGCCCCACTGCATTCTGCTCCCATCAGACTTCACCTAGAATACTGTGTTGAGTTCTAGGTGCTATGATTTAAGAAGGACACTGACAAACTGGAGAATGTCCAGAGGAGGGCAACCAAGGTAGTAAAGGTCTTGAGTCCATAAGACATAATGAGGTGCTGAAGGAACTAGGCAAGTTTATCTTGGAAAAAAGGATTTAAGGGGGATTATTATTACTGATATTAATAACAATCTTCAGGTTTGAGAAATGCTATTGTGTGGAGGAGATATTGGATTTGTTCTGTTTGGCCTTAGAGGGCAGAACATGGAGCAATGAGCAGAGGCTTTAAGAGGCAACTTTAGGCTAATCTTCAGAAAAAATTCCCTAACAATTGGAGCTTCCCAAAAGTGGAATGGCCTGCCTTAAGGGCTGGTATGCCCCCCTTCCTAGAGGGCTTCAAGCAGAAGCTGAATGATTACTTGTTGAGTATGGCCACATATATGTGTGTGTATATATATGTGTATGTGTGCGTATGTATATGTGTGTGTGTGTGTATATATATATATATGTGTGTGTATATGTGTGTATGTGTATATGTGTGTGTACGTGTGTCTGTAAATATACATACATATATGTGTGTGTATATGTGTGTATGTATACATGTATCTGTATATATATACATGTATATATGTGTGTATATGTATGTATGTATGAGTACATGTGTCTGTATATATACATATATGTATGTATGTGTCTATGTGTTCGTGTGTATATATACATACGTGTGTGTGTATGTATATGATAGTGTGAATTCCTTTCCTGCATGGTTTGGCTTAGATGTCACCAAGGTCCTCTCCAACTCTCAATGTCTGTGACTCTGTGATCCTTATCCAGATAATAGCCACCTGTGTTTAAAATTATTAGGGTATTGGGGCCAAGCTGCCCCAAAGATCAATCATGAGTTCAGAAAGATTGTCCATAAGCTCAGTCCCATATACTCTGACAAATCACAGAGCCCAGAGCTTTTGAGGCCAGGTCAAAGGAGGGATTTTGCTAATAAGGGAAATTCAAAGCAAGTCTTTTTCCATAAAGTTATCCCTTCCACATCACAACTTTCCCCATCGCAGTTTCAATGTATCACAGCTCAGCATAAGAAATTAATTGGAAATTTGCAGGGAGTTTTGTAGAAGCCACAGAGGACACTTCAAGGCCAGCAGAAAACACAGAGCCTATGACAAAACACTTAACCAAAATTTTACAATAAGGTACTGTTAACACTCCATAAAAGAAAAAGAAAAAATTCAGACTTCTCTGGTATGAAGGGAGGACCAAAAACTTTTATGTGGATTTTCCAGCTCGTGGGGGCACCACACCTTAACCCCATGATGTGGAAGGGATAACTATGTAAAAGGAGCAACACAGTCTAAAGGCACACGCAGCCAAAGATATCTTGTTGCTTTCCCTCCAGAAAAGTAGAAACTAATGAGATAAGATATCACAGGACCAGACTACTAAAGGTAGTCATATTCCGGCTTCCTCCATCATCTTGGGACCAAACTGGCAGGTGTACAATATTTAATAAATTCCCAATAGAATAAGTAAGTTTGTAATTGCACTTTGCTTTCAGTTTTTAGTTCAACTGTAGTAACACCATATTCATGAAGCACCACTCATTAAGAGAACATTTACTGCTAAATCTAGGAGAATGAGCAGGAGGGCTAGCAGTCATCTATCCATCCTCTGAAATTACTCCTTCTAATCCAAGATACTTTCATGCCTTTTATGGTCCAGCCAAGCTGGATTACTCTCTCTCCCCCAGAACATGAACTCCACTTTCCCAACTCTTTGTTTTTGCTTATATTGTTCATTTTGCCTGGGAAAGTCATAAGGGAGAGAGAAAATTATTCACATGTATCTGTCAAGCTATATGCCACATAGAAGTAGGTGTAATAAAGGAAAAGGAACATCAGTTGAAATCATGAAAATTCACAAGAGATAACATCCAAAAAGTGAGCCAGTAATATGTAACCTCTAGTGCCAGATATCTATATACAAGTGAACAGAATACAAGTAATAAACAAAGTAAGAAGATTAAAATTAATCCTGTATCATTTATTTATTGATCTTATTTACAAGTAATTGATTTTCTCCTTTAATTGGCTCTTTGTCTCTGAACTTGGGTCAGAGATTCAGCTGGCCTGTCATGGTTAAGTTTAAAAATCCAGCTCTCCTGCCTCAAGGAATTTAACTGACCTTGGGAAATAGTTATGGAAGCAAGAGAGTCAGACCTGATATCTTTGCACCACCAAGCTTCCTTCAAGGATTTCTGGTTTGCTGTCCAAGAGTCTGAGCTGCTATCTCACACCTGGACTTGGACAAGGAGCACTTTTTAGTCTCATGAGATAAGAAAGGAAGTTATTGCTGGCCTCCATTATCAAACTTCCAACCAATCATGCCTCAGCTTTGTAGCCAATCATGTTCTTTGTTCTCTACTCCCTAGAACCTATCAAAAGGGAACTCTTCTTTTGCCTAGGGTCTTTGGCATAAATGGATGCCAACCATTGACCCATTTATTGGCAGGCAGCATGCCCCTGTTAATAAACATTACCTTGCTCAGAGATTTGCCTCAGTTTACTTTTTGTCAAATTTCACTCAAGACAAAAGTTAGGTAAGTCCCCATTTATTAAATTAGATTTTGAATATTGAGGAACTATTTCAGAATTCAAATTTCAGGGAAAGATGTTTATATGTCTATACACATTGCTGAGAACTTGTGTGTTTCCTCTGCATAGAAGACCGACTCCCAACAGCCCTGCCACAATTTAGCTCTTTAACATTGGACATTTAACCTCTCTGTCCTTCAGCTTTCTTATCTGAAAGGAGAGAGAGTCAGAGAGAATCTGTCTGTCTGTCTGTCTGTCTGTGTTTATCTATTGAGCTGTGGAGGCAAAGTGGAGCAAAGGATGAACAATGCTAAATTCCTTCCAGGTAATCGAATTCTAAAATTCTAAGTTTCTGCTAAAGTCTAAACCACACCTAATATAATGTTAGTTGATTTGTTTTGAGATCAACTACATTCCCTGAGTAACACCCTGCTCCTTCCTGCAGAGAACCTAATGCCCCAGCCCCCAGGCTAAGCAATTCTCCCCAACAGAAAGGATCCAGCAAAGGCTGTGGTAATAAGAGATGTCCAGAGTACCCTTGTCCTCATGGAGCAAACCTCAGAGGCTTTCTTCCAGGGTGAGGACAAGAGAAAAGAAAAAGAAAGGTTAAGAGAACTTAACACCCAGGAAATTTTCCAGCTAGTCTCAGTTCCAGAATGTCAGCTCATTAGCAGGCACTGCAAAGAGAGAGGAAGGGAGGAGGGAAGAATAATGATGCTGGCAGGCCATTGGCCAAGGAAAGCATCACTCCTGGCAAATGTATCTATGCACATACAATATTGCGGTGCTATAATTAGCCCCACTGATAGACCACTCTCATCTAGAAATCTGGGAAGAATAAGATAAAAATCTGGCTCAAAGCTTCCATGACTTCCTTTTTATTAAAGAGATACAAATTGATAGGTTAGAAATTGGACAGGGAACTGGCCAGCTCCACCATTTTTGTTCATTTCATTCATTGACCAGAGCATGCACTCTCTCAGCCACTATAAAAATCAGCTATTCCCCATCTCCTCCATACCTGTCTATTGTGCAGGAGAAGGAAAATAGATGTAAAATTACATGCTCTTATGTTCATAATAAAACTTTAGTTCCTAAACCCTGACTAATCTACAGAGTACTTTCTCTAATAATTATGTGTCTAGACTTGAAATATTTAATGTTGTAGGGAACCATTGAAAATATGCAATAACTACTTTACATTGAATATGTGCAGTCTAACACAATGAATTTAATACTGTACAAGGACACTTTTCATGCTACACTAATGGCTTCGAAGCCATTAGGGCCCAACAGGTAAATAGCACATTTGTGAAAAATTGAACACTGTTTCAATAGGGTGTCAGCTAAGGGGATGCTATGCTCTATCAGGTCCCTAATGTAGTATGTGTTCACAAAATTACCTAATTACATACTTATACAATAACCCAAGCAATTTGGAAAGCATCACTGGCATCCACAATGTGAAAAATTAGGCTGCAAACCCTAGATGGGAGGCATTCCATCTAGGCACACATGAAGGCACACAGTTCCAAATAAGTGGAAGGAATCGATGTAGATTCCTTCGATGTAGAGGTAAGAGTCACCTTACATATAGGCAATAGAAAGTGGCCTGGTTACCACTGGGATTCTACAAATATTCAAAGAATAAGCCACTTCTACTCAGAAAAACTAGGCTACTAACCCCACCAGGAAACCTAGCAGGGAGATACATCATGTTCACTCACTGTTAACATTCCCTCAGTGAGTGGTGTTGCTATAGTCTGACCCTTCTTGAATACAATGTAAAGCAAAATTGTCTCCCCAAAGACAGTGGTAATTTGGACCAATCTACTAGAATCCATTGCTTCTCCTGGCCAACAACGTGGCAATGTTATCCAGTACAATCCAAGGAGTTTTTATATAGGCAGTCAATCAACAAACGTTTATTAAGGGCTTACTCTATGGTAGCCAATATGCTAAGCACTGGGGATAGAACTGTTTTGTTCAGTCATACCCAAGTCTTCATTTGTGTGTGTGTGTGTGTGTGTGTGTGTGTGTGTGTGTGTGTGTGTGTGTGTGTGTTTGTGATTTCTTTTTATTTTTTGGTTGTTGTTGTTGTTATTGTTTGGGTGAGGAGGTTCTTGGCAAAGATACTGAAGTAGTTTGACATTTCCTTGTACAACTCATTTTACAGATGAGGAACAGAGGCAGACAGAGCTTAGTGACTTGCCCAGGGTCACACACATAATGTCTGAGGACAGATTGGAACTCAGAAAGATGAGTCTTCTTGACTCCAGGCCTAGCATTCTATCTACTGTGCTGTCTAGCTGCAAATAAAAGAAGGAAAAAACAAAAAAACAGTCTCTGCCATCAAAGGGCAGAGAAATAAAAGAAAGAACATGACATGTAGATGGAAAATATAGTGGGGTAGACAAATAGGTAAATATCAGGGTAGCCTGAACAAGAGCATGGTAGGGAAAGTTCAGCATGCAACCTAGAGGCAAATGAAGACATGGCTGGCCAGCCACCATCCTCAAATGGAAGTTCTAGGAAGACCTATGCAGTCAGAGAGAGAGAGGCCACAGGGGCAGAGGGTACTTCCAGAATTCCAGGGCTGAAGTGACCTTCTAGGCTGGAGAGGTTTCTAGAACATGGCAGAAAATGATCAGAGCACAGCCTGGAAAGGAATATCGTGTCTCCTACTATACAGGGTGCTGGCCGTACAAAGACAATAGAAAAATAGTTCCTGACCTCTAGAAGCTTATATTCTCTGAAAGGATTACATTATGTAAACCTATATTTACATAGAAAGAAAGTATATAGATGATAATTTGAGGAGGAGGGAGAAAGCACTAACAAACTGGGGAATCAGGCTTTCCATAAGAAGTGGTATATAAACTGAACCTTGAATGGAAATGGGGGGAGGGGAAGGAAAGGGGATCTAAGAGGAGCTAAGAAGGGAGTACATTCCAGGCAGGAATAGCAAAGGTGTTGAAATGGGAGATGGAATGCCAAGTTTGGATAAATGCAAGCAGGCCATTTTGACTAAAATATAAAGTGTGATGAGGAGTAAAGCAAAATAAGCCCAGAAAGAGACTAGAGGAAGACTGTGGAAGACTCGAGATGCCAAACTAAGGACTCTGTCTTTCATGATAGAGGAAACGGGGAGCTGCCAAAGCTCTTAGGCAGGAAATGGAAATTTAAAAAATTCAACAAATTCGAGACAGTCAGACTTATTCTTTAGAAAAATTGTTTTGGCAGTTGTGTGGATCATGGATTAAAGAGGAAAATGACTAGAAGTCAGGAGTTCAATTAGGATGCTATTGCAATAGCCCACATGAGAGGATTAGGTATTGAACTAGGGTGGTGGCCACGTGCATGGAGAGCAAGATAGGTCATAGAAGTGAAGTAGACATAAAATTGAAAAAACTAGGAAAATAATTCGATGTGAGATAAGGAATAGTCAAGAATGATTATAGATTACACGTTTGAGTGACTGGAAGGATGGTGGTACCCTCAACAAGAAAAAAAGAAGTTTGGAGGAGGAGTAAGTATAATGAGGAAGATAATGAGAAATATTTTAGATACATTCACTTTGAGATACCAATGAGATATTCAAGTGAAAGTATTCAACAATCAGTGTGTGTGTGTGTGTGTGTGTGTTGCACACACAAGAACAGGTCTCAGGAGAGAAATGAGGGTTGGATATAGAGATCTGAGATCAATCATCTACTTAGAGGTGATAATTGAAGCCATGTGAGCTCATGATATCAATAAGAAAAAGAATGCAGAAAGAGAAGAAGATTCAGGGCAAAGCCTTTTGGGACACTTGAGAGGGAGCATGGCAGAGCAGAAAGGGCAGTGCTTTGGAAATCAAAGAACCGGGGCCGAAATCTTATCTCTATCACACCAGACTATCCCTTGCTTGTGAGACTTAGAACAACTCACAACCTCTCTGGATCTCTGTTTCCTCATTTTCAAATGA
The DNA here is from genome assembly GCA_028646595.1 of Phalanger gymnotis. Taxonomy (NCBI): domain Eukaryota; kingdom Metazoa; phylum Chordata; class Mammalia; order Diprotodontia; family Phalangeridae; genus Phalanger; species Phalanger gymnotis. Next base: position 342,778,658 of record CM053624.1, read on the forward strand.
TAAGGTTTTACTAGATCAGGGGTGGGGAACCTGCTGCCTTGAAGCCACATGTGGCCCTCTAGGTCTTTTTGTTCTGTGAAGTTTGGATTCAAAGGTCCACCCTTGAGGTTCTAGATGATTACATATGGCCTTGAGGCCGCAGGTTCCCTAGACTAGGTGGCTTCTAAGTTTCCTTCCCAGCTCTTAAACTATATTCCTGTGATTTTATGACCCACAATTAGGAAGCAGGAAATGGATGATGATTGCTGGGAGGGAGAGACTAAGAAGGAGGGATCTGAGAGATCAAAGGAGAACCAGGACTCAAGTATATTTTTAAAATGCCTAGAGGGAAGGTTTCCACAAAGAGAGGAGATTGAAAGGCGGTAGGCTATGGAAGCAGAATCTGTAATACCCTATACAGCACAGTCTCTCTCTTTGTTTTGTTTATCTGTTTTTCTTTGCTACAAAGGAAAGGTTGGGTGGCATTAGGAAAGTGAAAATGATATGCAAAAAAAAGATCAATAAAACATTTGTTAAACACAAAATACTGAAATAAAATGAGGGGTTGGCTTAAATAATATCTAAGGTTCCTTTTAGCTCAGTCAAGCTATGATTCTAGAGTTTCATGATCAACGTTCCCTTTGCCTCAGTTTCTTATCTAGATTCACATGGTGGTACCAACTACTCCCTAAGCTGCAGAATTCAGATTTCAATTGAGCATAGGCTAAGTTCATCTGTTCATTTCTATTAAATGTTGGGAGCATAGAGAGTAATTAAGTGATAAATTATTCTAGTATCCAATATTGTAGTTAAATTATTTCATTTTGGTTCAATGTTCACCTACAAACTTTCATTCAAATACATATGCATTTGTTGTTAGTTTCTGTGGAGCTAAGAATGTATTTCAAATTAAAATACCCTATTCCAAAACATGGCTGTTTTGAAATAATTCTTGGGAAATTAACATACCACAACCCAATCATCCAGAAGAATTGTTACGGACAGACAGTGGAAGGTATGTAACACTAATATTTATACGCAACAAAGATGTCTTCTATTTATTCTATTCAATTGATATCTACAGCTGGATTGTATGTCATTTTATTATCCTTACAACTAAATGCTAAGCCACCGGGATCACAAAGAAATTACCATTTTTTGAAAGAAGTGAGTGTGTTTGCTCTAGCCCCTTTGAGAGAAGTAGTCATTTCAGTGAGAGTTCCAAGAGGGCTAGGATGGCATAATAGCGTAACTTATGGCTTCATATTCCCAGAGCCTAGAGCTCAGATTAGAATAGCACTAAATCTGTCGATTCATTTTGGTAGTATTACAGAGCAGATGTTTAATAAGTGCTTGTAAATTTGAATGTCTGAATGATGTCAAGACTTATTTGAATGGCATGGATCTGGTGACCATGCCTTTTCCTTCACTGATCCTTGTGATATCTACTTGTCACAACATAGGCTTCTCCTATAATTTCACTCTTCAGCTACCAAGTGGTGGCATTGTATCATAGCCATGTGATCAGAGCAGTCCAGCTCAGTCATGTTTTCCCTTGGATTTCTTTTTTTATAATTTTTTTGAATTTTAGTTTTAATTTGTGAAATAAAACAAGCATTACCATAACATTGTGCAATAAAAAAAAAAAAAGATAATTGCACATGAAACTGCAAATCTACCATGGACAACTTGCTATTCTCTTCAAATGTACAACAAAATTATCATGTAAATTGCTTTTTTTTCTTCCTTCTTCCCCTTCCCTGCCCAAGAGATGACTACCACTAGACCTAAATAAATAGGTGTGTGTGTGTGTGTATAAAATTATTCTATACATACTTCTATTTATCAGTTCTTTCTCTGGAAGTAGATAGCATCTTTCTTCATATGTCCATTATAGTTAATTTAGGCATTTTTAATATTCAAAATAACTTATTTGCTCTAAATCATTCTTAAAACAATTTTGCTGTTAGTGTATACAGTGTTCTCTTGGTTCTGCTCATTTCATTCTTCATTATTTTGTGAAAGTCTTTCCATGTTTTTCTAAAATCATTGAGCTCATTAGATCTTTCAGATTTCAAAGGTGGCTATTCTCAAGTCCTCCAAGTTTACCAATGAATTTTAAACTGTTTTTTTTTTAAAGACTAAGTGTCCCTAGTTTGCCTAGGCTAGAAGTGCAGTGGTCTCTCATGGGGCTGATTTTAAACTTTTATTACATTTTAAAATAATCTTTTAAATGATTACAACTTGTCCTTCCCCCATTAGATAGTAAGCTCTTTGAGAGTAGGGACTGTCTTTTGCTTCTTTTTGTGTCCCCGGTGCTTAATACAGTGCCTGGCATGTAGTAGACACTTAATAAATGTTTGTTGAATTGTATTGAAATAAATAGTATGCAGAAGTCCCAAATCTTTTTGAGTGTGTCATAGGCCCCTTGGGCAGTCTGGTGAAACCTATGGACCCCTTCTCAGAATCATATTTTTAAATACATGAAATAAAATCCATAGAATTACGAAGGAAATAGTTATATTGAAATGCAGTTATAAAAAAAATTTAACTTCCAAGACCCCAAGTTAAGTAGGTTAAGAAGCCCTACTTTAAGAACAATTTTTGAAGTTGCTTTAAGGTACAATTTTATATCCTTCTCATTAATCCTGAATTTTCCTTTATTAACATTTTATAACCCAAATCTTATTCACAAACCTCATTATAATGATCGTTCTATCCTCACCAATGGTACGATCTGTGCTCCTGCCCAGTCTACAGGGATGCAGCTATAAGGCAGCTAAGCCTCATAAGAGAACAAATGGAAGGAAAGGAAGAATGGGCCTTGTCAGGGTGTATATGCCAAGGTGAGCAGGACACACGGGTAATAAGCTGCTCCAGGTCGAGAAGATTCCAGGTACTGAAGGAAGTTCCAAGATGAGACAGCAGTAAAGGTACAGTTTTGAAATCCAGAATTGGGGAAATTAAAGCATGCTCACAGACATGGAAACATAGCACATATGTTGTTGCTGTTTGGTCATTTTTCAGTTGTGTTTGACTCTTCATGACCCCATTTTGGGGTTTTCTTGGCAGTTACCAGCGTAATTTGCCATTTCCTTCTCCAGCTCATTTTACTGTTGAGGAACTGGGGCAAACAGAGTTAAGTGACTTGCCCAGGGTCATACAGATAGGCATCTGAGTCCAGACTTGACCTCAGAAAGGTGAGTTTTCCTGATTTCAAGCCTTGCACTTTATGTGCTGTGACACCTAGCTACCTCTAGCATGTGTATGTATACAAAAATAAAATAAAGGAGGAAGGGAACATGCATTCATTAAGCACCAACAATGTACCAGGCACCGTGCTAAGTGCAGCGATTGCTAACAACTGGGGGAATTAGGAAAGGACTCTTGAAGAAGGTGGCCTTTGAGCTGAGTCTTGAAGGGAGCTCAGGGAGGAGGAGGAAGGGGAACATCCCCAGGCGAAGTGGCAGGCCGAGGCTGGACCAGGCAGGAGGTGAAATAGTGTGTATTGGAAACAGGAAGTAGCCCAATGTGGCTGCAGGTAAAGTGTGTGAGGGAGAATAATATGCAATCAGCCTGAAAAGATTGTTTGGAGTCAGATTGTGAAGAGCATAAATGCCAGAGGAGGTTGTGTTCCATCCTAGAAACAATAGGGAGCCACTAAAAGCTCCTGAGGAAAATGACATGGTCAGACCTGTACTTCACAAAGATCAGTTTGGCAGCTGTGGGGAAGGAGGTTGAAAAGGAAAGACACTGGATGCAGAGAGAGTGATTAGGAGGGGATTATAAGAGTCCAGATGGAAAGTGATGAGCTAGGGGATTGTGATGGGAAGGGGAGGAAGGAGCCGAATGACAGAAATGTTGAAGAGAGTTGACGCACCAAGATTTGGCAACTCATTGGATGTGGGAGGTCACAGAATCATAGGTCTAAAGCTGAAAGGGACCTTAGAAGCCAAGTCTAACCCCTCTCATCTGATAAATGAAGATGCTGAGGCATAGAGAGTAAATTGGCCAGGGTTACACAAATAATGGGTTTCTGAGGTAGAATTTAAACCAAGGTCTTCCTGACTCTTAAGGAGACAGACAAACAGAGACAAATAGAGAAACAGAGAGAGAGAGAGAGAGAGAGAGAGAGAACAACTCCATTAAATTGTAAACTCCTTGAGGACAGAAACTATCTTTTGCCTCTTTTTGTAGCCTCAACTCTTAGCACAGTGCCTGGCACACAGTAGGTGCTAAATAAATATTGATTGATTGATTGATTGAAACTGCAAATCTGACTGGAAATCATTGACAGAAATAGGGAAGCTTAGAAGAACAAACTGGTTTAAGAAGAAAGATAGTGCATTTGGTCTCGGCCATGTAATCTATGGGTTATCTTCTCACTGCTTAGCCTATTCAAGCTTGTCAAAGAGTTCAGTTTATTCATACAGGAACTCTTGATGAATTAGAGAAGTCTGTGTCATTCATCTCAGTTCCCTGTTGTAATCTCCCTTGCTTCCATTTTCCCCATAATACAGAAGACAAAGAAAACCACAAAATATCTTCTATTTGAAGAAACAAAAGTCCCCTACCCCATGACTCATTTTCCCCTTAATCAAAGGAAGTCATTTTTCTGGTTTTTTGGAAGAATTTTGCCTCATTAATCTGCCCCTCTCCCCAGCCCATAAGAAGTCCATTTAATTTTAATTTACATACAATTTTTTTTTTCAATTAACAAGCATTTTTTTCCTCCTTGCTACAGCTTCTAGATGTGACCTGGGAAATGCAATAGATTTTCTGGGAGGAGGGGGTATCAGAGGAGAGGAAGACGTGGAATTTTCCCGATGGCAACTGGACAGCAGCAGTTGCGTGGTGCCAAAATATTGAGTGAGGGGCTGACTGACACATGGTGCAGAAATGGAGAGGTTGTCAGCTTACACAGCAGAGGGTTGAGGTAGAGAGGAATTTTTAGGGATAAGGGTAGATGTAGCTGTTGGAGACAAGTTCCATGACTGGTTGTTACTGGGAAGATGAGATGGGACCAGTCCTTTCACCTTCTGATTGGATGATCTCACTCTCAATCTCTCTCTCTCTCTCTCTCTCTCTCACACACACACACACACACACACACACACACACACACAGAGCCATCAAGCTCCCTTTTGAGTTCAGAACCAGGTTCCCAAGGGTCTCTAACCCACAGAAAATCATAAATGATCATAGATTTATACCTGAAAAGTCCTAGAGACCATCAAGCACAATTCCTTCATTTTACAGATGAGGAAATTGAGGCAAAAAGAATTTAAGGGATTTTTCCAGGATCACACAGCTAAAAAGTATCTGAGGCAGGATTCAAATCCAGGTCTTTCCTACTCCAAGTCCAGCATTCTGTACCATCAGGCAGCTCAGTGACACTGTGCCTAGAGCACCAGACCAGGAGTCAGGATGACTTGAGTTCAAATCCAGCCTCAGACACTTACTAGCTAAGTGACCCTGGGCAAGTCACTTAACCCTCTTTGCCTTGGTTTCCTCTTCTGTAAAATGAGCTGGAGAAGAAAAAGGCAAAGCACTCCAGTATCTTTTCCAAGAAAACTCCAAAAGGGGTCACAGAGTCAGATATGACTGAAAACAAGTGCTGCCTCACTTTGGAGACTAATGTTTTCAGTAGACAGTCTTCATGGGATTACATATATAGGATCATAGATTTAGTGCTGGAAGGGACTTTATAAGTCTAGCAGCTCAGTGACACAGTGATATGGTGACTAGTCTTCCAGCCTCAGACCTCTCTCAGGACCTCTCTCAGCCTCAATCTCCTTATCTGTAAAATGACATAGTAACAGTATATTCCTCCCAAGGATAAAACGAGATAATGTTTATAAATAAATTATAATACAAACCATATTATAAATATAACATATATAAATATACAACATTTATAAAGTGCTTTAAAAACTATAAAGTGAAACAAAAATCCCAGCTCTTTTTTTAAAAATCTAGTCTGTCCCATTTTACAGGAGAAAATACTGAGGAGTGTCTTGAGCAAGATTACATAGATTTTCAGTGGCAAAATCAGTCAAGATTTGAACCTAAATCCTCTACCTCCAAAATCAATGCTCTTTCCACTGGTGGCCAGCCTTCTAGCAAGGAAAACAATAAAATGTAAATAATTCAGAGAAACTTAAAGATGGATTAAACAGATTGCATTCCAGTGTTAAACAGTATCTAGTCTATCTGTCTGCTGCAGTAGATTTTTGGGGCAGAGTCCTTCAGTCTCACATAACAATAGCAACAAACACGTATTAAGTTCTTACTATGTGCAAAGCGCTCTGTTAGATGGTAGAGACACAAAGCCAGTTAAAGCCACAAATAAATTGAGTAGATTCCCAATCAGTAATTATGGAATGAATGTAAATTTACCATGTCACTTTCAGTCACTCACTTGGCCTCAGTTTCATCATTTGTAAAAAGAGAATGAATTAATACTGACCCTACTTACATCATAAGCTTGCTGTAAGGATTTGAGATATTAGCAGCACTTTAAAAAATGCAATATCATCTCCTACAAGGGTTATTCATGAGAATCTGTCTTTTAAGCTTCTCACTAAGGAATTCCTTCCTTTCATAAGCACATGGGCTAAGATTCTTAGAATTACCACTCCCAGTAGGGGGAAGTTGGATTCTTACCTGAATTTGTGGTTAGCAGAACCTGACAACCCAAATCACTGATGCTGAAAACTATCATCCCTCTAATGTCTACTAGCTACCCACTAAAAAAGTAGTCCATTTGACAAATGAGCAACCTTCAAATTCAACCTCCTGATTCGTCTTCCAATTCAGATTCTCATCTAAAATCCGAGCTAAGAAAATCCTGCCTCTGAGGCAGAGTTGATTTTCCTGTCCTTCCCAAACACAATTCCCCCAGTTCCCTGCCAAATAAATGAACTTCATTTTCTGCCAATATTTCATAGCTACTAGGTATTGTTGTATCCATAAACTGGAAACTGCACTTGGTGAATGTATTTTATCCACGTGAGCCATCAGGCAAATTTCAAATGCATCTGGCTAGGCAGTAACAGGAATTCCAAAAGTACTGGTATTCCAGAGGGCCCAACAGTGTTCCCAGAAATTCATTAGCTGGAGAAGGAATCAGGGTGGCTTAGCAGCTCATCACTGTCCAATAGAGCCTGGAGGCAATCATAGATAATTTGGAAAGAAAAAGTAAAATGTTTTCATTGCTTTGCAATTATTAGGTGTTACAAAACAGCAATAAATAATGTATAATTTGTAGGCTTCAAATGAACATAAAACTGGTTGACAAACTACAAATCTTGTTTCTACCCTCATAGCATCTCTCATTTGTCTCCTTTCCTTCATTCACAAGGCCACCACCCTACTCAGGCCCTTGTCACCTCTTCCCTAAGTGCAATGGCCTTTTCATTGGCCATCCCTGACCCAAGGTTCTCTTCATTCTAATCCATACAACTGCCAAAGTGATTTTCATCAGATTTGCTAAAGAACACATTTGACCAACATTACTCAACAAACTCCAATGGCTCCCTGTTGCCTTCAAGATCAAATAAAAATTCATAAGTATGGCATTTAAAACACTTTATAACTTACTCCAGTTGGTCTTTCTGGCTTTATTATACATTTCTCCCCTCCACTGATTTGATGGTCTGTCCAAATTGGCTTTCTTGCTGTTCCTCAAACACAATATTCTACTACCACCTCCATGACTTGGCACTAGCTGTCTCCTAGGGAGTGCCTGGAATGCACTCCCTCCTCACCTCTTAAAATCTGTAATTTATCTCAATTTTCACTTCCTGCATGAAGTCTTTTCTGATTCCCTGGTCCCTCCCTCTCCACACTACCTTCTATCTATTTTGTAAATGCTATTCATTTTAATGGCTCCTCCCCCAGAGACTATGGATATTGTCACTTTATCTGTAAGAGGGGACATCTTGGAAAAGAAGTTTTATTGTCATGTGAAGGTTGTTAAACTTCCCTCCCCACCCCCATACTTTTTTCTTCCCTCTTGAAGATACATACTTTCTGTGGAACTGCTGAAGCTTTGTTTGTGTGCAGTACATATTTGGTTAGACTGTAAACTCCTAAAAAGCAGAGATTGTTTCCCTGATCTCTACATTCCCAGCACCTAGTATGGTACCTGCCACATAACAGGGGCTCAAGAAATAATAAAGGGGCAGGAGAGCCATGATGCTCCAACAAAGGTGATTGGGGGAAAGCCATCCTACAGGTAAGGAAGAATAAAGGAGAGAAAAGCATAATGTCCAGGAGGAGAGAGTACAGCATCAAAAATGTGAGAAAGGTCAAAGGACTTCGAAAAGACTATCAGATTTAGCAATTAGAGCATCTCTGGTAAACCTTGGAGAACTGTCAGCCAAGTGATAAAGTCAGAAACTGGATTGTAAGGGGTTAAGAAATAAGTGGGTGGACCTACTGCTCACTGTTAACTGATTCTTGCTTAGGTATTACATCTAAAATATTCCTCACTGGGGGTTTTTTAAGCTAAGGTATCAGTTTGACTGAGGCAATGCCCATTCAGTGACTAAGGCTAGGCAAGAAATGAGGCAAAGAATGGTCTCTTTTACCTACTCAAAAAAAAAAAAAATCAATCTGGGAGGGGGAGACCCTCAAGGTTTTTGGCCAAAACAGAAACAATTACTGTTTACATTCACTTTGAGCCTCATCTATATCTTGCCACTGGACCCAGATGGCTCCTGAGACTGGTGACTTTACCCTCCTTCACTTAAATCTAATTCATTTGCAAATCATAGCCTTACCTTCCAGATGTCACTGGTCCTCTTTGAGAACAAAGGACAAACAACAACAGCTTCTCACTGGTATCACTAGTATTCCCTGGAAGAAGTCCATGTTTCTGCTGCATTTGGTCTTTAACTATCCAGCTATCTAAATCATCTAATATGTTGTTCACAATACTCACCAAGGATATTGTGGTTAATTAGCCTCTTCCCTGCATGAAGGAGTACAGATCTTTCAGGGTGCTCTTTTGACTCCCTGCCATGCTTCAGCTATCATCCTCATCCAAGGTGCTGTCTTCAGAATGAACTTGGTCCTCCATCTACTGGAGGTGCTATGATTACTAAGACTCTCCCGTGTAAGAGCCATAGCTCTCCCCAGCCAATACCTCAACCAGTGCCTAAAATGCCCAGTTTATCTGTCCTCAGTCAGCCCTTACAGTGGAATTCTAAAAAGTGCTTCCCCTCAGCTAGGCTACACCTTAAGGTAGCAAAAGCTGGTCAGCTATTCGAGCTCTAGCTCCAGATATGTGGTCTTTGGCTTATGATCCTCTGGTGCATTATATGTCTAAGTCAAATTATCGTATTTGATGTTCCCCAAGCATGATATCCCTTTTCTCTCTACTATACCTTTGGTCAGCCTTTCCCCCAAGCTCTCCTACCTCACCTCCACTTAGTTGCATTCAACACTTACCTTCTATGAGTCCTTCCCACATTTACCTAGCTGTCAGTGCATTCCCACCCCGCTACCTCCACCAATGCTTCGTAACAATTTTGCATATATCTGGTATCTATGTACATGCTATTTCCCTCAATTAGACTATAAGGTCCTTGAAGGCAGGAGCTGTTTATTTTTGGTTGTGAATTTTCTTCTTTTAGCACAATGCCTGGCAATAGGTTGATAAATTAAGTTGCATTATTCCGTTTGTTTCTTTTTTCTGTTTACTGTTTTGTCATTTACACTCAAGACCATTCCAACCTGTCCCAGCTTATGATTCCCCAGCTGACTTCTCCAATTTCACTTCAGTTTCCTTGTCATATTGGTTATGCCTCTACCCGCTATAGCTTCCTGCTGCTCCAATAATCAGTTCCTCCCTGAAATGTCCATTTGAGGAAGTCTTAATGCCAACAACTCACTGTCAACATGGCCAAGCCTATATAACTCCCTACATGACTTTTCCAACTTGATTCCTCCTTGCAGTTCATATCTTCCCCTCCCTCTCTGATGCTTTTAAGCTCCATGTTATGTACTGCCTTCCCTCATTAGGATGTGAGCTCCCGGAGGATGGGGGATGGGACAAAGGCAACAGAATAGGATGAAGAAGTATAGCCAAGCTCCATCCCATAACTTATGCAAATAGATCTGGAAAATGCACCAGATTGAGTTCGAATCAGGAAATGCAAGGAAAAAAAATCACAGCAAGCATATTTCTAGTCCAGATCAGCTTAGGGAGATAGACAGACAAATCTGTGAACACTGGGGATGGGGTCTGGCCTGGGCAGGACAACATTGATCATTTCAGGGTACAGGAATTGAAAGGGGATTGAGACTGGGCACCAGGGTCACAAACCCATAGCATCTGTTGGGTGGGGAGGCAGGGAGACTGACATTGCTCAAAGTGTGGGAACAGGTGCCAAATGACCTTCTCTATGAAATTCTGCATCATAGATCCAAGCCTGGCTGAGGAGGGGAGCTATACCTTGGGGAGCTGTTCCAGGATAAGGATTGATCACAGGCCCTAGGCTATATACTGAGCAAGAAGCAAGTTGAAAAGCAAGCCCAGATGTGTAGCTTGAACACCAGGAGTAAAGCAGGGTCTCAGTTCCAGCTTCCAGCCCAGTTAGCAGCCTATAGCAGAATAAGCACAACAAGAACCCCAGACAAAAGAAAAGCAAATAGTTTTGTCTTCTGAACCAACAGAGCCTTCCAGCTGGCTAATAGTGTCTGAATCTAGCCTACTGGAAGAATCCTACTGGAATTCCAAACAAGATAAGCCCAGATGTTTTGCTCAGACCCAAACTCAGTTGAGGAATTTGCAGAGTTCATACCAAAAGGGTAGAAAACAGACCCTACCCTGGATCAAACCATTTTGGAAGAATTGAAAAGTTTCAAGTTCCTAGCCTGAGCTGCCCCTGAGACCAGAATAATACAATACTCAATACCCCAAGAAAGTAATATCAGGACCAGACTCAACATTCCTTCCAGCATATGCTGAGCCTGGCCCTACTGTAAAGTCTGAAGCCAGGAAGTAGACTTAGAAGAAAAAGCAAACAAAACTATAATCTCAACATAAAAAATTCATTATGGTGAGAGGGATACGCACAGCAGACCCAGAAGAGAATGATTCCAAAACACCTACAAGCAAAGTCTCAAAGAAAAAAGATAGCTTGGGCACAAGTTCGACTAGAATTCGTAGAAGAGATGAAGCAGAAGTTTTTTATAAAAGCATTTTTTTTAAAATAAATTAAATGAAAGCACTAGGAGAAAACAGTGAAAACAAATTAGAGCTATGGAAGAAAGAAATGGAAAGAAAATTAATAGCCAGGGATAAGAGATACAAAACCTTACCCAAGCAACAAACCCACTAAAAATTAGAATGAATCATATGGAAGATAAGGACTCAATGAGACAAAAAGAAATATTAAAACAAAGTAAAAAGACTAAAAATAAAGGAAAATAAGAGGTATTTTATTTAAAAAAATAACTAACCAGAAAAACAGATCAAGAAGGAAAAAAATTTAAGTTATCAGACTACCCGATAGCCGTGGACAAAAAAATAGCCTAGACATCATCTATAAATAAATCATAATATTGCTTGGATCTTTTAGAACCATAGGGCAAAGAAGAAATAGAAAGAATTCACTGGTCACCATCTGAAAGAAACCACAAAATGAAAACTCCCAATAATATTATAACTGATATCAATAGATTCTAGGTCAAAGAAAAAGTACTGCAAGCAGCCAGAAAGAAAGAATTCAGGTACTAAAGAGCCACAGTCAGGATCACACTTGATTCAACAGTCACCACTACAAAGAAATAGAGAGCTTGGAGCACAATATTCCAGACAGCAGAGGCTATAGGCTTACAACCAAGGATAACTTCCTCAGCAAAACTGAATATAATCCTATAAAGGTAAAACAAAAACAATCTTAATTAAATAGAGGACTTCAATTATTCTGGATGAAAAGACCAAAGCTTTAAAACCTGAAGAAAAGTAACATAGCAGTCAAGACAAACATTAGAATGAGCTGACAATCATAAAGAAATGTTTTTTTTAAAAACCGTTTACATTTGAATATGGGAAGATGATACATCATCCTCTCTGATCCTTATCAAGGGTCATAGAAGGGTTCTAATTAGAAGGCCTAAGTTCTTGATGAATGGAGAGGGAGAAGAATACTCTAGGGATATGGAATGGAGCAAGGAGAAGGGGATGGGGGAGCACAGGTGACACTTGAACCTCAATTTCCTTTGAAATGGTTAAAGGAGGTTAAAGGAGGGAAGAATACATATATACATATACGGTGTGCATAGAAATATATTTCACAGAAATATATTTTACTAAGCAAGGAAATGGGAGAGAAAGGAGAGAAGGGAAAGGAGAAATTAAGAGGGAAACCAGATTAAGGAAGAGATTAGTCCTGAGCAAAATTAACTCTAAAGTATGTGCAAAAATATTTAAAGCAACTTTTTTGTGGCAACAAAGGATTGGAAACTGAGGGGGTACCCATCAATTAGAGAACGGCTAAACAAATTATGGTGCATAAATTTGGTGGAATACTATTGTACTGTAAGAAATTATAGATGGTTTCAGAAAAAAACCTGGGAAGACTTATATGAACAGAAGCATCATAGAAAAGTGTGCAGAATCAAGAATACAAGTTATAAAATGGTAACAATATGGTAAAGACAACTTTGAAACACTCAGGAATGCTAACTAGCACAATGACCAACCATGATTTTAGAGGCCTCAGGATAAGCCACGTCACTCACCACACGATAGGCCAATGAAGGACTCAAAATGCACATTGAGATTTTTAAAAATGTGACTAGTACAGAATTTGTTTTATTTAACCATACATTTTTATACCAGGGGTTTTATTTTTCTCTCTCTCAGTTAAAGGGTTAAGAGAAGGTGGGAGGGAGATAAAATGGATTTTTGGTAATTAAAAAAAATTATAAAAAGAATGTAAGCAACCTGAGATCAGGGACTATCTTTTTTTAAAATTACATTTATATTCATAGTACTTAGCACAGTGTCAGGCACGCAGTGTGTGTTTAATAAATGCATCGTCTATCAATCTGTTTGTCTGTCTGTTCATCTATTTGTCTCTCTCCACCCTCTCCTCTCAGAATCTCAGTTCCACTGTTACCTAAAACATTCAAAACTTCATTTTTCTTCATAGATCATACCCTTTGCTCACCTCAAGTATGAACATGTCAGCTCCATTTCCTTAAATGTGAAAGAAGCTGGCTAATACTTGAGTGAGGAAACTGTCTTAACCTCTCATCTCTACTCACATTCCTCAGCTCTGGGAAAATAGTAAGATTGACCTAAATAACATCTCTTATGAATATGAAGTGGGGGCAGCTAGGTAGCACAGTGAGTAGAGCACCAGCCCTAGAGTCAGGAGGACCCGAGTTCAAAATCAGCCTCAGACACTTGACACACGTACCAGCTGTGTGACCTTGGGCAAGTCACTTAATCCCAATTGCCCTGCCAAAAAACAAAAACAAATCAATGTGAAGTGGAGGTGACAAATAGATTTAAGGATTAGATCTCTTAGACACCATACCTGAAAAACTATGGACAGAGGTTCATTCACAATATTGTACAAGAGGCAGCAACAAAAAATATTCCAAGAAAAAGAAGAGCAAAAAAGCAAAATGGCTGTCTGATGAGGCATTCCAAATAGCTGAGGAAAGAAGGAAAGCAAAAGGCAAAGGAGAAAGGGGAATCTATATCTAACTGAACACAGAATTATAGAGAATAGCAAGGAGAGGTAAATTTTTCTTAAATGAGCAACGCAAATAAATAGAAGAAAACAATAGAATTGGAAATGTGAGATTCTTTAAGAAAATTAGAGATATCGAAGGAAAGTTTCATGCGAGAATGATCATGATAAAAGGCAAAAATAGTAGGGATTTGACAGAAGCAGAAGAGATTAAGAAAGATGGCAGGAATACACAATGGAACTATACAAGAAAGATCTTAGCATCACCTGGTTCTGTGGTTACTGATTTAGAGCCAGACATCCTGGAGAATGAAGTCAAGTAGGCCTTGGGAAATGTTCCTCCCAATAAGGCTAGTATAGGTGATAGACTTCCAGATGAGCCATTTAAAACCCTAAAAAGATGATGATTTTAAAGTGCCTCACTCACTATGCCAGCAAATTTGGAAAACATAACAGTGCCCACTGGATTGGAAAAGATCGGCTCACGTCCCAATCCTAAAGAATGGCAAGGCCAAAGAATGTTCAAATTACTGAACAATTGTGTTCATTTCATGTGCCAGAAAGGGTATCCTTGAGATTTTGCAAGCTAGGCTTCAGCAACATATGAACCAAAAAATTGCCGGAAGAGAAGTCTTGATTTCGAAGAGGCAGAGGAAATGGAGACAAAATTGCCAACATTCACTGCATTATGGAAAAAGCAAGAGAGTTCCAGAAAAATATCTACTTCTGCTTCGTGGACTACACTAAAGCCTTTGACTGTGTGGATCACAACAAAATGTGGCAAGTCCTCAAAGAAATGGGAGTAGCGGGTCACCTTACTTGTCTCCTGAGGAAACTGTACGTAGGCCAAGAAGAAACAACAGTTAAGAACTGAACGTGGAACAATTGTTTGAAGATTGGAAAAAGGAGTATGACAAGCCTGTATATTATCACCTTATTTATTTAACTTATATGCAGAATACATCATGTGAAATGCCAGGCTGGATGAATCAAAAGCTGGAATTAAAGTCACCAGGAGAAGTATCAGCAATCTCAGATATGCAGACAACATCTCTCTGGTGGCAGAAAGTGAAAAGGAATTAAAAAGCCTCTTGATGACAGTGAAAGAGCTGGCTTGAAGATTAACATTAAAAAAACCCTAAAACCTTGGAAACTTGTCCCATCATTTCCTGACAAAAGAGGGAAAAGAAACGGAAGCAGTGTCAGATTTTATATTCTTGGGCTCAAAGATCACCGCAGACAGCAGCTGTAGCCATGAAATTAAAAGATGCTGACTCTTAAGAAGGAAAGCTATGGCAAATCTGGACAATGAAGCAGAGACATCGCCTTGCTGACAAAGGTCCATGAGAGCCAAAGCTATGGTTTTTCCAGTAGCAACGTGTGGCCGTAAAAGTTGGACTATAAGGAAGGCTGAGCACCACAGAATCAACACTTTCCAATTGTGGTGCTAAAGAAGACTTTTGAGGGTCCCCAGGACATCAAGGAGGTCCAGTCAGGCAGTACTCAAAGAAATTAATTCAGGCTATTCACAGGAAGGTCAAATGCTGAAGTCGTAGCTTAAATATTTTGGCCATACAATGAGAAGATGGGACTCAATGGAAAAAATTCTAATGATGGGAAAGATTGAAGGCAAAAGGAAAAGAGGATGAGATGGATCGATAGTATCATGGAAACAATGAACATGAACTTGGACAGATTTTGAGGGGTAACAGAGGCTAGAAGGGCCTGTGGTGTTATAGTCCATGGGGTCATGGAGAATTGGACATGACTGAACAACACGTTTCATAGAGAAGGCTGAAAAGTCTGGTGACTTTGCCCTTCGGCCTGACAGTAATTTGTCACAACCTTCTCTCTGCCAGGTCTCTCTACGCAGAACTAAAAGTATGCAACCAAAAAATAGGAGCTGCTTGCAGATACAATGGCATTTGGGGCAAGGAGGCAACCTCTCAAAGAGGTGTATGGTTTACCACCATTTTCCCTATCTGGAGTACCCTCAGACTGCGCTGAGCATTAGTTTTCTGTGGATTCAACTTTACCTCTATCTAGCCAGCCTTCTCAGTACACATGACGCATTCTTGCAAAAAAGTCCAATTTTGAACTTCCAACATGCACTTCTATATAAGCTCTAGCTTCTGCCTCCAGTTTTCTCCTTGAACTCGCCACGTACCGGATCTACAGCACCAGAAGTCAACGGCCAATTAGAACTGGCAAATCCTAGTTCTGCCACTTATTCTTCATGACCCATTTGTTTTTCCTCTTTGAGCCTCAATTTCCTCATATGTAAAATGAAAGGGTTGGATTATTTGACCTCTTGGATACCTTCCAGCTCTAAATCTATGATCTTATTAAAAAGGCATCTGGGGTATGCAGTGGATAAAGCGCTGGGCCTCATCTTCCTGACTTCAAATCTGGCCTCAGACACTTACCAGCTGTGTGATCCTGGGCAAATCACTTAACTTGCTTTTCCTCAGTTTCCTCATCTGTAAAATGAGCTGAAGAAGGAAGTGGCAAACCACTCTACTATCTTTGCCAAGAAACCCCCAAATGACATCACCAAGAGTTGGACACAACTGAACAACAAGTGAGCCTAAGAATTGAAGTAATGGGAGGCCTCCCAAGATGACCTTCAGGATAGCTGACAAACAGCTAAAGTGACATATAAACAGAGGAGTCATTGAGCCCCTTGAGCAAAAGGGGCCAAGCCTGGATAGCCTCCAAAAGCCTCTCTACCAGCAGGCCTTCAGTGAAATTGGTAGAATGGCCAGTACCCTTTTGGCTTCCCATACAGTCTGCTCTTCCTTCAAAAAGAGGCATCCTGTTATCATGTTATCAGAGGACCTGGGTTCATATTTAACTATATGACTATGTAACATAACTATGTGGCCAATTCTCTCAACCCTTCTGAGCCTCAGTGTCTCATGTACAAAATACAAGGGTAAAATTCAATATCCTCCAAGTTCTTAGAGTTCAGAAGCTATCTAGACTCCCTGCCAGCTCTAAATCTATGATGCTATTGCATCCCAGACCCTGGCATTATTAATCTATCAGCTACTAGCTCTAGAAAGTTACTACCTCTCCCCTCAGGGTTCTGAGGACTTCAGGGGTGCTGTTCTAACACTACACTTTATGAGCCTTCACTGGGGTGATTCCAGTCATTGATTATCAGTGACATTACTTAGCCAACGAGGCTCAATTAGCTTTAGGAAACAGGTATTTATTAAGCTAATAGTTGGTATCAAAGAACAGTAAGAACAGTTGGTATCAAATATCCTTTTCACTTACCCACAACCCAAGTACACTCTCCTACAAGTGTATACAACATCCAGTAGAAAGTGGGCTCAAGCTTAGCGCATAAGATGTGGCAAAGAAAGGAAGTCACAGCTCCTGGAAGTCCTTTTGTAGGAAACTGTATGAACCCAGGGAAAACACTTAACCACTCAGCCTCAATTTCCTCATCTGACCATAGTCTAGATGCTAAAGACATTGTTTAAAAAGAAGTTCTGACCTTAGAGACAAGAAGACCTAGTTCTGAATCCTGACTCTTACACTTCATAGGTATGTGACTTTAGACAAGTCACTTAAATGCTCTAAGCCCAATCTGTAAAAAACAGATAATACCTGTACTACTTACCTCCCAAGGTCTTAATAAGGATCACGTGACACAGGTTAGCATTATGGGAACCTTGACAGTGCTACATGAGTATCTGTTCTCTCTTCCAAATATAACTGTAACCTCCCATGATGCATCTTGCTTGGTGAAAAACATCCACTTAGCTTGCTCTACATCCTAACACTCCTAATTACTATTCCTACCATACTCTAGAACTGTGGATACAATGACCCTCTAGTAGCAGAGGCTTCTTCTTCAAGCCATTAATGTTACTTGTGCTATAATTCTGCTAAATCTAAGTGAGTGTTGTCAAAGAAAGATGTGACATCCAGCTTGATATCCATTTTTTTTCCTTTCTCTATCTGAAGATTTAACAAAATCTGGACCTTTAACAAAAATCAATACATAAAACCGCTCTTGCCATTTTAAATGACTGCTTTGGCTCTCCTCATCTAGTTAAGCACAGATGATACTTTTTCTGGGGTGAAGATAAATGCATTCATTTCTTAAGTAGCCCGGTGCAGAGACAGCCCTTTGCTAGATGTTGGGGCAGATTTGTGGCAATGAGACAAGGTCCTTACCTTCAAGAAGCTTACAGGCTAGGGGAAGAATAAGACATAAACAAAGTAACTATAATGACGGCTCAGTTAGGTAGCACAGTGGATAGAGTGCTAAGGCTGGAGTCGGGAAGACACATCCTCCTGAGTTCAAATCTGAGCTCAGACACTTACTTAGCTTGGGTACCTTATGGGCAAGTCACTTAAACCTGTTTACCTCAGTTTCCTCATCTGTAAAATGAGCTGGAGAAGGAAATGTCAAACTACTTTAGTATTTGCCAAGAAAACCCTAAATAGAGTCATGAAGAGTCAGGCATAATTGAAATTGAACAACAACTGTAATTACAAATAAATGAAAAAAGCATTTATTTTGTCAGACATCATGCTAGACATTGGGAATACAAATACAAAAAAGCAAGGTAATGCCTGCCCTCGGGAAGCTTATATTCAACAATACATACTTTAGCAAAGTGGCCAAGGAGGGGCATTTTGGTCTGGGATGTTGAAAAGGATGCTAAATGGAACAATAGGGCAATTGATTAATTTGAATTTTCCAGAAATGGTAATATTGATTACTATTCACAGAGCTGGAGGTAGAAAGCAGAAATGTGGGGAATGCAGAAAGGGTAGATGCTGCATAGCAGCATGGGCTGAAGATGGTCTGGGTTAGATATGGAGAACTCTCATTAATATTCAATATTACATAAAAATATGTTGAGGACCAGACTTTCTGGAATGCAATTTGGAACTTATACCCAAGAAGCTACTGAATTGTGCGTGCTCTTGGACCCAAGGACACCACTGCTCAGTCTATGCCTCAAAGAAATCAAAGAAAGAAAAGAATTGCTATGTACAAAAATATCTGTGCAGCTCTTTTTGTGGTAGCAAAGAACTGGAAACTGATGGGTATCCATCACCTGGGGAATGACTGAACGAGTTGACAGATTATTACTGTGCTGCAAGCAATGAAGGGCGTGGTTTCAGAAAAACATGAGAAGACTTGTATGAAATGATGCAGAACGAAGTGAGCAGAACCAGAACAATTCATATAATAATAGCAATACCATAAAGACCAACAACTTAGAAAGACTTGGGAGCTCTGATCAACACACTAACCAACCACAATTCCAGCAGACTCCAGATGAAGTATGGTGACCATCTTCTGATAGAGCAGTGATGGACCCATGGTAAAGGTTGAGATTTTTTTGGCATAGTCAATGTAGGAATTTGTTTTGCTTCACTCTACGTGTGAATCCTGGCTTTGGGCATGCTCATGGAGCAATTTGAGTCCCCTACCACATGGGTAGGGGCAGCCTCCATGATTGATTTTCTGCATCTTTAAAAGTAGACTATTATTAAAAGTAGACTGCTCTCTCTCCTTCCTTCATGTTCCTAGCTGCTGTGCCCACCCAAAGTGGATGCCATGAATTGCACCAATGAGAGAGGGAAGGGATTGGTTATTCCTCTCCTCTCCTTTTACCCTGGATCTGAGAAATGGGCTGCGGGTGTTTGTTTCTGCTTTCTGTTATTTGTCCTCCGTTTCAGATGCCAGAGGTTCCCCTACCAGATCTCGCATTTATGGCATCATTGGAGCCAGGATTGCAGGCAGACTACCTGGTATAGCAGCCAGGCTGGCATGGAAACCCTAAGAAGGAAGGGTGACTGGGACTCAAGCCCAAGGTAAGCTTTGACTTGGAACTGGGACTGCACTCTGTGGAATCTTGCTAAGTCATACACCTCGTCCCTTTCTACTCCCTACAAACTGAGGTTGTGCAGACAGCGGATTATGTCTCCAATGTGTGGGGCTCAGAAGTATGTTCTTATATTTATGATTATCTTTTAAAGTCAGTATTCCTCCTTTGTAAAAGCTCCACTGTGCTGTCCACATTTTAAGAAGGGCTTTACTTTTCTAGCTTTCTCATTTGGCAGCAGGGAGAGTGAGAGAGAAAGAATAGAGGATTGAAATTAATTTTTTTAAAGAACTAAAAAAGTATATCTGAATAGTATTGAAATTTTTCTTAAGAGTATGATTGAGGGGGAGAGGAATGGAAGAAGGCCACACACCTGTGATTTCATGGACGTAGGAAATACCCAGTATGAAAACTCCACCAATAAATACCCATAACACACCTGTAACTTATATTATTAGAGGGTTGCATGGGGACACTAAGAGTTTAAGGGACTTTCCCAAGGACACACAGAGGCAGGATTGAACCCTGATCTGACTCTGAGCCACAGCTTCACAATGTATCCTGAGGAATGAAATAAAGAGTTGTAAAATGAAATGTTGTGAGACATCTAAAGAGGAAGGCTACTGCTGACCAGGGGCATCAGAGTAGCCTTCAGTTCAGAGAGAAGATGGAATTTCAGTTAGGTTTTTTTTTAGTTACCAGGAGTTCCTCTGGACGTAATAGATTTGCAGTTTCATGTGCAATCATCTCTTTTTTTATTCTACTATGTTACAGAAATGCTTGGTTTATTTCACAAATTAAAAATAAAATAAAAAAATTTTTAAAATGTTGGGCTCAGTCCACACAGCTGAACCATATGGTATATGCTGCAACTAACTTCGTAGAAAGGCAGCAAGGTGGTTCAGTTTAGAATAAGAGGCATGAGCCAGGAGGACCTGAGTTCAAATACGGCCTAAGACATTTAGTAGTGTGTGACCCTGGGCAAGTTACATGACCCTATTTACCCTAACCTACTGGAGAAGGAAATGGCAAACAACTCTAGTAGCTTTGCCAAGAAAATCCCATAGACAGCATGGTCTACAGGGTAACAAAGAGTTGGATAAAACTGAACAACTCCCTGGAAAACTGACATTCAGTCCCCTAAAATCACTAGCCCACTCAAAAATAAATCTCTCTCAACCAACAGCTGAACGGTGAGTTTGAAGAGCTCTAAATGTAAAATTAAAATGGCAACTGAGTGCAATCTCCAATATTGATTAAACATCCACAAGTTTTATCACCATGTAATTGCTTCACAGTCACTTTTTTCACAGTGAAAGCACAAGGGTTTCTGAATAAAAATTTTAATTTCAAGGTACCTCTATAATTTATTGTGCCTGTTACTGCCATATTATAAAAGCCAGTGCAATATCTCTTCAGGCCACCCAGCCTATGTTTTCCCAATCTGTCCTGGCCTCAGTGTCATGTTTATGCTCTCATCTTTAATCAGTTTATAATTAGAAGGTGAAGAGGACAGCAGTGCTTACAAGCTCAACTTGAAACAGAGGTGGCCCAGAATGAGAATAGCTTCACTTCAGATCACTCTTGTCAGTTCCTTTAATCCATAAGAAAAACAAGTATATTGGAACACCTTTATAACTCTGCTGTTTCAGAGGAGTGCTCATAATGTAACTGGGCTATATCAGACTTGGATGGCACAGGCTGCTGCTCGGAGGGATCTGAGGTCTTTTTAAATCCATGGGTAGAAAGGTAGAATTTGGGAGCAGAGAGAATATAAAACAAAAGGAACAGTGATTTTTGTAGATAGCAAATATGCATGATAAAGGCAAAAGCTTAGATAAGAGACTGAGGCCCATGGCCCCACCTGCTGGACCTAGCCTTTTGTTGTGGCCCCTAACTTCACTGGCATGGCAATCGAAGAGGATCTTAGGAATGAGAAGAGTTTCAGCATTCCAACCCTACTCATCTCCTGTGGGATTATCATCACCATCACCATCATCACCACCACCATCATCCCCACCACCATCACCACCACCATCACCATCACCATCATCACCACCATCACCATCGCCATCGCCATCACCATCACCACCGCCATCACCACCACCATCACCATCACCATCACCATCACCATTACCACCAACATCACCACCACCATCACCATCATCATCACCATCACCATCATCATCACCATCACCATCATCACCACCACCATCATCATCATCACCATCACCATCACCATCACCATCACCATCACCATCACCACCACCATCACCACCACCATCACCATCACCATCACCATCACTATCGTCATCATCATCATCATCACCATCACCATCATCACCACCACCATCATCATCATCACAATCACCATCACCACCATCATCACCATCACTATTGCCATCACCATCACCATTATCATCATCCATCATCATCATCCATCATGGTCTCCATCATCCTCCTCATCATCATCACAATAGCATTTATATAGCACTTTAAAGTTTGCAAAGCACTTCACAAATATTATCTCCTTTTATCTTCATAACAACCCTGCAGGGTAGATATTATTATCCACATTTTACAGATAAGGAAACTGAGGCAGACAGAGAGGAAGTGACTTTTCCAGGGTCAAACAGCTAGTAAGTTTCAACACTAGACTTCAGCCCATCTTCTTGACTCCAGGTCTAGCACTTTAGCAGCTGGACCAATCAGCTGTCTTGTATTTTAAAGTGATGAGTCATCAAAGTGGGCTATTGAGATGAAAACACAATTAGGGATTTAACAGGGATTAAAAGGAAAGTTACAGCCCCAAATCAGATAGCTTTAGGGGACCAATGACTTCAAGTCTGTAACAGTAGAAAAGCAGTCAAAAAATGCGATTTAATCTAAGAATTCTAAGCCTGAGAAATTCTGATGCTTCTGTGGTTATGATGCCTGCTAGATTCAATGGGTAGGATAGGTTCTCTTTTCATACCTCTGTTCACCACCAGAGCTGTAGCTTTCCAGGCCAGTCACAAAAGGCATGTCTCTTCACATAGTATAATGGGGACTGGGTTGTATAGAGCTCTACTATATATGACTTCCACATATTTCTCACACACACACACACACACACACACACACATCCCAGAAATCTGAAAGCTCTCTTCTTCCATTGCCACTGTCTATATAGAATCCCCCTCAAAGAAAAATCACTCATTCTTAGAATTAGAACTATCCAAAAACAGGAATGGTCAGCTACATACATAGCAAGTTCCCCATCACTGGAAGCCCACCTCAGGAATGAAGATGTCATAAACAACTTATGATTTGGATAGAAATTGGATTGAATGATTTTCTAGAGAACTTTCGGCACCACAAAGTTTTGGTTTTTAGGATCCTATAAATATGTTTCTTCTTTGTCTATGGGAATGGGTTCCTTCAATATCTTTTTTTTTCCTATTTTCAAAACCTTAACTCAAAGGATTGACATGGAAATCTCAGCAGTCACAAGTATGTTGGAGATGTACCTTTCATCCATAAAGTATGTTTAGCTTTAAATTCCCTTCACAATCTGGCCCCAATCAACCTTTCTAACCTTATTATCCGTGCTTCCCCTTCCCACATTCCACACCACAGCTAAACTGGCCCTCCTGCTCTTCCTCACATGTGGCCTTCCCATCTCCCATCTCTATAACTATTCCACATGCCTGGAATACACTCTCATCTCACCTCTATCTTTTATAATCCCTTGTTTCCTCCAAAATCCTGCTTAAGTGGTTTACTTTTTATATAGAGCCTTTCCCGACGATCACCACCCCAGAAGCCAGCACACTCCAGCACTCTCCAAAATTATTATTTTGTACAGACATACTTGGGTACGTTTCCTCCCCAGTAGAACATAAGTTCCTTGAGGAGAAGCTCAGTTTCACTTTTGTACTTGTATCTTCAGTGCCTAATACAGTACCCAACACATTGTAGATGTTTAATAAATGTTTTTGATTTGTGCTGTCTGCCTAATGTCTAAGTTTTATGTAACATTTGAATATTGAGCGAAGGATGCTAAGAGGCACTATGGCATATTAGATGGCCTACTAGACATGATAGGGTTCAAATCCTGTCTCTGATAGTAGCTAAATGATTG
>CM053624.1:342802835-342853297 GCA_028646595.1 Phalanger gymnotis
CCTTTCTTGCCAGCCTCAGTGCATTCTGACCTTTAGCACCCCTAATTATTTTTACAGTATCATATCCATGCTTTTAAACTCATTCTGTTATCTGTTCTCATATGTATTGTATGTATTTTTGTATGTATGTCTGTATCTCTGTATGTATTTTTAAATTATCTAAGCCATGAATTCCCTATGTTCCACATCTCTTTTGTCAGACAATTCCCATTTTTCCTCCCCCTTTTATGACACAATAGCATTCTAGTAAGACTCAGGTGCCGAAGTTTGGTCAATCATCCCCCAATAAATGGGTACCCATCGTTGCCAGAGGGTGAGATCGTCTTCGCTGTTATCTGGGAGGCAAAAGCAGGAAAGCAAAGGTGGAGATTTGAAAACCATGAGATGTTGATATGGGATGAAGAATGTGGAAGAACATTCTTCAGAACTGCTGGCTATGTGCAAATCAAAGTGATAGTGTAGAAGCAGAGGCCAAGAGAGTGCTGATTAGATTGAGGCAACAACTAGCAGCTGGGGAATGCTCCTGAGGCTTCTCCATAACCCTTCCTTCACCTCTCCTCCTTAAAGCAAGCAGTCACTTTGGTTCACTTTCTGTTTTCTTCCTTGTACTTCTTTGGCTTCCAGGGGAAAAAAAATGGCTAGCACAGGGAAATTTCCCTAAATGTTTGTTTTCATTTCTAAGCTATTTAAATTTTTATTAAAATTTGATGGCCATCAACCTGAGCTATTTGCATTGGTTATTGAATGCATGGAGCAAGAGTGAGAAGGGGAGAAAGAGAGAGGAAGCCAGATCTTTTAAAAGGATGAGACAACTTTGGTGTCCTCTTAGCTGGGGGTGGATAGGGCAGGGCTGCAGAGAATGAGAGACAGACAGACAAGAGACAGAGAGAGACAGAAACAGAAAATAGAGACACAGACACCAAAAAAGACAGAGAAACAACACCTGTGCAATTTATTCATGCTGTGTTAAAAATAATTCAAGCATTAAACTTATTCTCTCTTGTTTTGTATGAACCTGAACCAAAAAAAAATTGTTTTGATCTAGAAAGCTGTGCTGTAGAGATGAGTAGAAAGTCACAGATTTGGTCTGATGGCAGGTAGCAGGTTTCCCATGTGGCTGCCTACCCCAGGGGAGAGGAAAAGCAACCGCAGATGTATGCTGTTGTTCAGATCAGGGGAACCAAAATCCCAAATGCTCTAGCTTTTAGCAAGGTCATAGCTGACCAACTGTCATTGCCCAGAACTAGAAGCCTCCAGGTCTCTCTTACAAACACCCCTGGAGGTTCAATCTTCCCAAAAGAAAAAAATGTCCAGAGTCTCCGAAGAGAAACAAGTAATGCCAATCAGAGTGTCATTTCTAAAGAGGCCACTGAGAGTTCCGCCATTCATTCTTGCCCTGTCACAAAATGGGGGAAGAGGATAAGAACTAAGCCTCTAAATCTTTCACTCAAGGGCCCAGATTAAGGATTTTACATACATTTTATTTCATATGTACATATGATAATATATGGCAGATCTTCAGACTGGAAAAGTAAGAACAAAAATGATTAATGTTGTCTCCCAGATAAAACCGTAAGTTTCTCGAGGTCAGCAATGGTTTCATTTTTGCCTTTTATATCCTCGGTTATCAGTACATAGTAGGTGCTTATTAAATACTTTCTGATTGATTCTAAAAGTCACCAAATACAGGACATATAAGATATATACATGTTTATGTATGTATCCTGTCACTCAAACTAACACCTTTTACTGAGCACCCGCCATTTTAGATGCTGTGAGAATTTATAATACAAAAAGGCATACAGTTGAGGAAACTGAGTCAGAAAGAGGTTAAGTGACTAGACCAGGATCCCACACCTAGTAAGTGTCTAGATTTGAATTCAAGTATTTCTGACTCTGGGTCCACTGCTCTCTCCACCTAACTGCCTTTATGGACCATCTGATGTTTTAACACTAATAATTTTCTAATGATGCTATATGGTTGTGAATCAGAGAATACCACCATCTCTAAAGAACCAAAATTTTAAGTGACCCCAAGGGCAACACAAAACTACATGGTCAGGGCATCCAATTGCAAGATATTATGAAGTACAATGGAAAGGGTACTGGATTTGGAGACGTAAAGTACTAGGTTTGAATCTTGACTCTTCTACATAGTACCTATGGGACCTTGGCTAAGTCATTTAACTTCTCCAGGTCCTCATTTATAACATGAGGATGGCTTCAAAGGTCCATTCCAACTCTAGTCCTATAATCCTGTGATACTAATAATGACTTTCAAGAGGGGAATATTCTAAAAGATATCAATAAGGATATTCATAACTGAAAAGGAGCTAGATTTATGATAGAGCACAATGTGAAGCCAACCAGAATTCTGTCCTGGATATCCACAAAATATTGAAAGAAAGAAGAAGGATGAGAAAAGGATTCTAAGTTTCTTTATTGGCTTAGAATTGGCATTACTCCAAATAACTGTGGGAAGGTTAGGTATTACTACATTGAGAGACTACAAGAAATCTTGTTGCCTTAGGTAGGATAATGAAAAGTACTTACTTAAATTGGTCTAACCAATTTTCCTATTACTATGTTACACTTTTCCTAGAATATTCCAAACCACATCTTGGTTGCTCAGCCCTGCTAACTTCATTTTGTAAAACCTCATCTACCAGCTTCATCTACCATCATTTGCCTCTCAAATCTCTCTGTCTCTTTATTAGTCTGTCTCTGTTTTCTCTCTCTCTATTGCTGCTTCTCTCTTCCTCTCTCTTTGTCTCTGATACTCTGTGTGTGTGTCTGTGACTGTCTCTCTCTGTGTCTCTCTGTCTCTCTCTGTCTCTCTCTCCCTCCTTCCCTCCCTCCCACCAAAATAAAAGACTGTAAATGTTCTGTTCTAGTTCAATGAAGGACTTACTCAAGGCAATAAGACTTTGTGCCTATAGTGAATGTCTCCCAACAGCCATAAGAAATAAAAGAATGTAATGATTAAGCAAGAATTCACAGAGTAGGGGGTCAATTCTGCAGCAAAGGCCTCCGATGCTCTGGGCAGATTTTCAATTGAAGATTTACAGAAAGGCATGAATCAGAACTGCACAGGACAAAAACACAGGGACGGACCACCATCTGCATCAGTGGAGTGATTGGCCATCCCAGCAAGATGATGGAGCCATTGAATTTTTGAAATGTAATCAGATATTATTTGAGACACTTGACCCATGATTCTGTGCTTAGCTTAGCTAATACCACTAAACATCATCAGCTCTAAAACATAATCAGCTCTTCTCATGAATAACATTCTCAAATTATGCTGCTATCCTATCTTTATTAATGCCAATTTGATTTTAGTTTTCCTGGTGTTTCTGGACTCTCCAATGATGTATTTTCCTTACATGGCATCCATTATGCAAAAGCTGCACTGAATTACTGAGGGTAAGTGCTCCTGACATGGGTTACACCGTGTAAAAATAAAGGCCCCACTATCGACTATTGGGAGCACGTGGACAAATTAGACACAACTTAATAGCACAGAGGGAAAAGGAATGAACCTGTCCATGCCTACTAAGTAGGTCCCTGGACTTCATTAGCATGGAGTCAAGATTTCTGGGAAGGTTTTAGAACCTAATTAATGAAGCCCTGGATCAATAAGATGTATTCCATGAATATGACTTTGTGCTGGGTTTAAACAGCAATACTAATTAACCCATAATTGCTAAGTTTCTCAGCCCATGCCAAGAAAACTCGTTGTATTAATGAGAAACTTTAGAAAAAAAATGAGAGAAAAAATGAATAGCAAATATGGATGAGATAGAGGGTGGAAAAGAGGGTGACTCTGTCACCTTGTGACAATAGGAAGCTCAGTGTGTGAACTGCATGTGTGAGCAGGGGGAGGGGAGGGGAGGTGTGTGCGAGCACCATAGACTTAAATACTTCCTAGTTCATGATATATGTATGTGTATGCATAAATATACTTTTTTTTACTCTCCTCTCTAGACTGGAAGCTGTTATATAGTCATTCCTTTGTAGTGAATCCTTTGAAGCAGCCAGGACCAAATGTCAAGAAACCCGAATTCGAATCCCACTGCTGTTTAGTGGTTGTGCGACTCTGGGTAAGACATTTAACAACTCTGGGCTTCAGTTTCTTCATTTGAACAGTGAAGGGTACGAAATAAATATTCTCTAGGGCTCTTTTGAACTCTGGAGGCAGCTTTGGGGAGTTTTTGTCTTGGAACCACAGGAAAGAATTGCAGAATCTCAGATGAAGTCACCTCAGAAACCATCTATAATCCAATCCGTGCCTGAACAGAAATTCTCTTTACAACATATCCTTCAAACAGTAATCCTGGAAGACTTCTAGGAAGAGGAATTCTTTGCCTTCTAAGTCCTCCCATTCCAATTTTAGAAAGCCTTAAGTATTAGGCATTTTTTCCTTGTAACAAGCCTTAATTTGACTCTTTGTAAATTCTCCCAGTTATTGCCAGTTTTGATCCCTGAGTTTGAGGAGCTACCTTTGCAACAACATCTCTATGTCTCTCTTTCCTTACTGCAAATCGGGGTTGACTACAAACCTACCAGCTGGGTCACAGGATAAAGAGGTGGCTTCAGAGTTAGGACATCTGGTTTCAAGCCCCATCTTTGCCATTTGCTGACTGTGTGACTCTGGTTTGAGCCAGTGAAACTTGGTCTAACTATTTCCTCCCCGGCCCCCCAGAATGCATGTATGCTAAAGCTTAACTAACTTGGAGACCAGGCACGTGATATCCATGAGGACAGTAGATATAAACTTGAGATACAATGGTAGGGGGATATAAGTATAGAGAATACATATGAACGAGGGGTACCTCCCACTCCTGAACCTGGAAGTCTTTTTCCCCTTTCATGTAGTCTTCATGAAGCTTAATGTAGGGTGTGGTGCTGGTGATGGATGGGACCTCCACAGCCCAGCTGGGCTGCCTCCTTACAGGGTACAGTATCTCTGCTGAGCCAGACCATTGGATCAATCAATCTGCTTGTGGGCCAGACCCTTTCACTGCCTCTTGGCTGGGCTGCTTCTCTGCTGTGAAGGACTGCTTCTCTACCAGGCCAAGTTGCTCTGCAGCTGA
This sequence comes from Phalanger gymnotis, assembly GCA_028646595.1. Classification (NCBI taxonomy): domain Eukaryota; kingdom Metazoa; phylum Chordata; class Mammalia; order Diprotodontia; family Phalangeridae; genus Phalanger; species Phalanger gymnotis. The sequence goes on from CM053624.1 coordinate 342,807,932, forward strand.
TACTTTCTCCCCCACTCTGCCAGGGGAAGGGAAGATGCCAACTGTTACCCTACAATCTCTCTAAACCTTGCAATAGTCATAAAGTCACTGCCTGGACCCAGCCATCTCAAGTTTGTTGCTCAATCACCTAACCAGGGAAGCAAACACAAAACAGAGATCTCCATGTATTCACATGGCCAGTAGCCAATGGCCAGGTAGAGGACAGGGCAATGCCATTCTCTACCTGGCTTTCACGAGGAAGCTCAAAAATCATCCTGACCCCTTACCACCAGGAAGAAAAAAATGAGAGATGGTCAAGTAATCTCTTTTTTAATTCACACTTGGTTCTAATTCTGAATCCCCTGAGTCATCAATTATCCAGTTTTGCATGCAATTAGAAGACCATTCACCACCACATGATCCCATCTTCCTACTCATTCATTGCCAAATAGTCCCAAATTTCCATTTAGTCTCTTGATCTGAAACCAGGCAAAGAATATCCATGTATATTTCAAAGACTTTCTCTCCTAGGTCAGCCTACCCTTACTATATTTAATGTAGGGATGTTTCAATAAGTGCATTCAATTCAATTTAATGAAGGTTTATTTATCAGCTACTCTATGTCAGGTACTGTTCTAGGCACTGGAGTTACAAAGCAAAAATTAATTGCCCCTGCCCTCAAGGAGCTTACTAAGAATTACTGTTGGGGGATAAAACATGCTCATACATAAGTAAACAAAAAGTATATTCAATGTAATTTCAAGGGGCAGAGAGTACTAAGAATGAGGAGAGGAGGGCAGGGAATTAGGAAAGGTCTCGTGTACAAAGTTGTGTCTGAGGTGCGTTTTGAAAGGAGCTAGGGATTCTACCAGGGAGAGATGAGTAAGTAATGAACTCCAGAAATGGGGGTCCACTTACACAAAGACATAGAAATGGAATATTAAGCTATAGGGTATAGGGAGTAGGCCAATTGACTGGAAAAGAATATGCATGAAGGCAAATGATAGGAAGTAAGCCTGCTTCCCTCCTGAGTCACTTTTGAAGAGAACATGTGGGTCCGTAGCTCCTAGTACTATTGCCTCTTCCCCTTTGTTGACTAGATCAGAGAATCACAGATTTAGAACAGGACCTTATAAGTCATCTATAATCTCTCCAGTTCAAAGCTGAGGGAGCTGAAGCTCAGAGAGGGGTCAGATTCTCAAAGGTAGCAAAGTGGCATACCTGGGGTTCAGAAGCAGACCCTCAAAATCCAGGGCTCTTCACAAAGGGGTGGAGTCCAAAGGGAATTTAAGAAAAGGTCCCATTAGAGTGGGCTATGGTTCACAAAGAAATAGCTCCAGAAATGAGAGCAACCCTTAATGAACAACCTAGCCTGGCATTTAATTTGTTTTTTTTCCCAAAAATCCTGCATACCAGAGCACACTTCCCCACAAGGAGGGCCCAATATAGGTCAATGACAGATATCAGATTAAGTTAGCTACAATAAGATTTGATTTCATCTCGTTCTAACAGCCCAAAGTCTTCTACCTCTTACTAAAATCTTATTTTGTACAGGCTTAGGGTATATTCTATCCTCCCTACCCCAAAATCACCACAATGATCCAACCTGTTCATTAATATAAGTTTTATATGGATCTTTTCTCATCTGTATACATGAAATATTAGCACTGAAAGGGCCCTCAGATAAACTACCTCATATTTTCAAATAAGGAAACCCCAGATCACAAAACTCACTAGTAACAAGTATCCCTTCCCAGTAAATCACCCATCCCAGATTATTTTTAACCATTCTTTGCTGGAAAGTTATAAGCAGGCTTTCCTTAATTGTGGCTACTTTGCACTAATGAAGGGAAATTGTCTCTTATTTCCTCATTATGGTAATATGTGCTGATTAATGAGCCCCTATAGTCTCTATAGAAGGCTGTTCAATTTTACAAATATTTATTAAATATCGACCTTGAGCAAGTCATTCTGCAAGGCTTTAGAGGTGTAAAATGAACTAAGATAGTCTCTCCATGTTTTTCATTGGTTTTGTTTGGTGCCTTAACGATGGAATTCATACACTGGATTTTTGCTGGCTAGGACCTCAGGCCAAGAGCCAAGAGTATCAAAGCACCTGGGGCACAGTCAAGACTGACCAGCCCAGCACCATACACTTGCTGTCCAGTGTTGAAAAGATACAGAAATCAGGGACAGACAGGGTAATATTCAATACAAGTAAAAGAATATGTAAGACCAATCAATGCAATCAGCTAATCCCAAACATTTGTTAAGCATCTACCATGTTGTACGTACCTGGTCAGGTACTGAGAATACAAACACAAAAGTGAGACAGTCCCTACCCTCAAAGAGTTTACAGTTTAATGGGCATACATGTTGATAGATTAGTAATTAGAGGATGTATACAAAATAAATGAACACTGAAGAGGTGCATGGCACCAACAACTGGGGGACTCAGAATAGGCCTATTGCAGGATGTCCACAATTCCGTATTGACCAAAGTGTAAAGACACTGGATTTGGGGTCAGAAGACCTGAGTTTGAATCCTGTCTGCCACTACTAGATAGATGTGTGGATATATAGCATACATAATAGTAAACATTTATATAGCACTTCAAGGTTTTCAAACTCCTTTATATTATCTCATTTGGTCCTCACAAAAATCCTGTAAGGTAGGTGCCATTATCATCACCATTTTATACCTGAGAAAACTGAGGCAGACAGAAGCTGAGTAACTTTCACAGGGTCATGAAGTTAGTAAATTTCTGGCAAACTCAGAGCTTCCTAACTCCAAGTCCAACATGTCACTCAAGAGAGACAGATAGACAGAGAGGGAAAGGGAGAAAGCCAAAGGGAGAGGGGAAGAAATAGAAATAGAGAAAAACAGAGGGAGTGAGAAAGAAACAGGGACAAAGATAGAGGACAGGAGGGGACAGAGAGAAAGAGACAGAGAAGACAAAAAGAAGCAGAAAGAGAGAAGGGGAATGAGACAGAGGAGGGAAGGGAAAGAGAGACAAGACAGAGAGAAGGGAAAGAAGGGAGATAGACAAAAAGAAAAGGAGGGGGAAGGGAGAGAGAAATAAAGAGAGAGAAGGGAGACAGAGTGGGGAGAGAAAAGGAGGAGGAGAAAGAGGAGGAGGAGAGGAAGAAGAAGAAAAGAAGAAGAAGAATCCTGTTATCCTACAAAGCCAGTTATTCCACACAATTTAGAAACCCGAGCATAGCAAAAGTTTGCACATGTCTAATCCCTTCTCAGCGAATGTCTTAAAGGATTAGCATGTTTACCCAATGGTTATTACCTCATTCACCATCATTTGGCTATGACCTCACTGGAAATGTCCCTATGGGGCAAGAGCCTGATGATTTCTAAGACCATAGAACTATATTTTATTTATGCAACTTGAACTTTTTTTAAATCTACAAATATCACATGCTTCCCTATCCAGGCTGCTTTTCTTCAATTCACTAGGTAGTACTTGACCAAGAAGGTTATTTTTAGACAACTCTAGGCACAGTATTAAATTAGAATGTGTTTGCAGGATAAGACAAATTAAATTCTCAAGTGCCAAAGAGGAAAAGGATGATCAAAACAGTGAAGTTAATCAGGGAAACTTGTCTAAAAATGAGTTTGCAACCAGGATGGTTCATTTTCGTGACTGCAGAAGGTAGGTCAAAAGAATCTACTTTCCCATTTTACAGAAAAAGAAGTTGAAGATAAAGGATAAATTAAATGGCAAAATCACTCAATTTTAACTTCCTAAGGCTAGCTTTCAAGGCCTTCTACACACAATCTACCTTTTCAATCTTGCCTCCAACTCTCCCAATTCAACCAGGTTGGTCACCTGGCCGATTCCTCAAATGCAACTTGTACACTTTGTGTTTCTGTTCATGCCCTTTCTTCTGTCTATTCCCCAAGCAACTGGGAAAATAAGGCTAGGCTTTGTAGAGTAAAAGAGCTACAGTTCAATCAATTTCTCCACATCACTTAAAGTAAGTGAAGAGATAGCAGCACCTTGATACTTTAACCAAATGAGAACACTTCTCTATTGAATGAATCAATCATCGACTTCAGATTAGGTGCAGAAAAAGGCCTTGATCAGTTTGGATGTCCTTGAAAGTAACTGAATTGAACTAGAGTTATGTCACATGGCAAGTGTATTTGGATTGGTTGAGAAAACTTGGCCATGACCTTTGGATTGTCTATAAAATAAAAGACCAATTCAGAACCCAAAAACCTGAGCACCTTAGAGGAGAAGTCTTCCAGCCAAGCCCCCGTGAAAGAATCATTTTAGAAGGAAAAGCCTTGGTGCTAGCCAGCCTTGGCTTCTGTCTCCATCTTCTCCCCATGCCTTCCCCTTTTCCAGAGGAGGACCTTGTGTATTTCAGAGGACTAGAGATTGGGGTCTTGTTCGGGTATTTGCAGGATCCCCAGAACAGTAGCTATTGACAGCAGTGTCTGCATCAGAAACAGGGCAGACTGTCTCTAGATCCTGTATTTACTAATGTTGGAGTATTATCAGTGAGGGAATGTTTTAAACCAACTACACTAAAGTAAATACAATTTCCAAATTTCCAAAAGCAAAATGTCTGGCTGACTAATCGATCAGTAATCATAGGGGGAGAGCACAATGTTGGGGGCTTGCGAGCTGTAACATTATCATGAGATGCCGGACCCCTTAGGACACTGAGATTCATGAAGTGAGCAGTATTTGTGCTCTGAGGGCTCCTCTGCCAATAAGCATTGGAGTTGGGATAGTAGCCCCAGAGCATTTACTACACTGGGATATGCCCTTGAGCTGAACTTGCAGAGGGCTTCATTTTGGGAGGGAGGGAGGAGGGAGTGGTGTTTGTGGTTCAATTTTTGTGAAGTGATATTAGCAACCCATGGTAGCACGTGGCTTTCCATCTTGGAAGAGTACTGAGGAGTGGATAGGGAAGGAGAAACCCTTGCTTTTATGAAGTGGCTGTAACTAGGAAGAAGTAACTTTTAATTGAACCCTAAAGAAGAAAGCTATGTTTTCTTATTGTAATATCTCCCTAGCCCTTGAATATTTACCAATTTTTTTAAATTAAAAAAGTTACCCTGTTCATTTATTTCTTGGGTTTGGAATCTCACTGCAACAGCTGCTTTTATGCCAACTTGCCAAAAGTTCAAACCACTGCAACAGACCAGAAATGGCACATACAGTTGTTTGCTACAGTTCTAAAAAACATGGTAGACATTTTATATAAACATCATTAACCGGTAACATTAAGTGTTCTTTGAAAGATGAATGTAAGTGTAATATTTTTTTCCCTAACAATAAATAGAAGAAGAAAGAAGAAGCAGCAAGAGATTCTTCATGGTGGAGATGAAGGAGAGGTACATTCCAGGTATAGGGTACAGTCAGCCTGTGGCTAAGTACAGAGATGGAAGGTGGAATATGGGAGTATTAGGAACAGCAAGTAGACCAGCTGGACCATAAAATCAAGTGCATGGCAGAGATTAATGTGCAATGAGCTGGGAAAGGTAGCCCAGAGCCAGATTGTGATGGGCTTTAAAGGCTAAACAGAGGAGTTTATATTTTACTCTAGTGGCTTTTGAGAACCAGTGAAGCTTTGTAATCAGAAGATGACAAGGTCTGACCTATGCTTGAGAAATATAAATGTGGTAGCCATGTGGAGAATTGATTAGAAAGAGGAGAGACTGTACACAAGGAGACTAATTAGGAAGTTATTGCAATAGTCCAGGCAAGAGGTGATGAGGGTCACTCTGAGCAAAGGTGTGGCCAAATGAGTGGTGAGAAAGGGACAGGTTCTAGAATTGTGAAGATAGGAGTAAAAAGACTTTGGCAGATGATTGAATATCAGCAAATAAGGACAGGAAAGAGAAGAAGATTCTATTGTCATAAACCAGGCTAACTAAAAGAATGGTTGTATCTTCAACAGAAATGAGGAAATTAGGAAGTGGGAAAGTTTGGAGGGCAGGTGGGAGATTATTTCAATTCAATTCAACATTTAATTAACAATTAAACATTTGTTAAATGTCTATTACTTATAAGATGTGGTGTAGTCACTCTATCCAAAGAGAAAAGTTAAGAATAACTATCCTTAAGGATCTGACATACTACTGGGAAGTATGTGTACACGGATGAGTAAATACGAGGTATATTTAGTCATTTCAAGAGGGAGCAAATGCAGATAATCAGAGAGAATCAGCAAGAAGGAGCAGCTGAAGTGTGCTTTGAAGGAAACTTTTCCTGTGTTTATGCCTCATCTCTGCAACTAGATTATAAACTCTCTGAGGGCAGGAACCATATCGCATCCATCATGGCATCCCCTACAACTCTAGGCGTGATATCTCATGCCTTGTGGACAATCAATAGCTATTTTTCGATTGATTGACTAATGAGTGAGCCAACATCAAAGTCAAAATCAAACAATAAAATAATGTATATCCTAAGTCTTTGCTTGATGCTTTAGATAATTCTCCTCCTCAAAAGAGGTTCAGTGTTTCTTCGATCTTTGAAATCCTTTGCAGAAGCCCAGCACGCTTTCTGCAATATGGAGCTGGCTATTATGAGGCTACTGCACCATGGTGGAAAGCAAGTCTCAGTAGTCAAGGCCAACATCACAGAAAAAGAATTTAGCAACTTCCTCCTACATGCCCATCTTGAGCATCCTCAAGTGAGTTCCCAGAGCCCAGAAGCCAAGTAGTCCAATGCCCTCATTTTAAAATGAGGAAAGAGTCACAAGGAGGCTAAATGCCTTGTTCAAGATCACAAAGAGAATGAGCATTAGTCTTTCAACTCCCCATACACCATTCTGCCTCTCCCGTACCCTCATCAGCTTGGCATTAGTCAGTATATTTACCCACGGTTATTCCAAAGGTGTCCAAGATGGTACTTACGAGGAAGCAGAAGAATTATCATCAGCCATAACCCCTACTGCTTTTTTCTCAGTTTAATAATCCACTTAAGATAGAGTTCCAAAAGAGTAAAACTAGCTACATGACACAATGGATAGAATATTGGGCCTGGAGTCAGGAAAACTCATCTTCCCGTGTTCAAATCCAGCCTCAGATACTTAATAGCTATGTGACCCTGAGCAAGTCACTTAACCCTGTTTGCCTCAGTTTCCTCATTTGTAAAATGAGCTGGAGAAGGAAATGGCAAACCACTCCAGTATCTCTGCTAAGAAAACTCCAAATGGGGTCATGGAGAGTCAGACATAACTGAAAACAACCAAACAACGACAAATTATAAACTAGAGCATCAAAGTTTCTATGTGTGTTAATATGAGGAAACTAATGGGTTTAATAGGTTCTTACCAACTCACATGTAATCAAGCATTACTTTCCCTAATCCATTTAACTAAATGGTATTATTTAGGTCGCTGACATCTGATCCGCCATATTGAAAGCCTGCATTCTCCCAGAGCTCACTTGTGAAGTTATAGGTGGAAGAACGCAATTATTTGTTTATTCATGCATTTGTTATCATCCATACTGAAATACTCATAATGAATGAACAGGACACGGCTATGGATGTGCTCTTTTGTTTGACTTCTTGGATTTCTCCTCTCATGGAGCCCTTAAATCATCAAGAAAATACCATATAAGAAGTTGACTACAACCATTCTGCATTCAGAACTCTACCTATATAGATCATGACCAAAGGCCTACTATAGCCTCCTCAACGACCACACCATAAGCCTATGTTCAATTCTTACATTTCTCAGCTTCTCCGCTATAATTGACAGGACTGGTCACTCATGGAATCACTGAAGGTCAGTGGGAAGGGACTGCGGTGGCCATCTAGTACAATCCATTCCTGAAAAAGAATTCCCTTTACAGCATAGTAACAAAAGCTAACATTTGTATAGAAAGGCCTATTCACTGAATGGGCATTACCTCACTCAAAACGAGAACTGAAAAGACCTTGGCCTGAAAGGGCCACGGTCTCGCAATGCATCCTGGGCCATCTCCAGTCATCTTGGTGAATATCAGGTCACTGGTGGCTCTGGAGGAGAAACTGAGCCTGGTGACCTTGCACAGCCCTCCTTCATTCAAATCAAAGTCAACTGTAAGTCATGTCATTTCCCTAATGTCATGGTCCTCTTCAAGAACAAAGGACAAACACAAAGGGAAAGGACATATACTACCTCATTAGAGCCGCAAAACAACTCTGTGTTGTTGTTGAGTCACATCTGCCTGTTTATAAGCCCATGCGGGGTTTTCTTGACAGAGATATTGGAAAGGTTTGCCACTTCTTTCTCCAGCTCATACTACAGATGAGGAAACTGAGGTAAACAGGGTTAAGCAACTTGCTCAGGGCTGCACAGCTAGTAAGTATCTGAATCTGGATTTGAACTCAGAAAGATGAGCCTTCCTTCAGGCCATGCACTCTATCCACTGGCACAGGTCCTGTTATTATTCTTACTGTACAGATAAGGAAATTGAGGCTTAGAAAGGTTAAGTGTCTTGGAATCATCAGTTCTGAGCTGAAGAAGCCTTGCAGATCCACTAACCTCCTTATTTTATGGAAGAGGAAACTGAGACCGAGAGAGGCGAAGGAACTTACTCAAATTCATTCAGATATCATTTGCTGATTTGAACTCGCGCCCTCAAATTCCTACCCAGCCCTGTCACTGCATACTCTGATATATCTGAGAAAAGATCATCAGGCCTCCACGGGAAGACATCCAATGAGAGCGGAGCCCATTTTGTCAAAGACAGGGCATTCATTCTTCTTTGAAATCGTAATTATTACAAGGCTTTTCCTGAAATCAAGCATATATTTGCTTCACTGATTCTTTCTGTTGCTTCTAGTTCTGGCCTCTGGGAACAAGCAAAAAAAAGTCTAATCATGTTTGAGATACCTCAAGACCAGCACCACTTTTTTCCCCAGAGTCTTCACTCCTTCCTGAGTGCCATCTAAAGATCACTGGAACTATTTCGGTCTGGGAAGAAGCTCAAAGGCTATTTAACCCAGCTCCTATATTTTACGTGTGAGGAAATCAGGGATCAGGGAGGTTAAGTCACTTCCCCAGGGTCACACAGCTAACAAGGATCAGTGCTATTCTTTTTTTTTATTTTCATATCTTTTTTATCACCAAAATCTATCCCAGCATCCCCTTCCCTCCTTCCAAAAGTCAACTCAGACAACAAATATTTTTAAGAAAAAAATAGAGAAAGAGGAGGGAAAAATAACACATGTAAAGAGGTGCTTTGGAAACAGCTATATTTTATTCATCTAAACTTGGAATATTTTAAACCATCTTATTGTTTTAATGCCCTTTTGAGGGACAAATAACCCTAACTTACTAAAATACTTCAAGAAACCATTATTCTGTCAGTGTGGGTCCTCTCTCGACTAGTGAGGATTGCAATCCCTCAGAGACTTAGCAGGTGGACTTTGAGAGGAAACCGATTAGCTCGTTGCCAACAGCCTTTGAAGTCAGCTGGGTTCAGCCTCAGGAATCAAGCAGTCTATTATCAGCCACATAATAGAGGACTTTCTGGCATAGAAGGACCTTACATTGTTCTACTCCACTGACATAGCTTTCAAGAACCAGGAGTCACCTACACTCTAGACCAAAACATTAGAGGAGACCTTTTGGAAAGATCACCCTGACACCATCCTTCACATCTCAAGTCTAACAGCCTGACACGGGACACTAAGATTTTCCCACTGTAAAAACACAAAATACTAGACTGTAAATATTATCTAAGTGGAATCCACCATCCTCCCAAGTCCCAAAATGAAAAATAAATAGCCACAAAGACTGCAGAATCCCCTTTGCCTCCTCTCCTATCACCTTTGCTTTCTGTTTCTTCAAGAGAGGGGCTGCACAATGGTTTCCACATACAGTTGGATGGCTAACAACAGGGTCCCTGGAATTAAAATTGCAGTTAGTGAACCTCCCCAAGCAAATCGCAACACAGGTCACCCATGAAATTGCAGTTGTATATTGTTAGGGCCATCGTATGCTAATAGACAAGACCGATTTGTTTTCCTTTTACTGCGATATTGAATTTCTAAATTGCTTCTTTGGTTTAAAAAGTTCTGATGCCATGTATGTTGTATCAGTTGCAAAACAAATTCAAGTAATCCTCAAGAATCTAATAATCATGTATCAACCGAAGATGAGAGTGGCATTTTTCACTTAATGAAATCATTTCATTCTTCAACTTTCAAACTCAGAGCCAAGAACTTCCCTACCTCCCATCCCCCTCCCTGATGATCCATTATTTACATTTATTTTAGATATTTTAAGGGGCACAAGATCAGGGAAATCAAGGTGGCTTAAGCTCTCAATATCAAAATATATCACCATACAAGGATGCTCTTGCCCCTGAGATGTTAATGTCCACTAAATGCTGCACATTTCCTCTACCCTTTCTGAAATACGTTTTCCATCTGTTTCAGATGTTGGTTTTTATTCATTTCTAGGCACACATTAAGGACCTCAAAGAACAGAAAAATAAAGCCTCAGGTTAGCAGCCTGTCAAACTCCCTACATTGCTTTTACACATTAGTGAAGGGAGAGACATCTAGTGCTTTAACTGGGCATGTGACACTCATCCTCCCCATCTAAAAGCTTTCTGATCAGTGAAAACAATGAAGCAAGTAGGCAGCAAGAAGATGGATTTCTTTCACTGCATTTCATCCATGTCCTCTGTGATTTATGGACATTTAATTAGCAACTTATGTAGCATCATCTCAAGTAGTTTATGGCCCCTACTGTAATACCAATGAAGAGGCATTCTTTCAGCTTCAATATATCTGGCATCCTTAAAGGAATTACTGTAAATATTGGTACTCATCATTGTCCAAGAGAACTTAGGAAGAATCTATAAAATGGAAAAAATGGGCCATTTTTCAGAAAAAGTCATTAGACTGAGTGGTGATGTTAGGGGAGGGAGAAGACATTGAAGTGATTATGTTTTTCAGACAAGAGTTAGTGGAGTTCATGCTGTGGCTATAGCTTTTTCTCACAAATTCAAATCTCAAATAAAATTGACTTCTGTGTTTCACTCAACAGAATTTAAAGTGTTTGCCTTTAAAATCTCATTAAATTTTTTATGATTTAAAAAATATATCCTCAAAGCACCAATACCCACAAATTGTCCCCCTTTTCTGCTATCCCACCACAATTTCAGAGCTGGGACTTTGTAAATTTCAATTGTCATTCCATACACGAGGGAAAAATCTCTGGCTCTTGGTCAGAGGTGTCTAGTAAGAGATTATGATCAATACTAAAGGCATTAACACACACACATACACACACACACACACACACACATTCAAAACTCCTCTGGAATAGGATGATGACTAAGAGGCTTGTCCAATTATTGGTTACCATTTAACTCCCCTATGCATGTGGTACCTCATTAGAAGCTTAAAATAATTTTGCTACCACTAATTATCAGCCACTCCACCATTCCTTCTTAGCACAATTTAGCACCTCGGGTGGAGAGCCAGGCTTATCAATGGATGCCGATAGGGATCTAGGAACAAATAGTGTTTTGCTCACTTACAGCTGCTAAAGAGCAAAGCATATAAAAAAAGGGAATGGAAGATTTCTCCCATTATCTAACAACACAGGCTCTTATCTTATAGATATGAGTAGAAAACTCTACCCCAATATTCCCTGAGGTCCTACACCAATACCTCATTGTTGTATGGAGGTGATGCTGGCTAGGGCAGCAGAGCTCAAGATCTGGTAGAGGCTATTCAGTTGGAATAGTTTCAAGGATAGCACAATCGGCCAACCTTGTATCACAAAGGAAGGAATTTAACTAAATTCAAAGTTCATTGAGAGAACATTGGCCATTTTATGATGATGTATTATTTTGTTTGCCTTGGCAACCCTTCATTTCCTACCACCTGCATTTCTCTGGACTTCATCATGCCCCTGGATATGTATTGTCTGCCTCTCTCCCCTTTCAGTTTCTTTTCATACGTCGTCTTCCTCTATGAGAGTATGAGCTCCTTAAGAGCAAGTATTATCTTCTGACATTTTTTGTATCCATAGAACTTGGTACTGAGCCTGGAACATAGCAGGTGCTTAATAAATGTTTATTGACTGACTGACTGACTATAAGAGATTAGGTGAAATTATGATCTATATCAGCCAGTCAATTAAAATCCCATATCATTCAAAACAGCAAATATTCTAACTGATTTCCTTGCCTCCAGTCTCTCCCCTTTCCAATCCATCTTGTATATTTCTGTGAAACTAATTAAGGAAGCAGCATGCTATAATTTAAAGAGTACTGAGGTTCCAACTCACACCCACCAAATTAATAAAGATGGTTTAAAAAAAAAAAGGAAATGAAAAATCTTGGTGGTGCTGCTGGAAAATAGGCACATTGATACACTGTTGGTAGAGCTGTGAAATGATCCAGCCATTCTAGAAAACAAATCGGAACTACGCCCCCAAAGTTACTTAACTGTGTATACCCTTTGGCCAGCGATATCATTACTATGCCCCTTACCTCAGAGGCAACAAAAGAAAAAGAAAAGGTTTCATGGGTCCAAAAATATCTATAACAATTCTTTGTGTGGTAACAAAGAACTGAAAATTAAATGGGGTGCTCATCAGTTTAGGGATCACTGAAGAAATTAGGGTAGTGAATGTAATGAAATACTATTTTGTTGTAAGAATGGTAGGGATGGTTTCAGAATGACCCTTGGAGAGACTTCTGTGACCTGATGCAAAGTGGCCTACATGGAACAAGAACAATTTACACTATCCTAACAACATTGTTACAATGAGCAACATCAGAAAAACTTAACAGGTTCGAGCAATTCGATGACTAGCCGTGATTCCAAAGGACCAATTGTGAAGAATATTACCAACTTACTGACAGAGAAGCAATGGACTAAATATGCAGAACCGGGCATACAATTTTAGACATGGCTCAACCAAGCTTATCTGTTAAGGGTTTTGTTTTTCCTTTTTTTCTCCTTTTTTTTTTTTTGGTCAATAAGATTTTCTTTTTCCAATTACATGTAAATATAGTTTTCAACATTCATTTTTACAAGATTTTGAGTTCCAAATTTTTCTTCCTCCCTCCCTTTCCTCTCCTCCATCACCGAGACAGCAAGCAATCTGATGTAGGTTATAAATGTGCAATCATGTTAAACATATTTCCACATTATTCGTATTGTGAAAGAAGAATCAGAAAAAAAAGGAAAACTTCAAGGAAGAAAAAACTAAAAACAAAACAAGTTAAAATAGTATGCCTCTACCCTTATTCAGGCTCCTGCATACGGATAACATTTTCCATCATGAGTCTTTTGGAATTGTCTTGGATCATTGTATTGCTGAGAAGAGCTAAGTCTATCACAGTGATCATTGCAAAACATTGCTGTTGCTGAGAACAATGTTCCCCTGTTTCTGTTTACTTCACTCAGTACCAGTTTATGTAAATCTTTCCAAGTTTTTCTAAAATCTGCCTGCTCATCATTTCTTATAGCACAACAGTATTCCATTACATTCATATGCTATAAAGCCATTCCCCAATTGATGGACATTCCCTCAACTTCCAATTCTTTGCTGCATAAAAAGAGCTGCTATAAATATTTTTTGTACACATAGGTCCTTTTCCCTTTTTTATGATCTCTTTGGAATACAGACCTAGTAGTGGTATTGCTGGATGAAAGGGTATCACAATTTTATAGCCCTTTGGGCATAGTTCCAAATTGCTTTCCAGAATGGTTGAAACAGTTCACAACTCCACCAACAATGAATGCAATTTTCTCACATCTTCTCCAACATTTATCATTTTCCTTTCCTGTAATATTAGCCAATCTGATAGGTGTGAAATTGTCTTTTTTCTTTTTTTCACTGAGAAGTGGGAGAGAAAGTAAATGCTTATTAACTGAAAAATAAAATATTGTTAACATTTTTTAGAGTACTATACTTGAAATCAAAAGAATTGGGTTCAAATCCTGACTCTACTACTTGCTAACATGACCCCAGGAAAAACATTTAACTTCTCTGAGTTTCAATTATGACTAACATACATTTCAAATTAACTGCTTCTTAAGGTTGTTATAAAGAGAGTACTTTATAAATTATGAGGTACTATGGCAACGTGAGATATTACTACTCCTAAAAACAAAGGCCACAGTAACGCCCATGCCAAAAGCTTCAGTGGCACCCCATTTCCTAGAAAATTAGGCTAAGCACCTAGATTTGGTTCTGAAAACCCTTCACAATATAATCCCAACTTCCCTTTCCAGCCTTCTCTCTATCTGCTCCCTTCTGTATATCATCTCTACCCTGTAGCTAAACAAACAATACATCTTGGCATTCCTTGACCGTATCTTGTGGCTTCCTGTCTCTTCGCCTTGGATCATGTCATTTTCTTGGTGTCCGGTACATAGGAAGTACTTCATAAATGTTATTGATTGATCTCTAACTTTCCCCTATCTCTAGCTATCAAAATCTTTCCCATTCTTCCTGAGGTCCAGCTCAAATGCCACTTCCCACATGAAGCCCTCTCTGATCTGCCTGGTCAGGAGTACCATCTGCTATAGAATTCCTATGAGAATTAGTATAGGATGGAGGGGGAAAGTCTCTATGGCATCAGAGGCATTGGGTTGGAATCTTGGTTCTGTTGTTTAATACCTCTGGGGCAAGACGTTCTCAAGTCAAGAAGTCAACTATCGTTTGTTAAACATTTACTATGTGCCAAGAACTATGGGACTCAGTTTCCTCCTCTGTAAAATGATGAGTTTGGACTAAATGAGCTCTAAGATCCCTTCTAACTCCAAATCTCTGATTCTAGCACATCGGGCACCTCTAATATGGAACTTATTACACCCTGCCTTGCATTCAAGTTATTTGTGTACGTGGCTTATCTAGATTATAGTCTCCTGTTGGGGGATGGGGCCCTGTTGTATGCATATTTTTATCTCCTCCCCATACCCAATCATATATAATAACTCCATAGTCTAGCATTCTATCTACTGCTCCACCCATCTGCCTCTAGGGAAGGTATCAAATTGGAGTAAACTGTAGAATTAGCCTTCTTTGCTAGAATTCATTGAATAGCCACATAGCTGCTCTTCATGGGGCACAGCTGATGTTATGAATGCTCCGCAAAGATTTAAGAAGATGACATCATCTTCATTTTAGGTAAATGATCAGGGACCAGGAAATATGTTGTGCCAACTTCTCTACATCTAGGGAAAATCCTACAACATTGAACATGGCACTTGAGGGTGAGGGGGCATCAGGTTACAATTGTCTGAAATTAAAGGGCTTTCCCCATAAATCATCAGAATGAATGACCATTGGTAAGAAAGCTCCATCAGCAGTAGTAGATTTCATACATACTGAACAGTCTGAGAGCTGAAAACATAGCAATCCCTGCTTTCTAAACCTATAACTAGGGCAGGTAAATCAAGAGGCTGATTTCAAAGGCTGCTGACAGAATTTGCTTCCCTTCAGCAGATAAAAGAAGTAGCATTTTGCACTCAGTTACCAAGAATAATTTGTTAAAATAGGAAGCTACCAGACAGTGGGCTGAGATGAGCATTTCCTCCTCCATCCTGCCCTGTTACCATCATGACCCTGTATAAGGTGATGGCCTGTGCTAGGGCCCCCTGGGTCTGTCTTTGCTCATCCATTACCCAAATGTGGTGAACCACATCTCACCTCATTCCATTTGCCCTTGGTATGCTTTGTGGTGTTTACTTCTGACTCGAATATTCCTAGTTCTAGGTCTGCTTCTTCCTTTGCAACAGTGACCTTAAGTAGCATCTGTTCCTTCTCTATGCATTGGTTTTCCCTTCCATAATTTTTTTTTTATAAAAAGCATCTCTTTTACTGAGATAAGGATTCAGTATTACCCCTATAATGCTGATAATTTTTTACAAAATGCAATATCCTAGGTTGGCTCAGTTCTTAGGTCATAGTCATAGGGGGAAATCTCCATGGGGATAAGCTAACTTTTCACTCTTATAGGGACACAGAGGGCAACCCTAACCCCAGTTTAGCCATTTCAGAAACTAATATCCCATGGAGGGTACTTGGAACTGGATTGGAACCAGAGGGAGTCACTGGGGATCTTTAATATTCAATGGAAGGAAATTAGTCTGCAATGCTATCCCAAAGGAAGTCATATAGGTGAGTAGTAAGCACCAATTGGTGAATTCTGCGCAGGACCTTAAGAAAACAGCAAAGAGGATTGGATTCATGCAGTCTAACAGACAAGTCATAGAAAACAACTACCCAAACTAACTGAACACCTAACTAAAAGACCAAAGGAGAATATATATGGCTCAGTACAAACCCATCCCCACCATTGGAAAAAACAGCCTGAAGTAAATGCCCTAATGCCAAGATAAGTTTTACCTGAAGGAAGAGAAGTTAAGCTCTTGCCAAGTGTGATTTCTGACATGGGATGCCAAAAAAGTTCCCTCCCCTAAAAATATGCCTCCCATTTGCCTACTGATGTTTTAAATCCTTTTAGGATTAGGTCTTCCTTCCCCAACTAGAGGTTTGATGAGCAAATACTGGAGATTGAAATTGTAACAAATTCATATTAAGATTTGATTTATTCATTGGAAGTGGCATTAGAGGTCCTTTGTTCAGTTCCCTCAGTTTACAGATGAGGAAGCCAAGGCCCAGAGACAGGTAAAGAAAGTGACTTGCCTGAGGTCGCACAGACAATAAATGACGGACAAGGCCAGTACTGCTTAGAGCCTTTCAAGGAAAATAGCATTTGAAATTATAAAAAAAAAACAGATAAGAGTGATAAGAGTGGATTAAGAGTGGAGAGAATACCTGCCTTGGAATCAGAAAGAACCTGGGTTCAAGTCCCACTCCTGGCACACGCTAACATGTCACTTAATTTCTGAGTGCCCTGTTAGCCAGCAAGGAGGTGCGACAGTGCACAGAGCACCGGGCCTGAAGTCAGGAAGACCTGAGTTCAAAAGCAGCGTCAGTGACTGCACTTACCGTGTGATCCGGGGCAAGCCACCTAATCGCCGTCTACCTCGTGGGCGTGGTGATAGCACCTACTTCTCAGGGTTGTGGTGAGAATCTAATGAAAATTTGTAATGCACTTAACACAATGCCTGGCATACAGTTGGTGCTTTATAAGTGCTTGTTTGCTTCCTTCTTTCTTGTGCAAATGTCTAAGTAACAGGATATATACTGATCTTCAATGATAGAGGGAATGTTTTTCCCCATGAAGGGCTCCCTCTTCATGGTTCCCATCTAAATGAAGGGAAGAGAGGACATTTCAAGCCTAAAGGGCATTCTGCATCTGCCATTTTCTAGTCCAGGATCTCCAACAAGTTATTTATCTCCTTCCAAGTGTCTGTTTCTTCATCTGTAAAATGAGGATATTGGACTCAACCTGTTAAGTTTCCATCCAGCTTTAAATCTTGAGTCCAATGAACTATGGCCTCAGAGCAGCGGTAGAGGAAGAAGCAGAAATAAGAAGCCAGCCTTCTCCAAAGACAAGTAACCCGCTCACCTACCTCACAGGATTGTTGTGTGAAAGTGCTTTGAACACCTCAAAGCTCTATGAAATGGGAATTTGTATTATTGATAGTTTTGTCAGGGGCTGACTCTGCCTCCTGACAGCAGCAATAGCCAGCCTTCATCTTGCTAGAAGGTTGACCAACTGTTATTTCCATTCCCCACATTGCCTATCTCTCCTGAATCCCCCAGAAGAAGAAAAGAAAGATGGGTAGTTAGAGGGGGGAGGCAGAGGTGGGGGAGAGGCCAGAGGCTTAACAGAATCAACTTCACAGTATTCTAGGCTCTCTGCCATCTAAACGCATATCATTGTTTTGACCTTCTCTCTCACTATTCCTAACACAAAATCCCACCTTAGTCTAATATGTCCCATTATGCTTATTACTGCCTCCAAGTCTTTGTTCCCCTCTCTGCAGTACTAATCGGCCTCTGACATCTGGCTTGCACTAGCTAATGTTTATTAGTAAGGTAGAGTTAGTGTGATGGGAAAAGACCTGGGTTCAGCAACCAAACCCCATTAAAATGTAATTGGGAAACATTTAACAAAATAAATAAAAATACCATACAACACTGCTAATGTTAACTTGTGGTTTTCTAAGTTGACATGTGACTTGCAATAATCCATTTCTATATGACTTTGACACCACTGGGTAGTGGATAGAGAACTAGACAGAGTCAGGACTACCTGAATTTGAATCCTGCCTTGAACCCTTATAACTATGCGACTCTGGGCAATTGACCTCTCTGCGTTGAACTTCCTTGACAGTAAAATGGATGACCACCAAGGCCCCTTCAAGCTCTAAATCTACAATCCAGTGATATGAGACTAGGCTCTCATGTCACTTTTTCCCTGTGTGACTTTGGGCAGACATCTAAATTTTTCTGAGCCCAGAAGGGGGTAGATTAGATGGAGTCTCAGGTTCCCAAACAAGATTTGCCACCTCTGGGCATTTTTACCTGCTGTCCCTCATACCTGAAATGCTCTCCCTCCTTCTTCACCTCTGCCTCTGATCTTCCCTGGATTGCCTCAAGTCCTAGCTAAAATATTGAAGTATAATCATAAAGTATACATTATTAGGCTGCGAGTTTGAGAGAAGGGACTGGTTTTTGCCCTTTTTATATATCCCCAGCACTTAGCAGTGTGTTTGGCACATAGTAAGCACTTGATAAAGTCCTCTGGCTGACTGACTTCTAGCTTTGAAGCTAGGTTCTTAAGATCCCAGTGTTCTTCATACTAGAGTGAGACCTTGTGGTCTTGGGCAAAATAAAGAGCAACAAGGGGTTCCCAGTGCAAAGAATTAATCAAGATCCCAGGCACTTCCACAAGTTCCTCTGGTTGAGCTATCCCAACCACCAATAGCATCATTCAACTATACCCAATGGCAACATCCAATGTACCCAATTTACAATCCCATAAAGCATCTTTCTCTCAGTCTACTCTTTCAGTATTCCTAATGCCTCTCCCAAAGAAACTGAAACCCTAGCAACATCATAGAATGGAATATCACCCAAAGAAGACTTTGAAAAGTCATTCTTCCCCACAATCTCCCTCTCCCTCTCCCTCTCCTTTTCCCTCTCCCTCTCCCTCTCCCTCTCCATTAATGGAATTTCAAGAAAATGGTGCGCAATCCTTCATGGCAAGATGCCATCCTATTAGGGCCTCAGTCTATTTACTGTTCAGAACACCATAGGCTATTCACTTCTGGGAACCACCTAGTAAACAGATGGCCAAGTAAGTGGATTCATTCCATTTCTGTCATGAGCCAGTGATTTTTTATAGAGGAGGGCCTCACAACAAAAGCCCCAATATACTCCCCATCATAGAGGGATCTGCTTCTCCATCTTCTTTTCCCCTCCACATTTCCCCTTCTTCTGGCTTTCCAAGTATGTTCTAAATTCTCCTAGTACTAACTGAGATGTAACTTGCTGACATACAGATTTACGAGAGAACCAAGAGGGATGGTGAGTGATAGAGTGCTGGGTTTGATCAGAGGGCCTAGACTCAGATCCTGGCTCTGCTCATTGGTTGGCCAAGTCTCCTGACCTCTCTGGACCTCAGTTTCTTTATAAAATAAGAAGGGTTGGACTGGATGGCCTCTGAGGTCCCTCCCAGCTCTAGGTCTATGATCTTATGATGAAATGAAGAGAAAACACCTGGGCTGACTTCCGACACAAATTGGCTGTGTGAACCCTGGGCAGATCACTTAAACTCTGTGTTCTAGTTAACTCTCTAAGACTCTTAGTTGAAGAGAAGGTGCTAAACTGAATTAGTAGAGGGAATTTCCTCCTCTGGGAGTTCCCTATACCAATGAAATCGTTGTCCCAATTCCTGTAATTACTATCTTCAAGTATGAGAAGGGTTGCCATGTGGAAAAGGGCTTCAACTTGCTTTGTTAGACCCCTGAGGGCACAATTGTTTGTGGTTGTCCTGCAGGTCATGAATCTTCCCTTACTGATACAACAACTCAGAGCAAGAAGTGGAAATTTATCCTCAGTGTAAGTGGCATAAGCCTAAAAACTGAACCCAGAGCTTCTCATTCCATATCCAGTGTTCTTCTGAGCATCCCAAAGACCTTCAATATGGCTCCCTATTAGAACAATGTAGAAGGAATGGGTCGTGAGAGGAGACAGGCAGAGAAAGACTGAGGGGGAGAGGTAAAGGCATAATAGAATCTTATCAAACTATTTACCACCATGTACTAGGTTTTCTAGTTCCATTCTGCTCTTCTGTCTCTCTCTTACACTTCTGTACTCAAATACTGGAGTATTTCTAATGCCCTCATAATGTTCTCTTTATATCTGCCTCAAAGTCTTTGGTGTTCTCTATGAATAGGATGCTCTAGAATGCCGTCATCCCACTTCATCTGTCCATCCGCAGCACTTAACATGTATGTGGCATATAGTAGATGTTTAATAAATGCTAGTTGACTGACTTTACCTATCCAAATCCTACTCAGCCTTCAGGGTTCAAGTACCACCTCCTCTATGAAGTCTCCCCTGCCATGCTCCAGACATACCAATTTCTCCCTATTGACTTCCCATAGTACCTACTAACTGTACCACGTGTCTTTTACAGTCAATCAACCAACCAACAATTGTTAAGTACTTACTATGCATGAGGCATTGTCCAGTGCAAACTGCTATCAGCAGAGCTTGCTAGATATATCACCTCTAAGATCACTACAGGGAGGCTTGGCCAGTGAATGGATAAGTTGGCATTTCTGTTACTGCCATTGCAAGTTGCTTGGAACCTTGCTCCTCACACTCTGGCTTCAAGTAATTCCCAGCATGGACTCCAGCTCCCAGAAAATGGTAGTTCATTTTTCTGACCTTTCAAAGATCACAAGGTTATAGTCATTTCCAATCTCCATCTCCTAATAAAGGAAGGAACAAACACGAAGAGACAAAGAATAGAGGCCTATATTTAAAGGCAACACGTTGGCCATGGATATGGAAGGCTTAAAGCCTATCCCTTATCAGGAAGATAGCAGAGACAGAGCAAAGCAATGGCTAGGGAATCTCCTTCCAAAAAGGCATTTTGACCTTTAATCAAAGTTCTCTGCTCATGATTTGGAGCATGTGCAGACATTCTGCAGCTGTATCCAGGCTATTGAACATGTGATGAGGAGCCAGACTATTGATTGGCTGCATGCTGGAATGGGGACGTATTCACACAGCACTAGTCAGCCAAGACTTGGCTTTTGCTTTGCTCTGGCTCTGATGTCTTCCTGATGTTCAGGTGAGATAAACAAGGATGTAAGGGGATAGATTTCAAGCCTTCCATATGCAAGGCCAACATGTTGCTTATGGATACAGCAGCAAGGTTCTAAGCAAGTTGCAGCAGCAGTAACAGAAATGCAAACTAGTGAATTAGGTGGTACAAATGCCGTGTAGAAATTTCATTAAGTCTGAGCCCACTCTGCTCAGAGACCAAGGTAGCATCAGGGAGAGTATGCCCCCAGCTACTGGGAGGAAATGTTTATATTTCTATTCTTGCTATGTCTTCAAAATAAATAACCTCTTGTAAAAACTAATTGATGTTAATTTGTTAAATGGAATTGGGGTACTAATAACTGGTGGCTAACAGGGGGTGGGGCAGAGCAGAACGAAGGCTGGACATCACAGCAATAGAGAAAGAAACACCCAACCCCTCAGTGGTACTCTTAGAACCCGAGGGGAAGATATAGCCCAGCTCATTCCAAAAGAGTGAGTCCAAAGTGTTATTACACTAATAAGGAAGTTCTGTTGCTCACTACCTGATTATGTTAAACCCTCAGAATATAGCATTAGTATGTAGAAGAGAGGGCAGCTAGGTAACACAGTGGATAGAGTGCCAGGCCTAGAGTCAGGAAGATTCATCTTCTTAAGTTCAAATCTGGACTCGGACCCTTACTAGCTGTGTGACCCTGGGCAAGTCATTTAACCCTGTTTGCTTCAGTTTATTCATCTGTAAAATTAACTAGAGAAGGAAATGGCAAACCACTCCAGTATCTTTGTCAAGAAAACCCCAAATGGGGTCATGAGTCAGGCACGGTTGAAAACAACTGAACAACTATAACAAACGTACGAGAGACCAGTAAATACATAATGACACCGTTAAATTAAAAATCTTTTTTTAGCAAGCTTTTTCTTAGAGAGTCACATAATGAATGAGGACACTTATACTCACATTAGCCCCAGATTAAAATGAATTAGTGTATTAAAACATGCCTTCGCATTCGGAATTTTGTTTGGTTTTCCCACCACCAACTTGCATTTCTTTTCTTGTGTTTTTCTACCAAAGGATTGTCTTTTGCATCTTGTCAACTTTAAGCTGTCCTCCATAACTTTTTGAAAAATCCTTCTTATGGGTAACCAGCAGAGAGAAGAGCCTTAAAAGTTGTATGCCTCCAGGTTATAAACCCAGCACCATCCTGGTAATCTGATCGGGGAGCTTTCTGGGGGTGTGCCTTTTGAGTTTTAGAATCTATTACCCCCAAAGAATTCTCTTCTCTTGCCAGAACTTGCTCATGGGTATAATTTGTAAAATAATTCCTCAACAAGAAGAGGGTGAATCAAGTCAGGGGCATTCATCAAATGTGGAAAACAAAATCAGCAATCATTCCCAGAACTTGGGTGGTTTAGTGCCTGCCTGATAAGCAGCCCACACGATCTGATTTTAGAACTTGAAGGCAACCTAATGGTAGTTAGCCAACCATGCAGACTGAGGCTAAATAATAGGTTACAGCAGTGAACCTGCTTTACACCAAACACTAATTAGCCTGGGTGGGAAGGTAGCTTCACAAGTGGGTAATGTCAGGGTCATTTACTTCTCTCAATTGTATTGCCTTGATGTCTGCTCCTAGCCTCAGACTATGGTTGTCCAGAGTGTATGGAGCATACCTATCCCAGTGTCTTTGGATAGGGTCTAGCACACCTCCACAAGTGCAGTGAGGGGCTTACTAAGTGCTTAGAATGGTCAATCAGATATTTGCTGGGCACTAAGTTGCTACAAAAAAAGACAGATTATTAAGACCTTGTCTTTGGCCTCAAGGTTTAGAGGAGGAAATAAGATCATTACATCAATGCCTCTAAAGACAGTTATTTTATCATGCTTCCATTGATAAAGAGGACAATTCCTCTATGCCTTCAATAGACAGTTTCTTATGGTCAAAAAAAAACCAACCACTTCACCACCAGGTGGCCAAGTTTTGGCAATGAGAGGTAATCCATATACTCTACGACAGAATAGCTCAGGCCATCAGTTAGAAGGGATTTCGTGTGGGAAAGATGACCGTGGGTTAGGGTGGTTGTTCAGGCCGGATTCCTGAAGGTAGAAAGGAAAGGGGAATTCAATTATGCACATGGAGATTTTAGCATATATACTATGTTCAAAAGACTATGAGGAAATCAAACTGGAGATGGAGGAAAACAAGAAATATTGATGAACGAGACCATTCTACAGGGCTTATAGAAGGACATTAGCATGGGGCACAATCTTTTAGCCCATTAAGGTCTACACTTATTTTATCCAAGAACAAAAATAAGCAATACGTTAGTATTTATTCTCATTCATACGTTTATTCCATGCCAATCAAACCATCAAATAGTGTTCCTAAATCACAAGTCACAGGGTGACAAATTTGGAACTGGAACAGATATGAGAGATCAAGTCTAGTCCCCTTGTTCTACAGATGAGAAAACTGAGACCCAGAGAGATTTGCCCAGATTCACACAACTAGTAAGTATCTGAGGGAGAATTTGAACCTAGGTCTTCCTGACTTCAATCCTGAATTCTATCCATTATAATTCACTGCCTCTCAGTCATTTTGAATAAAGTCGCTCCCTTACCCAAGGAGCTTGTATTGTTTCCAATTGTCTCTAAGTTAAAACAAAAATTCCTCTGGTTGTTATTAAAAGCCCTTCCTCACAATGTGATTTCAGCTTACATTTTGAGACATATTTCATATTATTTACCCTACTCACTCTACATTCCAACCAAACTGACATAGTTACCCAAACCCCATTTTCCATATCCACATATTACTTAGTGCAGCCTGTCTCCTAGGCCTGGAGTGGTCTCCCTCCTCATCTCTTACTCTTAGAATCTCTAGCCCCCTTTTAAGGTCCAGCTGAGGAAGGCTTACCTCTTCCAACCTGAGGCCTTTTCTCGTCTCCCTTGTTAGTGCAGCTAGGTTAGTGCGGTGGATGGATTGCCCAGCCTACAGTCAGGAAGACCCATCTTCCTGAATTCAAATCTGGTCTCAGGCACTTACTAGCCATGTGACCCTGAGCAAGTCACTTCACCCTATTTGCCTCAGTTTTCTCGTCTATAAAATGAACTAGAGAAGGAAATGACAAACCAGTACAACATCTTTGCCAAGAGAATCTCCATTATAGTCATGAAGAGTTGGAGAAAACTGAACAATAACAAACAAAATTTATTTTCTACATTCTTTGTATTCAGTGTATATGTATCTACTCTTTCTTCTTCCCACTCCCACCATGTAAACTCCTTGAAAGCAGGGAATGTTTCATTTTAAAATCATTTTGAATATTACTCATCTGTGTGTATTTATCTTAGTGTGAAATGTTAGCTCTTTCAAGTCTGGGACTGTTTTAATTTGAAAATCATTTCTTATGTATACATATGTAAGTATATGTATACATATATCCTAGTGAAAAGTTATATGACATTTAAAAGGTTTGAGAATATAGTTTCTGGGTGATTAATCATTTTATTAATAATGATAGCATGTTATTAATAAAAGAGGTCAATGGCACTCTCAGATACCAAAGGCCTTCATGGTGGCAGTCTCACAACTTATATGCCCTTGGAAAAGTGAGTGTTCCTGAGGGCGACAATCAACTCTAGTTGGTTAACAATTAATGAGAAAATGAATATTATAATTAGATGTGAGCTCATTCTAATGAGGGTCTTGGGGGTACATGACTTGGAGCAACCAAGTCTTGGTCAAAGAAACTTATCAATATATGTACCAAAGAGGGAATCCGCTTCTAGCCCACACCTGTCTGACCAAACACAATGAACAGGAATTCACCAATTCTCTCAGCCTGATTAAATAAGTTTTCCCCAAGATTTCCTGCAATGCTTGATTTCTGGATAAGGAAGTGGAAAACCCTTTAATGTTAATTCAGTAATTAGTTATTAGTATAAGAAAGAAATAATTTCTCTCAGCTCCTTGAGGACAAGAATGATTTTGTTTTTGTCTATGTATCTCCAGTGCTTTACACTAATAAACACTTAAAATACTTGATGCATTGAACTGAACCTACAATCACTGTATCAAAGGATCCCAGATTCAGAGACAGCAGACAGAAGGCAAAGAAGAAAAGAAAGAAGGAAGAAGGTTGTTTTTTATCCACTTCTGAAAGCCAGGGCCTGACTTAGTGGCAAGAGGAAGCAGCCTCTGGTGATCAGCTTTCCAACCCCATGGAAAGCTTTGGTAAAAACACTATTATTAAATATTTAGCCATAGCCAGAGAGATGAATAAAGAGAGGCCTGGAGAAAAAAGGATACAAAACACCGCATTGATCAAATGTTTGTGCATTAGAATCGCAAAAAGAAGAAAACAGGTTGAAGGCTTGAAGTGAGACCTCCAGGTGAAATGCTCCGGCCCCTCTGGAATTCTTCAGACCCAGCACCCAGCAATGACTGGCTTCAGGCTGCTCTTGCCATGTTTCTACATCAAACAGAATTGGGCTCTGTAGGTCTAAGCGTCAGGAACAACTAAAGTGTACACACACGCACACACACACGCACACACACACACACACACAGCTCTGGCAAAGAATTCCTATGTGATTAAGCCTGATGAGTGGTCATGGTGGGCAATTTGGACTGCTAATAGCTGGAGACCTAGGGGGCAACACGTCTTTGACATTTTTAAATACTTCCTCAGGAATGGCACCCGTGGATGGGGGAAGAACGGAAGGAAAGGAATTGGGAGGGTTGAATTAGTAGCCCTGTTGGGGGGAGAAATTATGCTGGAGAACCATTAGATAATAGCAGCAATAGAGAAGGAAGCAGAGCCTTCCACCCACACACCAAGTCAGAAATACCTCAGGTATAATTAAACTGTGCTCAGGGACTTAGCACCTTTTCATGATAAGCATCATTGCTTCCTGGCTGCAGCCTTCTGTTGCCTTGGCGAAAACCCTACTGCTTGGCATCTGAGAGCTTTCTCTTCCCATTTTTAAAGCCTGGGCCTACAGAAGATATCTTTTAAGAAATCGTTTTTGTAGGAACCGAACACTGCATAATCATAATCCCTAAGGTTAGTCTTGGGGATGAGTTGAGAAAATGCACATCCCCCTTCCCTCTCTTCTTCCCAGGAATGGGGTCCTATGGATATAGAATATCACATATTATGTCAGACATAGTTGACATGTTGGTTGGTTTTGCTAAATTGTTTCCCCTCCTTTTTTTTTTTTTACAAGAGATGTCTTACTGAGGAAGGAAGAGAGGATTGGGTAGAGACATACACTCTTGAAAGAAAGTTATACGGGGGAAGAGGGAGAAAGGAAGCATTTACTAATACTTCCTATATGTTGGGAATTATGCTAAGCACTTCCCAAATATTATCTCATTTAATCACACAACTGGGGGCAGGCGCTACTATTTCTTCCATTTTATAGTTGAAGAAACTGAGGTATACAGAGGTCAAATGATTTACCCACTGTAACATAGCTGGTAAGTGTCTGATGCCAAATTTGAACTCAGGTCTTCCTGAATCCAGGACTAGAACTCTGTCCTCCTTCTAGATATAAAATCAAATACATCAATAATTTTTAAGAGAAACAATTTTTGAGTTAAATTCAGCTCTTATTCTGATTTCACTCCCAGACAATTTAACCTCCTAGTGTTGAATTTAATAGCCATAGAACCTTGATTTAGATTTAGGCTCCCTTGCCTATGACCTGTATGACCTTGGGCAAATCACGATTTCTCTGGGCCTCAGTTTCTTTATCTGTAAAATAAGGGGTTTGGACTAGAGAGACTCTTAGGTTCTTTCAAACGCTCAATCCATTATACTACAGCCTACATATAGTAGGGAGCTGCCCTTCTCTCCTGACCTCTACTCCAGTAGGTTCATCATAATTTTCATGTACATGGTACTTCAAGGATTACAAAGTGCTTTCTTCAGAGGGATCCTATAAGATCCTACGATCCCTGTTTTTCTAATGAGACAACTGAGACTCAGACAAGTCTGCCTGAGATTATCAAAGCCAACCAGGGTCAGTCAAGTCTCGTCTCCCTTAAAATGACTCATACTCTCCTATCTCCAGCCCTCCAGTAGGATATAACCTAGGAACTCCAAAAATAAATCTGAGCCCAGAAGGAAACATAGAAGAGATTGCTTATCTAAGGCAGCAGTCACTTGAGTGAGGAGTCACTCCTCACTCCCAGAAATCTGAGAAGACTCTATCAACTGATGCAGAATAAAGGGAGATGAACCAGGAGAGTCCCTAATACAATGACAGCAACACTACAAAGACAAACAGCTTTGGAAAACTGAAGAAGTCAGAGATCACTGATAGTGGCTCAGTATCACATCGACCAGTTCTTTTGGAACCCAATAATTTAGTCTGCTTGGGCCAGGTGATATGAACTCGTGAGACACTATATGGTTTCCTACTATGATAATAATAATAATAATAATAAACAACAACAATTTTATTTAAATAGTGTCTACTATATGCCAGGCACTGGACTAAGAGTTTTACAAATAAATAATGAATTTATTTGCATGTAATATTTGTAAATAATAAATTTTGTATATAATATTTGTAAATAATAAATTTATTATATGACATAAAATCCCTTTTGATCCTTGCAACAACCCAGGAAGGTAGGTGCTATTATTATCCCTATTTTACAGATGAGGAAACTGAGGCAGGCAGTACTTAAGTGACTTGCCTAAGGTCACACAACTGGAAAGTATCTAAGATGGGATTTGAACTCAGATCTTCTGGACTCTGAGCCCAGTTCTCTATCCACTGAACCATCTAGCTCTTTATTTATATGTTAACTTCCTACTAGCTATTTGGGTTCTGTCCTTTTCAGATCCCAAATCATTCTCTATAGCAGAGAAAACAGAAGCAAAAAGGAATCAGGCAGCTTTACCCTCTCACAATCACCAGTTGTCATGGCTCCTTCCACCACTTCTATTCCACAAGAATAGTGGCCCTATTGCCTTCTCGATCCTTTTTTAAAGCTTTTTTAACAGCTTGCTTTCTTTGCCTTAGCTTTCTTTGCCCACACCAACTCATTCTGTGCTTTCACAACTTTGACACTATTCTTGCAGGATCATGCCATGCTTTTGTACTTGTCCTCGATTACCTGCCCTTGCTTCCATCTCCTAACACATGTCTCTTTTAAATCTAAATAGGTCAGTGGATCCCCTGGGAATCTGTGTCTGTGGAGCTAAACAATGCTACATTTACCTCTCCATCCCAGCTGTTTCTCTTTGTGTCTTTCAAATTGAGTTCTTAACATTCATCCCTTTTGGACTGACTTTCTTTAGAGAATTTTCCTCCATGGGAGGAAAATCTTTGGAATCCTTAATCTTCCTTACCAAAAGGCAGATCAGAGAATCCACAGTTTCCTCTCCTCTATTGCCCATGGTAAGAGCAATTGTGTCCCACCCTTAGCCTTCTCTTTGCCAGGCTAAATATCAATTTCTGTTAAATATTCCTCAGACAACATCTTTTCAAATCACCTCCATTATCCAGACCACTCATTTTCCTTTGTGTTTTTCCTTAGTTTTAATCTGACCTCAGACACTTACTTTCCATGTGAATCAGGAAAAGCCATTTAACCTCCATTTCCCTCAGTTTCCTCAACTGTAAAAAAGGGATAATAATAGCACTTACCTTGCAAAGTTGTTACGAGAATGAAATGAGATAATACTTACAAATATTGTGCTCATTTATAAATTCTGTGCTTAGCACAGTGCCTGGAACATAATAGGCACTGAAGAAATACTTATTCCCTCCATCACTTTGGTGTACCTTCTTGCCAGCACTGTCTCTCTTTAATTTCAGTCCCATTTTATAGATGAGGAAACTGAGGGCCAGAGAATCAGAATCATAAGATCATAAGGGTCCCCTCATTTCCAATCCTGTGCTGTTTCCACTTTATCCTGTTGCCTCGCCATTTATAACGACGCCCCTAGTTCCAATTGAGCTTGGCTCCTCAAAAAAGATTAAGCTCCTCTGCCTTTTACAAGCTGCCTATGACATAAACACTCAGAAATTTTTTATTAAAAAAGCTGGTATCTCTTCCTACAGGAGAATTTTGAACATTTGAGCAAGATTGTTTGGTTTGGTTTGGTTTTTTTTGTAGCAGTATATACCAATAGTATCTACTACACTATATACTAGCAGTATATAGTAACGTCTTTTAGTAGTACTATTACCATTACATATAATAGCAGTGGTAGTAATAGTAGCAGTAATACTCATTGGTAATGACGGGGTACAGGCCCAAGCTGAGACCTTTTCCCCTTACCCTAAAACAATTCGAGTCCCATTTGTCCATAGGCGCTGGGAACACCCCACCATGAATTCTCCCTGAACGTTCCCACTTGATCTGGCTTTTCATGCCCAAATTGGTTACCCTTAACCTAGCCTAGCCCTCCATTGTAGCCTCCAGCTATTCCTCACCCTTAATCCCATTCTCTTGGTTCCTGGACCATACCATACCATACCATACCATACCATACCATACCATACCATACCATACCATACCATAACGCTTGTCAATACAAGTGTCACAAAATGCTCAGACTCCTTAAGAGTCTAGCCAATGGTGAGATTTCTTACAAGTCTATCCAATGTGGCAGATCTTTAATAAACTTTGTTTTTCTTGGCCGAAAGAAGGCTTGTGTCGAATTCATTCAGGTAAGACCCAGTGTGTTGATATTTCAGCGTCCCAGCACCCCTAAAACCTCAACAGTAATTTTGTGGCATACAATATTACCTTCTTTGTTTTAACCTTACCAGCAATACAGCTCATTGGAACTATTAGATGCTACTGTAATATGCTAGCTATACTATACTAAACTATACTATACAATACTATACTATACTATACTATACTATACTATACTATACTATACTATACTATACTATACTATACCATACCATACTACACTATACTATACCATACCATACCATACTATACTATACCATACCATACCATACTATACTATACCATACCATACCATACTATACCATACTATACTATACCATGCCATGCCATGCCATACCATACCATACCATATCAAACCATACCATACCATACCATACTATACCATACCATACCATACTATACTATACCATACCATACCATACTATACCATACTATACTATACCATGCCATGCCATACCATACCATACCATACCATATCAAACCATACCATACCATACCCTACCATACCATACCATACCATACCATACTAAACAATACCATACCATACTATACCATACTATACTATACTATACTATACTATACTATACTATACTATACTATACTATACCATACCATACTATACCATACCATACCATACCATACCATACCATACCATACCATACCATACCATTCTATACTATACCATACCATACCATACCATACCATACCATGCCATACCATGCCATTCCATGCCATGCCATGCCATGCCATACCATACCATACCATACCATACCATACCATACCATACCATACCATTCTATACCATGCCATGCCATGCCATGCCATACCATACTATTCTATACTATACTATGGTAACTAGACACTACCATACTATACTAGTAGTGCTATAAGACTAGTAGTGTTGCTGACTCCAGGCCCAGCATTTCATCCACTGTGCCGCATTCCCAATAATCACAGATTGTAGGAGCAACTTTCAGATTATTAATAGGACAGGATCCCCTTAATTCAAAAATGTTCCTCAATTTACCATGGATACTTCATTGAAGAGTGGATTTCTATCATGAATAAAGAAGGACCCTACTGGTTTAAAAAAGAAAAAGGGATGTCACCTCCAACGAGCTATATTGCTGGTGAGGTTACAACAAAGAAGGTAATATTGTATACCACAAAATTACCAATTAGTATTACTAACTGCTATTACCACCACTACTATGCCTACACTGATGATAACTACTATTACCACAACTACAGTAATTAATTATTATAACGCATGTATATATATATATATCAGTAATATTGATAATTTAATGAAACATGGTATGGAATATACAACTAACCACACATTGGTCTTTTTAACTACTCATTTCTCTGCATTTTCTCATCTATAGAATAAATAGTTTGGACTAGATGATGTGTAAGGACTTAACTAACCATATACTTGGAGCATTTCACCACCTTTCTAACTCTCAGTTTCTTCACCCCTAAAACATGGTTTATAGTACCTGCTTTGCCTGCTTCCCAAAGTAATTGTGAATATCCAAAGAGATGCTTTATATGAAAGTGCTTTGAAGACTAGACTATAAAACGTTCTACAAATGAAAGGTATCATTATTACTGGATTACGATTTTTCAGTATATTTGATCTGTATGCATACTCTATAATTCATCTCTGAATATTGTAGATTTTGTTTTTAAATGGATGGCCTAGTAGTACAGGACACCAGCAGGGCACTCTCATAGAAACCCTCCACTTCAGCAGATTGCTGATGAGACCATGGACAAAAAGGTCTATTTCATCAGTTGTGCTGGTTATAGCTCCAAGATAATGAAGTTTGGGGTCAGTGCACTTCAATTTGTGAGGTCCATCACTGGAGTAGCCAAACTTGCTCAAATACAGCATTGCTCAATGTACTAAGAAAAGACTTCTACTCAACTTTAGAAAAAAGATAGAGCTCACTACTTTGCTTTTAAATAGCTACAAAGTTCTGCTTAGCCAAGCAACGTAATCAGAAGAATACATCAACAATCAATGCTGATTTCAGTAAGTTTTTAGGCGGAATTATAAATGGCAAACTGGAATCACAGATAAAGATTTCTCTCTCACCTACTCCTTGCCTTCCCTCCAAAAAACTAAGAAGTTTTTTTTCTTAAAATATTGGGTATCTTTCTAAAATTATTCTAACAATAAGAAAATGAATGGTATACATCCAGAATACTTCAATGTAACATTCCTGGGAACCAGATCCCTAATATAATGTGATATGCACTTTCTTAGAATTAATTTCAGGACTCATGTACAATTCAGTTGAACAAAAACTCACTAATTGCTTATTATGTGCCTGGCCCTGTGCTAACTGAATAATAATAGTTCCCATTTCTAGTGTAGATATTTCACATTAAAGTTTACAAAGCACTGATTCCAAAATCCTGTGAAATAGGTAGAACAGGTAGGACTCACCCTATATTACAGATAAAGAAACTGAGCCTCAGAATAGTTAAATGGCTTTCTCAAAATCACACCATAAGTAAACATGAGAGTTAGGAATCAAAGTGGGGTCTCCTAATGCCAGGGTCAGCAATACTATTCTACATAATACTTCACACTAGCTCTCTTACTAGACTTTGTAACTATGCCTATTCATTTCCTACCCATCCTTTAAAGCCCATATTGAATACTAACTCCTTCACAAAAACTTCCTTGATCTTCTCCATTGTAATGGAGAGGATCCATTTTCTTCTTGGATTTTATTATACTTTTGACTTGCACCTCTTACATGCACTGATTTCCTGTTGTTTTGTATTATCCCTATTTGTCTATGTGTCACTTGCCCATACTAACTGGACTGTTCTTTCATAAGGACAAAGACTATATTTTATCTAAATTTTGTATCTCTCTCTAGCACCTAATAAATGTTTGTTAAATTGAATTCTGTTCCAGTTTTGTGGGTAAATTTTAAGATTATATACGTGGGTGTGTGTACAATTTATTGAGGTAAAAGTATCAAAATTTACATTTGTCTATTTGGGTCATACAAAGCTAGGATGGAGATAATATTTTTAAATAAAATTTTATTCATGCACATATATGATACATAGGTCTGGAACTGTGTCTTCAGAGGCATAGGGAAATCCTGGTGAAGAAATGCCCTCTGTCAATGCAGACAGGTAATTTTTCTGTATCTTTCAGATTTAGAGAGCAAGCTGGAACATTAAGACATCAAATACCTTGCCCAGGGTCACATAGAAGTAGTAGTAGGTGGTGGTAGTGGCAATAGTAGTAGTGGCAGGGGTAGTAGTAGTAACGCTAGTAGTGTCAGTGATGATAGTAGAGGTGATGATAGTGGTGGTAGTGGTGGTGGTGGTAGTAGTAGCAGTAGTAGCAGTAGCAGTGGTAGTAGTGGTAGTGATAGTGTCAGTGACAGCAATAGAGGTGATGATGGTGGTAGTGGTAGTGATGATGGTAGTGGTGGTAGTGGTAGTAGTTGGGAGGGTAGCAGTTAGTAACAGTAGTGGTAGAAGTCGTAGGAGTGGTGGAGATGGTGGTCCAGGTAGTAGTAGTAATAGTAGTGGTAGGAGTAGAAGTAATAGTAGTGGTGGTGGTGGTGGTGGTAATGCTAGTATTGATAATAATAGCAGTAGGAGTATGGTAGCAATAGTAGCAGCAATGGTGGTGATGGTGGTGGTGGTCATGGTGGTGGTAGTAGTAGCATTTATAAAGGACTTTAAGCTTTGCAAAGTGCTTTACATGTTACTCATTTGATCCTCATAACAACTAGAGGTAGGAAGGAAGCAAGCAAGCAAGCATTTAATTAGCATCTTCTGTGTGCTGGATACTCTATAAATATTGTCTCATTTGCGCCTCACAACCCCAGGTGTTATCACTATCCCCAGGAGATCAAATGACTAGCCCACAGTTAACCTGTGTCTGAGGCTAGATTCTAACTCACATCTTCTTGATCAGTCCCAGCCCTCTATCCTCTTCACCACATAGTTGCCTCTCACAGGAGGACCTTGAATCTAGGGCTTTCTGTTTCCAAGACAAACTTGCAATCCCCTATGCTCTGCCACTTGTCTGTGGGTATACATATATATGGACAGGAGATGTGGCAAGCTCTCCCTCACTAAAGGGCCTAATCATTTTTGCCATTTAAGAAAGACCATGCTCAGGCAAAGTATGTGTTTTTATGAGAATTTTTATTAGGTGCATTTAAGACATATTTACTCACAGACTCTGAGTGCCAACAACTTCAAGATTATCTCATATTTCTATCCTAAGTATACTAGAATTTTAAAATACCTAAGGTCTTTTCAGACAGATAGTGATAGCTTTAAGAACTGTTATATTGGCACACATTTTTTTTTAATATGGAAAGAAGAGCAGTGTCATTCCAGGTGTCTTAGCGGGGGTGGTGACAAAGTCCCCTCCTTTTCTCCTTCCCAAAGTCACCGCCCAACCACCAAGGACGCGGCACTCACCAAATGCAAAGCAATCTCCCTATGAGGTCTGCACCCAGGAAATGGGGAGAACTGACCAATCTATTTAGTAAGAATAACTAATATTTACATAGACATTTCAAGTTTGCAATCTGCCAGACATAAGTTATTTCATTTAATCTCAATTAACTAGGAAGGGGGTAAGTAACTGCCTCTGTTGCCTTTAATGTGTGTAGCAAGAGAAATAATCGCCAGGTGAAATCCATTCTTACCCTCACACATACATATCCCTCAGTGCAAATTGAGCAAACTGACTTATCTAAACCAGGGAGGAAATTTAGCTCCCACTGCATGAGCATTCCAGTGGAAACTCTCTTGTGTCAGTTTGAAGACAGCTTTGAGCCTTCTATGATTAAATTAATTCTCACCTGTTCATTCCTTCAATAAATATTTATTGAGCTCCTGCTATGAGCCTAGCACTATAATAGGCACAGTGGTATTACAAGGCTGCCAGCTCAACCATCTTTGGTAATATTGCAGTTAACAATTGACACCAAATTACCTTCTAGCTGTTTGGATTTGTTGAGGGGGGTGTGGTGGGGAGGAGAAGGAGGGGACAGAAAAATCCATGCTTCCTTCTCTTAGCTCAAGGCAAGACAAAAAGACTCACGAAAGAGTTGTTGTTCTTTGGTCATTTCAGTCATGTCCAATTCTTCATGACCCCATTTGGGAATTTCTTGGCAAAGATAATGGAGTAATTTGCCATTTCCTTCTCCAGCTCATTTTACAGATGAGGAAACCGAGGCACACAGGGTTAAGTGACTTGCCCAGAGTCACATGGCTAGTAAGTGTCCGAGGCCAGATTTGGACTCAGGAAGAGGAGTCTTGCTGACTCTGGGCCCAGCTGCACCACATAAAAAAGTAGTTCCCCAAAATCACAGATTGTCAGAGCAGCTTTCAGATTATTCATAGGGCAGGATCCCCTTGATTCCAAATTGGTCCCCAACTTACCATGAATACTATATTGAGGAGTGGCTTTCTATCAGGAATAAAGAAGGACCCTATTAGTTTAAAAAGGAAAGAGATGACACCTCCAATGAACTGTATTGCTGATTGAGGTTAAATCAAAGAAGGTAATACATTGTGCCACTCTCAAGGGAGGAAGTAAGGAGACCCAGATCCTCAGAAGTACCATGACTAGTGAAAGTATGTGAACTGATCAATGGGAAGTAATAGATGGGTCTTTAAAATCCGGTCTTCTTTTTGTCTTTTTCTTCTTTCCCTCCTGTTGATCGCGATCTTTCCCTTCTCTAAACAAAAGTCAAGAAAGTCTTGTTTGTGCAAAGTAGTTAAGAAAAATACACTAAGCACTGAGGATTCCAAAGTCAACCAAAAAGTACTCCCTGATCTCAAGGAGCTCACAGTCTAATGGAGAGACCACATGTAAACAAACTCTGCACAGCAAGATATACAGGCTATATTGGGGGTAGTCTCAGAGGGACGGCACTAAAATGAAGCAAGACTAGGAAAGTCTTGTTGCAAAAGGTAGTACTTTAGCTGAGACCTGAAGAAATCCAGAGAATCCAGGAGGTGGTGAGGGATGTCAGGCAGAAGGGACAGCCAGGGAAAGAAAATGTTTGGAGTGTTCAAGGACCAGCAAGATGGCCAATGTCACTGAATCACAGAGTACATGGAAGGGAGTAAGGTGGAAGAAGACTGGAAAGGTAGGAAAGTGCTTTTATGAAGGGCTTAAAAAGCCAAAAAGGGGTTTTATAATATATTTTATATTTGGTCCTGGAAACAGTAGGGAGCCACTGAGTTTACTGAAACATGATCAGACCTGTGCTTTAGGTTAGGAAGAACGATTTGACAACTAAGTGAAAGATAGGCAGAAGTGAAGAGAAACTTGAAACAGGGAGACCCACCAGTACAGTCTTACAGTAGTCCTGGCCCAGGGTAGTGGCCATGTCATGGGAGAGAAGGGGCCATAAACAAGAGATGTTCAAATGGTAAAATATGAAGGAAGTGGTGACTGGCAGCTTAATTAGGTAAAGAAAATGGTATGGACAAAGATGAGCAGTCACTGGTGTGACCAGGACAAGGAAAAGACCAACTTAGCTACAGCAGAAGGCTTCTGTTTGAGAACATTGAGGATAAGGCTGCAGAGAGAAGTCAGGGGAGGACTGACTGCCACTTACTTCTTTTGTGACTTGGGGCAAAGCATTTCACCTCTCTGGGCCTCAGTTTTCTCATCTGTAAAATAAAGAGTTGAACTGGATGACCTGTGAGGTCAGCTCTAAATCTACAAATGTCAAGGCTGAAAATAAATGGACTTTCTCCTGAAGGTATGAAGGAACAATTAGAAGCTGACCCTGTTCCAAACTCATTATTTGTATTTCTCTTTGATGTAATTCCCAGACACAGACCAGATACTGAAGTGAATAAGTTTTCCCACATGGAGTTTGCTTTAATTATAACATAATGACAAAATGCTAGGATTTTGGAAACAGGGTTTGTAATGAGGAAACTACCCAGTGTTCATATTCTCCCCATTGGCAAATGGATTCAAGACAAATAGTATGGTTACACACCAAAACAGCATCCAGAAGAACCATTCTTAATGTTTCTCCCTGCCGATGTTTTATTAAATCCCAATGGTTTTTCCTCCCTCAGATAATTTACAGGTTAATTATTTTTATTGTCTTCCTTCCTCCCTCTGCCCCTCCTCGAATCTGCTTCCTCTCTTTAATCTTGGAAAGTTAGAGGCAAAGAGAACAGGGATATATGGCAAAAGCAAGAGGCAATAGTAGAAAGCGTAACTCTGAGATCAAATATTTATGCTGCAGCAGGCAGGCAAACTGATGGTAATATTCAAAGAACCATAAATCATTTGGAAAGGGAGGAAAAAGTGATCGATGCATAGAACAGAATATGCCTTCTATCACGTGCTGGCTGCCAAGATACAGACTCTTTGCTATTCTATGATCACATCAGAGTCTGTTTCTCTCTGTCCATTTCGGTCCCTCCCCCAAGCAGCAGAGATGGACAGGATCATAAGATCTGGCTCTCAACAAATCGATGACACTGTAGAGATGAGTGTGAAGGCTGGCTTCCAACAGGAACAGGATTTTGTATCTCAGCCCCAGCACATGAAGGGTCCCTGCTGCTGTAACATGATTAAGAAATTGATTGAAGTCTGAGGGGATGGGGCTTTTCAAAGGCTACGCATGTTCAAATTACAGATTTCAATAAGTGAGCCTTATGAAAAATTAAAGGCAGCCAACTGGCTAATATTTCACATCCATAGATTACCCAGCCAACAGAAATAGCAGGTAGCTGGCATCTATTACACAATGAGAGGAAAAGATCGTGAAAGCTTTGGCATCTCTTCACTGCTAAGGTTTCTAAAAATTTGGTTTCAGAAAGTTTTAAACACTGCATTCATCCAGACTGACGGCATGCTTGTAAACTCAGTTTCTTAGAGTACTCTAGGCTCACAGAACAAGCATGTCCCAGGGTAAGTCTGCAAGCAAGTTTCTATGAAGCAGGAGAAAAGTCTATTCTGGTTTTCCATTGGATCCTTAATTTCCCCTAAAAATGACCCATCCCTTTCTGAGTGAATACACCGAGCTTTAAAACAACTAATCCTTTCGGTGTTATTCTTAAGTCAATAGGTCTCTTGTTTTTTTCAATCACTTGCTTTTCAGAGCCTTTTAAAACACTTGACTGTAGTGGGGGAAAAAAAAATCTAAAAAAAGCTTTGGTTAAATGGTTTGTGTTCAAAGGAGCAAATTCTGTCTACATGGTTACAGAGTCCTCTGCTTTAATAAACCTCCATTATCACAAGCTTTTGCCCTTGGGATTGAAACTTTTTATGCTCAAACTTCACCCAGGGATGGCTTCATTATGTGTAAACTTACCAGACCTTCTGGAAGAATGGGCTGGAGTTCTGTGGGTGGGGTTTTAATTCTCCACTGTTTTCCCCTATTCTTCCTCGTCAGCATTTTTGTGTACAAAACTCATTACCAACTGGGCTTTATTACACCTGATTTGGTCAAGGCTAGTGATATAGGAGGAAGCCGGTTTATATGCGTTCATGATGGGGCAGGGGGAAGAGGCAAATATGGGGAGGATGTTGGAAGCCTTTAAGATATCAAGGTTATAGTGTTCATTTTCCCACACCTGCAAACATTCACACATGCACAGACCCAGGTGGGTAGTCTGGCAATGCAGCAGGGCCACAGATAGGTTTCTATAATCTGTTATTTTTTTTCAGAAAGAGGGAACTAAATAAAAAGAAAGACCCATATTCTGTGGTGTTTCCAGACTTATTCCCTCAGAAAATGTGGTCTTTAGGACCTACAGTGAATAATTACAGTGTTGTTTTTGTTGTTGTGGCTTTTTTTTTTTCTGGAGAAGAGGCTGATTGGTGTTGACTCTCTAGAAGCCTGGTACAATCCAAGCAGTAGGATTACAAAGAGTCAAAACTATAAAGACAGTGAAGGTCATCTTTTGTAACCCTAGTATCCCTCCCCCATCTCTATGCTGTCTCCTTCATCCTTCCTGGCCCTCCACCCCCATCATCTACCCCCACAAAAGTGCAAACAGCTGACGACATAAAGTGTTCCCTTTCCATGATCCTCTATCTCCTAAACCAGGGTTCTTTCTGTTGTGCCGTAGCTCAATTAGAAAATGTCACTTGTAGGACATGGCACTTGAACTGATCCTTGGAAGAAATTAGAGGTTCCAAGAAGCAGACATTGAAAAGTTTGAGGAGAGGGAGAATACTAGGGATGCTTGATGTAGAATATCGTGTTTGGGGCATGGAGGGTGGTGGCCAATTGTGTTGAAATGTAGAGTCCATCAAGGGTAAATAATGCACAATCTGCTTGATGAGAGAAGTCAGAGCCACATGCTGAAGAACAAGTTTGAATGCCAAACAAACCAATATCCTAGAGGCAAAAGGGAGTCACTGAAGCTTCTATAGCAGTAGAGCAGCATGATCAGGGCTGGACTTTAGTAACACCATTTGGCAACTATGTAGAGAGTTGGAAGCAAGGACACCAATCAGGAGGCAAGAGATAATAAGGGACAGAAATAGGTTGGTAGTTGTTTGAGTGGAGAGCAAGGAAGAGAGGAAAAAGATGTTGCAGGGGTTATAACAAGACAACTTTGGTAATACTAAATAGTCTCTTTATGATAAAACAGGACCACATGTGGATCTGTCCACCATGTGTTTTCTTATTGTCTTTTTGGTTATTTGTCACATTGATATTTCTGATTCAGAGGAATATAGTGCAACCAGCAGAATCTAGGTGTTAAAGTAGAATTTTTGCAACAGTAAACAGTTTGGGAACATTGAAAGCACTGCATGATCTCCCAAAGGCAATTCAGCCTGAACCTTTCTTTAGTTCATTATCTTTGAGATGGTTGATGGATGAATGTGATGGTTTGCGCAAACAAATGGATATTATAACCTAAATAATCTGAATTTGTCATCCACTTTGTTTTTCTAGTCTAGATGGTTTGACCAATCTTTCTTGCATTGCTTTGGATCTGATTAAAGCATAGTTTTCTAGGGCTATAATGTCATCTGCAAGTATGAGCATATGGGTAACTTCAACATCAACAGAAAATCTTTATCTTGTATAGACCTTATACCAGACACCTTCCATGGAATTGGCAAGCACTTTTAGCAAACATAAATGTCCCCACTTAAGTTCTTGTCAGCTATCAACACTCAGAGAATCATTGAACAAAATCAGGTTGGCAATTAGAGTCTTGTAGAGTCTTGCAAGATTTTTATGGACCCATGAGAGGCGTCTTGTCTGGAGAGAGCCTTCAAGACTGCATT
This sequence comes from Phalanger gymnotis, assembly GCA_028646595.1. NCBI lineage: Eukaryota > Metazoa > Chordata > Mammalia > Diprotodontia > Phalangeridae > Phalanger > Phalanger gymnotis. The sequence continues at coordinate 342,848,123 of CM053624.1, forward strand.
TTGTTTTTTTGTTTTTGTACAATGTTTTCTTCAAACTAACAAACAATAAACAGAGCAGGCTCTTATATTTTCTGCACCTCTCAACCAGGGCAAGTCCAGAATGTAAGTACCCTGCAGCAAGTGAGTCTTGGTCCAATAAATCTCTCTGGGTTGCAATCACAACTGTAGACATAAAATACCCAGAGTAGAAGATCAGACAGACAGACAGACAGACAAAGCCTGGCTATGATCCCAAACAGATGATGTTAGTGATAACCCTTATGAAATTCTCCAACCAAGCTGTGGTTTTTCCTGAGTGTCAAGCCTCAGGAATTCCTCTCTGAGCATATCCAGGGAGTTTTTTCCATAACCCCTACTAACAAATTTTGAAGACTTCCTGAAAAAACTGAGAAGTGCTTATGAGTCACTGCACACCAATAATGCCAACCAATGGACTGTATGGTTCCAATGGAAATACTATTCCATTATAGAGTATACCAGTAACTTTTCAGGTGCTGTTTCTCAGGACATCCAGTGGAACCGACAAGTTCTGACAGATCAATTTGTGGAGCCCAGCATATGCAATCTTAGATGAGCTGTCTGGAGTCAAGAACTTGAGTTTAAATTTCACCTCTGATGCTAACTACCTACATGACCTTGAACAAATCACTTAACCTCTTAGGACACTATCTTGCTCATCTGTAAGAAGGTTGGACTAGATGACCACAAAGGCCCCTTCTAGCTCTATATCCACAATCCTATGACCAAGTATACAGACAACACCTTCCTGCACCTCATTGAATGGTGCCTACAAGCCATGATCAATCCCAACAGCCAGCAAGGGAAGCAATAAATTTCTCAGGGGCTACATCCACTTCTCCCTACTAAGTCCTGCCTTAATTCTCAAAAAATCCTTGAAACTCGGAGGAGGAGGTAGGTATGACTCAAACAGCCTAATCAGTCACAGTGCTAAGGCACACAGTCTGGCACAATCAGAGCGCTGAGGGAGTATATTTATGTGGCGGTTTGCCTGACCGCTACTCAATATACTTAGCCAAGAGCCCCATAGGGCAGAGGAATAGCAGAGTTCTATGACGAGGTGACTACTGCTGAGCCAAACCGTCTAGCTGGCCCCACCTCTCTGAGAGCTGGCACACCTATTCCTTCTCCTTGACCCAAAATCACCAAGATATCAGGTATTCTAGGTCTAGACTCTAGCAAACTCAAGAATCTCCTTCACCATTTTGGATATAAGACTGGCCCAGAGAGCACAGGTACCACTATATCCCCAAAGGTGACCAGAGGTCATGGAGACCATGTACAGTTGTCACTTCCAATCAGGACCAATAGTCCAAAACACAAAACCTTTGTGGTTCAGAAATGGGAAACATGGCTAGTTCTCCAATGCCTCTCCCAAACACCTGCCACCTCACTACCAGCAGCATATCTTCTGTGCCCAAATGCAGGTGCTATCTCCATTCCCCCACAAGCCCTGACATTGTGTAACTAATTTGTTTCTTATGACCCCTGTGCCCTTGAGTCCCAAATATTCACTGACCAAGCCCATGAAGTAAGCATTCCAACAACTCCTGAGGAAAAAAACCTGCAAAGAGGGTCCATCTCCCCTTTGTATCTCTACCTCCCGCACCAGGAAGCCCATGGAAAAGCACTGAGTATGACCTTCAATAGATAGCCTTTCTATAGCACTCTAAAGATTGCAAAGCTCTTCACAAATATTGTCTCATTTGATCCTTACAACAACCCTATGAGATCCGCATTATCATTATTATTATCATCCCCTTTTTACAGAAGACAAAACTGAGGCAAGCAAAGACATTCGGTCACACAGCTAGTTAGTTAAGTGTCTGAGGTCAGATCTGAATTCAAGTCTTCCTGACTCCAGGTCCAGGACTCTATCCACTGCACCAGCCAGCTCTCCCTTTACCATTCTTTTGGAATTTTGCCCTCTTTAGATATTTTGAGAATCAATAGTACAAGCAGTGCTGGACTTTGAGTCAGAAGGCTTGTGCTTGAATGCTGACTGCTGATTACTGAGATAAGTCACTTTTCTTCTCCAAATCTCAGTTTCTTCATCTGTAAAATGGGGATAATAAAACTTGAACTTCTTACCTCCAGGATTATTTTACCTCATGAAACATAAAACACCATGTAAATATGAGGTAACAGTATTATGAATACAATTATTCTCGAGTGCCTTTAAAATCATGTATCCTCCAGCATGGATTACTGCTACCCATAATTGATCAAGTCTAACCATAATCTTGACTTCAGAGTCTTAAGTTCAAATAACATTTCTGCACAAAACCCATTGGGCATAAAGCTGGTAGAGTTCAGAAGTGATATTTCCACTGTGACTACTGACAAGAATAAATCATTGCGAAAAAAAAAAAAACAAAACGCCATCACCACCAAAAGCAAATCTGTTCTATTTTACATCTGTTTGTTGTCCAGTAAAATCTACAAATGCCCCGGTTTATCTGGATCTATTTTGCATGTTTCATTGTCCAGTATCATCACCTACACGTTCCCGGGTTCATCTGCATCTATTTTATAGCTGTTTGTTGGCTGTCTGGTATCATCATCATCGACCCATGACCCAGTTCATCTGAATCTATTTTACAACTGTTTATCTGTTGTCCGTTATCATCATCATCGATCCAAGGCCCGGTTCATCTGCATCTATTTTACAGCCGTTTGTTGGTTGTCCAGTATCATCAACACCTGCCCTGCTTCATCTGCATCCATTTTACAGCTGTTTGTTGGTTGTCTGGTATTATCATCAACACATGTATTGGCAATCAAGATGGGCTCTTAGCACTTATTCAACCAACTGCCCTCGAAGAGTTTGGCCTTTGTTTCCTTGATTAAATTAGGAGTCCTTGATGACCTCCTTGCCTCGAAGGAAAGCCTAGTTTACATGGGTTTGAGTAACATGTTTGTGACATCAGAGGCTTTTAGACTACGTGGGTTTAAGTCGCATTTTTGTGACGATTTTAGGTCATGTGGGTGTGCAGCATGTGTGACTCACCTTTGACCTGGAACAAGATACGTAAACCCAGAGTTTGGCTTTCGCTTTCGGAGCTCTGAACCACAGCAGGGGTGGCACGGGACTCTCCGCCAGTCATTGTGGATCTCCCGTCTGAACTCAGATGTTGATGGTTCCTTGGTAACTATGAATTGCATTTGGTCTCTTTATAAATGTACGTTTGTAACTTGTTTGTATTGGCTCTGAAGTTCAGGGTGCTGGCTTTTCCCCCTAAGCTGAGTGAATGATATTTATATGTTGGATTAAAGTAAGATTGTTAACCCCTTAACATTGCTTTCCTTAGTAAAGCAGATTGAAAGAACCTTTGCTTACAGTGTTCTTGTTGTTGGGTTTGTGTTGGTTTTTCACCCCCACAACAGCTGCTAGCTGAATTGTTGAAACAACACATGCCCCAGTTCATCTGCATCTATTTTACAGCTGTTTGTTGTCCAGTATCATCCACGGATATCCTAGTTTATCCGGATCTCATACCAAGCTCCCTTCATAGCTTTTAATCTTCTTCAATCACCTTGTGACCATCTTTCTAACGATGAGCCTCTCTGCACTTAGATAGGATGGTCCCTGGATGACAAAGAGTCTGTTGCCATGCCATTCTCAAAGAACCCACCAAAACTTCCACTGGCACAGACTCCAAGAATTCAGGATTAATTCCACATCTGAATCAAAGTATAAAGTCAGAATTTCATTTAATTAGAAAGGTAAAATTAATGTATTACATTATAAACTTGGTATAAATTAGTTTACCAAAGCCTTAGAACTGGAAGGAAACTTAGAGGTCATATATTCCAATCCTTTCTTTTTACAGATAGAGAAACTGAAGCCAAAGAGATCCTTGAGAACATTTTTTGCCCTTTTTTGCATCCCCAGGATTTTCACAGTGCTAAACCCAACTCCCTTTCCACTTCACCATGCTGCTGCCCTTGTAGATGTGCCCTACTAGAAAGAAGTTTATTCCCTAGGTGAGAGAAGCCTAGATTAGGTCAATGTTATTGAGAAACAGTTATTGAGTAAGAGCAGCTAGGTGGTGAAGTGGATAGAGTGCCAGGCCTGGCGTCGGGAAGACCCTGAGTTCAAATCCAGCCTCGGATGTTTACCAGCTGCATGACCCTGGGCAAGTCACTTAATCCTGTTTCCCTTAGTTTCCTTATCTGTAAAATGAGCTAGAGAAGGAAGTGGCAAATCCCAGTATCTTTACCAAGGGAACTCCAAACAGAGTCACAAAGAGTCAGACACAACTGAAATGACTGAACACGTATACATTGGGAAACAAGGGGTGAGAGAAAGACAGTGAGTATAGCCTACTTCCTGCTTGACTTTTCTGTAGACTGGATTTTCTTACAGAAATTCTCTGAGGAGAAATTCTCCAAAAACCAATAAATGGACAAATGATTTGGGCTCTCCCTGCAAAGAAGCTGTATTCAATTCAACAAATACATATTAACCACATGCCATGTGCAAGGTACCGTGTAAGATTTGAGACTATGAAGATAAAAAAAATAGTATAATATGCACCTTCAGGAAGCAAAGAAGCATGGTAGAAAACAAAAAGAGATAAATGCAAAGACATCCAAAGAGCAAAGAGAAAATAAGAGGGGAATCATTTGCAAATGGTAGGGGAGACCAAGGAAGGCTTTATAGAAGAGTATGACTCATGAGCTAGGCTTTTCAAGGGACAGAAGTGGAAGGAGGCATGGAAACTAATGGAAACCAGAGAGGGAAGGATAAAAGCAGGAAACAGCTGGTAACAAAGCATACCTAGAGCACAGAATGACTGGAAGGTAGTGCTGTAAAATAAGGCTGAAAAGATAGGTTGGAACTAGGTCATGGAGGGCCAGATTAGGGGTGGGGGGATCAGACTGATAAATATTTATTTTACCTAATAGTATTGAGGAGCCACTAAGGGTATCGGAACAGGGAAGCAACGTGTGCCTTAGGAATATTGTTTTGGCCACTATGTGAAGGATGGATTGGAGAAGGAAGAGATCTAAGGCAAGAAGCCAGTTAGAAAACTACTATAGTAGTCAGGGCAAGAGAAAATGAGGGTCTGAACTGAGGCAGTGACTGTGTGAATCAAAAGGCAAGAGGTTGGGGGCAAAGAATTGCCAGGACTCAACAACTAATTTTGTGGA